>JANHMN010000007.1:61809332-61841840 GCA_030674055.1 Rhabdomys pumilio
TATAAATATCAGGGGCAAACAGTGGAGACAGGAGGAATCATGTCTGTATCCCTGAAAAGCATGCTTATTATATGCTCCTCAAGTTCCTACAAGGCTATGTCTGAAAAAAGGGTGACAGGCTGACAGAGATCAGATGCAGAGTTTGTGAGTGGGAGCCAGAAAGAAAAATAGTACAAGACATGAACTTTAAAGTCACAAATGCTAAAAATACCTTTAGACATGCATTTTTAGAGGAACAGGAATAAAATGTTAAGAAACTGTCTTAACAAGAAAATGCAAGATGCCCTGTGTCTGGAGCAGAAAACCAGCTGGTCTGTGCCCATGTGGACACCTTATCCTGAGACATCCTAGAGAGGCCACTGACATCAGAGTGGCAGGTAAGAACAGTCACCCACTGCCCTATGCCCAAGAGCTACAACTGGGAGCAGGGAGCACTCAGAACTGACCAGGCACCCAAACCCTGCCTCAGCAGAATATTACTCCCCTTTCCCCCATGCATGGTCCTTATGGCTGGAGCAGACGCCCAGATGGTCTGCACCCATGCCCGTGTGGACACCTTATCCCTAGACATCCTATAAAGGCCACTGACCTCAGAGCAACAGACATCCTGGTCTGCACTCATGTGGACACCATATCCTGAGACATCCTAGAGAGGCCACTGACCTCAGAGCAGCAGAGGAACAACTGAACTTAGAGCAGCGGACACCATATCCTGAGGCATCCTAGAGGAGCCACTGAATTCAGAGGAGCAGTCATCATATCCTGAGACATCCTAGAAAAGCCGCTGCACTCAGAGCAGTGGTCACCATATCCTGAGACATTCTAGAGAAGCCACTCCATTCAGCTCAAACCATATATTGCACCTCACTCAATAATATTGGGAGATTTGAACACACCACTCTCAGCAATGAACAGATCATGGAAACAGAAACTAAACAGAGACACAATAAAATTAATGGAAATTATGAACCAAACAGATTTAACTGATATTTATAGAACATTTCATCCTAAACAAAAGAATACACCTTTTTTCTCAGCACCTCGTGGTACCTTAACCAAGATAGACCATATAATTGGTCACAAAACAGGCCTCAACAGATACAAAAAGATTGAAAAAAATCCCTTGCAACCTATCAGACCACCATGGACTAAGGCTGCTCTTTAATAATGAGAAAATCAATGGAAAGCCCTCATACACATAGAAATTGAACAATGCTCTACTCAATGATGACTTGGTCAAGGAAGAAATAAAGAAAGAAATTAAAGACCTTTTAGAATTTAATGAAAATGTGGACACATCACACCAAAGCTTGTGGGACTCCATGAAAGCAGTACTAAGAGGAAAACTCATAGCTCTAAGTGCCTACAAAAAAAAGCTGGAGAGAGCATACACAAACAACTTGACAGCACACCTGAAAGCCTTAGAACAAAAAGAAGCAAATATAACCAAAAGGAGTAGACAGCAGAAAATAATCAAACTCACAGCTGAAATCAACCAAGTGGGAACAGAAAGAAGTATACAAAATATCAACAAAACCAGGAGCTGGTTTTTTGAGAAAAATCAACAAGAGAGATAAACCCTTAGCCAGACTGATCAAAAGGCACAGAGATAGTATCCAAATTAATAAAATCAGAACTGAAAAGGGAGACATAACACAGAAACTGAGGAAATTAAAAAAAAAATCATCAGATCCTATTACAAAGGCCTATACTCAACAAAATTGAAAAATCTGGAAGAAATGGACAATCTTCGAGACAAATGCCAGGTACCAAAATTAAATCAGGAACAGATAAACCATCTAAACAGTCCCATAATCCCTAAAGAAATAGTAGCAGTCATTAAAAGTCTCCGCACCAAAAAAGTCCGGGACCAGATGATTTTAGTGCAGAATTCTATCAGACCTTCGAAGAAGACCTAATACCAATTCTCAGCTATTCCACAGAATAGAAACAGAAGGAACACTACTCAATTCATTCTATGAAGCTACAATTATGCTCATACCTAAACCGCACAATGACCCAACAAAGAAAGAGTACTTCAGACCAATCTCTCTTATGAATATTCATGCAAAAATACTCAATAAAATTCTCACAAACTGAATCCAAGAACACAGCAAAACAATCATCCGTCATGATCAAGTAGGCTTTATCCCAGGAATTTAGGTATCATTCAGTATTTGGAAATCTATCAGTGTAATCTACTACAAAAAAAAAAATCAAAGAAAAAAAAACACATGATCATTTCACTAGATGCTGAGAAAGCATTTGACAAAATTCAACATCCCTTCAAGTTAAGAGTCACTCTTCACAATAGTCACAAATAATATAAAATATCTTAAAGTGAATCTAACCAAACAAGTGAAACATCCATATGACAAGAACTTCAAGTCTCTGAAGAAAGAAATAGAAGATCTCAGAAGATGGAAAGATCTCCCATGCTCATGGACTGGAAGGATTAATTTAGTAAAATGGCCATCTTGCCAAAACAATCTACAGATTCAATGCAATCCCCATCAAAATTCCAAATCAATTATTCATAGAGATAGAAAGAACAATGCACAAATTCATCTGGAAAAACAAAAAACCCAGGATAGCAAGAACTATTCTCAACAATAAAAGAACTTCTGGGGGAATCACCACTACAGAGCAGTAGTGATAAAACTGCATGGTATTGGTACAGAGACAGGCAGGAAGATCAATGGAATAGAATTGAAGATACAGAAATGAACCCACACACCTATGGTCACTTGATCTTTAACAAAGGAGCTAAAACCATCCAGTGGAAAAAGGACAGCATTTTCAACAATTGGTGCTGGTTCAATTGGAGATCAGCATGTAGAAGAATGTAAATAAATCCATTCTTATCCCCTTATACAAAGCTCAAGTCCAAGTGGATAAAGGACCTTCATATAAAACCAGAAATACTGAAACTAGTAGAAGAGAAGATGGGGAAGACCCTCAAATACCTAGGCACAGGGGAAATTTTCCTGAACAGAACACCAGTGGCTTATACTCTAAGATCAAGAAATGACAAATGGGACCTAATAAAATTGCAAAGCTTCTGTAAGGCAAATAACATTGTCAATAGGAGAAAACAGCAACCAACAGATTGGGAAAATATCATTACCAATCTGACATCTGATAGAGGGCTAAAATCCAACATATACAAAGAACTCAATAAATTAGATTCCAGACAACCAAATAACCCTATTACAAAGTGGGGTACAGTGCTGAACAACGAATTCTCAAATGAGAAAACTTGAATGTCTGAGAAGCACCTTAAGAAATGCTCAACATCCATCATCAGGGAAATGCAAATCAAAACAACCCTGAGATACCACCTCACATGAGTCAGAATGGCTGACAAAAAACTCAGGTGATAGTAGATGCTGGCGAGAATGTGGAGAAAGAGGAACACTCCTACATTGTTGGTGGGATTGCAAACTTGTACAACCACTCCTGAAATCAGTCTGGCGGTTCCACAAAATGTGGAGACAAAGTGTGGGACAGAAACTGAAGGAGGGGCTGTCTGGAGACCATTCCACCTGGATATCCATCCCATGTGCAGTCACCAAAGGCAGAAACTGATGTGAGTGTCAGGAAGTGCATGCTGACAAGAGCCTGATATAGATGTCTACTTAGAGGTCTGCCAGAGTCTGACATATTCAGAGGCAGATGCTCACAGCTAACCACTGATAGGATCAAGGGATTCCCAATGGAAAACTTAGATAGAAGACTGAAAGGGTTTGTGGCCCCATGAGGAGAACAACAATACCAACCTACCGGAGATACCCAAGGTCTAAACCACCAGCCTGGGAGCACATAGGGAGAGACCCATAACTCCATCTGTATATGTAGGGGAGGATGGCCTTGTCAGGCATATGTGGGAGAGGAGATCCTTGTTCCCATGAAGAATGGACACCAAGTGGGGAGGGGGAATTCGAGGGTGAGGAGAAGGGAGTGGCAGGGTAGGAGCACATCCTCATAGAAGTCACAGGAGGTGGGATGGGATAGGAGGTTCCCGGGTGGTGGGGGAATGGGGTAAGTGGATAAAATCTGAAATATAAATATAATATCCAATAAAAATGAAAAAATTAATCATCTTAGGTAATTTGTCAAACACCGTAAGCTATTGTACATATAGTTTGACAACCTTATTCTTCCCTTGGGCACTTTTCAAATCATTATGTCTTTATCTAGAAAAAACATGGTGCTATTTATACAGTGTCATATTCACTTTAAGAAGGGATAAACACTAAAAGACTGAGAAGAACTCAGGTTCTGTTTTCACTGTCAAAGCTCAATGTTTTATGGCAACCTAGGATTGCTGGCTGTACTTCAGGTAAATATTCAGTTCTTGAAAAATTATGAGATATTTAATGATTCTTATAATAAAAGAAAAACAATGCAAGATGATCTCATACTATTAAAAAATATACATGAAAAACTTAGGAGATAAAAAGCTGAACTGAAAGCTGAAGTACAAGGATATCACTATAATTTCACAAATATTTCTGAGGAAAAGAGTCATTGGTTATGACAGATAAAATCCACAGATATTTGAGAGTCAATCAGTTTTTTGGCATTGTGGCAATAGGAATGAGAACAGCTTAATAGATTCAAGTACTTATTTTGATTCACAGTTTCAAAGGTTTGCATTTGTACTGTTTGAGTCTAGGATGAGATGGTGTATTAAAGTGGGAGGAAGTCATAGAGCAAAGCTGCTTGCTTCATGAGGAGAGAGAATGAGAGAGAGAGAAAGAGAGAGAGGGACAGACAGACAGACAGACAGATAGACAGACAGATCAGACACACACACACAAATACAGAAATACACACACACACACACACACACACAGAGAGAGAGAGAGAGAGAGAGAGAGAGAGAGAGAGACAGACTCAGAGAAATATCTGGTTTTTCAACACTCACATCAAGGCTACAATAGAAACAACCTGATTTTCTTTTATTAGACAGTACTGAGTAAATTTTCTACCATATCCCTGTAGTAGTATTATGGACTTGTTGCAAAACTTACATTAGCCTCTAGTTAACATTTAAATATCCCAACCATAACACAATGGAATATTTGTATGTCTCCTGGGGAAAGACATTATATGAGAAGGAGGGCACCCAAGAAAAAGACAACCATGCTACCTCAATGAAGATGTAAATAGAGGATGGAAGTTGAAAACTGCTGCTAAGAATATAGCCAGACAAACCAGAGGGCATAGAGACAGTATATAAATTAATAAAATCATAACTGAAAAGGGAAACATAACAACAGAAACTTAGGAAATTAAGAAAATCATCAGATCCTAATACAAAAGCTTATATTCAACCTCAACAAAACTGAAAATTTTGGGAAGTGGACAATTTTCTAGACAGATACCAGGCACCAAAGTTAAATCAGGAGCAGATAAACCATCTAAATAGTCGTTTAACCCCTAAAGAAATAGCAGCAGTCATTGAAAGTCTTCCTACAAAAAAAAAAAAAATCCAGGATCAGATGGACTTAGTGCAGCATTCTATCAGAACTTCCAAGAAGACCTAATACCAATTCTCTATAAACTATTTCACAAAATAGAAACAGAAGAAACACTACCCAATTCGTTCTATGAAGCCACCATTACCTAAACCACATAAAGACCCAACAATGAAAGAGAACTTCAGATCAATCTCCCATATGAATATCGAGGCAAAAATACTCAATAAAATTCTTGCAAACTAATTTCAAGAACACATCAAAACAATCATTCACCATGGTCACAGAGGCTTTATTCCAGGAATGCAAAAATGGTTCAATATACAGAAATCCATCAATGTAATCCACTATATAAACAAACTCAAAGATTAAAACCATATGATCATCTCACTAGATGCTGAAAAAACATTTGACAAAATTCAACATCCTTTCATAGTAAAAGTCTTGGAAAGAACAGGAATCTAAGGCCCATACCTAAACATTAAATGCAAACTTGTAACCTACATCAAACTAAAAGAGAAATTTGAAGTAATCCCACTAAAATCAGGGACTAGATAAGGCTGCCCACTCTCTCCCTACCTATTCAGTGTAATACAGCAAGTCCTAGCCCGAGCAATTAGACGAAAAAAAAAAAAAGATTAAAGGAATACAAATTGAAAAGGAAGAAGTTAAAATTTCACTATTTGCAGATGATATGATAGTATACTTAAGTGACCCCAAAATTTCCACCAGAGAATTCCTAACCCTGATAAACAACCTCAGTAATGTGGCTGCATATAAAATTAACTCACACAAATCAGTAGCCTTCCTCTACTTAAAGGAAAAGCAGACTGAGAAAGAAATTAGGGAAATGACACCCTTCACAATAGTCACAAATATAAAATACCTTGGTATGAATCTATCTAAGCAAGTGACAGATCCGTATGACAAGAACTTCAATTTGAAGAAGATCTCAGAAGATGGAGTGAAATCTCATGCTCATGGATTGGCAGGATTAATGTAATAAGAATGACCATCTTGCCAAGAGCAATCTACAGATGTAATGCAATTCCAATCAAAATTTCAACTCAATTCTTCTCAGAAATAGAAAGAGCATTCTCAAATTTATTTAAAATAACAACAAATCCAGGATAGCAAAAACTATTCTCAACAATAAAACATCTTGGGGAATCTCCATACCTGAACTGTCTATAGCAGTTGAACATTTGAGACATCTTAGCAGCAATTTAACATTACCCACATTACAGGGATTTCTTATAATTGTAAAGGAAAATAGACTGTGCAATGGGCTCATGAAACTTTAAAACAATATCTTCATAATATAAAAAAGAAGTACATATATTCTGTACACTACAAATTATTTAAAGCACATTCTTTTTATTTTTAATTTTAAATAATTTTTAAAATTTGGATGACAAGGAATTTTCTGTTGAGTGTCTATGGCACTCTACATCTAGGCATACTTATGCATAAGTGAAAGGAAAGTATCCACTTACTGACATAAAACATGATCTTGATCAGTTATTAAATATAGGGAAGAGGTCATGTTTGTGTTTTTTCTTCATGATGCTCAAGGGTCATGGTGGCCACCAGAGCGATGGATGAGACATGTTGATGTGAGGACAAAGAATAATGCTGACCTGTGAGCTTGATGAGTGCCTTGACAATGGTTACTGGGAAGCTGTATTGGACATATGTTCCTGACCCTCCATTGCTTACCTATACCCCTGAGAGGACAAGCTGCCTCGCCTCAAGTTTTTAGAACTTGTAAAACAAAAAATAAAAAATGGAAGTTATAATGCTTCTTATATTGTTATTAAATGTGTCCAGTTATTCAGACTAAAACATGAACTGGTCTAACAATCAATCCAATGTTGGGAATAACAGTCTTCTACTCATCATGTTAAAGCTTGTCTTTAATAACCTCAACATGTTGGCAACCAAAGTATATGACTTGGACCTGAAAATGGACCCCCAGACAAGAGTTATTAAATTAACTGGATGGCAAACCAAGGACTGGTAAGATTCTGCACAGAGTCTTACCAACCTAAGACAGAGGTGCATTGCTTTGGATAATGCATATTGCATGATGGGGAAGGAAGGCATTCTTGTCAGAATGACCTAAGACAGGCTCAGTCTTGTTAATGAAATAAAAAAAGGAACAGAGGCAGAGAGCCTTTGGGGCTGCTTGGCAAGAATCTGACACAGGCTAAGGACAAGGAAATGGGCTGCTGGGCAAGAATATGACATTGACCAAGGACAAGGAAGTAGGCTTCAAGGAGGAATCTGACATTAGGCTAGAACAAAGAAGTAAGTTCAGGTAGGAATCTAAATCTTAGGCTAGAACAAAGAAGTAATTTCAGACCGGAATCTAAATTTTAGGCTAGAACAAGTAAGTAAATTTCAGACATGAAAATGACTTTGGGCTAGGATAGAGAAGTAGGCTCAGATACTTTGGTAATCCTGATAAGCCCTTAAAAACAGTGATCATGGGAGTCTTAATATAATTGGGTTTAATGCCTTGCTTTTTCTTTGACAATTTGTGTTTATTGTCTTGCTTGTTCCTTGACTATTTGCATCTATTGTATTTCTAGACCCTCAACCTAGAACTGACCTTAATTCATGCATGTAATTAAAATGGTATAAAAGCAAAAAAGAGGAAGGGGAATGGGATAGGGTGTTCTAGAAAGGGGAAATGAGGTAAGAGGATGACAACTAGAGTGTAAATAAATAAAATATCTAATAAAATATAGAACAAAAAAATAACCCTAAGCAGATGAGAGGGGCAGGACAGGCTGGCCTTGTTCATGATTGCAATGACACTTCACAGGGCTTGGCTCACTTGAAAATATGTGTAGAATTGAGGCTTAAAATTTGTATACCTGGAGATATTACCAAACAGTAAAATGTGTGTAAATATTCCTGTTCACCATGAGTATAATCTGAGCATGTTAAAGCCTGAGGCATGAGGATTGTGAGCTCAAGACTTTACAGAAGATGCTATCTCAAAAATTCAAAGCAAGCGATTGGAAAGCCACAACAGTATACTGCAAGAGAAAAAAAACCTGCTTGTCTAGAGCAGAAAGAAAATCCCAAAGACATAAAAGAGAAGAACAGTGTGAACTGAAGAAAGCATGTCCTCTCTCTTTATAGTAACCCTCACAGAGACTAAGCTGTACAACACAAGCAAGTCAGTAACTCTCAGACAGGTCCTCCTCGCAGGCATGATGTAAGGCAGGAGATACATCTTGTTCTGCTATCAATCATCTCTTTGTATGAAAACATATGTGTATGTAAGATGTGTTTTAAAATGCATTTAAGTGACTTTAAATTCCTTAATTGCATTTCAAGAAAGAGCCACTCTGGAAATACAAAATATTCTGCTTCACATAGTTTGAAAAAAATAAATATTTTTTTTTATTTTTAAAAATAAATAATCCTTCATTTGGATTTATTAGAAATTGTTTACACTAACAGTGAGCAACTGAGAATTCTAAAATTCTTAACTTTAAAACCACCCAAGGGAGTTGCAATATGGCCCAACTAGAAGATGCTTGTCCTGCAAATCTGACAACCTGAGTTCAATCCTCTGATCCCATGGAAGAATGGTAGAAAGACTCCTTGGTCTTTGTCCACCATAGATACACACACACACTGCCACTTACACACAAACTGTAATAACAACAATAACACTAATAATAAAGTTAAACATCTTTCAAAATGTTCAGCTATGGAAAAATAGGCAGCTCTCCTCTTCCTAACTTAATCATAACTATTATATAACTAGCAAGTATTCTTCTAGGTTTTCCTTAGTTTCCTATAGATTCTTCTAATGACCATTATAAACTGCTCAGGGTGTCACATTTTAGCATTTACATCAGATGGTTAGTGTTGGCTTTCTTCTTAATAGAAGTTATTAATCAGGATTTGTGGCCCCTGTCTTCTTGGTGGGGAATGGTTATGAATATGCTGATTAATGTCAGAAGATCTACTTACAGCTCTTGGCACAATTCCCTGCCTCCATACTGGATTCTATAAAATGGAGATGTTAAGCTTAGCACTTTTATAACTATATTCATCCCTCTCTCTGTTTCTGGCTGTAAATGCAACTTGGTGGGCTACTTTAAGCTCTCATATCCTTAAATTCTCTGTCATAATGGACTTGAACTGTTAGATAATATAAATCCTTTCTCTTTTATGTAGCTTTTGGCAGAGAATTTTTATCATAGCATCAGGAAAATAAAATAAGAAATCAACAATTTTTTTGTATTTTTCTTTTTTCTTCTAGTGGCAATGGTATATTATCTCATTATTATTAATAATTCATTGGTATTTAAAACTAAACAAGATGAATTTTCTACAGAAAATTCAAAAGTTTAAAATTTATCCCATGAAGAAGAAAGTTGCCACTTACTCATATTCCTTGCAGTTAGATTTGTTTTGAAGTTACTGTTTTCTTGTTTACCCTTCAAAATAGAATGCATTTTTTAAAACACTAATTTATTATTCAAAAGTGTGTGTCACTGGACAGAGGCAGAGCCATCCAGGGCCATTGACACAAAAGTGTTAGAAGTATAATTTATCTCCACCTGCTCATTCCAGAAGGGATACATCCCGGCCATTTTCCACATTTTCCATTCACATGATCAAAGGAAAGCTCCTCAGATAGTCAGAAAAGCAGCAAGACTTATTTGGCCTCTACCAGAAAAAGTAAAACTGCCCTGGATAGTCACCTAGACTCACAGAAGGTTTAAGTAGGGTGAAATAACAGCACTTACATGCTACTGTGCTGATGTTTTGATGTTCTTCCTTACTACACCTGAGAGAACAATTCTCTATGTTTTCTCATCAATATAGTAGACATATTTTTTAATACAAATCATTTTTTCAGTTATCTCCTACAGACTACAATGCATTCATTCAATTGTAAAAACCATCTTTGAGATCAGGTTATAAAAATTTATTATTCTATTTTACAGATATATTTTAGTCCATCTTGATGTACCATATTTAGGCATTTTTTCAGTACTTTTAAATAATTTTGTTTTAATTTATATGAAAAGTGGTTATGCTTCTACAATTTGGGTTTTTAATTTGTCAATAAATATTCAGATGTATAATTAGTGAGTGGTGAATCAAAGAACACTTGTCTAATTTTGATCTACAGAATTAGACCTAGTTTTACTTTTCCTGACATCAGTGTAAAGCTCAGTATGGGAGACTCATGAACCTCTGGGCTCCAATAAGTTCCATTACTCCAGCTGTACCAGTAGAAACAGACATAGACTGTCCCATTAGTTTAGTCCAGCTTCATTCTACAGTAGCTATGGTCCATGGTTTTCATTCTATTGTACCAGCTTCTCCAAAATGCTGGCATTTGTACTTCATTTACGCTGCATCTTTACCAGAAGCCTCTTCTTGGCTTTCTCCAGTGATTTTGATCCTGCTACATGGTGCGCACCCTCAACTTGCTTCCATGAATACTTTAGTCCTGGAACTTCTAGTGCAATTTAGGCTACATTTTCATTAATGGCCTTTCTTGGCCTCTCACAGTGTCAATCTTTGGTTGGTCTACTTGACCTACTCATGGCTTCAAATCCAATACCACTTTAGAAACTCTTATTATAAAGTTGGGTTGCCAGCCAAGTTACAGCCTTGGCCCCCTCTAGACCACAGCTTCTGTATGCTGACTCTCATAAAATGCTTCCCAGAAGATTTTGCCTCAAAATGCTTGTTTCTTCTTGATCACAGCTAATATTTTAGTACTAGCTGACCAGCATTAATTGGTCCGGCAAAGCAAAGGTTTCACTTCAGTGATTTTAATCTCTTGTTAATCATAGCAGAGTTTTCAGCCTCAAGTGACCAAAACTATAGACTCTTAATTCAAAATAGCACATGAATGGCCCTGTTAGAGTCTTTGAGGGATTCTCAAACTTGCTCCTGAAACTGAAAATGACCCACAGGTTTTCATCCAGGCCATTCTTACTGTTGTTTGTTTGTTTGTTTGTTTTGTTTTGTTTTTGTTGTTGTTGTTGTTGAGTCGTTTCCCTCTTCTCAGATATATCTGTGTTTGGGTCAGTTTGACAACATCCAACAGCACAATATCTTTCAAAAAGAATCAAAGCCAAGATGAATTTCAGAGGAGACAAACTATATTAAAACTATATCAGTGTGTTTGACTATGTTTTTATATGAAATCTAAAAAAATTACTTTAGCCTTAGTAAATAAATTTTCATTTATTCTTCAAAATTTGTATTTTAAGAAGTACTATATTATAAAAAACATGAACCTGGTGGCTTATAAAATAGCAAACAGAGCGTATTATTACCTTTTTTTCCCAACATGATAGGTGATTTTTAATACAGAAATTCTGAAAAAAAATAAATCTACTGTATCCTACATCCTAACAAATAAACTTCAAACCACCCAACACAGCTCCTTCTATGATGAATGCTAATATTTAGACACAGTTACTATTTTCATTTTTTTTTACAAAGTTAAATGTGTGTTACAAAAAGTATGTTGTTGAGCTTTCTTGAGTTTAGCTCAGTGTGACCATGTTATACAAGTCAACCTATTTTGTTTTGATACTGGTACATGTTTTCTCAAAAACATGTACTGAATGTTGGATACTATTATCTTCATTGGAATATTATCTATAATTACTATAATAAACTATAGGAAGCATATGACTTCCATCAATCTGTGTGTGTATATTAACCATGGTGGAATCCCCTGGTTTTCTGAGAGATGTAAACTTTCAGGTAAGTGGTGTCTTTCCTTTCCAGATTTCATAATTTCCTGGATTTCTAGCCTACCTTGATACAATTAGGCATTTTCTTTGTGCCTGTCTATTAAAGATACTTATATTTACTTTGATATTCAAAAGAATTTTTACATGTTCATTGACATCATTAAGTATACTTTATACAATTTATAAATATTTGACTATAGTGAATGAGTTTTGTGCTTTCCCTACTGAAGTCCTTTTCCATTGTTGAGGCACATGGATTGGATGTTCATGATTAAGTTTAAAGTGTCTTTTATACACAGCAAATACTAATTTCTCTTTAGTTTTATGATTTGTACATATTTCTTCTGCCATTCTCTGATCTGCTTTAGATATTTTAAATCAAAAATATATTTTCGTTGTTGAAAGTATATTTTGAATTATTACACTTTCTTCATTGTGATAACTTATGTAACCCTGCCTATTAACATATGATGAAGCAGATTAACATACTACATGTTTGATTCCATAGGTAAAGCTTTTAAGAATATATATTGTGTAATTTTCCTATAAAATTTGATTTGTAAAGTAACAAACTGTTAAATATTTATTACTAGAAGTTTTATGCAGTTTCTATATTTTTTCTTTGTTTTCTGCTGATTTTTTTCCTCAAGAAACAATATTATGTATTAAATGTATATTACTATTTGAGGAATGCATATGCTGTCATTGGAAGCTCACCCCACACATATTTGACCCCAAACTGCTTTTCTTTTAGTTTGAATATAAAGTGACAAAATTTATTCACTGAGCTTACATTAATAGATGATAAGGAGATAACATAAGACTCAGCTATTTTTAACTTGATAGGTCCTTCAGCAGAAAAGAATACATTAAGAAATCACAGTTCACAACACAATCCATTGAGGAATTCATTAGAGAGTTTTCTTCTACTTCATGATATGTAAAAGTTAGTGCCAAGGTACAAAAATTATAATTTAGGAAAGCTAGGAATATTTAGCATGTGGAAATGAATAAATGAGAAGATTAAATTACTTATGATAGACTCATATGCATCTTGTTATAAAGCCCATTAACTACTTCAAGATAGTTTTATACAATTGATATGCTGAAACTTTCTGCCTTATGCCTGGGATAGCATGCAATTAAACCCTTCCCTATAAATGGTATTTTTCTTTTTCTTTTTAACTTAAGTGTCATTCATCAGTTTGTTAAGGTCTTTCAAGGCAAAACACTTCTAGTTTATCACTGTGTTAAAGAAGTATAGACTACAAACACTCAGGAGCTGGAGTGCCCAAGACCTCTCTTATAGAGGCAGATTTTACTAGTGAGAGAGATTGACAGCCCCAGGCTTTAGTGTTTCCTTAATATTTAGGACTGCTTGTCTCCAGGAAGGGACTGGAAAATGAATTCACAATGTACTCAAGATTAATTTCTAACATTGCAGTGTGACCCACTTTTCTGAGAATCACTTAGAAATGGTTCAGAGCACAGGGAAGAGAAAGCAAAAAGTAAAACAAAGAAACTGATCAACACAACCAATGGAATTTGGTTAAAAAAAAAATTCAATGTGTGGTGTTTGACACAAGGCAGCTTTCTCATTGACACTTCAGCTCATGAGTTGGGGAAATCTCTCAAAACTCCCCCAAAGCCAGGTAGTCCCTGTTAAACATCTCAGTAGCGGCTTTCTTTCCAGAAAGAACATGATTTTGCTTGCTGTCTCTAAGCTTGCTTTCAGCTATGGATTGCAGAGACTAAATCAGGCAAACTCAGTCATGGCTGGAGAGCTCTTTCCTCTATTCAGTTCACATTCATTAGATCCTGGCTTCAGTTGCATGCAGATTGTTAAGACTACTGAGACCCTTCAGGTTCTATCACCTCACTGTTGGTTCTCCCCACTGAGTCCTGGGAGCCTCTCACATCCTAGACCTCTGGGAGTTTCTGGAGGTTAGTTACCCTTGTACCACACTCCCAGTAGCTGTATATTTTCCTTCATTCTCCTGGTCCTCTGTTCTTCTCTCCTGTCTTCTCTTTACTTGTTCCTGACCTCCTTTCCCCTCCAACTTCCCTTTCCCATCCAGGATGCTCTCTCCCTCTGCTTCCGGTGATTAATTTGTTCCTTTTCAAACTGAGTTTGAAGCATACTCCCTTGGGCCCTCCTTCTTGTTAAACTTCTTACTGTCTGTGGGTTGTATCATGAGTGTTCTGTACTTTTTAGCTAATATCTGTTGCAAGAAATTTCCTCACTATTCCCAATCATATTATTTCTAAATTCTTCGGTGGTAAATCCTGGGGGATTTGCAGTTAACCGGGAACAGTGAGTAGCTACATCTTGTCCTTACTCTATCCCTTATCCAAAAGGACTCTTTCTCCCTCCTGCTTCCTCCATCTAATCTAGAAGTCTCTTCTCCTCCTCCTCGTCCAGTGATTGCTTCCTTTATCTATTAGGGGATTGGTTCACAAGAAGTCACCTAAGTATGTGACTCAGCCCCAAGCCCGCAGCCCATCCCAGGAGAGCAGAATTCGCATTAAAATACAAACAGCACCAGGCCTATCCACAAGAATTATCCACTTATCAGTGAGTACATACCATGCATGTCCTTTTGGATCTGGGTTACTGCACTAGGAAGCTATTTTCTACATTTGCCTGCAAAATTCATTATGTCCTCATTTTAATAGCTGAATAGTATTATTCCATTGTGTAAATGAATTACATTTTTCTGTATCTATTCTTTGGTTGAGGGATATCTAGGTTCTTTGAAGCTTCTGTCTATTAAGTAGATAAACAATGCTCCCAATGAAGGGATTGAATTTCCAAAATACCTTCAAAATTTATTCTTGGTTAAAAGAAATAGAGGGACAATTGTGGAGCAGAGACTAAAGGAAAGAGTATCCAGTGACAGGCCAAACTTGGCATCTATCCCATGTCAGGCACTAAACCCTGACACTATCACCGACACTAGGTTGTGCTTGCAGACAGAAGTCTACTATGGTTGTCTTCTGAGAGGCTCTACCAGGAGCTGATTCATTTCTACAATTGTAATTACAATTTCTACAATTGTAGATATTTACAAACATTGGACTGAAGTCTAGAACCCTTATGAAAGAGCTGGGGGAAAGTACTGAAAGAACTGAAGCAGATTCCAACACATAAGAAAACCAACAGTGTCAACAAACTCAACCCCTCTGGGAGCTCCTAGAGACTAAGCCACCATTCAAAGAGCATACAGGGGCTGGTCCATGGACCCGAGTACATATGTAGGAGAGGATTTTCTTGTCTGATCTCAGTGGGAAAGGATGTTCCTTGATCCTGTAGAGAACAGGGTTGTCAGGGTGTGTGTATGAAGTGAGGTGAAATAGGGGTGGGTAGGGGGTTTGGTTTGGGAGAGGATGGGTAGGTGGAGGTGGGTGGTTAGGGTGTAAGAAGTAGGTGGGGGTGAGGAACAAAAAAGATGGGGATGGGGTAAAAAATTCTGGGGGAGGCAACATTTGAAATATAAGTTAAAAAAAAACCAAGACTATGACATCCTAGATTAGAAGATAGATGTTCTATATCCCCATAGAAAAGGTAAGATGACTTGCGGTTGTATGACGTCTTTGACCTGCTACAGCAACTGGTAACTCCTGGAGCATAGCTGTGTCCCCACTTCTATCTTGAGAGCTCTGGATCAAAGATGTTCACCAAGATAGGAAACTGGACAGAAATCAGCCCCAAGACTGTTTGCAAAGAACACATTAGACTGGTAACTGGACACTCTAAGTATAATAGGGTTGTGAAAAAGAGTGGAGGCAGTTAGAAGAAACTTTATTTGCCAAAGAAAGTACATTGGCTTAGGGTGGTCCTTTGAAGGAGACTGTGGAGTAAAGAGTAAGGCTGTCAGGAGGTCTGATGAGCTTAATGAAAACATTAAATGATTTATTGATGCTCTAAGGTATTAAAAACCACAACAGCTATAGGTCTTCAAGATACGAGATTTAATAATACCATTCTAAATAAACTAGGCTTAATAAGTGTGCATACATGGTGGTGTTCAACTATGGGAGAATGCTCACGCTCATCAAGGATCATGGAGCACCTTACATACAGTCTATAAACTGGGTCTCTGCCAGCGTTTTGGATTATTTTGTCAGGATCAGCTTATTTGCTTGGTTTTATTGTTGAAAATTGAATTTTTTACACATTGTCTTAATTTGGTTTCTATTTTTGAGATAAAGATCATGACCAGAAACAACTTGAAGAAAAAATATTTTTTTTTTTTTTGGCTTATAGTTTACAGAAACCTGGAGGCAAGGACTGAGGGGAGATGCCATTTGCTAGACTGTTTCCGACGGCCTGTTTGCTTTCTTATAAGACACAGGACTACTTGCCCAGAGATACACCACCCATAGTGGGATAGACATTCTCACAAAAATCATTAATTGAGAAAATGTTTTATACATTTGCTTACAGTCTGATAGAAACATTTTCTCAGTTCAGGTTGTCTCTTCTCAGCTGACCCTGCCTAACTTGCATCAAGCTTACAAAAAAAGAAAATCTAACTAGGACATATATTGTAGACAATAATATGCCTAGCCTTACTTGACTTCTTAACTGGTATTTATGTTCTTTGAATAGGAGGATAATATGTTTTGAATGAAAAAGGAAAAGTCTATAATAAGTGAAGAACTATTTGCTGATAGGGTGTTAGTGTTCTCTAACACATCACCTCATCCCCTTGCCACATTTCCTCCGAGGAAGTATGCCCCCAGGAAGTACCCAGCAACATCTACCAGAAAGGGTACCAACTCCTTACCAGGAAGCTACAGCAGAGAAAGAAACATACTGTCAATAGAAATTTTTTTCCTACTTGAAGAACAGTGAGTAGACTCTCAATTTGGCATGGGCAATTTTAACTTCATTAAATAGAGTTTTTCCATTTCCTGTTTTTCTTACAGATAGAAATTTTACTTGTTCTCAGAACTGTCCATTTAATTTTCATATTTATTGGTTTAACTATTTTTCCTATTAAAGTTCTTTTAAGGGGTCTCAAAATTCTGTGGTAGATTTTTGGTCAAGTTGTTTTCATTAAAAAGTATTCAATAGAAAATCTTATTGCATAAAAGTCTCTCTCACAAAAAAATTACACACACAACATCAAAACATATTTCATTTCCTTCTGGAAGATTTATAATACATTGTTATGATTTGCCAGTACTTTAAAACATAAGTGTCCAGCTGAGATGAACATCTCTGAGACATTTTTCTAGCACTGATTACGACTGGAGTGGCAGGCTTTAGAGAGAATAGTCCCTTTGCCTTCTGAGTTTTCAGAGCACATTTCATGTCCCTGAAGATTTAACAGCATTCTTGTGCATGGTTTTGATGATACCCACAACAACTGTCTGCCCCATGTCACAACAAGCAAAGTGACACAGAAGATAGTCTGTGAAACACTTAAAGAGGTTTTAAGGATCTAGGACCATCTTCCAGCTTCTTACCAAAATTAATGTTTTCTCTAAGTTCAGCAAATTTGCAAGATAGAGAACTTTTACAACAACCCAGTACAGGGACATATCCAAAAGCTGTGTAATTAAATAATGTAGGTTCATGGCCAACACTTGTGTACTCCTTATGATTCACTTTTGTCAGCCTGTTTAACCACCCGCTTCTCTTGGTGGCTCAATTTTGTTGTCACTGGCAACATTTTAATATAAAAAAATATGTTCTTTATGTTAAAGTCCATGTTGTCACCCCAAGAAGTGCTCTCTCAAGGCCTCACTGTGCATTTCAAAGGCCTTATTGCAGTTGTGGCAGTGACTGGAGCAAAGGTAACAGCCATGTCCATTTCATCCACAAGGACTAAACCAATACCAACAATTTATGGACAACCTAGAAGGGGGAATGTCAAGGATGATCAGCTGGGCAAGTGGTATTGGGACACAATAGATAGTGTCTAACCTTGTATTTGGTGGGCAGTGCCATGTTACAGTTGACTTCCCATTTTTTGATCCAAGATGCATTATAACATTTGGTTTCAGCATATTCTCATCATTCTAACCAGAAATTGGCCCAGATGTTATTTGTATTAGCAATGTAGCCATATTTTTCTAAAGGTAGTTTTTGTGAATTTTATGTTACAATATTTACAGCATTTTCCCATATCTCACCTTTCTCCAACTTCTTCTTTCCACACTATCTCAAATACAAGACCACTTAACATTAACTAAAAACTTATGCTACTCACCCTGGCTGTGAATAGTTACAGTCCCATGACAGGTTCATCTTTTGATTTTCACAAAGATTGTTGTTGGATAATATTGTCTGAACAGCTTCAGTTTGGCTGCCATGTGTGATCTCCAATTTAAAAATGTATTCATGAAATCAAACAGATTAGTACATGACTTAAAATCTACACATGCTTTTATTGAGATAAATTCTAGGCCAAGTGTGTTTTTGTTAATCCCATTGTTGTAGCAAATATACAAAACACTCTTCAGTAAAACACACATTTTTAAAAGTGAGAGTTTCTGTTTTTCTGCTGGCTTTATGAATAATGT
Source organism: Rhabdomys pumilio (assembly GCA_030674055.1). Classification (NCBI taxonomy): domain Eukaryota; kingdom Metazoa; phylum Chordata; class Mammalia; order Rodentia; family Muridae; genus Rhabdomys; species Rhabdomys pumilio. Next base: position 61,828,105 of record JANHMN010000007.1, read on the forward strand.
ATTTTATATTTTTTTTCTGAGAGCTTCAGTGAAAACGTTCAAGTTGGTGAGTTTTTACATTTTTTTTCCAAATTTTACTGAGTATGTCAATGAAACTCTAGAGTAATGGAATTGAGATTTTTAACCAGGGGTATTTTTAAAGCCAGAGACTTCTGAGGAAGCACATTGGCTTTTCAGGCCAGGAAATAGGAAATATGAATATAGGCTGGCCAGTTATGACCACATGAACCCAAATCAATATTTCAGTAGTAAATATTCTTAAATATACTTTGACTCACAGTCATCTTCATGGAGGTCAGGATTTGTCTTCCAGGTACTTTGTATGATGAATCTGGATATACTGAAGTGGTAAAAATTATAATGCATAGTATATTTAGTATGTATATGCTATACATACAATATATAATAGCTAGGCTATAGGAAAGAAATAATAGGCTTCAGTGGCCAATGAAAAAGCAAGACAGAAAGAGAAGTGGGCACTGAGACTTTCATTACCAGAGACACTTGCACCTTAATGTAGCTTTAGTTGAATATTTGGGCATTTCTTTTCATACTTGAAATAACCTGAAACCTCAGTAAATACATTTTAATATGTAAACTATAATAAGCAGAAATGGGCTTTTAAAAGCTTAATGATACTTAAACTAATTATTTAGAAGTGTAAATTTCACCATTTATCTGAGATCATCAAGCCTCCAGGAATGACTGATTGGGCCACTCTATGTGTAATGCGATTTAAATGCAATAACTTGAAAGTGTTCAATGAAATATGGCTTTCTTTCTTTGCAACCTATAATTAAAATGTCAATTTTATCTCAGCAATCTATGTAAATTTACATTTAGAAAGAGCAAATTAAGTTTTTATTATAGCCTAAAGTATTTATTGTTCTCTTTTATGTTTGGGCATTTTTAAGGGGAAGAGAAAGTATGGAAGCAGAAAGCCTTTAGGAAAACAGCCTTGTAATTGGTAAGAATGTTGCAAATGAAGCTTTCTCTTGTGACCTGTAGATGGTTATTCAAAGCCACCCCAATACCATTTGCAAGAGAGCTTGCTTAAACATTGGAATGCCAATAGCATCAAAAGAGTATGCACGTTCTCTCTGGTGATCATAGACCTGCTATAATGGCACTATCTGAGGAAATGCGTTAGTATGTATTACATGTGACTAGTCAGAAGATAAAAATCAGTCTAGGCTTTCAAAGCAACTCTCTCCCTATTTAGAGACACTTTACTAGTCATAGCAGCTGGGAAAACTCATTTAATGTTACTGAAAATGAGCCTCGCTTTGCTTTTATTATCAGTGCTGTGGCACAGTCTCCTGGACAGCTTAGAAGAACTATTCAAGGAAGGATTTTTTTTGGCACTCATTTTTTATAAAGTTCCATATTTTTGTGAAAATAAACGCTGTAAAACACAAGACGGTTTCCGTTGTCACTTTGGTGCAGGGTAGTGGGCTGCAGTTGGGAGGATGGAATTTATGTTTCAGGAAATTTGCATAGTTTAGGAAGTTGCTTTACTTACTCACATTCCTCCTACTCTTCAGTACTGCTTTCCAGGAGTATTGCTGCCAGGTCAGTCTTCTGCAGATGGAAGATGAGATAAAACAAGAGCAAGACTTTAGGCAAAGGCAGATCATTTTTTTTTTTTTTTTGTGATTCAAAAATTCTTGGGGAGTCAATGAAATTGGGAAAGGATCATCTCTGTGTACACTGTTTCAAGAGTTGGCTTTTTATCTGGAGCAGAAGAAATACAGCTGAAGTGTCTGATTAAATGTTTATATAAACTAAAGAGAAATAAAGATGTATGTACTTTTGGACTCATCCAGTTTTGACATTGGCATTGAACGTAAGACACCCTGCTTTCCTTTCTCTACAGGTATCACTCTTCTTCACACACACCCTCCCTACCCCCTGCTCCTTCAGTATTTCCAAGGATGCAAATGTTAATCTCAGTGTCAGCTGTACTGACACAAGACTCTTATTGTCGTAAGGGAAATGTTTTCTCATTCACTTCAGAATCTAATTACAGATTAGTCAACAAGGAAAAGGAGTTTGTGACTACTTTTTTGTGATTAAAAAAGTCATATTAAACTTTAATTAAAAAACCAAGTCTTAAAGGTTAGGGATTTATTTCAGTGGTAGACTGGCTATCAAGGCCCTGGATTTGATCCTCCACAGTGTACTGATGGTTTGATTGAGAAGGACTCCCTTGGGCTCATATACTTGAACTCTTGGTCCTTAATTGGTGGAACTGGTTTTGGAAAAACTGTTGCCTTTTTGGAGGAGGTGTATCACTGGAGATGGGCTAAGAGATTTCAATAGTTCACATAGGCCCAGTGTCTTTTTCTCTTTTTGACTTATAACAATGAATCAGTTGTAAACTCTTAACTATTCTTCTAGCACCATATGTACCTGCCTGCTGCCATCTTCCAGCCATAGTGGACTCACTATGGATGATAAGCAAGATCCCAACTAAAGGCTTTCTTTTGTAAGTTGTTTTGGTTGTCGTGTTTCTTCACAGCAATAGTACAGTAACTAAGACACTGCAATTAAGCAGTAATAAAAAACTTACAGATTCCACCAAATTAGTTTGGTTAGAACTTACAAATTTATTCAATAATTGCCTACCATCTCAGAATGTGGCATTGAAAGCCCACACCTTGTATTTATGGCCAAAGATTAATGAATAATACATTTTTTCTGTTTAAAAAAATGAGAGAGACACCTGTAGTTTAAACCAATAGAGTTACTTCATTCACTCAAGACCCTTCCCATTGCAACTAAAAGATCCTTCCACATAACACAAAATATCTAAGAAAACTCAGAGAGGTGGAAAGGGGAAGAGGTGACTGTTTGCTACCAAAGTATGTAAGAAACAACATAAAAACGCACACAGTGAATTTACTTTCTCATTATACTACCTTCCCATTAATTATGCTAATTAGATGCATTCTCATTAATTATATTATTTTTTTTGTAATTTTTGAAATCTAAATCTTCAAGTTGGTACTTCCAGTAGGCATAAATAAAAATATCCAAATAAAATCAGTTCCTCACAGCCAGCCATTTTGAGAAAAGAACAAACAACATTTTTAATAATTTGTTTGTGTATTTATTTGGTCAATATTTACTTTATCTCATCCAAAACACAAATGAGAAACCACCTCTCCCATTGCCAAAGCTGTGGAAGCACTCTGTGGAGATCTGATTTAAGCAGTCCTTTGGTCCATAACAATGGTGACAGTACGCTAAGCACTCTCTATAGTGATTCCAGGAACTTCCTCATGCCTGCCTTTATCTTTTCACTGGAAAGGAGATACACAGGTCTGAGAGCAGGCTATTAAAAGGGCTGGTCCAATACTTAATGATAAATCTTTTCAAAGCTTTATCATTTTAGCTTATATACCCTGACTCTTTCAGTCAAAGAAAACTGTCTAAGAAATGTCTTGATAATTTGAATAAAGTCAGTATTAAAAATTTTATTAAAATGATTTCAGCAAATTCAAAGAGAGGTAGTTTAGAGTACATATTGTACATGTGGCCAAATTCATACTTACTTGGAATGAGGCATACTTGCCTTAAATATGGTGGGTTAAGAATGTACTGTTGGCTTTTCTTAACCTGACAATATCATAGATGTGTCTGGGGAGATAGAATTAATATTTCAGAAATATTTCCAAAAGATTGTTCTGTGGGCACATTTGTGCAGCATGTTTTTAGTCAGTACTTGATATAGGAAGGATATTGGATAACTATAGGTGATAACACACTCTTGGATAGGTGGTCCTGAGTGCGTGTTCCTTTTTCATCCACTTTCAATTTCTCTAAAACTTCTCTATGTTGGAGATTTTCTCTTAGTCACATTTCCTTCTAAGAAATCATGAGCACCCTGGAAACATCACTTTCTAACTCACATCTTCCCTCAGAGGACGTGCTTTCCAGTGATTGCTTCATAGGAAATGCTGAAGTTGATGTTGTACGGATGGTCCTTAAATGACCCCCCTGACACGGCACTCTGCACGCAGCTTTTCATTTTGGTAGAGAAAAACGTTGTCCTGATGGATGATATAATTTTGAGTATCAATGGTACCCTGAGAGATTGTAAATTTTATAGTTGATGCTGGGGATCTTTTAGCCACTCGGTTAAAAGTAGCGAGATATGAAGGAGGTACCTATTCATTGTGCACCACAAGGAAGAGGGTGAAATTCATTCTTCCTTTTGTTCCTATTTAAGTCATGAAAAGAGCAGCCCAGTGTGGCCAGAAATCAGGCATCAAGCAGTGGCTCTAGCATATGAAGCTTTCATTACTGTGGCTGGAATTCATCACATAGGTCTGTATTGTAGTTGTCAACCTCTGTTCAATAAAACGGTTCTTTTTTTAACTTAAAAACAAAAGTGAGTTGATCAAGACACATAAAACAAGCCAGTAAGAACCATCTCTCCATGTATTTTTCTGCCTCCAAATTCCTCCTTGAGTGTTAGCATTGGCTTTCCTTCATGATGGACCTTCCCCTGAAAGGTGTAATAACCTTTTCTTCCCCAAAATGCTTTTGATCATCATGAATCTATCACTACAATACAGAAGCAAAGTAATGCAATACATAAGCACTAGGATCTTTAAAATACTTGAAAGGTAGAATGATAAATGTAATACTATTTACTGTTCTATACAGATTTGATTCAACTCATCTCATATAAATCAAACTGTGGTTTTTACGTCCTGCACACAGTTGGTCTTCACCCTTATCTAATCCTTATCAGTTAGATGAAATAGATCTTAAACTACTTAGAACTGACTTCTTTATGGGTGCAAGTTTTGAAAAATGGAAGGTCTTTTGTAGGCATGATATGGAATAAGATTTCTTTGTTAAGAAAGAACTATGTAAAATTTTAACTTTAGTATATATATATATATATATATATATATATATATATATATAATTTTAAATATAATATAAAAACTATACATACACATAGCAACAATCATCAAAGAAAAAAGAGGCTGTCAACTTAAGAGTTGGGTTGCATGAGACACTTCTGAGGGCCTGAGCTTGGAAACCTGGAGGGAAAAAATGATAAGAAAGTGAAGTAATTCTATTTCAATAAAAGCATATTTGCAAAGGAACAAAACAACTATAGGATGGATAAACTAAGTTTAAAAAAAGACATCAGGAATGCATTTTATTAGAAAAGATGAATAAGAAAGCAGAAAATAATTGTAAGCCTTTTGGAAATAAAATATTTTAAAGCACACTAAACAATGTAAAAACCAAAAAATAATTTAGAAAATTTAATACTACTTCTTTCCATAAAGTTAGTAAGATCTGGAAAGACTGAAAAATATAAAGACTGTGAAAATACAAGGATCACTGCTGATCATCACAAATTGAGTATGAATGATATTCTATTATTATGAAAATAGCAAGGGATACTATACATAACTTAATGCCACAAATTCAATAACTTTGTATAAACAGACAAATTTTTGCAGAGCTTAACTAAGCTAACATGAAATACAGGCTAAATAATCATTAAATAATCTAGTAAAGAAAGATGAGCATATGAATAGAGACAGATCTAAGTTTGACCAAAATTTTAAGTCCAACTACAATTAAAGAAATTTCTCAGTAATCTAAAAAAAAAAAAAACACTGTGGAATTCTCTTAATAATACAAATAATATCTGTAAAGTCCTGTAGACATGACGGTTTAACGATTAAATTTAAAATTTATTCTTTCTGAAATTGTGACCAAGGAAAGCAAAGCTGTCTTTATCATATTTAGTTCTCAGCATTGTGTATCTGAATATGTGTTAACAGCAAAAAGAGAAGCTTTCATTTGTAAAGAAATAAATCAGTAGTCCTTGGTTGTTCATGATTTAATTATCTGAAGTAGAACAAAGCTAAGATAAAATGTCTACAGGAAGTAAGAGAACTGAAAATCAGTAGAACCAAGTGAGTAAATGCAAAGCAAAATGTAAAAATTCTACATCTAAGCAGTAAACATGTAGTCACTGATATAGAAGCATACAGTGGCTCTTACTACTCTGGAGGAAATGAGACACATACTATGATTTTGTCACACTACTTAACTAAATCATGAGATAAATTAGGGAATATATAAAGTATAATCAACCATCAAACATACAAAATAATGTTTGTTCTATAGAAATGAGTGTGAAAATAGTAAATACAAGTGACAAAATTTTATATACACACACATTTGTTTAAAACAACAGAAAGAATACTCAGAATTCCACACCAAAAAAACCACTTTAATTTTAAAATGGGCATGAAGACATCAATGAGGCATTCAGATGGAAATAGGGATATGAAATAAATTTATCATCATTAGTACTCAGAAATTTAAATTCCAACTATTAGACACTCATAATGGCTAATACTGATACCGACTTTTGCTGCATAGGAAATAAAGAAGCTGGATTTTGTGAACACCTCCTGTGACTACATGCTCTAAAAAAGATTTGGGAAGTCATTTCAAAAACTAAACACACACCTGTCACATAAAAGGTTGTTGCTCACCAGCTACTTATCCTAGAGGAATAAAAACTTCTTCTCACAAAAAACGAACAACAATGTTCTGGGCACCTTAGTTTTAATGACCATAACTTGAAGCAAAACATTGCCTATCATATAATGACTGTATGTTGCTGCATCTCTCTACACAGAACACTGCTTAGTCACAAAGAATGGGGTATATTGATGTAGAGAAACTCGAGGACTAATACTGAAAGAAAGAAGACAAGGTAAGGAAATTCTAATACTATATGATTTTACTTACATTTTTCATTTTTAAAATAACAAACCAAGAGAATTGAAAATAAGTTTGTTGATGACTGGCAGGTAAACAGTGGGAAGGGAAATAGTTGTAAGTCCAAAATCATAGCATGAAGAATGATTGCATGGGAATTTTGTGATTCTCAACTGTGTCGATAATTCATGAGTTCACATGTGTAATTAATTTGCCTAGAACAGTACAATACATTCACACACAGATACAAATGTGTGCAAAACTGGTAACTAGTTATATGAATGCTGATGCAATATGGCATCTTATCATGAGAAAACACTGGACCATGTGGGATTTGTGTTTATTATTTCTCACAGATACCTCTGAATCTACCAAAATCACCAATGACATTCTTACCACATTTTGCAGTAGGAATTTAATCTCGTCTTTGTTGTCACATGTTGTTAATCCTATAAGTGAAATTGAAAATTAAACTTCAGAATTGAAACCTTATTAGGCTGTAATCTGCCTTTATGTTGCTATTTTATTACATGAACAATTGTGTCCTTAATTTCTGCAGATTTTTTTTTATCTCAGAACAGTACTAGTCTTCAGAGAAAACATTTTAGAGAAATATGATTGAAATCAGTATACAGAGTTGTCATTGCAAACATTTTATTTAGTTATTCTATGTGAAACTTATCTAGTTAATAGAATGTGTGAAAAAGTGAATAAAAAGATAAATAAAAGATTTCAAGGATTGTTGTCATTATATTGACTTTTGGTAATTTTATTAGAGTGAGTTTTATCACAGAAACAGAAAATATAAAAATAGAAAATTTTAAATTATATGATCAAGTCATAAACAATTAGTGAAATCTATCTAGTTATTAAATTGCAATAGTTTTAGTGAATGAATGATGGACGAGCATTCTGATGAAAGTCAAATAGACTAAATATTCTTTTAAATTGAATTAAGTGTTTGAAATCCACTCTCCACACCTTACTGTAATGAACAATAGAAGGTTGTCATTAAGTGAGGTATTAGCAAATCTCTCTCCTTTGGAAGGAGGTGATCCCAAACTATTCACTCTGAATGCTGAAGTATAAGGGCTACATTTTCTGTTTGAGAGTAAGTTCAGAATAGAAGTTGTCAGCAAACTAATTGATTCCAGTATGAAATCCCAGCACTGAAGAGGTTGAGTTAGGAGAATAATAGTCAAGGACTTCCTGGGTTAGAGGGAGTTCAAGACCATTCTGGGGAGCTTAAGGACAACTTTTTTCAAAAAGCAAATATTATGGGTGTAGTTCCAATGTATATATAGTTCTGGGTCTTTCCACAAAACACAATCTCTAAACAACAAATTATGTAAATTGTAAATGGCTTTATAAAGGCATTATTAGCCATTATCTAAGGAGCATATAATCAGCAAACACAGATAGGTGTCTCTCTCACTTGTTTCAGTATCTGACATCATGTGTGGCAGGTCATGAGAGAGTATGAGCTGATGGTCTGTGTGCTTCCTTATATACATTGTCCTTTCCACTTCTACAGCAACGTCTATAGAGTATCCTTGAGGTTTATGTCACTGGTGGATAATAGCATATTTCCTGTTCTATTAAATCATCACAATGTGACTGGCAAAATAGTGTAAGTATAGCATATGTATTAATTTATATGCACATGTGTAACAATAATTAATGAATAAAAGCAGATGGATTTGAGAAGAGGAAGGCATAAAAGAATTGAGAGGAAGGAGAGAGAAAGAAGAAATAGTACATATAGTATTTACACTATACTCACACATGAAATGTTCAGAAAATAAATATAGATATACATTGATATAGATAGATAAAGATACCAATGATATTAATATAGATAAAGACACATAAAGACATACAGATGTGAGTTCAGAATGGACTTATTTTTTTATCTATAATTTCTTTTTCCCAGTGCTAATGAAAGGGTAAGTTTTTCCTAAGGTATTGTCCTAGTTAGGGTTACTATAGCTGCAATGAAATGCCATAAATGAAGTAACTTGGCCTTAGTTTGGTTTTCTATTGCTATGAAGAGATATCATGATCATGGCAACTCTTATAAAGGAAAACATTTAATTGGGGATGACTTACAGATTCATCAGTTTAGTCTGGTTATCATCCTTGTGGGAAGCCTGATGCCATATAGCCACATATGGTTCTGAAAAAGGAATTGAGAGTTATATATTTGGATTGGCAAGCAGCAAGAGAAAAATGTCACATTGGGCATGACTTAAGCATCTGAGACTTTAAAACTCAGTCCCTAGTAATACATCTCCTCCAACAAAGTCACACCTACTCCAACAAGGCTACACCTCCTAATAGTGTCACTCTCTGTTTCCAAGCATTCAAACTATCACAGATAGAAAGGGTTTATTTAGGTTACACATCCATATCTTTGTTAAATACCAAAGATAAGGACAGGAACTCAAATAGGACAGAAACCTGGAGGCAGAAATTGGTGCAGAAGTCAACAATGGTCTGAGCCATCCTCCAATCAATTATTAATTAATAAAATGCCCTGTGGATGTCTACCTCCTAATCTGATGGAGGCATTTTGTCAATTGAGGTTTTCTCCACTCTGATGACCCTAGCTTGTTTCAAGCTGACACAAAACTATCCAGCATCAGCATTATATAGGAAATTGAGCAATAAGCTAATAATTTATTACCTTTTTAAACCTTTTCCTCAAATAAGTTTAAAAAGTCAGTTCATAGAAATATTAAATTTACTTTTCTTCAGCAAGTATTTGTAGAGTCATGTGAGAGATCATAAAATATTAATAAATTCAGTTGTATTTACATTTTCAAACTCATCTTCCTTCAAAAAATTCATATTTTAAAGTTTGGTATAAAGAGAGATTCATATTGCAAATACATGCAAGTTCTTATGTGAATCTTCTATGCCCTCAACAGAGAGAGTAAATTTGAATATTTCTGACTTATCCACAGCATGCAATATGGTATCTTTTGAGTTACTAATCCTCTGTTAAAAAAAATGAAATAGTGTTTAGTGAACACTTACTTGTAACAAAGTTGTGTCCCCTGTTTTAATTCCAACCATGTGACAGTGGGTTTGATAGCTAAAAATTAAAGATGGGTGAAGTTAGTGCATTTGGTACAGTTCATTGATATCCAGAAAGTAGCTGACAGAGAGAAGATAGTTAATTGACAGAATGCTGCTCTTTATCCACTCTGTCTATGGTTCAACAGAGGCTTTCAGTTTATGCTTAACATCTGGTGGGGTGGGTACTGTACTTGTTCTTCCTCTGCCCCTCTGCATATCACTTAGAACATTATTTCTACGGGAAATAAATCTATTGTGACTTTGTAAAATCCAGACTACAAAAGCATGTAGGGATTTTTGTGGTATCACAGAGAAAGCATCTAGCAGAACATAGCTTTGAAACAAAATTCACCAAATGCCACTTGAAATGTTACCTGAGGCAGGAGAAAAATCATAAAAACTTGACTACTAAGTCTAGATGGAAAATATGCCTGGTTAGTCTCTAACCATTATTATTCTATCGTGTATAAAATATATAATAAGAAAATTGGACAGTAAATTATTTTAAAACAAGTGTTAAAATAATATCACTCAATAGAACTATGCGTAGCCAACTAAAATATTTTGTAAGTAAAATATTTATTAAAGAGTAATAGGTACATTAAATCTAGGAAAAGATGTGTGATATCTAATACATTTAAAAATTGAAAAGAAAAAATCCTTATAAAATTTAAAGAACTTAAAATCCTTGTTGAAGAACCATATTTCTTTCTTGTTGTATCAAAATAAAAGTGAAAATATCACCTTTTAAGGAACAACAATGCAATGAACAAACCATGTGATACTAATGCTCTGGTAACTATTGTTTGGGATGTATTTTCATTTCTTCAGGTAGAGTTTTGAATGTCATAGCTCATAACCAAGTGGTTCTTGATATGTGCTATCAGTGAAATTACTCCTTTGTCAGGCTTGAGCAACAAAACATCTTTGAGAAGCATACATGGGAAGGCCCAGAAAATTGTGTGACTATGTACTATTTTCCTTCTCAAGTCTATACCCTTCAAGAAGAAAAATACATAAAATCACCTTTCAGTCATGGCTGGGTGGATCCCAGCAATTGTTCAGAGGAGGATGTGAAACACCTTGTATCAGTGAGATTCATTGCCCTGACTGTATTTTGTTTTCAGAATTTCCGTGACACTTTGATCTGCCTTGTTTTTAAAAAGAGAACCACACACAAAAAAATGGTTTCATTGAACTTCTACAATAGGATCGAAAGGATTCTTACAATCTACCATGCCTCAGTTGTGATACAGACATTTTTGCACGGTAGAACTGTCATTTTGATAGGTAACCTATTTTTAGCCCAGTCAAGTCACTGAACTCAAATACTTAAGGACTGCTTGAAGACAGCCCCTTCTGAGACAGACATCAGGAAATCAAACAAGTGTTGCCTGCCAGGAGGAACTACAGATATTCACAAGACATTTCAAGTAACAATGTAGTGGTTATCATAAAAACTAATTAACAGTCAATAATAGGTTCTTCTGAGCATCATGGATGAAAGGCATTCCCATCCAAAAGGATGAAAGACACCTCAAAGAACTGAAACTTACTAACATTTGTACTTCCTAACAGAGAAATTAAGAGTGGACAATGCCTTTGAGGACTGAGGCATCATAAGCAGACTGGCTTAGCATGCGTTATGTATAGGAGGTGATAAGAAAGAAAAGAGGTTGCTAGAGGTCCCATGAGATGCTAAAGGAAACACTTGCACATCAGGGTAAAGAAAATGAGGAAACTGTTCCTAATAAGTTTTTAAGAGCCAAACCCCACAAAGTTGTTCTTATACATGAGGGTACAGCAGCCTTGGACTAGAATGCAAGTATACATCTGAAGAAGATGGATATCTGTAGAATATCTTTGGGTTTAAGGCTATGAAGCTGAAGTTGTCTAAACTTTTTTTTGAAGCATGACAACCCTCTTGAGAGAGAAATGGTAAGACTCTTTCAGGAGATTCACTAACAGCACTAATACAAAAGCACACAGAAAGAGAGAGAGAGAGAGAGAGAGAGAGAGAGAGAGAGAGAGAGAGAGACAGAGAGAGAGAGACAGAGAGAGAGAGAGAACAAAAGGAAGAAAGGAAGACAGACAAGTGTCTACAATCAAGGAGTCAGTTGAGGTTGCAGAGATGTTCCAAAAGAATTGGAACATTTAGCAATTTCCTCAGCAGTATTCAACAATAATCCTTCTAGAAATTAAAACTTCAATAAACCCAGGTCTTCCCTAGGCAGCATCCACTCCTCTGCTCATATCTTCCACCTGTAGAACTGATTCTGTTAGTATACTAGAATACAAGTATACATCTGAGAGTGATGGATATCTATAGAATAACCATCATTAAAGTTCAGTCCTCAAATCACAAAACTGGATGTTTGATCATGGGTACAATGAATGCATGAGACTACCTGGATATGTAGGGATTTTATTATCGCTATTGTTGTTTACTGTAAGGAGAATTTACATTATATTTTAAGAAATATTTTTGCTCATTCTCTTTAAAACCTTAGATTTTCATTGCAAGGGTAACGTTGATTTAAAGAGTCTTTCATTATTTCTTTATCTAATGCAGTAGATTTAATTCCAGCCATGTTGCAGACTTCAGGTGTATTTAACTCATGGCTTGCTTTGGACCTCACAATATAGTGTTACAAAGCCATTTAATCCTCTCCTTTAATTAGTTAACCTTGGTGGTTATTGTTTTTAACAGTTCATATTTTTCTCAGTTCTTCTAAATTAAAGAAAGTTTATTTAGAATTTTCCTCTTTCAAGACAGATTTTTTTTTTTTTTAAAAAAGAGATTTTCATTGACCCTTTGAATTTGTGTCTGGACTACATGTGTAAAGTTTGAAGTTGTTCCTTGTTTTCTGTTAACACTTAAGGCTGAGGATCCCTTTCAGACATTTTATACATTTTGGCATTTTCTCTTCTCATTTCACTGAGTGTTGTTCTTCTGCCTGCTGCAGCTGATTCCTAACCATCAGCTCTCTGACTGACATGTATCCTTAGCAGAGGATGTATGCCCCCTTGAGCCAAGTTGGGGATGCATGAAACTTCCTGGAAAGGAACAGAGCAGGGATGGGAACAGGAGGTATCATGTACATGGAAGATGGAAGGGCCACTCAAGGAATCACATAGGGGGAGAATGGAAGGAGAGAGTACTGGAAGATACACTGAAATTAGGTGGTATATCAGGTGTTAGATAGAAACCTAGGGAAATTGAAACTCCTGGAAATCTATGAGAGTGACTTAACTAAGACTCTTAGTAACAGAGGACACAGAGTCAAAAGTAGCCATTTCTTGTCCCTCCCACCTTCAACCTCCAATTAGTCCTGCCTGTAAGATGTACTGGGGTGAAGTTGACACATAAATTGTGGGAGTGACCAACCAATGACTGGCCCACCTTGAGACCTATGCCATAGAAGGATCTCATCCATGACAATCCCTGGGTAGCTAAGAACCAGAGGCCATATATCCCAGAGACGAAGGATAGAACCAAATATGCCACATAAAAATAGTAAAATAAAATAAGATAAAGAAAATTAGAGAAAAAAAAAGATTCCTAATGATATTCTGTTATACTCATAGTCCAGTGCCTACTCCAATTGTCATCAGAGGGTCTCTAACTAGCAGCTAATGAAAACAGATGCTGAGACCCACAACCAAACATTAGTTAGAGATTAGGGAATCCTACAGAAGAGGGGAGGAAGGATTGTAGGAGCCAGAGGAGACACCAGAAGAAAATACAGAGAATCAACTAATCTGGACTCACTGAGGCTAACAGAGATTGAACCAATAACCAGGGAGCCTGCATGAGTCTGATTAAGACCCTTTGCATGTGTGTGTGTGTGTGTGTGTGTGTGTGTGTGTGTGTGTGTGTGTGT
>JANHMN010000007.1:61841850-61869884 GCA_030674055.1 Rhabdomys pumilio
GTGTGTGTGTGTGTGTGTGTGTGTGTGTGTGTGTGTGTGTGTGTGTGAGTGTGTGTGTGTGTGTATGTATGTATGTATGTTTTTATTGTGTATTTAATGTTATCGTGAGACTCCTAACACTGGAAGCAGGAGCTATCCCTGACCCTTTTACCTGCATTTAAGAACTTTTGCTCATACTGCATTGCCTCATCCAACCTCAATACTAGAAGAGTTGCCTAATCTTATTGCAACTAGATATGCTATGTTTGTTTAATATTTCTGGAAGGCCTGCTTTTTTCTAAAGGGAAAGGAAGAAGGAGTGGATATGTGTACATGATAGGTGGTGGGATTACAAGTAGAGGAGGGACAGGAAACTGCAATGAGGTTGTAAAATATGAGAGAGTAAGTTAAAATAAAAATAAAATGGATAGGTGAATATATCCCTTTAGCCACATTCTCCATTAGAATGCAGACTACTTTTAGGAGATTCAATAAAGAACCTGCCTGGTGGAGACTGTATCTCTTACTAGGATATCTCACCCTGCCTTTGTGTTATTTCATTAATATAATAAGGGTGGTGCTTGGTCACCTTCTATTTTGTGGGAATCTCCAAGGTTGTATGAATTCAGTGTTAAATATTCCCAGGGGTAAACATTATCCTGTTCGTGTGTATCTCTTCCTGATGGCATGTTTATAAGCATTCTCAAATTTTGTTTCTCAAGCCAAGCTACTAGAGAAGTAGAGGAATGATTTCTTCAATATTTTGAATGTCTCTAAGTATCAAGCTCTGAAATATCAAGTCTTGCATTAGAGCTCTGTTTTATTACACTTTACTTTGCCGCCATGTCAGATTACTGAGAAAATCAACTCAAGAAGGGGTTTGCAAGCCCATAGGAAGAACAGCAATATCAACCAACCGAATGCCCCAGAGTTCCCAGGAACAAAAACACCAACCAAAGAGTATATATGAAGCGACCCATGGCTCCGGCTGCATATGTAGCAGAGGATGGCCTTGTCGAACATCAGTGGGAGGAGAGGCTCTTGGTCTTGGGAAGGCTCTATGACCCAGTGTAGACAAATGATAGGGCAGAGAGACTGGAGTGGGTGGGTGGGGGAACACCCTCATAGAAACAGGGGGAGGGGGATGTGATAGAGGGTTTCTGGGGGAACTTGGAAAGGAGATAACAGTTGAAATGTAAATAAAGAAAATATCCAATTAAAAAAAAGAGAGAAAAAAAGATGGAAACATTATTGGCTAATGACTTGAGGGGTTTTAGCCTATGTTTCTTGGTATGTACATCATGGCAGAATAGCATAGTAAAGGAGAAGTTCACTTTATTGCTTACAGGAGGAAACTGAGAGAATGGGGTGCATGCTTCTAATGCCCCTTCAAGGACCTGTCATATGTGGTTTAAATTATTTTGATTAGATTTCTCTACCTCAGAAAGATTCCAATAGTGTCTGTCATCATCTAGACACTAGACCTTCACCACAAGAGGCCTAGAGAATATTTCAGATCTAAAGGATACAAGCTGCCTTTGGATTGCAGTGTGTGAGAACTGAATGGACTTTCTGTGTGAACCTATGAGTCATGAGTTGTGCCTGGTATATGATGTAAAAGTGTAAATGTAGATGTGTATGGATATATTAAGGGAGCTCATTAGTAACAGTTCTCATATTAGAATATTATCTATATTCCTAGTTAGTTCTTGATTGTGAAAAGTCATTTGTGACTTGAATGGAGTTTTCCCTAGAAAAATCTTTGTAAATGCCACCCTTTCTCATATGTAAGTATAATCACATCTTTCCAAAGTTAAAATGATTCTTATAAGGAAAAGGATGTGTAGAACACTAGGAGACTATAAGCAGAAACACCAACCAAGCCTAGGTGCTGCTGCCTCCATTGAGGAGTTTCCCAGACGACCCGGAGCTGGGAAGGACCCATCTTTTGGAGTCTTCATCAACAGCATCATCAGAGGTCCCCTAAGTTTTGTAAGTTTTGGTTTCTAAAATCCAGAATGTCCATTTCATGGTGCTTTATTACAGTATCCTAGGAAACTCATGAAGCATTTGGGAAATTTGCTGAGAACATAAGCAAATTTTAATTAAGTAGTACTCACACATTATGTGTCAGCTTGCTTCATGTTTGAGCTCGTGTGTGTGTGTGTGTGTGTGTGTGTGTGTGCAAGAGAGAGAGAGAGAGAGAGGGAGAGAGAGAGAATTATAAAGAATATGATGGAGATACCATATGGGTACTAAAATCTGAACATACCCATGTACTTTTATACAAGATTATATACTGTTAGTGCACAACCTACACACATACATTCCTCCTGTGTACTTACAAACACTTCCAGAGGCTAGAAATAGTTGTTAGAATCACTTTCTATTCCTACAGAGGACATGGTTTTAGTTTTTAACACGTATACTCTGGCTTACAACTTCCATAATTAGAGTTCCAGGGAATCTGGCATCCTCTTCTGGCTTCCATGAGCATAAGGCACATAACTAGTATTCTTATATACTTACAGGAAAAAGACTCACATACATTAAAGTAAAAATAAATACATTTAAAAAATTCCATATGCTTACAGAAGCTAAAACAATGTGGATACCATCTAAATTTTTTATTAAAGAACACTGTTTAAGAACAGTGACAGAAAAAGTATCTAACACACTTAGTATACACAATCTATTTTTCTAAATATTTCTAATTCACAGTGGGTTGAATACATATGCAAATGAGAAACCCACAGATGAAGGCACCAACTCTATATGAAAAAGTAACAAGGCTGCTTTAAAAATGTCTCTGTGCCATAAGTAAAGTGAGACCAGGTCATTGAAACACAGAAAAAACACAAGCATGTGACAAGATTTGTGCTTGTTTTCCCCTGTCAGCACTGTGTAGAAAACCTGTATTATTATCTCTAAAGGAGAATGAGTCATACTCCCTTAATTTGTTATGAAAATTAAAGAGAGAAATGCAAAGAAAGTTGCTAGCACAGAGTATTTTTGTCTCCTTGGCTTTCAGCTTTCAAGTCTTTAAAATTATAATTATAGTTCTTTTCTTCACTCATTAAACAGAAATTTTATGATCACTTAGTAGACTAGGCACCCACACTGAACTGGGAAGGCGAAGGTAGATTTTGCAAATATGGCCTCAGATACAGTGAAGTTTACATTCTATATATGTGATTGGCAAGGAAAACATAGCAAAACTTCAAACAGATATTTTAATTACAATGTGTAAAACATAATCCTCTCCAATATAAAAAGACTCTATAATAATGAGACAACTGCACTAAGAAAAAAAGAGCGCTGTGCTAACATTCTAATTAAGTTAATATCTGAAAGATGGGAGGGAAGAAAAGGGGCATGAGAAGGTTGCTATGACAAATGATTGTGACAAAGGCTACTGTGTGGGTTAGGAGTCTGCAAGGATGGAAGGTGCATCTGAAAGCTGACTACACAGTAGAAATTGGCACTAGAAAACATTGGCATAAAATTAGAGTGTGGACTTCTAGGTCAAACAGGCAGATTTTTGCCACTTAATAAATGGTTGGATTGTAAATGTGAATCTGCTGAAGAATATAAGTAGAATCCTCATAGTTTAAGGTATCAACTAAACCAGCATTCCTATTTTCTGAGGGAAAGCAGATTAGACTAGGTGAAAGGGATTAGCAGGCACACTTCACACAGCACTGATGCTAATGTAGAAAACGTGGAAGTGGATGCATTTAATTGATTTATAAAATATATTGTTTTCCAGGTTTTGAAATGAAATGACTAGATATACTCATTGAACATTTAACGGTGAGGAGATACAAACATAGCCAATTTTTTCTGACTTACATTTAGAGAACTGAGAAAATGAATCCTGCATTTTCTAGAACTTAAATTATAGAATAATAACTTAAATTATAGAATATAAATTCCTAGGTCTGTCATGATATAGGAATGGAAAGATTATCTTTTGTGCATAATTATATTGCTTGCTTGTACATTTAAGACTACATGTTATGTGGTTGGACCTATACAAAAAAGAAATCATAATCTAAACATGAAATATTAAATACTCAAAAAATGATGGTACAGACACTCTCGGGAGGGATCACTGGGGAAAGGTGAAGGTCCTGGACAGGGCAGAGGAAAGTGGCACTACTGAGAAGGAGGATTGTGTAGCCAGCAAAGGATGTTAGAATCACAGAGTGTGAGGACAGAAAGCAGGAAAGGATATCTGAAGAGACACTTAGGATTTGGCTGTGAGGAAAAATTCTGTGCAAAATCTGTTGAAGCTATAGGACAGAGCCAAGTGCACTATGGAGCTACCAGCAGGGAGTCTGGGGCAGTTGAACAAAGCAGTTTCAATAAAGTGGTGGGAGAAAAGCCTTCTGGTGTGCTTTGAGAAATAAACAATTAGAAAGCTAAGTTTATTTAGGGTGATTCAAGGAACTAATGTAAAGGCTAATAAAAAAGAGGGAGAGGGAACCTTAGCTTAGAAGAAATATTATTTTAATCACCAAGATTCTGTAGTTTTCTGAACTGAGTGGTCAAAAACGATAATGTTAAGTGATATCTTAAGCATAATATGACAAGTGAGAAAGGGGCAACAGAGAAAGGACATAGGGAGCAAACTGAGAGGGTGATGTTCTGTTCTGTTTTGATTCAGGAAGAAGAGGAACTCCAAGTCAATAGCCATTTTTACAGCAAGAAATAAGGTAGTTTTTGTTTGATATCTCTATTTTTTTTCTTCAAAATACAGTTATCAGCAACGAGGTGGGAAAACGGTGGTTTAAAACTTCTGACAGCAATTGTAGTTTCTTGTAATTCTATGTGGAAGTAAATTGGACTGCACTTATTTGGACTTGCCCAGTCTTCTGGAATCATAGTGCAGATTAACAGGGAAGAGTGGTGCAGGTCGCCTCACTCACTTGAGTGTTAACCACAGACCTCCAGCATGTTTCTAAGATTTTTTCCAGGCTAAATAGATTTTGAAAGCAATAAGGGATTTATAAAAACACATGCTGGTGAGCAAGCATTTCTGATACGTCTTAGGACAGAATGTTTGCTTATAGACTATAGACTGGAGACAAAATTAAATCCTGGGAGAAATCTCAGGTCCAGATTGAAGGAAATAGGCAAAAACCAAAATAAATAAATAAATAAATAAATAAATAAATAAATAAAATCAAACCAAAAAAAAAAATAGGTGAACATTCAGATGTCTATGTTGTTATTGTTATTATTATTATTATTATTATTATTATTATTATTATTATTATTATTTATTATCTCATAGATTTCATTGCAACTGCATTTCCCCCCTTCCATTTCCCTCCAGATCCCCCTTCCACCTCCCCTCTCCTCCAGTTTCACTCCTCCGTTTCCCTTCAGAAAAGAGCAAGCATCCCAGGGATATGAGCCAAAACTGCATAACAAGTTACAATAAGACTAATCACAAACGTTCATATCAAGGCTGGAAAAGACAATCAAGCAGGAGAAAAAGAGTCCCAAGAGCATTCAAAAGAGTCAGAGACACCTCCACCTCCACAGTCAGAATAACTACAAGAACACCAAGTTACACAACTGTAATATATACGCAGAGGACAAACCTATTCAGTAAAGACCCTTGGAGCCTCTCTGATTGTCGTTCAGTCTCTGTGAGGCCCTATGAGCCTGGCTTATTTAAATCTGTGGGCTGTGTTATCCTGGTATCCTGCACTCCTCTTTCTGCCACAATTCTTCCTCCTCTTTGAGAGGTTTCTTGAGGTCTACCTCATGTTTGGCTCTGGGTCCCTTAGTCTGCCTAGCAGTTGTTGGATGAAACCTCTCTAATGATGATTGGGCTAGCCACTGACCTACAAGTATAGCAGGATATCATCAGAAATTATTTCATTAACATTGTTTTTGCCAGTTGTGTTTGATTCTCTCTTAGGTCTCCCAGCTAACTAGCCTCTTATTCCTAGTCATCCAGGTAGTGTTATGTATGGTGTCCATCTTATGTCGTGGGCCTCAAGTTGAACCAGTCACTGGTTGGCAGTTCAGTCACCATAAATCAAGCACATCTTGTAGACAGGACAAAGTATAGATCAAAGTTTTTTTGGCTGTGTTGGTATCCCAGTCCTACCATTGGGAGCCTTTCCAAGTTACAGAAGATGGCTGCTGAGGCTCTGTATCATCACTACTAGTATTTTTCAGAGTCACCCTGATAGATTCCAATGAGTTTCCAATATACTAGTTTTCTACATCACCCCTCAAGTCCCACCAAATTCCACTCATCTCTTCCCATTTTCTCTCCATCTGTCCCCTCTCCGCATGCTTCTTGCTCTCTAGATGACTGTTTTTATAACAGCTCTCAGTAACGATGGAGCATAGAATGGGGGCCTATCTTGATGCACTGGTTCTCAACTTATGGATCATGATCCCCACAGGACCACATATCATATATCTTGCATCTCATATATTTGTATAACAATAGCAATATTACCATTATGGTTAAAGTGTCACAGTATTGGGAAGGTAGAGAAACACAGTGACTTAGGGAAATACTGACTTATACTATAAAGAGACAAATACATAACCACAAAGAATGAATTAGTATGAAAAATACTGCTGTAAATTTTTAGAAATAATCAGATGCTTAAAAGACAAAGTGTGTGTGTGTGTGTGTGTGTGTGTGTGTGTGTGTGTGTGTACAAATTGATGAACAAGAGAGCAGAGGAGAGAAGAAAATATAGAAGTGATGTTATACAAATAGAATATGTATGTATGTATGTATGTATGTATGTATGTAAACAATGTACACATATACACAAAGAAAGTATAAAAGTGAAGGGACCTGAAAAGAAGAGAGGTGGGGGAGGGAGGGGAAGGTGGACAGAATCAGGTATTGGAAAGGAGAGGAGAGAAGCACAGAGAGGATCAGGAAATTGAATAGAAATATGTAGCACTGAGGGATGGAGAAATGGGGGTAGCCACTAGAAAGTCTCAGACACCAGGAAAAACAAGAGGCTCCCAAGAACCAATGGGGATGACTTTAGCAGAAATAAACAAAAAAGAGGAGATAGAACCTGTAGAGGCCATCTCCAGTAGATAGGCAAGATTTCAGTTGAGGGATAGGGCCATTCACCCATCTCATGATTGTTAACCCAGAAATTTTTCTGTCCAAAGGAAAGAGAGGGACAAAAAAATAGAAAAACAAAATCAAAAGAAAGGTCATCCAGAGGTAGCTGCAACTAGGAATTCATCCCATCTGCAGACACCAAACCCCAACATTATTTGAATGCCAAGAAGTACATGCTGACAGAAGCCTGATATGGCTGTTTTCTGAGAGGTTCTACCAGCATCTGACCAATACAGATGCGGATACTCAAAGCCATTCATCAGACTGAGCCTGGGGACCCGAAATGAAGATCTGGTGGAAGGACTAAATAAGCTGAAGGGGATTATAACTTCATAGGAAGAACAATATTAACTTACTGGCCCAACCAGAAATCCCAGGGACTAAACCACTAACCGAAGAGTACACAAGAAAGGATACATGAATCCAGATACATATGTAACTGAGAATGACCTTTTCTGACATCAGTGGGAGGGGAAGCCCTTGGTCTTGTGAAGGCTTTGTGTGCCAAGGTAGGGATATGCTAGAGTGGTAAAGCAGTAGGTAAGTGGGTAGAGAAGCACCCTTATAGAGGCAAAGGAGAGCGGGGAGAGAGGGAATGGAATGGGGGGTTTGTGGAGGGGTAACCGTGTAGGGGGTTATCATTTGAAATGTTAATGAATAAAATGATCAATAAAAATAACAAATAACTATTACTCTCTATATTAATATATATTAAAATATCTAAAAGAAATGAAATGCTTAGAATTCACTTATTTTCCGTTTAAAAGCATGGCAGAAATTTGCACTGATCCTTTTATGACCAGGGATGAATGTTCACTATATTAAATAAAAATATGAAAATATAATACTAAGAAAAAAAGTAACTGGCAAAGCTTGAATCACTATTCCTGTGCTGAGATATCAAAAAATACAAAATTGCCCAAATATCAGAGAAAAAAAGGGTAATGATTTGTAATAATAATAATGAATAAAATAACCTTTAGGTAAAATTTCACCTGCAAAGTTAATTTCATATAGGTTAAATCTGAGTTTTGACATTGAAAAGAATCGAAGTTGGAAGGCTGTTAATAACAGCTAAAATAAATGACAGTGTCTTTAGGAAGGAAGTATTTAATGAGTTGTCACAGAGGCCAACAATATGCCTCATATTAATTAACTTTTTAATTAATGATATGATGGACAGAATAGACTTCAAACACACACAATGTTCTCTTGCTAGGCATTGAGGGATGGTGATAACTTTAGTAAGATGGAAAATAGTGTGACCTAAATAAATGAGGGATTTCTGTAGGCAAATTTTAGGAAGACATAGTTGGTTTTATACTTGTCATAATTAGGTAAAGACTATGACCCAGTATACTGGCATAAGGAAAACTGGCACAATTAATTTTAGATATGTTTTTGTACAAAGCCAAAAGGAAAACAGATGTAATTAAGTTAGTTACTAAGTGGCAAAACTGAGTTACTAAGATTCAGTAGAGAGTACCAGTACAATTTAATTTCTTCACTGTGGTGTGTGTGTGTGTGGGGTGTGTGTGTGTGTGTGTGTATACAAGCTTATTCTTTAAGACTATATCCTAACTAGTTTTTATGTCAACTTGAAACAAACTAGAGTCATTCGAGAGGAAGGAGAAAATGCCCCTTTAAGATAGACCTGTAGGAAGCTCCTGAAACATTTTCTTAAATAATGATCGATTTATGAGGACCCATCCCCTTGTAGGAGTTGTCACAATGGGCAGGTGGTCTTGTGGGTATAAGAAAGCATGCTGAGCAAGCCATGAAGCAAAAGCCAGTAACACTCTTCTGTAGTCTCTGCAACAGTGTCTGCCTTCAGGTTCATGCCTTGATCGAGTTCCTATCTTTATTTCTATCAGTGATGGACTGTAATGTGGAACTGTATACAGAAATTAATCTTTCCTTCCCAAACTGTTTTTGTCTGTGGTGTTTTATCATAGGAATAAAATCAGTAAGGCTGTAAGAATTCAGACTGACAGCATAATGTTACAAAAATATTTATAAATTGTGGGGCATAGATGGAGCTAGAGACCTCCTCAGCTGTGCTTCCATCGTGAGTACTATAACACATGGTACATCACTTAGTACTGTTCATCAGATGGGAATAAGAAAACAGATCTCATGGTTTTACAGATTGCATAAAAATGTGACATCTGTTGAATATGGGAAGCATGTCCTCTTCCTGTGATTCTCAGGATTTGTTTATTTCAATGAATTTTCATTTTCAAAGCCAACAACATAGTTTAGGCAGGTACTATTTACTGTGCATTTAATCAGTAGCCTAGCTTCTAGTCACACCCTGCAGACTGGTAGCCACCTAGAGATGTGGACATTCCTTGAAAATATGCAAGTAGTGCACTCCAGCCATAGGATATCTGACTGTGTGACCTGCTGTCTCTGTGATCTTGTCCTTCTTCTCCTCCCGCTACCACACTCTTTCTAATACATGTGCTGCCCACCTGTGCTTACTTTCCTTGCAGCATCTTTCTTAGACTCAGAGTGACTCATAACTTCTGTGATGAAATGTCATACTGAGTATGTTCCCACAATGTTCCTCAATTAAAACATTCCTCAGAACACCAGACTACAAATTTCTACTTTCTATTTCTGTAGAAAGTGACATATTTTTTTACTAGTTTGTTGGTTGCTTATTTTTATCTGCATTTCTTTGCTAAGATAAAAACTTAATGAAGGCAGGACTTCCTACTTATTGTATTTACTTTGTGTACACTGCAATTAAAAGGATTTGTGCATGAGTAGATCCTTGATAAATAATAAACATTTTTATTGGATGGAGAAATAGAGGAAAAGAGAGTGAAATTTTTAGACTGATGCCTTCATGTTACTACAGAAAAGAAATTAATGTCTGTTTCAAAGCTATGATGCCTATAATTTTAGGTAAGAGAAAGGGGAGTAAAGAATATAAGAGTATGGTGTTTTGTTTAATCTATCAGAAGTCATTGGTTTTATTACTATTGGGTAAAGAACGCAACAATAAAAGAGAGCCCCACTAATAGCATCATATTTGGTATTGAGAACATCAAGTATTAATGTAGAATGTAGGGATGTCAAAATCCTTTCAGGGGAGGCAACTCTATTAGGTCCCGTGTGCATGCACTTCTTATCACCCACAATATTATCTGGGCTTTGTGACTGTATATGAGATGGATCCCCAGGTGGGGAAATCTCTGTATGGCCTTTCTTTCAGTCTCTGTTCCATACTCTGTCTCTGTATTTCCTCATATGAATATTTTATTTTCTCTCCTAAGAAGGAACAACCCAAACTTTGGTCTTCCTTCTTCTTGAGCTTCACGTGGTGTGTGAATTATATCTTGGGTATTATGAGCTTTGGGGCTAATATGCACTTATCAGTGAGTGCATACTATGTGTGTTGTTTTGTGATTATGTTACCTCACTCAGAATGATATTTTCTAGTTTCATCCATTTGTTTAAAAATTTCAGGAATCCATTGTTTTTAATAGCTGAGTAGTACTCCATTGTGTAAATGTACCACATTTTCTATATCCAATCCTCTATTGAAGGACAGATGGATTCTTTCCAGCTTTCAGCTATCATAAATAAGGCTGTTATGAACATACTGGAACATGTGTCCTTGTTCTATGTTAGAGAATCTTTTGACTATATGCCCAGGAGTGAAACTTGAAGCAATCCCACTAAATTCTGGGACTACCTGCTCCTCCCTATTTATTCAATGTAGTACTTGAAGTTCTAGCTAGAGCAATTAGACAACAAAAGGTCAAATGGATACAAATAGGAATGGAAGAAGTCAAAATATCACTATTTGCAGATGGTATGACAGTATACTTAAGTGACCCCAAAAACTCCACTAGAGAACTCCTAAACATGAAAAAAGAAAAAAAAAAAAACTTCAGCAAAGTTCAGTAATTGAGTAGAGTAAAATCCTCTACTCAAAAGATAAAGAGGCTGAGAAAGAAATTAGGGAAATGATACACTTCTCAATAGTCACAAATAATATAAAATACCTTGGTATGAATCTAATCAAGCAAGTAAAAGATCTGTATGACAAAATCTTCAAGTCACTGAAGAAAGAAATCAAAGAAGATCTCAGAAGATGGAAAGATCTCCTATGCTCATGGATTGGCATGATATTAATAGTAAAAATGGCCATCTTGCTGTAAACAATCTAAAAATTCAATGCAATTCCCCATCAAAATTCCAACTCAATTCTTCATAGAGTTAGAAAAAGCAATTTGCAAAATTGCAAAATGAATATTTTGAATAACAAAAATAGAGGATAGCAAAAAATATTCTCAACAATAAAAGACTTCTGGGGGAATCACCATCCCTGACCTCAAGCTGTTCTACAGAGCAATAGTGATTAAAAATTGCATGGTATTGGAAGATCAATGAAATAGAATTGAAGACCCAGAAATAAAACCACACTCCTAGGTTTACTTGATCTTTGACAAAGTAGTTAAAACCATCCAGTGGAAAAAAGAGAGGAACATTTTCAACATATAGTGCTGGTTCAACTTCCAGTCAGCATGTAGAAGAATGCAAATCAATCCATTCTTATCTCCTTGTACAAAGCTCAAGTCCAAGTGGATCAAGGACCACCATATAAAACCAGATACACTGAAAGTCATAAAGAAGAAAGTGGGGAAACGCCTTGAACACAGGAGAAAATTTACTGAAAAAAACACCAATGGCTTTGGTCTAAGATCTAGAATCAACAAATAGGACCTCATAAAATTGCAAAGCTTCTGTAAGGGAAAGGACACTGTCAATAGGACAAAATAGCAACCAACAGATTGGGAGATGATCTTTACCAATTCTACATCCGATAGAGGGCTGTTGTATATATATCCAATATATACAAAGAACTCAAGAAGTTAGACTCCAGAGAATCAAATAATCTATTAAAAATGGGGTATAGAACTAAACACAGAATTTTCAACAGAGGTGTATCAAATGGCTGAGAAGTATCAAAAGAAATGTTCAACATCCTTAGTCATCAGGGAAATGCAAATCAAAACAACCCTGAGATTTCACCTCACACCAGTCAGAATATCTAAGATCAAAAACTCATGGGATAGCAGATGTGGAGAAAGAGGAACACTCCTCCATTGTTGGTGAGATTTCAAGCTGGTACAACCATTCAGTCTGGTGGTTTCTCAGAAAGTTGGACATAGTATTACCTGAGGACCCATCTATACCACTCTTGGACATTTTTACTGTGTTAATCATACCAATCAAAAACCACTGAATATCTCTTCATTTTCTGAGGTCTTCTTTGATTTCTTTCTTGAGAAACTTGAAGTTGTTGTCATACAGATCTTTCATTTGTTTGGTTATAGTTACCCCAAGATATTTTATATTATTTGTGACTATTGGTGTTTCCCTAATATCTTTCTCAGTCCATTTATTATTTGGATAAAAGAAGGCTACTGGTTTGTTTTAATTAATTTTATATCTGGCAACTTTATTGAAATTGTTTATCAGCTGTAGAAGCTCTCTGGTACAATTCTTGGGGTTGCTTACATATATTAATATATCATCTACAAATAGTTAATGTAGTCTAAATATTCCAGTTGTGTTTAGTATAGGCTTTTTAGTAGTATCTAATGATTTTTTAAATTTCCTTAATTTGTTTTGTTATGTCTCCCTTTACTTTTCTGATTTTGTTAATTTGAATACTGTCTCTGAGTACTTTAATTAGTGTGCCTAGGGTTTATCTATCTTGTTGATTTTCTCAGAGAACCAGCTTTTGGTTTTGCTGATTCTTTGTATAGTTCTCTTTGTTTCTATTTGGTTGATTTTATCCCTTTGTTTGACTATTTCCTGACTTCTACTCCTCTTGTGGGTATTTGCTTCTTTTGGTTCTAGGGTTTTCAGGAGTGCCGTTAAGTTCGTAGTGTAGGATCTCTCCAGTTTCTTTATGAGGGCACTTGGTGCTATGAATTTTCCTCTTAGCACCACTTTCATTGTGTTCTGTAAGTTTGGGTATGTTGTGCCTTCATTTTCGTTAAATTCTAAAAAAATCTTCAGTTTCTTCCCTGACCTAATTATAATTGAGTAGAAAATTGTTTCCTTGTGTATATGGTTTTTCTGTTGATTTTGCTGTTATTAAAGTGTAACCTTTATCTGTGATGATCTGAGAGGGTGCATGGGATTAATTAAATCTTCTTGTATCTGTTGAGGCTGTTTTGTGACTGATTATATGGCCAGTTTTGGAAAAGGTACCATGAGTTGCTGCTAAGAAAGTATGTTCTTTTGTTTAAGGGTAAAATATTCTGTATATATCTGTTAAATCTATTTGGTTCATAACCTCTATTAGTTTTACTATGTCTCTGTTTAGTTTCTGTTTCATTGACCTGTCCATTGATGAGATTGGTGTGTTAAGATCTGCCACTATTATTGTGTGGAGTCCAATGTGTGTTTTGAGCTTTAGAAAGTTTTTTTTTTTTTTTTGAATGTGGGTACTCTTGCAGAATTGAAACTTTCTCCTCTTTAATTTATGGATTTATCCCTTGATGAATATGAAGTGTCTATCCCTATCTTGTTTGATAACTTTTGGTTGAAACTATTTTATTGGATATTAGAATGGCAACTCCAGCTTGTTTCTTGGGACCATTTGCTTTGAAGACTTTTTTCGAGCCTTTAACTTTGAGGTAGTGTCTCTCTTTGTCATCGAGGTATGTTTCTTTTATGGAGCAAAATGATGGATCTTGCTTGGGTAACCAGTCTGTTAGTTTATGTTTTTTTATTGGGGAATTGAGTCCATTGATATTGAGAGATACTAAAAACAGGTGATTCTTTGTTCTTGTAATGTTTGTTGTTGTAAATTGCATTATGTGTGTTTATGATTCTCTCCATTTGGTTTTGTTGTGAGATAATTAAGATCTTGTTTTTTTCTTTAATGTAGGTTCCCTCCTTGTGTTGGAGTTTTCCTTCTAAAATCCTCTGTAGTTCTGGAATAGTAAATAGATATTGTTTAAGTTTGGTTTTGTCATGGAATATTTTGGTTTATTCATCTATGATGATTGAGAATTTTGCAGGGTATAGTAACCAGGGCTGGCATTTGCATTCAGGGTCTTCTGGCTTTTAAGGTCTCTGCTGAGAAGTGTTGTAGAATTCTGCTAGGTCTGCCTTTATATGTTACTTGGCCTTTTTCCCTTAGAGCTTTTATTATTCTTTCTTTGTTCTATGAGTTTAGTGTTTTGATTATGATGTGAGAAGTGAATTTTCTTTTCTGGTAAAATCTATTTGGTGTTCTATATGCTTCCTGTACATTTATGGCCATCTCTTTCTTTAGGTTGGGGAAGTTTTCTTCTGTTATTTTGTTGAAGATGTTTTTGGGTCCTTTGAGCTGAGAATCTTCGCTCTCTACTTTTCCTATTATTCTTAGATTTGGCCTTTTCATTGTGTCCAGGATTTCCTGGATGTTTTAGGTTAGAAGTTTTTTATGTTATAAAATTTTTTGACCATTGTCTCAGTATCTTCTATACCTGAGATTCTCTCTTTTATATCTTGAATTCTGTTGCTAATGCTTGCATCTGTAACTCCTGACCTCTTTCCTAAGTTTTCCATTTCCAGGGTTGTCTCCATTTGTGCTATTTTTATTGTTTCTATTTCCATTTTTAGGTCTTGGACAACATTGTCCAATTCTTTCTCCTGTTTGATTGTGGTTTTCTATATGTCTTAAAGAGATCTATCTGTTTTCTCTTTAAAGACTTCTACCTGATTACCTACACTTCTTTCAGTGATTTATTTATATCCTCCTTAAAGACTGAATTATCGTCATGAGATAGGATTTTAGGTCAGCATCCTGAGTTTCAGGTGCGTTGTTATATTTAGGGCTTGCTCTGGTACAAGAACTGGTTCCTGATTATGTCAGAGGATATTGGCTCTTGTCAGTTATTTTCTTGTGCTTGCCTCTGGTTTTCTCAAGTGTTAACTGTCCTGGGTGTCTCTATCTGGAGCCTGCTTCCTGTGTCCATGAGTTGCTGCAGGTTTCCTGGGAGGCATGTGGCCCTGGCTGAAGCAGACCTCCTGGAAGCCTTCAGACTGTGGGGTCTTCAGAGGAGCAAACAAAATGATGATCTTCCCAGGTGGAAGGCACAGACCAGAAAGGAGGTGAAGTTCACTCAGGAGATAGGAGTGGGGATGGGTCGCGAGTTTGCTAGACTCCTTGTTGCTTGTTGCTGCATTTATTTGGGAGGGTCCAGTACCTGTGGCTCTGGCTATAGTAGACCTCTTGGGAGGCCTTCAGACAATGGAGTCTTCACAGGATTACAGAAGCTGATGATCTGCACATGGCACACAATGCCAGAATTTACTTGTGGATATTTTAGTAAGGAAATTCATGGTGTCTTTGTCCTTCTGTGTACTATGAGTTGTGGCCTCTGAGCAAAGTTATAGCTTTGGCCAAACTGGATCTTAAAAGCAGGAGACCTCAGGATCCAGGACACAAAAACTTCCTATATAAATGCAAGGAAGTCATAGCCAAAGGCTCTAAGACAGTTAAGATATATTCTGCTTTGCATATTTCAGTAGGGCATGGTAATGCCCTCAGTAGGTTGTAAAGGTACAACTTATAAACACACACACACACACACACACACACACACACACACACACACACACACATATATATATATATATATATATATATATATATATATATATATATAATTTGTGACATAATATTTTTATGATTTGACATGTGAATATTATAGAAAATAGTTTGGTGAAGGTAATAAATATATCCTTTCACAGACTTACAATTAATTTTATGATATAAATATTTGAGATCTACCTTCTTAGTGATTTTTCATTATTAATATTTTATTATTGTTAACTATAATTATGAACTAATCTATACAACAGATATCCAGAATATAGTCTCCCTTTGATGCTCAAGTCTCTGTCATTTGGTTTATTTCTCTTTTTTACTCCATTCTCAACACTCCTGCTCAGGCATTTAGCTTTTTTTCCTTGCTTAAATCCTTCCTGAGTGACAACATTTGGGATTTCCCGCTGCCCTACTTCATTTAGCATGGAATCTAGGGTCATCTATGTTGTCTGAGAAGTAGAAGGTCATCTTTCCATTTTTAAGGCTCAGTAGTATTCTCTTGACACTAATGCCACATTCTTTTTACTTATTCCCCTCACTGACTGACATTTAGACTTTCTCTGTAACATGGCCATTGAGAATATTGTGACAATAAGTTTGAGAATCCATGTGTCTCTTCTACATACCGATTTTTTGGATCCATATACAGAAGGAAATATTCATTGACTTTTAAGTTTATGGAGCCACCTAAAGTTTGACTATGAACTTTTAAATACCAAATCCAGAAAGCTTGCTAAAGATCTGCCAACTAAAACTATTACTTATGCAGGCTGAATAGGAGCATTAGGAATTTACCTAGTGTTACCTTGGCCTCTCCCTAGTCTCAGCTGACACACTTCATGTATACCATAAGATCTCCAACTACTTCTGCATGGCTTCTTCACACAGGTATCCAATGTACACTTCAGTAGGAAGGTAGTATCATCCAAGCTACTCTAAAAGAATAACCTAATCAGATGTATTCTAGGAACTCCATGACACAGCATCTTCTTCCCAGATGAAATCTTCAGAATTTTCAGATATTTAAAAACATGGATGCCAGAAAATTGTTCCTTAAAAAAAATACTGAAACTATTTGGTGCTAAATGCATTAAGAAGAATACAATTGAAACAAAGCTTGTTGCCACTTTCAAAGTTATGAAAGTCTTAAAACAGACACAAATGTTTCCACAATTTGTCCCATAGAAAGAAGAACATACTTTGGGGAATGTTGTTTTACTGAAGGGAAATGCTGGTCATAAGTTCACCTCTTACTGACTTCTTACTGTGCTGATTCTTAAACAGACAATTTTTAACAATTTAAGAATTTTTAAATTCTTAAAAATTGTTCTATAAATAGAACAATTGACTAAAGGAGTGCTAGGAGGTCCCACATTTAAAATTAAATTTAACAGGATGTAAATCTTCTTCTGTTCACTATTATACCATATCTTTTCATTAGGTATCCTAAATTTTGAGATTGTTGGGAGTATTCTGCCTACCCACTGGACTTCTTTTCACCATTGAGTGAGAGTGCTTCTACATGCAGGCTGTGAGACCACTTCTAAGACTGGTCTTTTCCTGAGGATTCACAGGGAGAGCCTGAAGCTCACATTTTGGTAGCTTCTTAAAGTGGTACAGCAGAACCAGGCCACTGGGACCTGAAGTACCTGCTTATGCAACTTATTTGGTTTCTAGCTCTTGTCAGAAGCCATTCTTCCAGATATTCCTTTAAAAAATACTTTATGTGGTATTGCATGAGTATCAAAATGACTTAGCTTTCAGGATATTTCAGTACTCCATTGTGAGTCTCCACTCTAAGTCTCCATTGTGAGTTTCCATTGTGGCCATGTAAAGCCAGACTTTAATTTCTACTTTTCCATTAGAGAATTGCTGTCAGCATAAAAATATCAGTTTGACCTACAAATCGCCACTTTTGGATGGAGGAGGATTATGTTGAGATATGCCAGATCACAGACTCTCTGATTACTACTTTTCCTCTGCTAGGAAAAAAGTTATGTCCCATGACATTTCTCTACCTGGACAAGGTTAATAAGCAAGTATGTCATGACCTGTTAGCATTCACAGAACTGTGTTTTCCATTCTTCCTGCAGTTGCAAGCAAGGACTACACTTAAGGTTTTCTTCTTTAAGTACTCCATCATGGATATCCATGGTTGTGATGCAAATAAGTCACTCAGTAAAGCTCTCTTGTGCAAGTTACATTTTTATATTCCATCTCCAACATCCGTTGAACTCACCCTTTGATTGGGCTGGTCTAGCTAATTAGGAAGATGACTTTTTCCTCTCTCAGTACTCTATAGGATCCTCCAAAGTTTCAGAATTGGTTAGTTTAAAAGAGTAAACTTTTCACGTTCAGGAAAGTCAATATTCTTCAATTGAAAGTGCAGTTAATTGTGAAACTCTGCTGAAACTTCCAGGGAATTTCCAACATCCCATCTTCTGCTATTTATTTATCTATCTTTATTCCTCAAATTTAGAGAAGTTTTCATCTAATAACTGACTACACAGCAAGAAATCATATTCAAAGACATTCTAGGTCTATATGATCTACCTGGAAGGCAGACATGCCCTGGAATACAGTATGATCTGGCATACAGACATGCCCTTGGTACATACCTTTTATCTCAAAGGATGCAAGTAAGGTTCGTTTGTAGAAGGTTAGTTTGCAGAAGCCATGTTTGAAAGTGATATCTAATCATTGAATGGAAAAAGTGACAAATCAGATAAATATTTGCTAGAAAGAGTCAGAGATTGGACACATTTAACTCTCACAAGAAACACAGAAAAGAAACTACTTAAGAGCAGTGCAGGGATACTAGGCGTGGGTGGAATCATTTTCTTAACCATGTCTCATACTGAGTTAAAAAGACTGTGGTGGTTTGAATATGTTTGGGCCAGGGAGTGACACTATTTGGTGGTATTGCCTTCTTGGAGTATGTGTGCAACTGTGGGAGTGGGCTTTAAGACTCTCTTCCTAGATGCCTGGAAGCCAGTCTTCTCCTGGTTACCTTTGGAATAAGATGTAGAACTCTCAGCTGCTCCTGCACCACATCTGCCTGGACACTGCCATATTCCTGCCTTGATGATAATAGACTGAACTTCTGAACCTGTAGGCCAAACCCAAATAAATGTTGTCCTTTATAAGACTCTCTTTGGTCATGGTGTCTTTTCACAGCAGTAAAACCATAAGACAGAGACATTTATTCATATCTTTCCATGGAAGGTTATCAAACGGATCCCTACAAACCTTAAAACAACAACAAAGTTTGTATAGCCTTATACTTAATGGAGGGGACAAGGTGAAGTCATCTCCTTTTATTTGATTAGAATAAATATATGAACACTCCCCTAACCAATGTCACTATAGAAACATTACTGATATTTAAAATTCCATAGGCATCTTTTTCCAACTTGATGGGCTTATTCAAGTAGGTGGGTGTTTTTTAACCAATATTCTTACTCGATAGGTTAAAGTTATATGATATCAAGAAATAAACAATGGATTACCCTTGGCTCAGGGAACATGGAGTCAGAAAGCTACTGATAAGTTGTGTCTCAGGCAAATCCTCAGATGATTCTGTGATATGGCCTGTACACACTCAACCACTTGCAAGAACAGTTAGCCTATGGATTGGGCCAAAGTTCATCTTCCTTGAACAATGCTATCCTCTATTGACCTTCTATAATTGAACCCTTCTTTTAAACCACTCAAAGGCTGAAACTTCAGACATATCCAATCTTTTTATTTAAAACACTAATCAACCATCCAATCAACCAACCAAACAAAAACCTTCATTTTCACAGCACAGTAGTTCCGAAAAATGACATGTATTCCTAACTTTTATATGATTTACAGATTTATGTGGACATAGAAATCACTCCAAGGAAGGCTGTAGGACTTTTTTAAAGTTCAAACATGATCCTTATAGAACTGTGTGATGTATTTATTCCAATTGAGAGAAATGTGATATTGAAAGCTGTATATATAACCATGTCCAGGGCCTGAGGTAAACTGAACCTCCTGGTAACCTATATAATGACCACAATACACAGCTCCTCATATCATATGGTCCTCACATATCAGTCAGTAATTTTCCACAGAAATTGTTCATAAAACAATAAATTATCAAGATTATTTTTTCGGAATTCACCTGGAATCTCTAGGTCCTCATAGATTAACTGTGGCCACAGTGTCAGGCTACACTCAATTCTTTCTCACTTCTGCAACTGTCACCATGCTGCTTTTGCAGCCTTCCAGTAAAAGTAGCCACACTCCCTGTATGACTTTCATGTGATGGATCAGAGCAGAACGCACTTGATTCAATTTAGGAGCCTCAGTCAGTGAGCTTCTAAAAACAATTTATTTCCTTGCTGTGACATTTACTTTTGTGTCATAAATTGAAGGAGTGTTGTATAAGAAAGCTCAGCTATAGAATTTTAAAGTAATGGATTATAATCAGTGTTCATGAAAGATTACCATCGTGACACAAACTGAAAATTGTCAATAAATAAGAAAATGCAAACATATAGCTATGGAACAGTAAAATTAAGAAAATATCCAGGATAATTTTATGCACAACTCAATGACAAATACCCTAGCACTTGCATTGTTTATTATAACTAAAGTGACTTAGTTTTCCTATAAATGTAGTAAATAACAAGGGGGCATAAGTGAGGGGTGGAACAGATCTATCCAGCTGGCTTATACAGAGTCTAAATTACCAGTGTCAAATAAGGTTTACAGTCGCATGCAAAGCCAAGCACACTAGCTAGGAGGCTGATTTCTTTGGAGAAAATAGGAACCTGGATGTACCCAAGTTTTCTGTTTGTTTGTATCTGTCTGTGAATCAAGAAAAAAGAAACTAAGTGACATTTCATGTAGGTTGGACACATGTTCTTTCCTCACTTCCTTCTCTGCTTACCTGGAGAGTCTGGTCTGAAAGGACTGAGTTGCTTATTCTTCTTCAGTGAGCTCATCATGAGCTCTGTCAGAAATTCAGAGAGAAAACAGACTGACACCAGAATGTTTACCACTGGAAATTCATTTGGATTTAAATAAATTAAAGCCCTTCATTATGGTCTCCATTATTTTTAATGATGTGGTTAATTACACTTGACTCTATTCTCTACTGTTTCTCAGATAAAGAGCCAGAGAAGTAAGATTCTTGCATATATATATATTATGTAATATAAAGATTAATATACCATGATGTAAGATTAATATATAATTTGGTATGTGCATACTTACAGATTTATATAATGTGTTGTATATATACATTGTCAATACACATTACATTATTACATATGTAATGTTATATGAATTAATAACACATATTACATAATGTATTAATATACATATCTATATATATATATACACATTATATAACATATTACATATTTTATAATTATAAATAATCCATATGTATATGGATCAACATTAATGACATATAGAACCTCTAAGAATTATTTGAAACTATGTATAATTCACATATAATAATTTTGTAATATACTCTACATAAAAAATATGTGATGCCTACTATAGAGTGATAAAACAAAAGAAATGAAGAGAATAAATCCATTTTTAGTTTCATTATCTGAACTCTACAGCCCAGCTGGATATCAAGGAGCTACTGATGCTGCCATTTCAAGTTTGAGGCTACACAGAAGCACAATTCCTTCTTCACTGGGGGATGCCAGTCTTTTCTCCTAAGTCTTCTAGCTCTCCCCTCTCTAGGATAATATGATTATACTTGATTACAATTTTACTATTTCTGTTCTTGAGTTTGATCGGCTTGGTTTTTAGTCACTTACAGCTTCCCAATAGTACACCCTTTATAAGAAATAATTGTATATGTAAATATTCCTCCAATGACTGTACTTCCAAATATTTTTTAGCTTCTAATACAATGACCGGTATTAGAAGAAAGTCCAGGTTATAATTCTGAGATTAAATGAGTAGTAAATGTTTAAGTAATGATCTTACATAATAATGGTAACATGAAAAGTGAGGTGATGAGAGGAAAGAAAATAAGTGCTTTGTGTTCCTTGGATACAACTCTCATTGTCTTTATAAAAGCCCAGACCATGGTGCACATAGGGAGCAAGGCTATATACACACTGAGGCTGTGATACAGCAGCTGAGAGAGGCACATACTAAAACAGAAAGAATCTCAAATTGAAGGCACAACAGTTAGCCTTGGAACTGATTGTAAGGCACCTTCTTCTTTAAATATTTATTTTGAGTTACATAAAATGTGTGTATGCTGACTAGTTTTGTCAGCCTAAGATAATCTACAGCTACCTTTGAATAAGGAACCTCACATCAAAATTTTCCTCTCTCAGACTTGTCTGAGGGCATATCAGGGGAGGCATTCGCTTCTTTAATAATCTATGTAAGAGGGCCCTGCACAATGTGGGTGATATCACTCCTAGGTAGGTCCTGGTTTTGAATAGCATAAGAAAGCAAATTGAAAAGTTCATAAGAAACAAGATAGTCTTGTTTGTTTGTTTGTTTGTTTGTTTATTTTTTAAATTTTTTTGGGGGGGGGGTTCGAGACAGGGTTTCTCTGTGTAGCCCTTGCTGTCCTGGAACTCACTTGGTAAACCAGGCTGGCCTTGAACTCTGCCTCCCAAGTGCTGGGATTAAAGGCGTGCTCCACCACCGCCCAGCCGAAACAAGATAGTCTTATGCTTAGTTCCTGACCTCAGGTTCCTGTCCTGAGTCCCTTCTTTGCCTTCCCTCAACAATAGACTATTATCTGGAAATATAAGATGAAATAAAAATTTTCCTCACCACTTTGCTTTATCACAGCACCAGATAGCACATGAAGATTTTCAGCATATACACACACTTATACTGAACCATTAGGGACAAACTAAGCAAAATTACCCAGCTAATCGAGTGGAGCAAATCCTTTAGAAATATTTCAATTCATCAGGCAGCAGGATGCCATCCGAGCTCAACTATGTTGAGACCACTGCATTAAAGATCTCTGAACCTGGAGAACCTACACCACTAAACCTGCACCTGTGAATGTGCCCCAACATAATCTGCATAAAAAGATGAAGTCAAGCAAAAATACCAGCCTCTCAGAGAGATCCAAGTGCAACTGCAATGAACATACAAGAATTGTCTACCCCTCTGGTGCTCAACAACATCTCTGCTTTTTGTGCAGATGTGAGTCT
Source organism: Rhabdomys pumilio (assembly GCA_030674055.1). Classification (NCBI taxonomy): domain Eukaryota; kingdom Metazoa; phylum Chordata; class Mammalia; order Rodentia; family Muridae; genus Rhabdomys; species Rhabdomys pumilio. The sequence continues at coordinate 61,864,772 of JANHMN010000007.1, forward strand.
AAGTATATTACCTTCTGCCCCCAGAAAATAGCAAATCTCCTGTGAAAAGGATTTGGAGGAGACTGAGTACATTGGTTCTTCCCATTCTCTTTCAACCTCAGCAAAGAAAAATAAAGGTGAATGTGAGTGTTGATATGATGAAAGAGGAGAGCTATTTTTTCTTAATATGTAATTTAATGGTTTGTTAGGATCCAAGAACGTAATTTAGCTGATGAGACCAAGACTTCAAAATGCATTGCAAAAACAAATCATAAATCACAGAATAGCAGAGAGAATTGATTAACCTATCTGCTTTTGAAAATAGCAAGTAAACTCCTTGCAAAGATGTCTGTAAAGTCTCAATAGAAAAAAAAAAAACAATTTGGAGAATGTATTGTGTTCTCTCACCAGTTTTAATAAAAAAAAACTTCCTTCCTGACTTTTGGAAAAACATGAGGTGACATGCAAAGGAATACACAGAAATGGATGCTGAAGTTGCCCTTCTGCTTGAACTAGCATAAGAAGGCTGTGGCACAGGGGGTGCTTCTGTTGTTGCTTTATAGAAAGACCACCTGATTGTTTAAAGGGTCTTGTAATTTTTTTGTGGCCAGAGAACTGATGCTTTCTCTGCTTACCATAAGAGCCTAATGAGACTCGCATATCCTGATTCATGAAACAGGTCATGTAACATGTAGCAGGTTATTCTAACATTTTTTAAGTCACATGGTTACATGACGTCATTAAAAAACCGAAACATAGTTTTACAGTGTCTTCCTTAATGTTTTTTATTATGGAAGCACAGACTCTGTAGAAACACTATTAGAGAGAACATAGTACTAGCGGACCAGTTGAACTATGTAAGGCCTGTCCATTCAGAATATCCATTGCCTCTCTGTGCAGCATTAGTTCCTTTGGGATTAAGAGTTCAACTCTTTCTGGAGTGAGAGTTTTTAATAACCTATAATTACAAAGTAGATGTGAGAATTCCTACAGGACCAATTTTTATACAGAAATAGTTAGAGGTTAATGTAAAGTACTTAAGTTTTGTGGTTAGCTTTAAGAGAAAGAGCTTTGTTTTCTTTGGTCCACAGTGAAATATAGAGTCTAGTTTCTATGACTTGCTGTAAGGAAAGATGAGATGCAAGATAGTGGGAGGAGATTAGAGAGATTCTTTGCATCTGAGGCTGTTTTAGAGTCTTCATTTTGGGTATTATTTTCTGGGCTTTAACATCAGAATTAATTCATAAGAAATGTCACGGGTTATTTTGAATCTGCTGGTAATAAATCATATACTTTAAATTAAAAACTATAAAGGTTGTGTTTTAGAAATATATAACTTCTGAAAGATGCTATAGCTGCTGAATACTGTTTCAGAATTGGGAGCTTAGAATTTTAAACCAAAGCTCTTTTTTTCTGGATCCATTTGCTTGTGACTATTTTATAAAATGTGGATAGCCAAGAGTGAACAAAGCAAGTCTGAACATTAACAGTATTGATAAAAATAACCCAGTAACATAGTCTGTCTTCTTAAAAGATCTCACTGCATTAACAATATCATAAATTTAGCCACCATGCTGCAGTGTTATTGTTACTCATACTCTACCTTGGTTATTGACAAATGGCCTCATCTTAGACACCATTTTTAATAATGGAGGATGTATTCTCAAGTTAATATTCTATAAATCTTCTCCATGGCTTTCAAATGCTGTTAAAATAATGCTATATTCCATCAGTGAAATATGACACCAGAAAATAAGAGCTGTGGCCTTCATTCATAAGACCACACTGAACAAGAAAAGTATGTTTCTCTGAAATGTGGAAAGATGCATGACATCAAATAGCAATTGTGAAGGAAAGACTGTGCTGGGTCAGTGGAAGCCAGGACTACACCACAGGGACAAGTGCTGGGATTACAAATGGCCATTGTGACAGTATTGTCATTGTCTTGACAGTCTTGGGAAACAAACTCACCAACTAGGTTGTTAATGAGGATGATTCCCACTATGTTGTCATGTGTCCCTCCAGGAAGAACGTCTCAGCTCAATCCATTGCACAGTATGGGTTTGTTTCTTCTCATTATGGGAGCTTCTGTCAGATTTGCTGTCATTTAGCTTTACAGCTAAAGATCATGTTATTGAAGGACAGAGGAATTGAAGATCAGTTCTTTTCCTGCTCCTAATTCAAGGTTTTATAGAATTTGTTTAGTCTATAAACAGCCTGTAATCAGTTAAGTATTCTTACTTAAAATGTTGAAAGGACTTTAATTTTAGCCCATTTATCAATTGTTGTGAATTTATAAAAGGTCATATTTAGAGTAAAAACCCCTCATGCTCTGTTCAACAAACACATACCAGTGGAGAAAAACAATTTTTATTAGAAAATCCATGGAACCATGAGCACTGTCTAGGAGAGTACTCCTAAGGCATAAGAAAACTGTTTCTGGATTGCAGGTATTTTATTTTCCTTATGGACCAGTGCAACTAACTGTTTCAATCCATTTAAGAGAAATGTGGATGAGAGTAAGATGGCTTGCTACTGTATCTCTTCTTGTCACATGCCAAAAAGCATCACCCTAAAGAGGAATACGACAGCACAGAGTGTGGGGGAATGGGAAGTTGGGGTGGCTAGATTTTCTGAATGTCAAGAACAGAGCAGGAGACAGCCTTTCCTCCTCTCATATGACTGTGCCTAGTGTTTCCCTCACCCTAGTGCTTCTCCCTGCCTGCTGCTTCTCCATTCCTCCTGCTTCTCACTCCTTGCTGTTTATCCCTCCCTCTGGCTTCTCCCTCCTCCTGCTTTTCCCAGAAAGCCTCTCCCACTTCCTCACCAGGGCAGTTTTATTTTCCCATCCCTTTTTTTGTTGTACATCAAAAGCAAAAGTTACTAGTTTCTCCAACTCCAGTTGTAATGCTAGGAATTCCTTATCATCTTAAAGGCAAAAGTTCCATAAAGTTTCTTGTTCAATATTTTAGAATCAACAACTAAGTAAATGATTTTATTTGATTATTGAAATGAACTTGATCTAATACAGAAAAGCTACTGCTTCCTATGTGGGAAACACAATCACTGTTTGCATGTACAGACAAAAGCCATAAGTATCATATGTTGTCTAGGATTTACTGTTTTGTAAAAATACTCAGTAAAAGACAGTAAATATGAGGATAAACATTCATTTTTGACTGACTCAGTACTTGAACATTTGTGAGAAATGATTTAATCACATGATCAGCATTTTCTGGAGTCAAGTTCCATTTTTTGGATCTATATATTTTTCTATGCTGGTCTATATGTACAACCTTCTTTAAAAAAAATACGATGGAATCCCCCAAGACTTTTTACTCCTCTGAAAACTGAAGTTATTTCTATACTTTACCCAAGGCAATGGTAGAGGGGTAGCTCATCTGTGATCTCAATACCTCCTGTTCTTGAATGATTAAAAAGAAAGTGACCTGTGTCCATGCCCTGTCATCAGTGACTTGTCTCATCAACCACAAAAGAACATTCTTTTTAGTTCACTTCCTATAACAGAGAGCAAAAAGACTTGAGTCTCTTGGTTAGACTACATAAGACTAGTTTTTCCTTAAAGGTAGCTTCCTGTCTCGGGTGAGCCATCCAGAATGCCTCTTTGGGACTGATAATGGGCAATGCCCATCCACTGAGCGCATGAAGGAGATGGCAGTTCAGGAAGATCTTCTGTTGGACTTCAGTAGCAATCTCTCTGCCCATTCGCTATTTCATTCATACAGCTGAATGGGTTTTGATGCACATTATTGTTTTGTTGAATGTTGGGATCTTGCTGTTACTCTCTTCCCCATTGCTGGCTGCCTCCTGCTGCCTTCTGCCCCTGCTGTTACCTCAGTCCTCTTTGTATGCTGTCATAGACGAAGCCTCAAGATCGTTTGCTGCAGAGCTTTCTTCATTTTTACCTCCATGACTGGCTAATGAGCAGACTGTGAAAGCATCCCATGCTAACCATGGCTAATTTCCTCATTTAGCTGGCCCTGTGCTTGACCTGGAGCCCTGTTATTCTGATTGACTGACCCCCAGTAGGGAGCCACAAAGGAGGATGGAAGTTCTTGGGTAGCTTTAAATCTCACAACTGGCTCAAAAGCCAGTTAGCAACCAGATGTTATTCCTGGCAGCTGATTGTCCCTACAGTTCCCCCCAAACATAGATCCTATCCTTGTCCTCAGTGCAATGGTCACTATCTCACAGGAGATACTGATTGAAAAACAAAGGTAAAAACAGAAACACAAACAAAAAAAAAAAAAACAAAACACCTATATTCTAGTAGAGTTACCTGGTGCTGAGGGGAACTCTCTAAATTTTCCTGTATATTGTGAATATATCTCTGAGTTTCCAAAACTGTGAGATATTGCGTCAGTGACCTGGGCCAGAAAGATGGGTTTTCAAGCATTTTAAAAGCACATGCAATGGTAACATTGGTAGAAAACAAACAAAGACAACAATATCCTTCAATTTTCTCCTAACAATTGACAATTCCATATGAACTGTATTTCTTGCAGTCTGCCCAGCAGGAACACTCTTGGCCCAAAGACTGATGGAAGGAATGAAGCATTCTCAGAAGCACTATGTTACCTGTCTATGAGGCACTTGTGGTGAGCTGCCTAACACAATACTGATCAAGAGTAGTTCAACACTGGATTATTCTTCACTTGAGGATTATATTAATAAGATACCTAAAATACCTATCAAGTCCATTCTATTAAAAAATACATAAATAATGTATACATACTCTACCACTGTAACCTCAGAGTGATAGAGAGAACAGCTAACTCATAGTGAATCATAGGATACTTAAAAACCTGATAAAAAACATTCAGGGGAGGTCAGAGTGTAGATCCAAATAGTTCTGGAATTCTGAGGGAGGTAAGGGAAACATTTATGCCAAATGAAGTATAAGTGATTCTGACATTAGAGTATAAATGGAAGCACATCTGGCCATAGTAGAATTTAAAAGGCCATGGATGAGCTAGCCTGAGAGTTCTGCCAGCCACAGCAAGGGGTGGGCTGCTAACTTGAAAATGACAGGAAGCTGTTACTCCATCGGGGTGTTTTGTTTTGTTTTGTTTTGTTTTGTTTTGTTTTGTTTTGTTTTGTTTTGTTTTGTTTT
>JANHMN010000007.1:61874270-61889311 GCA_030674055.1 Rhabdomys pumilio
AAAAAAAAAAAAAAAAAAAAAACAAACAAAAACCAAAACAAAAACAAAACAAAACAAAACAAAAAAACACAAAAAAACAAACAAACAAACAAAAAAAACAACTTATCATGATGAGCAATGGTAATGTTTGAGGATTGATTGTTATTTTTTTCCTAATTTGAGTCATTAAAGAAAAAGGTACACTGTTTTCAATCTTACTTATAAACAAATAAACTCCCTAGTAGGAGTTGTCTACCAATCTTTGCTAAAGTTTATGTACCATTTATGTTTTACAGCTGGCTGGATGAAATCTACACCATGTCAGGAAGTCTGCTTGGTTTTAAGTTACATTATGGCAGAAAGAAAGCATAAGGCATTCTTACACCTGGATTTTAAGGGTAACTTAATCCTAGACCCATTCTTGTAATGAGCACTTTACTTAGCAGGCTGCCTGACACCCTGGTGAGGAATCAATAACAACAATGAAATTGAAGTGCTACCTGTTTCAAGAAATATTTTCCATTTCTGTATATAAGAAGGTCCCATTTTAGATGACAGAAAAAAATAAGGGTTAGAAAACCTCATGGGGCACTGCTTTGTATTCTCACCTCTCTCTTGCTTTGTCTCTGTCTCTGTCTCTCTCTGTGTGTGTCTCTTTGTGTCTCTCTGTCTCTGTCTCTCTGTCTCTCTATTACACATACACACACACACAAAGACACACACACACACACACACACACACACACACACACACACACACACCTTGTCAAGGGTACATACAGAGAGAGCTGAGTCCTAGCTGCTTCCTCTTGTTTTATTGACTCTGACTTATGGATTTACTGACTCTGATTTATAGAGCATTTCATAGCCTTTGTCTGTTAAAGTTACAAAACATAAACACTTTTTAACCTTGCAATAGGAACACACAACATATGCTTCTGGAACATTCCACTTAGTTTACTGCCTACTGTCACAATTTTCTCTGAGGCATGTACACCAAGCTAAATAAAATGTTATTAATACTGACCTTCTGATTTGAACCCCTATCATTCCTTACCTTGGAGTATAATATCTTCATCTTATTCACTGCAAGTTAGAGTTCAACTCTGAATTCCTACTCTGGCAATCCATTGCTATAAAATCCCTGAATATCTTCAGGGAAGTCAAGTGGCATGAAAATACTTCAGTGCTGCTCTCCAGTGTCTGATTTAACTTATACTTAAATTTAGCTTCTTAAGTACCTGCTTAAAGAAAAGTAGTTCAGCAGGAGCCAAATAAAATTGCAGTGCCTATTTTGCTTGAGTCATGAGATCATCTCATCTCTTTCTTCCCCCAATTCCTTCTTCTCTTGTCTCATGAATCTTAATTCTTTTTTCATCTGGATCTCAAAGGAAATCAGAGCAGACTTGGACAGATGCCACCATCTGCTGTCTGATGGGCTTTGCATTGATCACTGCATCACTAGTGAGACAAGAAAGTCTTTCTGGAACACTTATTCTTTGATTACACATATAATACATTGGGTAGGATACAGCCTGTATTTCTTCTATCACCAGAGTCACTGTATTCTAGTGAAGAAATAAAAAAACAATCATCACCATCATAACTAGCTCTTTCTGAGTAATGGGCCAGGCATCAGTTTAAGTGTTTTCCTCATGAAAATTGTTTATTTATTACAACAATCTTAAGAAGCAGGACCTGTCACCATTGACTTATACAGATGTGGAAATATGATAAGCAAAGCTGGGAACCTTGTCTTTGTCTTCTGTTGTTATAATAAAACATCTAAGAATGAATAATTTTCTGTACCATGAAGTGTTCTCGAGCCCCCCAAAACCAACCTTGAGCCAACTTCCATGCTATCACATTAGGCTCTTTATTTATAAGCTCAAGTTTGGGCCACGCCACCATTTCTGATACAGCAGAATGGAATTCTATTTTAAGCATGTATTAATAGAGGCAAAAGGGGATATCTAGCTGGTAAACATTTGATTTGGGGAGAGGTTTATGGCCTTTAACATAATTGTTGGTGCTGGGAGCCAAACCATAAACTTAACTTCTCCTTTTCTCTTGATTGGTGGTTGTTGGAAGTGAATTGTCAGGGGCAGGCTTGTAACCTTGAGACGCCAATTTGTTTGGGAATAACCTGGGAAATTGTTCTAGATACCAGCCTGTTAGTTAATTCAAGTTTAACCTTAAGCTAGTTCTCTAATATGGAGTCTGAAGCCGAGGTCTGGTCTCTCACTTTATTAATTAAAAATAAAACAACTTTATTTTTCTGTCTTGTTTGCTTTAATCACAAACTCAAGAGTATGGTGCTGGAATATGTTCAACTCTCTTGACAACCGTATGTTGGATGGCATTGAAATGACTGTTAGCAGACTGGGAACACTACTTAGGGAGTAAGAGCTTTTGCTCTTTGATTATGAAGACATACATCTATTCTTCAGCATCTGTGTAAAGAACTGGACATAACTGTGCATGTCTTTAACTGTATCATTTAGGATTAGAAACAGGTGGATCCCCTGAACTTTTTGTTAATCACACCTAGTTGAAATGGCAAGATTCCAAGTCAATGAGAGACCCTGTTTCATCGTAATAAGCTGGAGAGCACTGGAAAAAGACACTCCAAATCTTTCTCTGGTATCTGTATGTGTATGCAGCATGCATTCATGTACATGCTTACATGCATAATACACACACACACACACACACACACACACACACACACACGGGGGGAGGGGCATATGGGAAAGGAGATGCTAATAATTTGCAATAGTTAAGGTGTGGATCAATGATTTAGCAGAAGAGCCAGGTGAGATGAGAACTCATTCTTCTAAAAATGAATTTAATCCCTGGAGATCAAGTCCACTTTTGTAAGAACACATCACTTGGTTTATTAGCGTGTCCTAATCACCTTCCATCAGCCCCTATCCCCAGTCTCCACTCCACAACAACAATGCACCATGTTTGGCTAAGCCTTGAGAGTCCATGATTCTTTAGAGGATCAAGCATATCTAAGCCCCAATAAATTGATGAAAGTTTGTCAGGTTTGTAGAATCTTAAAATGAGATGATTTCCTGAGGTTCTGACTCCAGAACACCTTTGCTTAATAATTAGAGTAAATGCTTCTCAGTGTCTGACAATGAGATTTTAGAGAAAGGACCTGCTGGTGGGCACTTGCCAGGTTTATGATTGACAATGCCTATTATAGCCTCCTCTGCTGAAGACTCTGCAGCCAATCAAAGAAAGCTCTTTCTCCTCTCTGAAGCTCCACCCTTCTGTATGCCAGACCTAAGGAAGACTACAATCTGTGTGAAGACCTTCAGCTGCACCTGCCACAGAGCCATTTATAGTTGCAAGAAGACTTCTATATAGGCCAGAACCTTCCACACTTCCAGCAAATCTTCTTATCTTTGCTCAAATCAATTTGCCTTGAAGCAATGGGTATTTTGACAGAAGACAGAGTTATATAAAAGGCATTACATTCAGGATGACAACATTTTAATTTAATCATCTATTTAATGGAACATGTTCTTAGGGTCATGAAAACTGTCAGTGACATTAAAAACTGTTTAGCACTTTAAGGGACATTAATTTAAGTAAGCTGGATTGCAAAGATAGCCTAAATTATGTCAAAGTTATATTGTGAAACACTATTTATCAGTGCTTTATCAGAGACTAAAATTAGCCAGGACTGATTGTACAAGCTTGTAATCCCAACTTCTCTACAGGCTGAGGTGGAAAGAGTTCGAGGTAAAAGCCTGCCTATACTACAAAGCAAGCTCATAGCCACCTGGCAACTTATTAAAAACAAACAGACAAACGTGTTTCAAAATAAAAAGTAAAAAAGTAAATTTGTTTATAACAGAGAAAAAGTATAAATTAATAACAGGGAAACATGTACTAGTAAATGTAAGAATCAGGGTTGATTTAAAATACACAAGAGAAAAAAAACTTTGAGTACTTTTCAGATCCTAATAAGAGCATGCAGAGCTTTTGCAAAAACATTGTGTTTGGGTTCCTAGCACCCATGAGAGGTGGTTCACAACTACTGGGATTCAGTCAATAGTACAAAAGAAAAAATACTTATCCCATTGAGCAACAAATATACTTTCTATCTGCCAATAAACTTCAATTTTCTTCTTTAAGTTATTCTTCAATCGTTATATTTCATCTAGATGTACCTGAGCAGGTAAGGAAAATTCCACTAATCCTGTTGATTTTCTGTCAGCAATGGACCTGTAATCTGGTTTTGGACAAAGAAGCGTTGGAAGGATTTGCTGGAGTCAAAAAAAAATCTTTAATCATGGTTAAACGTTCGAAGTAATTTCTTGTTCCCCAAATATCATGATAAAATCATATCCCCAAAAGAACAAAGAGTCATTGTCTTTCTGTGAAGGAGGCTAGACGTTACTGAATTTCTTTATAAGGAAGAAGAGAGAGAGAGAAAGAGAGAGAGAGAGAGAGAGAGAGAGAGAGAGAGAGAGAGAGAGAGAACACACACCTGTGTGCTGCCATCTCTGAGCTAAACACCATTCATACTACAGACTTTCTGACCACTTGACAAGATTAACTGCACAGTTCATTAATATAAACTTGGAATTGTATGCTGAGATTGCATATAGTCTTTTTGCTTCTGTGTTGATTAAGGTTGATTGATTGGCAATTTTATTAAAAATATCTGCTTGACTGACATTATGTATGTAAAATGTTGGGACTAATACACTCCCATGGCTAATTTTTTTTTATGTAGGTTGATTACGTCTATCCATCATCGCCTTCCCTCTACAGCTCTCCAATCTATCTCCTTCCTCTTCTTGTTCTTCTTATTATTTTGTAATTGATAACTTCTTGAGTCCAGTTAGTGCCCCCCCATATGTGCATGAATGAGGGGCCACCAATTCTGGCTTAGGTAACCTGCTGGTATCCATGTCTCCAAAGGAGAGTGATCCTTAATTCCTCAGCAACCAACCATTTTCATTGGCTCACTTGCTAAGAGTGGAGTCTCAGAGACTCCTTCGCTTTCATATTGAAAATTTGACTGATTTGATAATGTGCAGTTTTTAATTATATAAACCATGAGCCATTTGGAGAGCAGGAACACAGCAGAAGGAGGAAAACTTGGAGCTACTCTCCAAAAGGACACAGGAGAAGAGTGAGCAGGAAAAAAAGTTCAGAAATGCAGAGGTAAAACTTAGGTATGTTATTTGAATTCAAGCACAGTTGCTGGGGTTTTTGTCTGAAGTAACATGTTCTACTAAAAAATCAACATTTGACAGCTGTAGTCCTTGTCTGTCAGTGTTAGAGTTTTTCTTCACACACTTCTGCAATCCTCGAGCACTGGATGGTAATGGTAGTGTGTGTTCTCAGGGAGAGACTAATAGACATAGTTCATACTCAGTCACTCATACTTGGCACACTGACCGGTTAAGAATCTGTACATTAACTATTCCACACTATGAAAAGAAGCTTCTCTGACTGATCATAGTGGAGATCAAACAGAACCTATGGTAATAAACAAATGTGAATTAGACAATTTTATAACATAACTATTGAACTTAATAAAAGTAGATTCATTCTATGTTCTATGATGTTCACAGTCATAAACTATTTTTCCAGGTTTATGAGTGCCAGACCTGAAATTCATCCTATAGAACAGGTCTCGTATTCAGTCAGAAAGTACTCCATCAGGCCGAACAATAGTACCACTATTGTTCCAGTGGGTACATTTTCCAGTTAGGTCTGCCTTATAGCATTTAAGGATCATTTATATAAAACGGAGCAAAATAGTTTCTTCTGATCACAAGGAGGCCAGTGCATTTATGAACTCACAGCAGCTGTAGTTATCTATTGCATACAACTTGAATAAAATTAAGCCAGTCAATATTTTACCCTGGATGAGCTCCTGGTAGCTTGATGCCCCATGTCCTGGCATATACTGACTGCACAAACTGAAAAGAAGGGAAAGGGCTCAAAGTTGGGAGTGGTGAGGCAGGAGTGGGTCTGGTTGGAGATAGTGAAAGTAGCAAGGGAAACTGTAATCAAAATAGACCACACATATTTAAAATTCTCCAAGAGTTAATAAAATATATTAAAAAATAATTTGTTCTCGAATATTTAAAATTTCTTGAAATGCATGGTGATTAGGGAATATTCTTATTATATGTTTCAAGGCTGTGGGTCGTTAAGATGCCAAGTTTGTAATATATTTTCCACTGGATGAAAAACAAAGAAAAAACAATGATGAAAGCTTATTTGATACAACTTAATTCTCAGCCTTTCAAAACAAGCACCTAGGTTGTAAAATTGGTGCTGAGGAAGCATGCATTCAGATCAAACCTTTCATTTTTATGTACCTTTCCATCCCATGAGTTTAGGATTTCCCTTTTCAAGGTCTTTCTAGAGATAGCGCCACTCATTTCATTCACATAACTTCAAAGTTTATGTGGCTAACATATAATTCTTACTAGTTTCTGACCTAGTGAGCTGCTTGTTAAAATACAGTTTTCTGTTTGTGCATGTGTGTTTGTGTCTGCTTGTGTGTGTACACATGAGTACACTGACTGTGGAGGTCAGAAGAGGGTAAAATTACAAAGCATGTGACATATCCTCGTTGTCTGAACATCCAGATAGACAGCATTTCTACAGAAGCTCATGGAGTTACTTGCTAGCACTAAAGCGAAACAGATATTACTGCATTTTTTTCAATACACAAGGAAGGAACAAACATCTCTATGCAGACCCCTCAGAGCTGGAAGCACTCTTGGCCATGAGCCATCTAACCTGGTTGCTAGAAATTTAACTCAAGCCCTCTGTAAAAGAAGCACATGCTATTAACCCCTGCACCACCAGTGCAGTCCCTCTTCTCTCCTTCTAATGATTTACTATGAGCTGATTTTTAAATGTCTCACTCTTTTATACCAATCACACATTGGTAACCTACTTTTTTGTCAGGCCCTCACAGGATTCTGGTGGTTCAACAACAGATATGCTAGACCCAAATTTCAGAACTTTTAGGGAGTTTGTATTCTGATGTGGATGACACAGACTATAATTATGTAAAACGAAATTATAATATCACATTATTGGCAGAATGTGAAGCCCAATGCAGGGAATGAGGGCAGCTGTACATTCTAATTGTTCCCATTGAAAGCACTATAAGGAGCAAAACTCAATGAAGAGAAGCAGGGAGGCATGGGGTGTATACAGCCTTAACCATTGGGAGGACAGGGAAACAGCAGAAGAAAAAAAAACTAGGAACTGCCCTCCAGAAAGACACTGGAGAACAGGGAGGATGAAAACCAGTTCAGTAATTCAAAGAATGACAGCTGGGTGAATTCTCTCAAAACCTTAGTAGCTCTTACATAAGCAAGAACATGCCATATACTTTTATAATACCCTATAACCTGTCAAATCTATGGACAAGTGCAAGTCTTACTTGATTTATATTTCAAAGGCAAATATTATTCTGAGCAGCAATTATAGCTTTCTTCCTGTGCAGGTTTTGATGACTCCAGCAACTATTTCCTTGTCCCTAGTTTCATTAGCAAAAGAGGAAAAGTTGGAGAATTTTGATACATTATTTGTAAAAATGATTCTCTTTAATTTGAACCCTTTATCTACCTGTGCAAGCTTCTGTAAACCACTGTCTTAGTTAGGGTTTTACAAATGTGAAGAGACACCATGACCAAGGCAACTTTTATAAACGATAACATTTGAATGGGGCTGTCTTAACTTTCATAGTTTCAGTTCATTATCATCATAGTGGATGGGTGGCAGCCTGCAGGCAGACATGATACTGGAGAAGACCCTAAGAGTTCTGCATTGTTATTTGAAGGCAGCCAGAAGGAGATCATCTTCCATAGTGGGCAGAACTTGCACACCAGGAGCCCTCAGAGCCCACTTACACAGTGACGCACTTCCTTCAACAAGGCCACACTTATTCCAAATAGGCTACACTTCCTAATAGTGCCACTTCCAATGGGCCAAGCATATTCAAACCACTACAACAACTTTGTTCATGAAGCTTTCTCTGAGTTACCTCTCTTGCTTCTCTTATGCAGCAGTAATTTCTACTGTTCCTCTTCTCATGGCACTTTATATATCAACATTGATAGATTTTAAAACAGTGGCAATTGATGTTTCCAAACACAAACACACACACATGCACACGCACATAAACATGCATGCACACACACATATCAACCCTTTGACGCTTACATATGTGTGTTCTTTCTCATTTGATCATCACAATAACTCTAAGTAAATAAAAAATATCCATATTTTGCTGATGGAAGAGGAAACATCAAACAGATTCACCAACTAGGTTCTGATGATATTCTGAGATGTTTTGTTCTGATAAAGCATTTCCCATGGTTTATATAGAATTTTTCACCTCTCAAACTGAAGCTGTAATTACTGCCCTTGGAGATGGTGTTGGGAAGTGGGGCCTTGGAGAAATTATAAATGATTAACGATTAAGTTTGGTTCCTTTCTTTCAGGTCTAAGTTTTCTTAAGACTGCAGATGGTTGTGAAGGGAGGCTATCCACTGTGTTCACTCTATTTCTCATGAGTCTACTTGTCCTTCTCTAATAAGAGCCTCATTATAAGCCATGCATACGTCAATACCTCCTGCTCATAAAAATTCAGCATCCAAAGATATACGAATAAAAATCTTCTTAATTTTCTATAAGCAATCAACTTTGAGTACTCTGTTACAGTAGCAGCATAAAAAACTAAACTGCATACCACATGGAGATTTTACTATTTAACAATTGTATATGTAATACTTTACCAACCCCGATCTTCTTGTGAATATAAATAATTAATAAGCATTGCTTTATCCTATGCCTGGAGCATAGTTCTTACTTAAAATAAATGACAGTGAGGCAGATATTTATAAAGTTATAGGACTGCTTTTAAAAGTTTTAAAATAGCATCTCACAGTTGTAAACATATTTTTCAATTAGCAAAGATTTTTGTTAATTTTGACAATAAATGATAATTTGCAACGTTGTTTTCTGTTTTGGTTGAACATAATTCAGGCACCTAGAAAAAATAAACTAAATTATCTACTTTACTTTTGTGATGCTTTTTATCGAGATGATTTTAGCTTCTACAGAATCTGTAAATACTTCCTCTCTTTCCAGAGGACATCCAATTGTCTCCAATCAAATCCAGTGCATTTTTAAATGTTAAGTGGGTGTTTTTTTTCCCCTTCTGATTACTATGTCTGGAAGGTTTTCCTGTCTGCAGGCAAAGTCAAACTTTATTGCTTTTCTTTTGAAGTTCAATCAGGTCTTCATATCCAATACTTCAAGACATCCATTAAGCATTTTGGTCTTTCCTGTAGAATGCCTTCCCATCACAAACCATAACACTTACTGTACTAGTCACTTGGCACAGTAGGAGTCAAGGTAAAAACAGAGTATAAACCAGTCATACTACTGAAGTTGTATGTATGTTGTGATTGAAAAACGCAGACTTTCTCATTAACTGCACTATATTTTGTTGCTGTTGCTGTTGTTGTTGCTTTGTTTGTTTTCAGAGAATTTATTCTACTCTCAGCACTGGGAAGTCCACCTTATTTTTTTTTTTTTTGATCTGACTTCCCTTGAGATACAAAGGGACAAAGTAGAGCTTATCTTCTCATACATGTTTCTTTGCAAATTATTTCTTTAGCGCTCCATGATAGAAACTGTGTTTCAATTTTCGAGCTGCATAGTCTACCAAAAGAATGGGTATTCAAGAGACCCACTCACTATCTATATTCCCACACTCCAAATCCTACCCTGAATCCCTTAGGTAACAACTAATTTTCCACAATTAGAAGTCAGTAAATGTATTTCGGCAAAGGAGAATGTCACTCCTGTTGTAGAGAGTCTTTTGGGGCTCCTATGTGATTCTCCTGTAAACCATTAGATTTCTATATTTCTCAGTTCATCCCAATTGTCACTTGAAAATTATCATTTGGTTTAAGTTTCTCTTGAGGTACTACTAGCAGAGACATTGCTTATAGCAACTTATCTTCTCTCACATGTAACATCAAGTCACAAAAAGTAAATGTGAGATAACAAAAGCTTTAAGAACATGCCTTTGTTCAACTGGATCTTTTTCCAGAGAAATTATATTCCTAGGGGAAATTAACTGAAGCCATGCGTATACAGACATCCATGCACATACACATGAGCATATGCATGTACACATGCATGTACGTACCCATGAACACACACATAAACATGTCTGGTATACATACACAGTGAACCATAGAAAACCAAGCTGTGGAAACTTCTTCATAATGTATTTCCTTTGTGTAATTTTAAATTCTCTGAAAATTACTACACTGAAGAAATTAGTTTAATTTGATTTCTCTAATTTAAGTTCCTCTGGATTTTAGAGTTCACCTTCAAAATGAAAGGAAACCCTCTAAGTCCCCAGAAATGCTATACTGAATAAAGGGGGAAGGTGCCTAGGTAACTGGGCAAATCCTCAGTTGTTTCTCCAGATTGGCCATCAGGCCCATGCTTGTTTTGGGTCACAGCAATTATTTTGCATATTTCTACTTTTAATCCCACAAAAAAATATCAACCAAAATTCATTTTTTGGTGCTTTATAGAGCTTTAGGGATTGCTGCCAAATAAATCTTAATATGAAAAGAAGAGGTGGACAGCTGTCAGCCTCTTCAAGCTTATGGTCCACAGTGTTAAAATGGACTACTGTTCAGCACAGAGCTGCTAGAGAGGAAGGTACTTCCCTGGATGGCCTCATTCTGAGAGACAGTCTGCATCAGCAACAGTGTGAGGGTTAAAAGTGCTCCAAAAGACAAGCTCTCCCAACGCAAGCATTTGAGCCTTGCTGTGGTATTTATTCATTATGTCAATTGGCTCCTCTGTGTGTGTGTGTGTGTGTGTGTGTGAGAGAGAGAGAGAGAGAGAGAGAGAGAGAGAGAGAATGGGTAAGTATATGTATGTGTGTGAGCATGTGTTTGAAAGAGTCTGTATATGTGAGCATGTATGTACATTTATGTGGCAGCATGTTTGAGAGTGTGTATTTGTGTGTGTGTGTGTGTGTGTGTGTGTGTAATTTTATTACAAGAGATGTTGATCTGTTTGAACCTCATCTGCAGCATGGTACATGTACTGTCACAACTCCCAAACATTAGGAAAGATAAAATCTGCAAGGCCAGCTGTATAAAACTGCTCAAGAAGAGACATCATGGTAATTATTCTGGAGCTTCCATTTCGTAGGCATCTCTACATTTCAGTCACTCACAATGAACCAGGGAAGGTGCCACTTATATGTTTAGGATATTGATATTTGGATGAAAGTAAAAGTACAATAATGTCTGAGAAAGTAATTAAAACTAATACTTAGTGCTATGATTGTGAATATGTACACTTGAATAATGGTTCAGATGGTTCTGTGTCTGTCAACAGGGCTTTTGGATGAGTTCTGTAGCACAGAGAGTTTGATATCTCTCTTAATGTAGCATAAAGTAAGAGTTTGTCATGTTTCATTGCCAAAAATTTTAGTAAAATAGAGCACATATAATTTATAATTTTAAGATTATATAAAAATATAATCTTAAAAAAATAGTCTGATACTGCAGACTGGAAACATAACAAAACACTCTACTCTGGCTTCTGCCTTCATGATATTTTACAATATTCAAAAGGGACCACAGACTACATGTGTCATGTGTGTCAAAGGGAGAGAGCATAATGATGATTCTATTTGTGAGAAACTCCAGGCTGCATCCTTCAGGTCAGATAAAAAGCAAGCTTTGATGCAAAAACGAAAGCCCCACCTCTGAGTTGACCATTATTGCCAGAGGCTACTATTCATCTTCCTACAGAGTCATTCTAACTAAGGAAAAGGTTCTATCCCTATTTCTCTGGACACATAGAATGGATAAGAAGTGTAGAGTTATGTGTGGCCCTTACAATGGTGCTTATGGGATCTGTGCTGCTGAATTCTACTGTGTGCACTCACAATCCTCTACAGTTCCAAAGGGTGAGTGTTCAGGCTCCGGAAGCTAGACAGAAATACTCAAAGTAATGGCCAATGAGGAAACCATATCCTTACAAATGAGATACTCTATGATTCATTGTGCTTTACTGTTCCTGTTCAGTCATTATTCAAAATCTCTGAATGGAAAATGTTTCCTAAGCCAAGATGCCATTTGTTTGTTATCTCTTAAATCACGTTATTATGAAATGACATTCTGTCCTCCTTTACCATGGGTCTAGTCTTGGCCTTCAGTAAGTAGCTATTATGCAAATTAGCATTTACATTGTTCCTGGTAACAACAGGATTCAGCATTATTCATTCTGTGGTTAATACTCGGCCCCTTTAAAAGTGTTCAAACTTATTCACAAATAAGTGTGAATCAAATTGCAATATTTATCTTCCCTTATTCATCTATAGAAAACATAGGCATACTACAAAATATAATTGGACAGTAAGAGCTAGCTTAATAAATAGTTTCAGTAATAAAATATTTTTTTAGTTCTAGTTTCTTCCATTAATTTCTACAAACGTATTAATATTTCTGGGCCTTAAATTTCTATAATTGGATAGCAGTGACATTATTGAAATCCTATTTTATTATTTCTTCAGTTAAATTATATATAACATTTACCCTCAAGTACTTCATTGTCAATAATAAATGGAAGATGTTACTGTTGTTTATTGTTGTTTTACAGTACAATAACTCTACGTGCATTTGAAGTCTTGTTCCAAAAGATAGATAAGACTTCACAGTCTTAGAATATATTTATTGCTCACGCAAAATTCCATAAAACTCCCTTGATATAATTGAGAGTAAGAAAGCATCAATCTTTTATATTGTAACCTAACAAATTTTCAAACCATAACTAGAAAAAAATTAGGATTACAAATTTGGCTAAGTAAAATTTCTAAAAGAGTAGGGACTTCATACAAATGCAAAACTAAGAAAATTATGTTCAACTCATAACAGTCAAATGTATAAATCTCTTAATATAAGAACTCTTACAAATCAAAGATAAAGACTGCTACCATTCGACATCATGTAAAATGAAGAAATAGTAGAGTAAATATTGCAATGTACACACACACAAATACACTGGTTTTGGAAATTTATAGTGCATATTTAAAATACTAAGACTCATTCATAAATAACTCCTCATTTAAGACTACATAAGATACTATGTCTGCCTCATTGGCTCAGATCTTTGAATCACTTTAAATACTCAAACACTTTCAAATTTAGCAACTGATACTCAGAATGTTGTGAAATAACACCAAAATTCTGTTAGTGAGCAAGTGAAAATACACACACACACACACACACACACACACACACACACACACGCAGTCAAATACTGAGCTTCTGGAAATAAAGTAGTTGCCAGAGAGCAGAGAGTATGGAGAAATATTGAGAGTTTGCTTAATACGTACAGTCATAGTCAGAGAAACAAAATAAGCCCTGGAGATCTATTACACAGAGGATGATTATAGCTCACAATATTGTGTTGAATAAGTCACAGTAGCTATACAAGATGCATTTGAATGTTCTTATACTAAAGAAATGATAAATGTTTGTTATTATGGATAGCCTATTTACCCATTGTTGATAAATATATAATATACAAATGTACTCAAATACTCTTTACCATATAAACCTATCTACCCTGTGTTGATAAATATATAATATATAAATGTACTCAAATACTCTCTATTACCTAAAGATATGCAACTGTTTTACATAAATGAAAACCATTTCTTATACCAAGGTTAGAGAACATAATTAGAAAATTACATCAAAATGGATGAACCTAAAAATTCCTTGGAAGTAAAACACTATATAATGGAATTTTAAAACATAATTTTCAAAGTGTTAGAAATAAGAAATTACTTAATAGGTTGTATCTATTATCTGCTGTAAGTTTGGACAGATGGTTAGATAGAGTATGTAATATTATCTGAACAGAACAGTAAACTTACTTGTGAAAGAATAAAAATTATGTTAATTCTGGAATGCGATAGACAGAGATTATATAGGTTAGGGCAAAAGAATTAGAGAGGGTTTATAACTATTTTTAATAAAATAGTATCTTAAAATAAAAACATAAATAATATATAAAACACACATATATAGTGACTATGATGACTTTTCACTATATCTATTCTAACTAGAAATAATTATATAGTGTAATATAGTCACTGGTAAAGTTTTAAATTTTAATCTTTTAAGATAAAATTTTAAAAAGAACAAAGTTTAAATGTTGCTTTGGCATTCTCTCCACATATGATCCTTCAAAAAAAAAAAAGTAGACATCTCTCTGCTTCTGCAAAGTATATATTCCATTCTTTTTCTGCTACAGGATTTCAGATAGCCCAATATCCAGGCGATCAAATCCCTTACATAAAATGGAGAATTGTTTATATAGAACCTATGCAAACTTCTTCATACATTATCAATAATCTTTTGATTACTTACAATACCAATACAAACAGCATACAAATATTTTTATTATTTTAGTAATAACAAGAAAAATATGTATATGTAATAATTTCACATTTTGTGTGAGGAGACTGTGTATTTACATGTATATAGATGTATACCCTGTTACACATACCTAAAGCTCAGAAGACTACACAGGGTGCCAACCTTTGCCACTTCTGACTTTTAATATTATTTTTTTTACATGTTTTTGTGTGTGATTATATATATATATATATATATATATATATATATATATATATGTCTAAGGTATGTGTGTATATGTGTTTGTGTGTGTGTCTATGTGTGTGTATCCCTATATGAATGTGGGCATGTGCACACCATTATGTACATCCCTCATCAAGAAAATTTCTGCTTGCAACCAATGACGACCATTATAGCAAACCACAACAGTTCAAAACTGAGTTGTTGAGTCTAGTCATAAAGAGTACATTCATAATACAGTGCCTGAGGGAGCATTGTAAAAGGGGGGATGAAAAGACTGTAAAAGTCAGAAAAACAAGGGATTTGCCATAAAATTGGGTTTCTTAGGAATATCAAAAACTACATCCAT
>JANHMN010000007.1:61889321-61914321 GCA_030674055.1 Rhabdomys pumilio
GAGACAGAGTTATCATACACTCATATTTCAGTCTCAAAAATAAAGGAAAATTTAAAAAGAAGTAGTATGAAATTTAGAGGTGATTAAAGCAGATTACGCATCTAACATGGGCTTCGAGTATTTCCTGTTTTTATCATAGACTGTAAACTGGAAGGTTTGAGGATGTAAGATAGTTGAGACATAATTGTCTAGCACCAAAAGGCCCTAGATTCTATCAGCATGTTCTAGTATTACATACATAAAAACTGGAAATGATGATACAGACCAGTAATCCCAAGACATTTGAGAGGAAAATATCAGAAGTGATGAGTGTGAGGCTAGCCTAGGATACATGAAGACTTTTCTCAAAAGTAAATAAATAAATAAATAAATACATAAATACATAAATAAATACATAAATTGGAAAGATCAATATGGTTATGGAAGTTAGCCTGGTAATACCATTTTCACTTAAAATTCAGTGTCACTATGGCTAGGAGACATTTTTGCAAATATTTTTGGTATGATCAGCTGGACTGTGAAGTGAGTGGGTCATCATGAGGAAAGTCATAACTGACAACTAGGATGTTTCTGGCCACATAGGGTAGATAATGTTACCAAAGATCTGTATGGTAAAAAGTGTGCCTTCAGGCTTGGACAGTTGAGCAATCTGTACTCATGGAAGCAGATGCTCTTTAGAAAAAGATTTTTCTTTTTGAAATAACCTTTATTGTTTGCAGACTTTTAAAAAATTTACTTGTTTCATAAAATTGACTTGTAATGTTTAAAAAAAATCTCTACCTGTGGAGCCTTCAGGCTCATTTGCAGTTGAACATAGAGCACCAAGTGCTATGAGTGTGTCAATGCCCTTATTACCAGTTAAGGATGCAGAAGGCAGTGTGCTAACTCTTATTTTAGTTCTCAGACTGTTAGCAAGAATCTTTTTCTCAGTTTATTTAATGCCATGTTTCTCATTTTTATGTGTTTCTCCAGTGAGTTTGCTATCTAAAATAAATCCCAAGTGTAGGGTTATTGCTTGTTTATGGAGAAAACGTGTTAGGAGAACTTCACAAGTGTGAATTATAGTGCTAATGGCTATTGGTTTATTGCTAATGAATCTGGTATACTTATTAAACACAATGTCTACCAACAGAAACAACATACAAAAAGTTCTTCTATTAATAAGTTAATGAAATGTGACCAAAGGCTTACCTTACTCCTTTTCTTCTAGGAACAGTGGTTCAATATTCATTAATGTAGTATTCAGGAAAACTTCCTAGAATGTACCCATTGTAAAACGTGAGAATCATATGTGTATGCAGGTATGTGTGAGACTCCAGGTGTACAGAGGGTGGTCAGTGGAGGAGGTTACATGCTAAGCATAGAAGTGATAGCAACTTTGCTTATGAAAAGCTTTAAATATGAAGAACTGGTAGAGAATGTGCAGGCTTCTGGGAATGCTGCTGATGTACGTATGTGGAGTAAAATTATATCTACTTGATTTGTCTATGCAAAACATTTAAAAATAAAACGTTTAAAATAAATATTATTATTATTATTATTATTATTATTATTATTATTATTTTATTTATTTAATCCAGCCATTATTTTCATCCCGGCCTCCCCTTAACACAGTTACTCTTCCCCACTGTTGAGCATTTGGCTAAGATCACCCAACTGAATCCTGAGAGTCTCTCACCTCTCAGGTCTCTTGTACTTTCTAGAGGGTCTCCCCACCTCCCACCCTCCAAGGCTGTATATTTCCGTTAATTATTCTGGCCACCTGGGCTTCTCTCCTGTCCCCCCATGCATGATTCTGTTCCCTTTTTTTCTTCCTTCTCCACTCTCCCACCTAAGTCCTTCTGCCCCTCTGATTCCATGATTATTTTCTTCCCCCTTCTAAATGGAATTGAAGCATCCTCACTTGAACAGTTATAAATAAAAACTTTTTATGGTATATGGGTTATATCTTAGGTGTTCTTTACATTTTGGCAAAATATCTACATATTAGTGATTATGTGTCATATATGTCCTTATGGGTCTGGGTTACCTCACTCAGGATTATATTTGGTAGTTCTATCCACTTGCCTGAAAAACTTGTGATGTGCTCATTCTTAATAGCTGAATAATATTGACTGTGTAAATGAACCACATTTTGTGTATCTTTGGTTGAGAAACATTTGGGTTGTTTCCAGCTTCTGGCTATTAAAATAAGGCTGCTGCATGTGTGGTGCCGTCTTTTGGATATACACCAAAGACTGGTATAGCTGGGTCTTCAGGTAGATCTATTTCTAATTTTCTGAGGAACCTCCAGATTGATTTCCAGAGTAGTTGTACCAGTTTGCAATTCCACCTGCAATGGAGGAATGTTCCTCTTTCTCCATATCCTTGCCAGAATGTGCTGCCACTAGAGGTTTTGATCTTAACCATTCTGATTGGTATAAGATAGCATCTCAAGGTTATTTGGATATGCATTTTCCTGATGAGTAAGGACTTTGAACATTTCTTTAAGTGCTTTTCATCCATTTTAGATTCTTCTGCTGTGAATTCTCTGTTTAGCTGTGTACCTCATTTTTAATTGTTATTTTTGTTTGGTTTTATGGAGGGTTAATAAGTTCATGAGTTCTTTATATATATTTTTATATTAGCCCTGTATTAGATGTAGGGTTGGGGAAGTATTTTTGCATTGATATTCATAAGTGAAATTCTCTTTGTGTGGTTTAGGTATCAGAGTAACTGTGGCTTCTTGGAATGAATTAGGTAATGTTCCTCTGTTTCTATTTTATGGAATAGTTTGAGGAGTGTTGGTATTAGCTCTTCTTCGAAGGTCTTGTAGAATTCTGCACTAAAACCATCTGGCCTTGGGCTTTGTTTGGTTGGGAAGTTTTTAATGACTGCTTCTATTTTCTTGGGGATTATGGTACTGTTTAGAAAGTTCATGTGCCCTGGATTTAAGTTTAGTATTTTAGTAGTATCTGTCTAGAAAATCATCCATTTCATCTATATTATCTATGTTTGTTAAATATAGGTTTTGAAATGGGTTCTGATGATATTTTTTAATTTTTTCAGTTTCGTTTTTATGTCTCCATTTCATTTCTAATTTTGTTAACTTGCGTACTGTCTCTGTGTCCTTTAGTTAGTTTGACTAAGGATTTATCTATCTTGTTGATTTTCTCAAAGAACCAGCTTTTGGTTTTGTTGATTCTTTATATGGTTCTCTTTATTTATAGTTGGTGGGTGTCTGCAATGAGTCTGATTATTGCTGGCAGTCTACTCCTCTTAGGTGTGATTTCTTCTTTTTGTTCTCTAGCTTTGAGTTGTGCTTGTGTAGAATCTTTCCAATTTCTTTATGAAGTCACTTAGTGCTATGAATTTTCCTCTGAGCAGTGCTTTCACTGTGTGCCATAAGTATGGATATGCTGTGTCTTTATTTTCATTAAATTTTAGAAAGTCTTTAGTTTCTTTTGTTATTTCTTCTGTGACCAAGTTATCATTGAGTAAAAAGTTGTCCAATTTCCATGTTTATGTGACGTTTCTGTTGTTTTTCTTATTATTGTAGTCTAGCCTTAGTCCATGGTGACCTGATTAGATGCATGAGATTATTTTAGTTTTCTAGTGTTTAATGAGGCTTATTTTGTGACTGATTATATGGTCAGTTATGGTGAAGGTACCATGAAGTACTGAGAAGGTATATCCTTTTGTTTTATAATGAAGTGTTCTGTATATTATTCATCTATCAGTTAAATCCATTTGGTTCATAACTTCTATTAGTTTTACTGTGTCACTGTTTAATTTCTGTTTAAATGACCTGTCCATTGGTAAGAGTGGTGTTTTTAGTCACCCACTATTAGTGCGTGAGGTTCAATGTATGTTTTGAGCTTTAGTAAAGTTTCCTTTATGAATGTGGGTGCCATTGCATTTTGAGTATAGATGTACACATTTGAGACTTCATACAAATGGATTTTTTTCTTTTGATGAGTGTGAAGTGTTCTTCCCAGTGTCTTTTGATAATTTTTGGTAGAAAGTCTGTTTCATTGGACATTAGAATGGCTAGTCCAGCTTGTTTCTTGGGATCATTTGCTTGGAAACCTTTTTTTTTAGTCTTTTACTCTGAGGGAATATATGTCACTGTCACTGAGGTATACTTCTTATATGCACCAAAATGCTGTATACTGTGCTTGCTTATCCACTCTGTTAGCATATGACATTTTATTGGGGAATTGAGTCCATTTATGTTGAGAGATATTAAAGACAGAGGATTGTAAGTTCCTGTTATATTTATTGTTGGAGTTGGTACTATGTATGTGTGACTCTCTCCTTTTGGGTGTGTTGTGAGATGTTTAGTTTCCAGTTTTTTCTTTGGTATAGATACCCTCCTTGTGTTGGAGTATTCTTTCCAGTATCCTCTATAGGCCTGGAATGGTAAATAGATATTGTTTCAATTTAGTTTTGTAATGAAATATTTTGGTTTCTCCACCTATGATGACTGAGAGTTTTGCTACATATAGTAGGCTGGGCTTTCATTTGTGTTCTCTTATGGTCTAGAAGACATCTGTCCAGGATCTTGTGGCTTTTAGTGTCTCTGTTGAGAAGTCTGTTGTAATTCTGATAGGTTTGCTTTTAATATGTTACCTGGCCTTCTTCTATAATTTTTAATATTTTTTCTTTGTTCTGGACATCTAGTGTTTTGATTATTATCAAAATTAGTGTTTTGATTTTTCTGGTCCAATCTATTTGGTGTTCTGTAGGCTTCTTATACATTTATGGCTCTCTTTTTCTTTAGGTTGTGAAGTTTACTTCTATAATTTTGTTAGAGATATTTTCTGGTACTTTGAGCTGAAAATCTTCATTTTCTTCTATTTCTATTATTTTTAGGTTTAATTATTCACTGTGTCCTGGATTTCCAGGATGTTTTGGGTTAGGAACATTTTATGATTTGTATTTTCTTCCTTCCTTCCTTTCTTTCTTTTTTTTTTTTTCCAAGACAGGGTTTCTCTGTGTAGCCCTGGCTATCCTAGAACTCACTCTGTAGACCAGGCTGGCCTTGAACTCAGAAATCCACCTGCCTCTGCCTCCCAAGTGCTGGGATTAAAGGCGTGCGCCACCACTGCCCGGCATGATTTGTATTTTCTTTGACAGTTGTGTCAACATCTTTTGTGTTGTCTTCTATGTCTGAGATTCTCTCTTTTATTTCTTGTGTTCTGTTGGTGTTGCTTGCATCTGTAGCTCCTCATCTCTTTCCTATATTTTCCACTCCCGGTTTGCCTTCTTTTGTAATTTTTTTTTTATTGTTTCTAGTTTTATTTTTAGGTCTGGGACCACTTTGTTCAATTCGTTCACTTGTTTGATAATGTTTTCCTGCATTTCTTTAAGGGGTTATTTGTTTCCTCTGTAAGAACTTCTGTCTGTTTGGCTGTGTTTTTGTGTATTTCTTTAAGTCAGTTTTTTATATCTTCCTTAAAAGTATCAGTTATCTTTGTGAGATTTAGGTCAGCATCATGGTTTTCAGGTGTGTTAGGGTATCTAGGGCTTGCTGTGGTGGAAAAACCGGGGTTCTGATGGTGCCAAAATACATTGGCCTTTGTTGTTTATAGCCTTGTGCTTACCTCTTGCCATCTGGTTATATTTGGTGTTAAGTGGCCTGGGTGTCTCTGTCTGAAGCCTGCCTCCTGTGTCTATTGTTGAAGCATATCTCCTAGCAGACTTGTGTCCCTGGATGCAGGAGATCTCCTGGAAGACATCCAGACTATGGTGATAAGAGTGGTAGACATGCTGACCTGCACCAGAAGATGTGCAGACTGGAAGAGAGATAGGGTTCACATGAGTGGGAGGGATCCTGCTCCACTGGGCTCCTTGGGGGTTCCAGCTGGTGCAATTATTTGGGCAGCAGGTATCTCACCTTTTGCCCTGGCTATGGCATGTCTTCTGAAAGACCTGCAGACTGTGGTTTGGTGAGAGGGGCAGACAGGTTGATCTGCCCTGGAGGAAGTACAGACAAGAAGTTTAAAACTTTTTAAAAAAATTTTAAAGAAGTTAAATTATTTACATTTCAAATGTTGACTCTCTTCCCAGTTTTCCTTCTGTAACTCCTCATCATCACATTCCCCCCTTGCCTCTATGAGGATGCTCTCCCATCCAACTATCTATTCCCACCTCAAGCCTCTAATATCCCCTATGCTGGGTCATCTAGTCTCCACAGGACCAGGCCTTCCCTCCCATTGATTCCAGATAAGGCAATCCTCTGCTACATATGCAACTGGAGCCGTGGGTCCCTCCATATATACTCTTTGGTTGGTTGTTTCGTCTCTGGAAACTATAGGGGGTCTGGTTAGTTGATATTATTGTTTTTTCCTATTGGGTTGCAATCCTCTTCAGCTCCTTCAGTCCTTCTCCTAACTTTTCCATTAAGGTCTCCATATTCAGTCCAATGGTTGGCTGAAAGCATCCACATCTTTATTGGTCAGGTTCTGGCAGAGCCTCTCAAGGGACAGTTATACCAGGCTCCTGTCAGCAAGCAAATTTTGGTATCAGCAAGTGTCTGGGTTTGGTATCTGCAGAAGGAATGTATCCCTAAGTGGGAAGGTCTCTGAATGGCCTTTCCTTCAGTCTCTGCTCCATGTCTCTGTATTTCCTTTAGACAAGAACAATTCTGGGTTAAAACTTTTAAGATGGATGGGTGGCAACATCCCTCAACCATGCCTATCCACTAGATATGGTCTCTACAGGTTCTTTCTCCCCTTTGCTGGGTACTTTGGCTAATGTCATCCCTGTTGTGTTCTAGAAACCTCTTGCTTCCCCGGCATATAGACCTTTCTAGTGGCTAACCCCAGTTCCCCATCTCCCTCTGCTATGCACCTCCATTCAATTTCCTGACTCTCTGTACTTCTCTCCAGTCTCCTCCCACACCTGATCTTGCCCCCACCTTTTTACCCTCTGCCTCCTCTCTCCCTCACAGGCCCCTCCTTCCCTCTACTTCCTGTGATTATTTTGCTACCTCTTCTAAATAAGATTGAAGCACTCACACTTTTATCTTCATTCTTCTTGAGCTTCATATGGTCTGTGAATTATATCATGATATTCTGAAATATTGAGCTAAAAATAATTTATCAGTAAGTACATGCCATGTATGTTCTTTTGTGATTGGGTTGCCTCACTCAGGATGATATTATCTAGTTCCATCCATTTGCCTGTGAATTTCATGGTCATTGTTTTTAATGGCCGTGTAGTACTCCATTGTATAAATGTACCACATTTTCTGTTTTTATTCCTCCATTGAGGGACGTCTGTGTTGTATCCAGCTTCTAGCTATCACAAATAAGATCACTATGAACATAGTGGAGCATGTATTCTTGTTTTATATATTGGAGGAAACAAATTTTTCAAGGTATTTTTAATAGAACATAAATAAATAATAAATAAAATGCTCATGTAATTTCATAGTTCTTTGATAAAACTTTACTCTTTCATATCCACAAATCATAAGACTAATGGAAATAAGTAGATTTTCTTTCAAAAAGTGTTGCTAGAATAATAAATATCATTTAAAAATATTCTAGTAAAATTTTGAATATAAGTGAAAATGATTGCTCTAATATTGTTTCCTTGGAAAGCTGCATTACTTCATAGTGTTTAACAAGTGTTTAGCATATAAGTTGAATTTCATTATGATGACTGGTCATCAGTGTCTTTTGAGTGAATTGAAAACATTGATGTGTTATGTATATCTTAGACTGTATACAATTTGAAAAAATAAAAATTTTTGGTTTGATCATTCAATATATCAAACAATTGGGAACTATACAGAACTAAGGTGAAGCACAAGTTGGTTGATACTTCACAAAAATAGGAAGGGACCACTGGTGCGGAAAGAGGAACATGGGTGTTTCCAGAGCTATGAGGAGATACGATGTCCAAGCCAACCCTTTAAAGGACAACATTTAATTGGGGCTGGTTTACAGATTCTGAGGTTAAGTTGATTATTGTCACAACAGGAAGCATGGCATCATGCAGGCCAACTTGGTGCTGGAGGAGCCAAGAGATCTATACCTTGGTCTGAAAGCAGGTAGAAGGAGACTCTCTCTTCCAGAGGCAGCCAGGAGGAGGCTCTCTTTCCATGCTGGGCAGAGCTTGAGCATAGAATTCTCAAAGCCTACCACCAAAGTGGCATACTTCCTCTAACAAGGCCACACCTACTCCAACAACCCATACTAATAATCACATTCCTCATGAACCATGAACCAAGCATTCAAACACATGAGTTTATGGAATCCATACATACTCAAACCAGCACTACTGGGCCAGAGAACCTCAGAGTTTTTGCTGCTCTATGACTCTGTGCCTTTGGTCTATGCATTTGTGCATTGGTATGCCTGTTGCTTCAAATGCATAAGTGCTAGTCTCTTCTACTATTCTCATTTCTTTATATAACCTTGTGACTGTTTCATCTTTCTGGGCCCAGCCACACAGATACACATAAGTATCTCTTTACATAGAAACATTTTTAGTATCAAAAATTATGCAATGGCATTTGCAGGAGTATTTGTATTTTTACATTCGACTTTTATCTGAGGGAATAAGTAACATTATAAATAACATATTATGTATGAAGCCTTTTGAAAGACAATAATTCATCAAAATGATTACTGGCCTTAAAGCTTTAACTGCATGTGTTGCTTGTAGTACAAAGTACATTGTTCCCTCAGTATAGTAAGTGTATACTGAGAGTGCCAGCATAGCTTAAAGTGTGGCAAGGAAATGCATTTCATTTTTTCATCTCCATTAGTTAAGACATTAGAAGTGGAACTGACTGTGGGTCATTGTACATCACAATGACTCTTTCTCAGATAGACAGACATGACAGATAGATAGCTCAGTGCAGTTACAATTCACGTTTCTCACTGTTTTCCCAGAATCACAATCCATAGGTAATCCTTTTAAAGTAATAAACAATGTCAAACTTTACCTCATAGTGTCAGAACGGAAGACAGATCTTCAAGGTGTATATTCTGAGTTTTATTTTTTAAAGTATTTTTTAAATCCATATATTAGATACAATCTTTGGAATTGTTTCTTTCTTAAGCTGTTTGCTCAATTTAGGATTTTTTTCAAACTACTTTCTGCATGTATTGTCCTTGATATGTACTTTACATTATTTCCCTGATATTTTCTCTGGGAGTTTTATGTCCTTCAATGTAAGTTTAATTATTCCTGATCTACTAAATGTTCTAATATCTGGTAATATCTTTATTCCTTTATTACTATTCTTTTTATTTCAGAATATATTAAAAGGTCTTAGTCATTTATACTTTTAATGAATTTTAGAATCAGTTTGTCAGGTTTCATAAAGCAGCTCATTAGGCTTTTAATTGAAAATGTGTTAAATCTATAACTCTACTTAGAACGAGTTGTCAGATCTTCATGTATTCCTTAAAGATACAATTAGATACTCATAGATTTTCATGTTCACAAGAGCCCGTGAAGAATCCTTTTCTTAAAGCCTAAATTCTCCAATAAGCTTTATTTTCAGATCATGCTTGGTTACCGCTTTTATTGTTGGTTCTTACCATCTACTTTTCAGATGACAAAAACACAGTGGGAATTTGAAAGTGAAGCAATTGCCAGCTGAGGTAACATTTGAGATTTTTAAGTCAAACAGAAACAAGAGAACGGCTTGTTTTACAGTAGATTGTAAAAGGGAGTTTTGAATAGATAGAAAACTCAAGCAGTCTTGAAAGTCCAATAATAGCTGTATTTTATTTGAAATCCACTGCACATTAAAGTAAGGGTTGTATCTTAAACTTTTGAACCAAATCCTACTCAGTGGGCTGAGAGGGCTAACTGTAGACAGAGAAAGCAAAGGGAGAATTGATGACCATGGCTGGGAATTTACTATAGAGCTGGATGCTACATTCAGTGCCCTGTCCTTTCCCAGTTAATGAGCTGCACTTGCTGGCACCATATCCTCCTGTCTCCATAGCACACCTGCCCACTAGCCACAAGATATCTTCACTGTGCTTTGTAATATTTGACCTTTTTCTTTCTCTTCCATTCATCTTATTCATAGTGAACACAGAAGGCTTTGATTTGCATTGTTGCCTCTCTAAACTGTCTATTTACAAGAAAACAGTCATGATTTTTGATGTTTTGTATTCAATTACTTTTGCTCCATTTTGACAAGAACTTTTCTTTCTTTGATATGTTTAGCAAATCTTAGAATCAGATCAATACAACATTTTGCTTCCATAATTACTTTTTGGCCTTGGAATTTCTGTCTTCCAGATTTTGTTTTAAGTTGAAATAATTTACCAGTTTAATGCTGAGTCTTCATAATTCTTGGAAAATATTCTTCTAGATTTAATGTGGATATGAGATTGTAATAACTTTCTATATACATACAACTGCTTTAAAATCATTTTTAATTTTTAAATACTTTAGGAAGATTTATTCAACTTGTCTGTGTTTATTTCTCAATATTTTTGCCCTTTACATATCTAATAATACTTACAAAAATGCAGTTAAATTTTCTTGTTCTTTAAACTACATGTTAATCCCATAGTGTTAAATTAATTAATATTTAGTGTCTTGTAATTTTTATAATGAATTGTTTAATTTTTGAGTTTTTCAACATGTTTTAGTGACATAAATTAAGAGTACTATTTTATATTATTCAAATACTCAATTTTTCTACCTATTTCATTTACTTTGATAGAAATTTACACATATTTTAGTAGAAATTACACATGAATATTATACAATGTTTAGAAAGTATATGCATAAGAATTGAAGCTATCTATCTTTTATTATTTTTATATTTAATATATGACATATTGGTAAAGATCACTTGCTGTATACTAAAATTTTGTCATTATTTCACATACTTGTAAGAATTTGTCAAGGTACATAATATATTATTATATAGCATTTATATTATAGTAGGTATTATAGAATATTAGCAATGAGTCACAAAGTACAGGATCTAACTCACTTCCTAAAACTTATCTTTTATAAAATTAAAAAGTATTATTCCTCACAGTTACTTTGAGAAACATTTCTAGATAGATGAAACAGTTATTCTTATTACTATAAAACATGTATTTTAAAAGAGAAAAAAAACACAGTCTCTCTGAATCATTTGTTCACTTAACTTCATAATGAATACAAGGACATTCACAGTTTTTTGGCTTAAAATACATTTATGATACAGTTAGCTATTATTCTATTAATGTGTACTAGTTTGTACACTTGGCAACCTTTCCTGGCCAACTCTCTTTTCATGGTACCACCTTCACCATTCTCTTCCATGAAAATGTGTACTGCTGACCACAGCATCCAACATTACTATTCTCTTTTAGGTTTTGTTCAACAAATTCCATAAATTATTCCTTCTGTTACCTATTGATCTCATTTCAGACATTCAGAGCTTCTGTCTCTAACAAAGAAATTCAGAACACTTTTTCTGGCAGTGGTCAGAAAGTAATCTTTGCAAATTTATCAATGAACCATGATGCACAAGGAAACTGTGCTCTTCTGCATTTCCATCCAAGAGGGTTATCCATGAGATTAAAATTAACAGGCAGTGAAAATCAAGGGGAGATGAACAGGGTAAATAGGCATAAGTCACGCTGGCCCTTTATTTACTTATGGCTGCAGCCCAGTTACAGCTTCATTTTTTTTAAGTTATGTGTTTTAGGTGCATCCACTTGTTTTTTTTTTTTTTTTTTTTTCTTCTGGTTTACTTCAAATTTCTATTTTGTTTATTGACAATCAATCAAATTTCTAAAATTCTCTAGTTTCATTTTTCTCATATTAAGCATTCTTTTGTCAATCTTCAATGAGATGGAAACTCTGAGAGACAGGCCTACCAGCTAAATTCTTCATCATGGAAGGTGGAGTGGATAGTGGCCTCAGTTTTCTTTGTGTATAACAAATACTTGTGATTGATAAAAATGTAAGAAAGGAAGCCTTATTTTAGAGATATTTATAGTGCATGGCCACCTGTCCCTTTATACTGGCTTTTTTAAAGTAACTCATGACTAGAAGAGCTCAGTTGTCTGGCCTTGGAAGAGGTAACTCCATTTAACCTGCACCATCAGTCATGTAGGACACAGGTAGAGGTCTCCACCTCTAAAAATTTAAATATTAATGAGTTATCTAAAGGCCAGGGGGTGTAGCTAATTAAGTTATTCCCTCCCCTTCTCTCCCTCCCTAAAAAAAGCCAAGCCCCCTGACTTTTGGGGGGGAACGCACACCATCTACACCCATTCACCACACCATGAACAATAAAAGGTTTGGGAAACCGGACTCCATGTGTCGCCTTGGCCTTCCTGCGCCTGCTGCCAAATTGCCAGCCTTTGGAACCCTGAACCTTGCTGATGCTGCTGCCTGAGGTGTGGGAAGTGCGACGGAATCCCACCAGTGGCCCTTGTGGCTTTGTCACCACCCACCGGACTTCCCTCACTGCTCGAGTTTTTTGTTGTTGTTGTTTTGTTTGTTTGTTTGTTTTGTTTTGTTTTCCCACATTCAGTGGAATAAATCTGATTAGGAGCAAAAAAAAAAAAAATGGTACCCCGATTTCTTCTTGAAGCTTGTGCCCTAGGGACCCAACGTCTTTTCATTACCTTCTACCACCACCACCAAACTACTTCATTCTGCAACTGTTCAATAGTCTGCCACAGTCTGGTAATGAATTGCTGAACACACACGTCTTCAGGGACAATGCAGATTCCAACTGTAACAGCATTTACCTTAAAAGAGTGAACTACAGGAGAGTAAAATATAGACTTTACAGTGGCAAAATTGTCCTAGCAGCACTGTAAACAAGTAGTCAAATATCGAAGGTTAACACATAACATGACTTGTTCCAGTATTCTCTTGAGGCCCGGACAGAAAGGATGCTTCTATAATGTATTCCCTCTTAGAATCCTGAAGCCCAAGTCTGATCATCAGACAAAACCACAATGTTTGGCATTCTATGAGATGCCTTTTTAATAGCCTTCAAATATGGAGATTATGAACATAAAGAAACAAACATAGACACATATTATAGACAACAGCTGTAACAGAAAGTAAGTAGGAATTGGAAGCTGATAAAGAAAAATTTATGTATAGAGTTTAATTCAAAGTAATGATTTGCCAGGCAATAGTTAAACATGCTTTTAATCCCAGCACTCAGAAGCAAAGGCAGGCAGATCTCTGAGTTGGAGGCCAGCCAGATCTACAGAATAAGTTCCAGGACAGCCAAGGCTACATAAAGAAACCCTGTTTCAAAACAAAAAACAAACAGACAAACAAACAAACAAACAAAAAAACAAAACCTGAAAAAAGAAATTACTGGTAGATTCTTAGTTTTAACAAATAGACAATGGCAACATCAAAGGCCTATCATTTAATGAAAGTATTGAGAGGGTTAGTGGATATACTCAGAAATGTTACTATCATTGCAACAGTGATAATCTAAAATTATTCTACAACTGATTAATAATAAGGACATGAGAGAACATAACAAACAAACTTGATATTGAAAAATTGAAATTATCTGTTCTGAGCATCAGCTTTAATTATGTAGCTTGTTTAAAATAAATATGTTACAAAATATTGTTTTATTTTTATATAAACACCTTGTGTCTTTGTCACTGTACTATTGCTGTGATGACTACCCAACTGTTACACAGGAAAAGACTCAATTATAGCTTCAGGGGGTCTTTCCATTATCATCATGGCAGGGAGGATGGTGGCACATATGGTGCTTGCTGGAATAGTAGAGGTGCTCCCTAATCTACAAGCAAGGAGAGGAAGAGAGAGATTGGGCCTAGAATGGGCCTCTGAAACCTCAAAGCCCAGCCCCAGTGATATGCTTTCTCCAACAAGGCCATACCTCCTAATCTTTCTAATCCTCGTCAAATAATGGCACTCCCTGATGGCTAAGCATTCAAATATGTGAGCCTGTGGGAGCGCCATTCTTACTCAAACCACCACATACTGTACAGATTTCTATTATTCAAAACTACTAATTAGAACATTCTCTTCAGGTAACTTCTAGAGACTGAGAACTGAAAATCCCATGGGGCTCAGTTCTTGAACCCCACGTTTCACGAGGAGAGCCTTTCATGTCTTTCCCAAATATTCAAAAGTGCATGAGCACAGAAAGACACTGGCTATTTTCTCTATTCATGTATTCAGTCAACAGAAATGAACTGAGTGTCTTCTGTATCTATTGAAGGAACTGAACAAACAAAGCTTTCTCCCTTGTGGAGCTTACAGTTCAGAAGGAAAGAAAGAAATCATGCTACTACATTATAGTTTCAGGCTAGGATACTGGTATTCAAGCAAGATGTGAGAGTTCTATACCTAGTTTAAGGTTTCAGACAATTAACACTCAAATGAGCATTGTCCATTGAAACACTTGACATTTGACCAATAAACTAGGCACAAGAGTTTAGTAAAACATAAACAATTCAAATATACATTGGTCAAGCTGAAATACTGGTACAAAGTTCAAAACATTAGAACAGCTCCTGGAAAGAACCCTGGGAACCCAACTCAAAAAACGTAAAGGAGTTCAGAAACTGAGCAGAAGGTCACTTATTTGCCTATTCTATTTAAACAGTTGTACCTTTGACCACTGTCTTGTTTTAACTATAGCTTTCATCTAGTTCCATAGGAATCCTGGCCAAACAGCTTTCTGTCATATGTAGTGAGCTGAAATCAAGGAACCCTGGACACTGCATATACCAAGCCCCTTTCCTTGGGAAAGTCAGGCTATAAATGGATGTCAACGACTGTGTGAGCTATTGCAACTACTCTCGTTTCTCTTTTATCTAAATGTCTACATATTTAATTTTATGTATGCCATGTTTCCAACAATCTAAATCATAGGTACTTCTGAAAATCATGATAAATATTTAAAAATTGGTCACTATAGGTAGAATACCTGCAAAGGTAAATTTCAATATTCATCCAAAACAGAAAAACTTGTCATGTACAAAGATTTAACATGCTTTTAGTAGTTTCCTGTGTCAGGGAAACAAATTGAACCTTGAAATTCAGCATTCTAAATTGATTTCAGCTTTCTAAATAAATTTCACCAAAGTGAAAAAAATCAAGCAAACAAACAAAGACCAACCATAAACAAACTAAATGGCAAAAATCTGTTGCCACCAGTTGCTGAAAGGCTGCCAGCTGATTTTTGGGCTATGGCATGTACTGACCAGATGTTGCTTCAATACTCTCTCTTGCTGTTGGCAGACATTCATCAAGAGACTGCTCAAGTTCTGGAGAGATGTTTCAGTAGGAAGACTTAACACAGAACCTAAAGGGTCCTGGAACCCACATGGCATAAGGAGAGAATAGCTCTGACCTCCACATATGTTATTTCTGACTGAAGTTTTGATATGATTGTTTTCCTTCCAAGTTTGGCATATTTGAAGCTTTCCTGTGTCTAATATAAAGCAACTGAACACAGAACATGTTCACATGATTTCAGTGATGCCCCAAAGTACCAAGACAAAATGATGAGAATTAGAAAGATTTGTTTGGACAACACTGCTTGAAATATTGCCTCTTCTTTTACATATGTACTATAATTCAAAAACAAAAGAAAATCCCGTGTATTTGGAACTTTTGTCCCAAAGCCCTCTGTAATATTTATGACTTAAATGTCAGAAAGCATTGACTGAGTTCTTTTAGGAGCTGGCAGTTAATCATGTGTGTCTTGCCGCTGATTTTTGTTAAGGAGAAAAAAAAGAGCAGAAACCCAGAGAGCTATTTACACTTGTGTTAGTTCATATTTAGATCCCAGTTGGAAATTCCATTTGATTAGCATTTGGGCTGTAGAATGTTTGCTTGTACAATGCTTGTTTAGGTTTACTTTTAGTATGTTAATAATTACAGGCAGTGTGGGCTCCCTGGGGATATGATTCTTTATTCTCTGAGTTCTATGAGGAGGGATCTCTTGAGAGAAGTTGGGTGGTGTGACAAAATGCCTCTGGGAGACTCAGAAGTGTTTTATAGTTACATGGATGATATTTTAAAATAATAAATCTTTCTAGTGATGGCCCTCATTTCCGCACACCACACTGCTATCTACTTCTATTCATTTTCCTGACCCTCTGTAATTGTCTCCTGTTTCTTCTCATAACTGATCCTATCCTCCTTTTCCCCTCCCTCTCCTCTTCACCCCCCAGTTCTTTCCTCCATCTACCTCCCATGATTATTTTGTTTCCCTTTATAAGTAGGATGGAAGCATCCACCCTTTGGTTTTCTTTCTTCTTAAGCTTTATATGGTTTGTGAGCTGTATCATGGTTTCTGAGCTTTTATTCATAATATCCATTTATCAGTGAATACTTACCATATGTACTCTTTCATGACTGGATTACTCAATTCAGGATGATATTTTATTGTTCTATCCACTCAATTTTGAAACTCATGAAGTCATTATTTTTACTAGGTGAGTAGTATTCCATTGTGCAAATATATCACATTTTCTGTATTCATTTCTTCATTAAGGGACATCTGGGTTGTTTGCAGCTTCTGGCTCTTATAAATAAGACTGCTATCAACAGAGTAGACCATGTGTCCATGTTATATGTTGAAGCAGATGCTAGGGAAGCAAGGAGTTCCCAGGACTCAACAAGGATGACATTAGCCAAAATACCCAACAAAGGAGAGATGAAACCTGGAGAGACCACCTCCAGGAGATAGATATGGCTCACAGTTGAGGGATGGTGCCACCCACCCATCTCAAAGTTTTTAACCCAGAATTATTCCTGTCTAAGGAAAATGCAGGGTCACATCCCATCTGCAGACATCAAACCCCTACACTATTGCTGGTGCCAAGAAGAGCTTGTGGACCAGAGCCTAGTATAGCTGTCCCCTCTGCCAGTACCTGACCAATACAGACACAGATAGTCACAGCCAACTATTGACTGACACCAAGGATCCCAGTGGAAGATTTAGAGGAAGGAATAAAGAGAATGAGAAGATTACAACTCCATAGGAAAAACAAAAATATTAACTAACCAGACCCCCCAGAGCTCCCAGGAAATAAACCACCAACCAGAGGGTATACATGGAAGGATTCATGACTCCAGCTACATAGGAAGTGGATTGCCTTATCTGCCATCAATGGGGGGGAGGCCCTTGGTCCTTTATAGGCCTGATGCCCTAGCATAGGGGTATGGTAGAAGGGTGAAGTGGGAGTGAGTGAGTGGTGTAGGAGCACTGTTATAGAAGCAAAAGTGGGGGTTGAGACAGGGTTTTGTGGAGGGGAAACAGGGAAGAGGGACATCTGAAATGTAAATAAATAAAATAACCACTAAAGAGAAAGAGAAATGAAGGGAGCTATTTAACAAATAGTTCAAAATAAAAAAATGATAAATCTTCCATTTTCTACATAGAGCTCTACTGGCTACAAAAAATGGAAACCTTAAAACAACAAAGAAACAAAACATAACACAAAACAAACAAAAACAGTAGTCCAAGTTTTTCTCTGGATGGATTTTTTCTTCTTCAGTACACAGATAAATAAATATTTGTGAGAAATTTTAAAGTTGCTACAAGTGTCACAGAGTTGGAATGGTTAGGCTTTAACCTGTGTTTTAAGGACGGACCTTAAAACACAGCAAAGATAACAAAGATAGCCAAGAGAGGGCAGGAAGAGAAAATGTGGAGTCAGTTTAATATCTCATTTCAGAGATCCCTTTGCGTCATGGGAAGCAAATATAAAAGCAGAGGCCTGTCACGCTGTATTCTTTGAAAGTAAGTCAAAATAGATCATGAAATGCAGAAAACTAATCTGAGGACAGAACCAAAATCTCTCTACCTGCCATCTACATAATTCTATCTACCTATACTTTCTCACCTAGTTGTCTTTTCTACTTATATTTGGATTGGTTAAGAATAAAAAAATAAATAAAAAAAATGTATGAAGAGGAGAGAATAAAAAGAGTGAATGAGAAAAAGAGGAGAGAGAGGATATATATATATATATATATATAGAGAGAGAGAGAGAGAGAGAGAGAGAGAATCAGAAATCTTGCTAGACTAAAATTCAGTTTTCACAGTCATATTAATAGTACTTGAGTACATAGACTAAACTGCCAATAGATATTATTGTGTTCTTGTTTAGTAAACTGAGAAAGTGAAGTGAGGTTAGTGTTTACATTTAGCTTTTCCATGCCTGTCATCTAATAGTAAGAGGGAAAATCTTCATGCTACCCCGTTGCTGTGCTTGCCTGCTTGTACTCTCTTTGTGCTTCTGTAGCACAATCAGCTGAACAAAGTTGCTCAGTCTCCCCTACAAATTTATCTATACAGAGTAGTCCAGCAAGTGTGAGGGAGCAACAACAGAATAAAGCACCATCACAGGACATTGAAGAGGCAAAATGGCAAGACCAAGTTGGAGCTTCCCAGATTTTTAAGGTTGACTTAGTACCTGAAAATCAGCTCAGAATATTTAAAGTAGTGAGTATGATGATATGAAGGAAGGCAAGAGAATCAGTCAGGATAATGAGACTTCTTCATGTGGGAAGGCATCTATTTATTTCTTTATTTAAAAACACACTTATTAAGAGA
This sequence comes from Rhabdomys pumilio, assembly GCA_030674055.1. Taxonomy (NCBI): domain Eukaryota; kingdom Metazoa; phylum Chordata; class Mammalia; order Rodentia; family Muridae; genus Rhabdomys; species Rhabdomys pumilio. Next base: position 61,907,872 of record JANHMN010000007.1, read on the forward strand.
GTGCATGTATTTATGTGCATATGTGTTTGCATATGATTTGTTAGTGTGGATACACAGGCATGCCAATGAAACTGCATAGAGATCTGAGAAAAATTTTATTGAGGTAATTTTCTCTTTTTACCTTAACATAGGCACAAGATAAAGTCATAATGGTCAGGCAGCACTGAAAGACTTGTACAGCTCACACTGTCACTTACCCATGGTGGGATCTCCATACAGAAATTGCTAGAAAGTAATATTATTTGCCATTCCTCATTGGTCAAAAATGGAGATTTGGAGGATTTTTGATTAAGAAAAATTATCCATTTTAATATAATCTAATTCATCAAGTTTTCAGTAAGACTTTAAAGAGCCATGCGTAGTGTTAAGGTAAATTTATTTAGAATGGTTTTTAGTTTATGGTTTGATATCATGTTTTATAAGTGTTTTCCTAATGCAGGCCATGACTCTTCTATTCTGTGTATTGTTATAGGATTTTACTCTTACATTTTGCCTTTAGATCTTTGAATTGTCTCTAATTTTTATATTAAAACAGACCATTATTATTTGCATATAGGGTATACATTAGGATCTAATGGCAGTAGTCAAATTTAGAAGTAAAAAATTCTCTTATTGTACAATAGTACACTGTAAACTTGGACAAATGCAAATAGTGTCACTGTAGGTGCCGAGGCATAGACATCTGTATAGACTGGGCAGAGGTTACTGCACATACTTCAGTTCTACTCATGTGAAGCTGTGAAGCAGGCAAATTTGAGATCCAGCAACAATCTATAGTCTGCAGCAAAACACAGATAACAGGGCAAGACTTCAGTGTGACGTCAGTAAAGGAGTGGCGGCAGGCCTTAACGAGTTGCTTACTTTTCTGAATCTAATCTTAGAAAACATATATATGCACACACACATGTATAAGAATATGTTTTATGAGGTTTATAGAAAACAAACCAGATTTTCCAACAATAACAAAAGCACCCTGAAGGAAAACTTCAGCAACAAACATGGATTGTGTAACGTAATTGTATTTAAAATTTCCAAGAAAATAAAGCTGAAAGGTTGTCTTGATTTTTTGTGTCAGGAGTTCAGCAATTGAATATATACACTGGCTGTATGACTCAGTAGAGCAAAGGGCTTTTCCCTCGTTTATTGCATAAGCTCTTCACATCAGAACCATCCAGAGACACAGATTCTTTTGTTTATTACTGCAGCAGTAATCAAGCAAAGAGTGAGTGGGTTTGGTGTAATTAAAATGACCTGTATTTCTACAGAATTGCTCTGGGCAAGCTTGCTTCTCACAAGTTCAAAAGCCCAAAGCCACTAATACTGAATTAGATCAGCCTCTGGCATACCCAGCATTTTCCATTCCAGAGATTCTCTCTCTTCAACTTTGAAATTAATTGCATTTAATGCTTTATTGAATTTTTCAATTACTGGACACTCCTGGCCAAGACTCTTCTTTAAATTTTCAGTATGATATCATTCCTTTGTTTTTAAATGAGAAGAAATTGGCACCTTCTTGTCTTTTCTCATTGATTTAAATGAGAAGCTGATGTCCAACTACAGTGGAGTTCAAAGCACTTTTTAAAACAGTACTTTGCTCAATGGCTTTAAAACATGTCTGTACTTTGAAGTCAGCTTACAGTTTAGAAAATTACTGAGGCTTATACTTCATCCGCCAAATTCAGATTTAGTTGGCATGGGGTATAAACAGTCTGGGAATGTTTGAATAATTTGAATATGTGTTAAGGTTTCAGGCTATCTTAGTTGAAGTTTTATTGCTGTGATCAGACACAATGACCAAGGCAACTCTTATAAGGACAACATTTAATTGGGGCTGGCTTACAAGGTCAGATATTCAGTCCATTATCATCAAGGCAGGAGCATGGTAGCACCCAGACACACATGATGCAGGAAGAGCTGAGTGTTCTACATCTCATTCCAAAGGCAATCAGAGGAAGACTGCCTCCCACATTGTTAGAATGAAGAGTACAAAGTTCATGCCTACAGTGACACACTTACCCCCACAAGGACATACCTACTTCAAAAAGGGCCAAACCTCCTAATAGTGCCACCACACAGACTCACCATTCTTCATTATCTTGTCTATTGTCTGCTTATGTTGTAGGTGATTTGGATAATCAAGTGTTTGCTTGTGTTTAACTACAATAACTTTGCATTGTAAAGGAAGCTGATATTAAAGTCATACTTTTGGAGGTATGGGCCTTCCCACATGCAAGCTTTCAGTTCATAATGACAAGCACACTTTTCTCTTCTTTTGTTTGTGACATCTGGTTTATTGAACGTCCTAAACTGTAACTATGTGGTAGTTAATCAGTAAGTGATGCAATGTTATTTAGCATCTTTTCATGCAGCTAAAAAAAACTGGGAACATTGATTCCTACTTTCTCCTACTACTCTGCAGAACAGCATTGTGAACATAAGTCATTCTTAACAGACCACGTAATTCACATGTGCACAGTCCTTGGGATGTCTTGTCAGGGCTCTGTACCAAGAAAATGCAGCTCTAAACAGAAGACTAAATATGGTAATTAGATAATTATTTTTATTAATTTCAATGATAAAAAATAAAATTGTTGGTTTGTAGCATTTTTGTCAGATAATGCAGAATATATTACAGTGGAAACACCCCTTAACTTTTGCAAACATTTGTGGTAATTTACATTATTATCACTGTTTCTGGTCGGAAACTGTATTTTGCTTGTTATGCTTGTGTTTAGAAAGTGGAAAGAAAGATGATGCATGGTAGACAGGCAGGCAGGCATCCAGCAGCACAGACACACAGTGTAAATGCAGATTATTGACAGCTGTAATGTTGTAAACCTTGTAAGCTCAGGTATTTGAGTATGTTAGAAAGGAAGATGGCAATTTTAAAACTTGCTTTGCTACATAGTGACTTCAAGGCCACCCTAGATAACTTAGTGAGGTCTTACTTCAAAGTAATAACAATAATAAATAGGAGAGTGCAGCAGCAAGGCACATGTTCTTCTTACTTCAAAAAGCCATGTACATATGACATTAAAGTTGATAAATTTACCATTTAATAGTCCTTACTGAGCTAACATAACATTTTAGTGCCATAAATTTGATCGTTTAATGTCTATATAACCCACTTCCGGGTAGTTCTCAAGCCCCTTAATTAATTTTTTCTGAAGTTTACTTCAGGGAAAATTAGTTCCAGAATCATAAACATACAATAACATTTTGCATGCAGAATTATTTATTTATTTATTTATTTATTTATTTATTTATTTATTATTAGTTTTATTAGATGAGTTTGAAGTATCCTGAAGAATTTGATCTTATGATTGGATTAGATGAATGAGAAACCATTTTTTTTAAAATGCTGAAGTTGTCAATATCATTAAGCAGGAAAAAAAAAAAGAATTTTCTCTGGAGACTGCAACTTACTTTTACAAGCGTCCTTTTCCATCTCAGAATGTTCTAATCCACAACTGGGTCAAAAAAAAAAAAAAGCTGTTACTAGGAGTTTTTATAAATAGATAGCTTCAAATTTAATTTTTATCCCAGGATAAATGAAGAGTCTCATGTTACAAGAAACATTACAGAGATCTGATGAATTGCCAGCCAGTTTCTCCCAATAAGACATCTTGTATATTGTAATAGAATGCTGCAGACAGGAAATTGATACCAATATATTCTCCACCCTTTTCAAATTGTTGTTCTTTCAAACCTTTTAGAATATTCTCTACAGTGTCTGTGTCAATGTTTCGTTTTAAGGAGAAAAAGGACCCATGTGGGCAAATTTGAGCTTCCCATTTCCTCTCTGAAATACCATCTTAGACCATGATAGAGCAGCTGTCAGACTGACATTCAGACCCTCTCGAAAATCTAAGATTTTTGTTTGTTTGTTTTTGGTGTACTTGACAATCAATATATTGGATTTGTTCCAAATCACTGTAAATATTAGTCATCTTAGTAGGAATATTGCAGTGTATGCCGATGTTCTCAGTTGGGCCTCCCTGATAGTGAACAATCATAAACATATATCCAGCTGTCTATCTCTGTTCTGTATGAAATGTCTTTTCATATATTAGTCCATTTTCTGTGTTGCTTTTGTATTTGTAAAAAATGTTTTATGTTTGCCATTTATTCACTATTGTTAGACCCTTTAGTAGTATTTCACTTTAGAGTTTTTCATAGCATTTGGAAGGTTGTATATTTTAAACATCTAACTTACAAATTTGATGTTTAATTAGCCTTTAAATTCATACATTTTCTAATGGTGATAAAATATCCAGATGACCATGTGTGCCATGAACTGATGATGTGAGTATTGAGTGGTGTCTATGTGAACCATGTTTACTTTAGCTCTCAGTCACAAAAAAAAAAAAAAAAAAAAAAAAAAAACCAAAAAAAAAACCACTAGTTAGAAGGTTGGTGCTTTCTTTGATTCTGTGATTTAATTTCTCAGTTCCTATTTTTTTTTGAATGAATGGATATTCCTACACTTAAAACATTTTCTTTCCTTCCATGACTTTCTGAGTGTTAATTGTGCCAGTGGACAGAATTAATGACCAATGAGACTAAGCTGAGCTTTGTGAAATACCACAATCCAACTTGTCTTTGTTTCTGCTAGTTATACTCACATGGACAACATAACACTGGATGTCTGTTAAATTCTTAATTTGATATTTAATGCAAAGGTTTTTTATTATACTATAGATTGGCATACAATGGGAAGATGATAGAGAGATTCTATATGCCCTTCACTCATTGTCCAAAGTCAAAACATCTTGCATTAATACAGTGATTGTTGTACTGTAACTAAGATATTATTACTGAGAAGTATCGTTATTTTAAGCAAAATTCACTAGCCTTCTTATGTTTTGGGTTTATGCTTTGGATTCAAAGCACAGGAGCATCCCATCAAAGGATAATTTCTCACAACTAGTCATAGGTAAGTAACTTTCTCTTTATTCCCCTGTAACTAACTACTGGCAACCAGGAATTGTTTTACGTCTTTAATTATGTCATTTTAAGAATATGCTGAGTAAAATCATGCAGTTTGTAACATTTCTGTATTAAATATGTCTGCTGACTGATATTGCATTATTGACAATTTATGAATATTACACATAAATATGTGTGTGTGTTGTTTGGTTCTGCTTTCTTTTATACGTTGTGTTTATGAGAATTTTGTATAATACATTTTGTTTCTATCTTTCTCTAATGCCTACCAGACACTCCTCCACCTCCAAAATCATGCAACTTCATGATTTCTTCTTTCACTTAAAAGAATAAAATAAAACAAACAATTAAATATATGCAGCCTGATTTGTGTTTGCCTTCTATTGCTAAACATGTGTTCTGCTCTGGAATATCATAGACATATACAATGTCATGCTATTAAGAACTAATTTTCCATATCTTAGTTTCTGTCATTTGCAAATATTTACTTGGCTAAGGAGGGAATTTGTGTTCCTTTTCCTTTTTTGAATGCTGGGATTATGTCTAGTTTGAGCTTGTGCACAATATCATGGTCTCTGAGAAGCCTCACCAGAGCAGCTTCTTCTTGCAGTAGTCAACAATTAACAGAGACCCACAACAGGAAAACGTGCTGAGAGTAACTATGGAAGATGTATCCATAAATAAGATGTCTTTATCACATCTCTTCTTCGAGGCATAAAGATTTATGAGGAAAGATTGTCAGAGTGACAGATGATGGCCAACTTCCATGAAACAGCATTTTTCTAGACACAACAAGACAAATATACATATGAACTAATGAGTGTTCACGTATTTAGTATAATGATGGTTTTAGCTAGCCTTCATTATGTTGACCTGTGCTCTTCATACTTATAGTTACTTGTGGGCTTTTAATATAAGGAATGCTGGATTTTGTTAAAGGTTTCCCGATATTTATAATGATGCTCAAGTGGTTTCTCTCTTTCAGTCTATTTACTTGAATTTTTATACTTATTGATTTTATATATTGAAATGCCCTAGGCTTGATGTAATGTAGACAACTTGAACATGGTAAATAATATTATTAATGTGTACTTGAATTTAATGTGCAAAAATTTAATGAAAAAATGTTCATGGTGCTCATAAAGGAATAACCTTGTAATTATCTTTTATGTTTACATAGTTTATATATTAGGATAAGGTTGGCTTTGCAGAGTATTTTGATAACATTCTTTTCATTTCTCTTTAATAAAATGATCTTAGGAGTACTCTTATTACTCTTGGTAGTATTTCATCCATGCAGACCTGGGTTACCTTTATTCAGGAGGCTTTTCATTATTACATCAAATTTGTTGCTTATACATCCAAAGCCCGTATTAATGGACTTAGTGGATTTTTAAAAGGAGCATATGAAGTTGGATGGTAAAAGTCATGGTTAATTTTGAGGAGGTGAAGTGGTAGATTTAAACAAACTAAAATATATACAAGTATGAAATTATCAAGAAA
>JANHMN010000007.1:61919321-61934042 GCA_030674055.1 Rhabdomys pumilio
TAAAGACTATAATCTAAGGATGAAATGAAATCTGTTAAGGCACACCCTTCCTGTGTATTTCACACTTCAGTCTTAAGGTATAGCCTGTCAACAAACAAGATTAAATCCGGAATCTTTAGAAGCTCTCCAATAAATTGTTTTTCAAGGCACAGTGGGTTCTCTGGGAAAAGAGACATTGATTTTCTTTGTAAGAGTTAAATAGGAGTATCAGGACTTGAGATCTTGCCACAATTGATAGGAAAGAAAGGAGAAGAAAATAATTACATTCCACAAGACCTAAGAGTGTACAGTGACAAATGGGAGTAAAATGATTGTTTAAAACTAGAAGCCATTTTTAAAAAATGCAGTTTTTTTTTTTAAATATATATTTCAAAGTGTAGTCAGTAGAAATCCTCAGTTCCTAACTATTGGTATGTTTGCTCTTTGACATAGTGGAAGGGTTCCTCATAAAGCTAAAAAACAAAGAGCTATGGAGTAAGTATTGTTGGCCTACCAACAATGCTTTGAAACTAAGTCAGAGCTTCAGGTATTTATCCAGATTTGTCAGTATCTACACAGATAAAAATGACTAGGAATAGCCTCAGAGAGGAGGGCCTCAAAACTAGATTTCAAGTCACTAAGCATTATTCAAGTTTTTGTTCTTGAAGGAGGCTCAATTATCATGAAGTTGTAATGTGGTTCCTATGAATGTTTCTAGAGAAAGATTGAAACTTATAACATTTAAATTGCTTTGCAATAAAAAGTGGAGAAAATTTTTGACTTATTTAAACTTTATTCACTAGAGGCATTTAACTCTTTGGGGTTAATTATGACCTATATAATATATACTGTACTAATAAAATTGTTCTTTAAAAAACTGCATTTTTAGTTAGAAGAGAAAGAGGTATATGAAAGCAACCTCCAATGTCTTATCTTTGGAATAACAATACATGATCACACTTACACATTACTTAAAAGTGTATTCATAGGAAAACATAAGGTTTTATAACACTGGTCAATGACTTGTGAAGAGAAGAAGCTTTGATAAACTTCTGAAGTGTTACTGTACAGGTAAATTGTTGGACCTCAGAGAAAAATCAAAAAGGTATTGATTTTATCTAATGCTTGCTATACATGAGAACATAAAGATCTAAAGCATCAAAATATGAAGCTTTAGGTAAAATTAAATGTAAAAGCTAGTAGGCTTTTATGCTTTCTACCTTAAGCAGGTTGTGTCTGAAACATAGACTCATAAGTACCTTTCTAAAATGTATGAATTATTGCAGAACAATAGTTTTGAATGTACAGCAGTTTCAGTGGCAACAATTTCTCAGATAGGCCCAATTTTCTTGGTAACCTCAGTGGGAATTAATAGATGTCCACCTGTTTATTCCTATTTTAATTTCTAATCTCTTCATTACCCATTGTATCGTGTGTGGGAGGGTTAAATTATATAAGAAAGACTAAAGAGACCAGGAGATTTAGGAGGTTCAAAAGTTGGCTGATAGAAATATAAATGCATGTAACCAAACTACAGGAAGAAGCTGAAGGAGCTACAATGCTTGTGACTGCCATAGACTTGGAGCAGAGCCAGATGAGATGTGCAGAGCCAGATGAGATGTGTAAACTCTAGAAGTGAAAGGGCAGGGCAAGGGGCACATAATGAAGTGGGAAAATGAATGACAGGGCAAGGATGACAGGTCCAGATCCAGATGACTGAGCAGCACTGGTAGGTGGAAGTTGAGTAGGTCACCTCTACATCAAGGAAGCAGCCACGATGAAACCAGGAGAGTGTGATGTTCTCTCTCTGTGTTAGTCTTTGATGTATCCAACATGGAGTCAGCTGTTTGATGGCATGTTATTACTATGCCAGTGTTAGGTATCAGCTTCATTATGTATTTCAGCAAAATAAAAACATAAGAAAAATTTCTAATTGCTTTAATAAAGCCACTATTACAATGATACCAAGTTTTTCGCAAATACTCAACAACAACAAAAAAAAAATATTACAGATCAACATACATCACAAACATAGATTCTAGGAGATTGTGAGTGCAAATCACTGTTACTCTAAAAATACCCACCGGACTTTGACTCAGGAAACATTTTAGCACGTACTTTTATTAAGAAACAAACATTTAATCAAAATCAATTAGTTCATCAGTAGAATAAAAGTGATATAATCTACTCATTGAGTTAACTATTAGGCCAATTTTCTTTTCTCTCAACTATATATGTACATGTGTAATGGAATTTCTATCGAAGAGCAATCTAAGCTGATGATTTTTCACCATTTTGGTTTACAAAGAAACTGTTTTACTTGGTTTATCATATTGTAAGATGGGTTTGTTTTATGGATCTAAACTGATAGTGAAGTTCACCCTGTACCTTATAACTCAAATCACATTGGGTCAAGTACCTGGGCATTGTGGGGCTTTTATGACTCATGCCATTCCTGACTCTCTTGTTCCTGTTTAAGTTAGGTTTGCAGTCTCATCCTGCTTAAGTTCACTTAGCTGTCTATTCTTTTTGCATTTTATGCAGAGAATTGTAGCCCTCTTCTTTGTACTTCTATCGTGTCTGTCATGTATATCAAAGACACTTTAAGGTTCTGCTAAGACAAAAGGCTCCTTTATGTGCTTTGAAAAGAAAAGGAGAAATATTAGTAGCTTTGAAATGTGAAACGTTTTTAATCTTTCCTCACTCTTTTAAAGTGGAAATAGTCCACTGAGAGTAAAATTTGAACTACACAGAATTATACAATCAGAACCACAAAATTTTAAAAGCAAATATAATAACCTTTTCTTTAAAATCAACATTTTCAATCAGTTGCACCAGTTAATACCCAAGTGTGTTAAGTATCTGCAGAGTCAGGCATGTTTAATCTAAGACTCCAAGAACACAAGTGGCTTGGAAGTTAATGCTTGCTGATATCTGACAGATTGTCTGAACCCACTGTAACATCAGAGCTGAGGGCTTTACAGGACTCCATACCTTAGCTGCAAACAGAAATGAACTGACCAGCATGTAATTTAAGTTTGGCAAAGTGGTTATGTTAATCACACTTTTCGAGATTGATGACTATCACAAGTTTTGAGACAAATTTGCAGCAGTCTTTAATTAAATACTAGCCAAGATGATAAACTCTGGGTTCTCATAAAATGGAATGAGTCATTTCTTTTTACAGAGGCTTATTATGGCCAACCCATATGATTGCATATTTCCAACCAGATCCAGTCAGGGGCAAGCACATATCTTGACATGTTCCCTGGCTGTATATCTCCTGCCTATGCCCAATCAGGGGCAAGCATATAGCCTGATGTATTTCCTGCCTATATATCCCCCCCTCTATTTGATCATTCAATTCAACTGGGTCAAACAAACTTCTTTAGGGAAGTAGAAACCTGTAGCTTGTTATGAGATATATGAGAGCCTTTAGCATCTCAGGAAATATCTGTTCTTAGACAAGGAGCATGCAGGTTAGAGGCATTCTTGTTTTATGGATTGCTTAGACTCAGTAATTAAAACTAAAAATAGAACTTTAGACCTCACAGTGTCAAGTTTGGCACAGGCTAAAATATTCTGCTATTTACAATTGTATGAAGATATTCTGAGGACTTCTAGTCCAGCAATTCCTCATTTTAATCTTTAAAAAACCCAACTATTATCTTTTAGTATGAATGTGCATGCATCAAAGAATGTTTTTGGAGGTGAGAGGCCAACTTTCTGGGGTTTGTGCTCTCCATCTACCATGTGAGTCCTGGGGATCAAATTCAGACTTGACTGCAGTCATGTTTACTTACTAAGCCATCTTAATATCATGCCTTCAATTTAGTTCTAAACTAGTGTAGGGGATTCAGAGATGGTTGGCAAATAGCTCTGAAAGTAATTACCAATAACTCTGAAAATTCAAGTGTCATTATTAATGTAACATACAATTCTTGTCAAATCAGTAAATCTCTATATCCCTACTGAGTTTCTGGATGAACCTAGACAACTGTCCCTCAACAGAAACTATCAAACTCAAGGGATTTTGAAGCTTCGCTCTTTCAGTGTTACAATGACATCAGAGAATAGCCACAAATTAACACCTTATGAAATGTTAAAAGTAAGTTCAGTATCAATAAAAGAGAGACCATGACAACAATTCCAACTATAATGTCTTGGTAATACAGTAATTTGATTATGATTAGAAGGGTACACTACTCACAAAAGCAGAAGAAAAGAACACTAGGATGGAATGTGAACACCAGCACAGGAAGTGCACACCAGGAAAGGAAGTACACACCAAGATGAGTAGCACAAATTAGGAAAGGAAGTACACAGCAGGTTGGGAAGTACACAGCAGGTTGGGAAGTGCCCACCAGGAAAAGAAGTACATACCAGGATGGGAAGTACAAATCAGGATGGAAAGTGCACATCATAATAGGACATACACACTAAGATAGGAAGTACATGCCAGAATTAGAAGTACACACCAAGAAAGGAAATAGACAAGGTAAGTACACACCAGGATGGGAAGTACACAGCAGGACAGAAAGTGCACACCCAGATGGAAGTGCATACTAGGACAGAAAATACACGTGAACATAGAAATGCACATTAGAATAGAAAGTGTACACCAGACACCAGAACTGTGTAGGTAGTGCTGCTGGGAACACAGGGAGTCCCTCCAGGCTGGAAGTTAGGCACAGCTGCTGTGTGGACCCAATGACAAGAGAAAGTCCATGGGTTTTTACAGGCTTTAATGTCATGGTGGATGGTGGATGGATCTGGATGCAAATCCCCCCCACCTCCCCACCCCCACCCCCCCTCATGTAAAACCCAGGGCAGTAGGGAGTTAAATAGCAGAGAGAGGGGGGAGGGGCTGGAGAAGAATGCTTGATTGACTCCACCCTCTGGCCTTCTAGTACCTCATTAGTATGTAAATCTCTCTAGGTCCTGGGGCCCATTCCTCCTGATTGTTGGCCATAGACTTCTCTGTGGGAGTGCTTGTAGAGAGCTAACACTAAATGAAGAAAACCAGGGTCTGGGAGCAGAGCTGAACTCCTGACGTCCATCCATCAGTCCAATAAAGGTTCCATGGTTCCATGCTTGCTCGACCAAGCACCCAGCTACTTTTCACAGCCCACCACCACACACAGAACAGTCAGTATATGCCAGGGTGTAAAGTACACACAAGCACAGGAAGTGCACAACAGGACAGGAAGTGCATACCAGGACAAAAAGTACACAGAAGTATGGAAATACACACTAAGACAAAAATACACACCAGAAGAGGCAGTGCAGAACAGGATGGAAAGTGCACAGGGGCACAGGAAGTACACACTGGGACAAGAAATTCACTTGGATTGTATTTTAATGCAAGTGATGATTTTCTTACCATCAGCTAGGGCCTAGAGGAAATGAATGAAAGTGGAAGGAGGTAGGCCTCTTAAATCACCTATATTCAGATTATGAAACAGGGATCTTGTGTAAACAAACATTTTACTGGGTATGTGAGGGTGGGGTGATTAAAATATTTGCATGAGGGTTTACAGTTTGGTGGAGATAAAAAGATTTGCATAAACATCTATCATGGTAGGGGAAAAAATGTCAATTCATTGTCCAAAAAAATGTTTTACGGTGATTGACTAAAGTTTAATATTTGATGTTTTTTATGTGAAAGAATAATTGAAAGAAATTGGTAAAAGTTCGTGATGAAATTGATTGGCAAGTTTAGCTGTTATATGAAAGAGAGGATTTATTTACAGTTTTCTCATAAACAGTAGGAAGAAGAATTTTTCTAATCTTTTGTGCAGTAGTATTACAATTCAGAAAAAAATATGAAATAGAAGTTAGGAAATATGCATATATTCACTGATGGGGTCAAGCTGTGGGGTCAGTTTACAGCCCTTCCCTAGCATAGCTTTCTGGCATCATGACTTTAAGACATTTCCAATACCAGCCTGAGTGTGCCTGGATGAATTTTCATTCTTTAGAATTCACATTTACACAAGCAGAAGCATTTTATTTTTAATACGGAACTAGAAACTATTCTTTCTCTCCTGAAATTTTATAGTAGGTATCATTTGAAGCTTCAAATATCTTAGTTATGTTACTTATGATAAGATAGTATGTCATATCTGAATAAAAAAAAACCAAAGCTCCTAAAATCTGAATCCTACTAAGATCTTGGCATAAAAATTCTCTGTAGGATTTTTATTTATTTATTTTTTAATATACAGCTTAAGTCAGCCTTGAATTCATGACAACTTTCTGCCTTGTACTGCCTTTATTGGGAATACAAGTAGATGTTGATAGAAACGGCCCGAAATATCTGTTCTTTAATAATGAAAAGCTGATAGCATTAGTAAAGCTAGTGCTATGTTTTTCTGGGAATAACTACTGTTAAAATTGCTATTGGAAGCTATGGTGTGTTCCTCCAAAGTCACTGTCATGTTATCAGAGAATTCAGGGTTTCTCTTTGGAGTTCTTCGTTTTGTTAATAAACAAATTTAAGAACGGTTGTTGCTCTTCCTGTACCTTCAGAATCCTATTCAAAAAGCACTTACCTATACCTATAATTTAAAGCACACTTCCTATTTTATCCTCCAGAGACTTAAAAGAGAGGTCAAGGGCAATTTTATTTGAGTGTAAAAGAAAATCCCCAGGGTGGAAAGCTGTAAACCTTGCTAGCTGCCCAGAGGAGAATGAAGAAGAAATGGGAAGAAAAGCCATGCTCTTTGAGTTAAACTGGCTTGAAGGTCAGGGCATGGGGCAGGCAGTCAGATGGTAGGGAGAGGGGCTTTTGAGATAGAAGAATAAAGTCCAAAGTTTCAGAAAAACTATACTTAGCTTTGAACACCATCTTAAAGAGAGACGAAAAGGAAACTATCAAAAATGTAGACAGCCAGGTCCTTGGGCTCTGTATCAGCTCTATTTAGAGTGGTGACTCTGGAAAGGAAAATTCTTCCTTCATGTCTCTTTAATGTGGCTAAAGGTGGATCTGACTCTCTAAACGGTGGTTCCTTAGCCAGGTGATTGACCTGTCCAGTTAGATTAACATTAGCTTAGAATCTCAGGTCTCAACTCAGGCCAGAGAAGTAGCTTACCATCATGGGCCCCCAGAGAACCTGGTCGAAGCCACTGTCAACAATATTCTTAAAAATATTTGAGAACTAATAGGAACTTCTTGTTCTGAAAAGAAAATCAAAATAATAATTTTTCAATTTAGTTCTGTAATGAGTCTAAAGCAGCTTTATCTTAAAAATTTTTTTTTCAATCTGAATCACATGTGCTTTTATTGAGTATTATAACATAGTTTAAGATAATTTTGCGGCTATTAATCAAGGGCAAACATTTGGGAAGACTATTAGAAAAGGAACAGTCAATATAATTCAAAATTACAAACTTTACTATGAAAAGTTATGAATTATTAAGTGATTTGAAATATTAAGACATTAAGCATATGTTTAGTGGTGCTTGATATCACAGTTTGTATGTAGTCTTTCCTTGGAACTGTCTTCTGAAGATATTTGGGTAACTTTGTATGTTTAATGATCAATAATCAATAAGTGCAAAGGTGCTCTACTCTGCAGGAGGACTGCACAGGTCAGGGGTCCAGCTGCTATGAAACTTAGTAAAAAATTCAATAGAAAGACAGCTTCATTTTCAACACAGTTTGATCTTCCCTGTTTTTTTCCATTTATGGAGTTCTGGAGAACATGCCAATGTCACTACTTATTACAAAAAGGTGTTGTGACCACATGGAAATGAAAATTGACTGCATGAGTCTGTTACTGGGTTCAAACTGAGCAGAATAAAGAGAAACACTAGCTTCTTTTATTTTCATTGCCCCCATCACCTCTTAGTGGCTGCAGATTTATTTGAAGCAGCATATTTTTTATCCAGTTAAAGCAAAAATACTTAAATAAATGTCTGCACACACACACATACACACATACACACACATGTACACATACACACACACATACACACATACACACACAGACACAGACTGACACAGACACACAGACATACACAGAAAACTTGCCCCCACACCCCCAAATAAAATATGAAATTTGCATTTCGATCCTACTATTCAGTAGCTCGATGATTTTGTGTGAACTGCTTAACCTTTCCAGCTGAGCAAACTGACCAGTACATTGAAATGACATCGTCTGTGAGGTCTGTTCCAGGTTTAGAATTTTTGAGTCATTACAGTGCTGGAGGTTGGAGACAATTTTGAACCCAAATGGATTTATTTTTCAAGGGTAAAGGCTGAATTAGCAGGACTATTCAGAAAAGCAGAATGGCATCACTCATTTTCAACAAAACATATCTAATAGAGGGCATAAGTGTACAGGTTCTGAAAGGACGAGCCAGCTCCAGGGGCAGCACCACTGAGGCTTGGAGATGTGAAGGCACCCTATTTTGCATGTACTAAGAGGGTGATCAAAGAAAAGCAAAAGCGGGAAATTTTCAGTTGGCTACACCCACAACTAGAAAAGAGAAAAAAAAAATACTTTGTCTTTTCTTTATCTCCTCTCTCCTGCTAGGGTTTCTTTCTTTCTTTTTCTTTCTTTTTCTTTTTTTTTCCAATAAGAAGCCTGCTATCTAGTAGTATAAAAATGGGGTTTGTGTCACAGGATAGAGGTTAGCTGATAATGTGGAAAACTGCATAAACACTTGTATGAAATTTGGACTGCATGTGGAGCTCAGGGTAGCTCTCAAATAGCATACACAAGGTCCTGAGTTCAATATTTATGCCACAAAAACAAGAAAAAATAATGTATGAAATTCAGTTCTCTCCGGTGTGTCTAACAATTACTGCTATGAGTCTGGATCATTTAATGTCCCGAGGTCATTGTGAATCTGCCCTGATAAGTCAACTATCAAAAGAAACAAAGAATTTCACCGTGAGTGGGACTATGAGATTCAGTGTATGTCATAGCATTTTTTGCTAATATGAACTGCTTTCTGTCAGTATAATCTCTGATAAATGAAATTAATATAAGTACATAATTATACTTCATAAATAAAAAGGAAAATCCTGATTTAAGCTGTATAAACTATGGAAGACATGTTTTGAGACATGTTTGTATTTTTGTTTTTCGGTGTTTTTTGTTTTGTTTTGTTTTGTTTTGTTTTGTTTTTGTATATTTTAGTTCAAATGCTGTACTTGGAACTTATGTGAAAAACCACAGATTTCCCATGATCTTAAAAACTGAAGTAAAATTATTCATAGGCTATGTAGGTGCATGATGGGAGCATTATGACTCCAAATTAATTAGAATACAAATGTGTGGCTGGTCATACAGAACAGAAGTCATAATACTGTTGCTGGTCAGCAGCTAACTTGGCTACAGAGGGACAGGGACAGCATTTCTCAATTCTTCCCAGGCATAGCATAGCATACTGCTGTGGTTGCTCCCTTGGAAATGACTAGAGAAGAGACCTTAGCCGAGTGTCATACATAGGTAATTCAGCATTAAAAAGGCTGAGAAAAGAAGATCTCAAGTTTAAGACTATGCTGGGTTACAAATTGATGTTCTTTTTTTTTTTTTTTTTTTTTTTTTTTTGGTAGAGACGGCTCAGCAGTGAATAGCACTGGCTGCTCTCCAGAGGATTTGTGGTTGATTCCCAGGGCCAATAAAGCACCTGAGAAACATCTCTAACTCCTGTGCCAGAAGATATAATGTCCTCATTTGGCCTTTTCAGGTACTGAATTCACACAGTGTACACATACCTCTAGGCACATCACCTATACATGTAAAAATGCAGATTTTGTTTATTTGTTTGACTGTTGAGACAGGCTTTCTCTGTGTAGCTCTGGCTGTTCTGGGATTCATGTTGTAAAATAGTTTGGCCTTGAACTCAGAGATCCACCTGCTTCTGCTTCCTCAATGCTGGGATTAAAGGCATGTGCCACTACTGCCTGGCTTAACGAAGAAAAGAAAAGAATCTTTTGTTCTCTGATTTACTGACAAATTGGTTTTCTGGCTTTTCCTTTTTTTTTTTTTTAAATTCACCTGTTTTCCAAACATAATGTTAAACAGAGCATGCTAAACACTGCAATAGAATCTTACAAATATTTGAAAAAATATAGAAGTAGTAATATTATTTTTAAATGGTGAAATAAAATCTTATAAAAAAATAATTTGAGAAGGTCTTCAAAGATCTACTTGAAGCACAGGTGAACACCTTTTGCCCATGTTGTCTGCCTCTATCTTCCTCAGGCAGCCCTGGGAATGCTTCCTTTGGCTCAGGATTGTGAACCTAGACAGCCCTTCTAAGCACCTAAGATCCATATTAGAGTATGTTGACATAGTTCATAATTTCATAGTCATTACTAAATATTTTGAAATTATGCAACTGAAATTCAACAAAACACTTTTATTTTTGTAATTATTTAATCATTTCTATGCATTACCCTGCATTCTGGTGGTCAGAAGAACAGCCCTTTTGTTCTCCTGTCTTCAGTAAGTAAATAATGTCAGCTGAATCAGTCAAGATGAACAATCCGCATTATATATATATATATATATATATATATATATATATATATATATTCATAAATTATTTGTAACTGCAAAGCTTATTATTTTCTTTTGCTTTCATCATCTTACAAAATTGTTTTTAATAGATAAATTAGATAAATATCCAAAACTACTACATTACATTTGAGCTCATTCTGCTTTTCACATCAGTAGAAGGGTGAGTAGACGGGTTTGATTGGGTATGTACATATTATATACAATATGGGAGAAGTAGACCTGTTCAGCAATAGTTCTTAAGGGGCAAGCTTGATATTCTTTATTAGCAGTTTAGTGCAGTAGCAAACATTAAATACTACTCAACTACTCCAGTCCTTTGAACAGGCAGACACCAGGCACAAACCTGCAGCTACAGTCCAGTCCTTAAGAAACAGCAAGGCTCACCAACCAACAAGATGCTGTAAGAGCCTCACAAGGAGTTCTTAGGTGAGTTTCTTTCTGTGGCAGCATTACTGCAAGTTGATTTTAACAAGGCTATGAAAGGAGAACTAATACATGAATATCAATAATGAAGAATAGCAGGGTGGAACAAACCAAACCAAACCACACCAGTTCTCAGTGATCGTCTCCCAATGTCTGTTGGGTCATATTTATACACCTTCATCAAACGTCTTTGCGCATGTTTGCTATATCAAAATATACTTTCACCTATGTTTGCTTCAGGAAAATATTCTTTCATGTGTTTGCTTTAGCAAGACATCCTTTCACCTGTGTGTCCCAGCAACACATCATTTGACATAACCAACTTTCCAAAGAAAGTAGAAGTTTCCACTTCACTTTTTTCCTTATATTTTCCTCTAGCCCACTTTCAGAGTCTTATGTCTATTGTTCATGTTCATATAATCACTGAGGATTGACTTTTGTGCAGTGTAAGAAATAAATATAGTCTCCTTTACATGTCCTCATCTAGTGTTCCTGGTAATGTTTCCTGCAGAGATTGTGTTTTCTTCAATATGTTAAAAACAAACAAACAAGCAAACAAACACCAAAAAAAGTCCAAAACCAAAAAAAAAAAAATTTTTTTTTTGTCAAAACTCAAATGGCTGAAGCTGTGTCGAGTTCTAACTGGAGTTTATATTAAGTTTCATTGATTTACATGCCTGGTTTCATGCTGTATTATTCTCGTTTAAAAACATGATTTTGAAGATACAATATACCTAATATCATTGTAGTTAATTTTAGACTTAATTATAGATAGTAGTTGTGTGCCAAGGGTCATGGTCATTTCATAGGATTTGCACAATGAATCAAACAAGTCTCTTTCTTTACAAGAGTGTAATGAATGAAAAAAATCAATGTTTCTAGACTTTAGAGTGAGTATCATTTATCTACTTATAACAAAGCTCTATGAGGAATAGAATGAATAACAAGGACACCTTGACTTAATGATGTATTCTATATAAATCTGTGTAGGGAGACAATGAGCAAGAGGGTAGGAGATGACTTCCAACAGGCACATTGATAAGCATTCTGGGAGATAGAAGAAGATACAAGACAGGGCAAGAAAAAGGTCATCAGCAGTAAGAGCTGAGGTTAGTAGAAGGTAGGGACAGCTATAGAGCAGATTGAAAGAAACAGTGTGAAAATACTAAGTTGTCACCTACCCATACAGGCAATACAAACTAACTTGTAAGAGGAAGCTGGCAGACAGGTAGCCTGTTACATTAATAAGTTTACACCTTCCTGTTCCCATTTATTATTCATGCAATAGAATTATTTGGTGCTTACAAATGTTGCTCTGTATATATCCCAACAAGACTTTATCTTTCAAAATGAGGAGGCTTATTTACCTGCCCCTTATAGATTTTCTCCATTTGTCCATATTAAAATTGGGAGCAGTGGAGTTAGGAGAGGGCATTGTTACTTCTGGTTTTTAATCTCTCCCTTCAGTTGTCCACACTTCACAGGCTTCTGTGTTCAGCTTTGAACTGCTTTCTATTGCATGGAAAGTTTATCTGGTCTCTCAGTTCTTGGCCTTATTCCAAATTCAAGCTTCCTCTGCCTTAATTGATGATGATTTTTTATAATTCTCAATAGCTTCTCTAACCTGGGAAATTGGTGACTAATGAAACAACCAATACGTTCCTTCAGTGTCAATTAATATAAATTACTTAAAATATATTGAAGCTCAGGGCACAGAATGCAAATGATTTTCACCTCAGACAGAAAAGAACATTAGACCTTATCAGAGCTTCTGCTTGTAACATAGCAATGTTATAACAATGACAATTGGTCTTGTGATCTCTATAATAGGCACTATTTTGCTTGCTCATTTTAATAGACTGTAATTATTTTTCCTCTTATACTAGTAAGATAAAATGATCCACAAAGGAGGATAATTCAAACAGATCCAATTTATACCTTTGAATTCATGCTCAATACTGTGAATTCATTATTTGTAATTCATTTTTGCATAGTAAACTCGTCTTCATTCCATAAACATCATTTGGTAATTGTTTAAACTAGAATGTATTTCAGTTTACAATCCAACCCTCAGTATTCATTAATTACAGTAGCATCAAGGAAAGATTTCACAAAAGGTATATAAAAAGGAAGGGAGGGAAGAAGGAAGAGGTACAAGGAGAAAGAAATGAGGTAAAAGACAAAGATAAAGTAAGACCCCCCCCAAATAAGTGAACATAAAAGAAAATAACAAGAGGTAAGTAACTTTTAAGATTGGATATATGGGAGGGATTGAAGAGGAAAAGGTCTAAAGGAAGAAATAAATTAGTTCTATTACAGTTTCAAAAATTATTAAAACAACAATAACACCCCCCCCCAAAAAAAAACAAAATTAAACAATAAACAACAAGAAACACTAATGAAGAATAGCCTTCTATCCCAGATGTACCTCCACTTTTTGGGCACTTCTCTGTTTCCCCCTCATGAGATCGGTGACTCCTGAACCATACAGGCCTGGAGATCCTGAATCATACAACCAAAGGATACCATCAGAAGCCTGCCACACTAGGACCACCAAGATTAAGCCCCTCTTCCAATACCTACTACAACAGGTACATCCAGAGACCAAAGCTATCCAGATGGCTAAAGGTCTTAGAAAGAGCATAATCAACAAAAGCCAGGGCAGTATGACACCTTCAGAACCTAACTACCCTACTACAGCAAGTCCTGGATACCCTAATGCAATGAAGGTACAAGAAAATAATCTTAAATGTAATCTTATAAAATGATAGAGGTTTTTTAAAAAGGAAATTAATAAATCCCTTAAAGAAATAAAGGAAAATACAATTATACAGGTGAAGGAAATAAATAAAACTGTATAAGACCTGAAAGAGGAAATAGAATTGATAAAGAAAATGCACACTAAGAAAATTCTGGAGATGGAAGACCTAGAGAAGAGATCAGGAACAACAGATACAAGCATCAGTGTCAAGAGCCATCTAGAATAAGCTAAAAAAAAATAGCAGGTGATCTTCTTGAAATTGTTCCGTAAAGGACTAAACTCCACAATAGGTTTCATCTCTAGGAAAGGCTAAGAAGAATAAATCCGAGGAAAGATTCCTGCTATTAATATTCTTTTCCTGTTAATATTAAATCTATAACAAGCACTAGGTATTGACCCTCCCTTTTGAGCAGATTTCTATAGACTTACAAAGATGTACTATCTTGTAGTGATGCTATATAGAAAATAGATAGTGATTCTATGGAACTCCTGACTTGATTAAAATAATTTTAGGAAAAAAGTTTTTAGAGATGATGTGGGTTGCTAGAAATATGTAATAAAGTTAGAATCAACAATAGCATGTGCCCATACTTCAGAATAGTAAGTAAAGGCAACATAATAGGGAAAACAATGAGCTTTAATAATTACACTAAAAAGAGAAATATACTTGTGGCAACTTTGTATTTAAAGAAAGCATTTAGATCCAAGGATAATGTCACAAGTGTGCACTATGATAAGCAACGACCATGTAAAAACTATTGCTTTCATCTTCTAATGAGTATATTATAATAAAACAGTGCTTTGTACTTAATATCAACATCTTTCTGTAACTCACACTCTATGTAACATTTTGTCTCTGGGGTAATTTTTTAAAGATCTTTTTGTCTAAGAAGTCATTAAAAGACCAGAGGAAAAAAAATAAAGTTGTTGATTGAATGGTTTGGCTTGGGAAACTTTGCTCCATCCATCCATCCATCCATCCATCCATCCATCCATCCATCCATCCATCCATCCATCCAT
>JANHMN010000007.1:61953721-61995651 GCA_030674055.1 Rhabdomys pumilio
CTCAACAGAAAAATGTTTTTATATAGGCTCGATATTCATTTGAAAATGGTATATATTCTTACATGTGATGGATTCCAATTTCTTTATACACAGAGTCTATAAATTATATTAGCTATTATATAGGATGATAATAATTATATACTGGTAACTATAAATTTTTATACAGCTATATTTGCACTATGTTCAATTTTTATAAGAAATTATATATCATAATATAAATTATTTCTGATTAAACATTTTAGTTTAGATTATTATGTGCTTTTCTCTCAGCCTTTTAATCAGTATACAAATCAGTACTAACCATACATTTTTGAAAAATATCATTTATTTTATTTTGGAAATGTGGTCTTTAAGATGAAAGCATATAGTCAAGGAACAAGCAAGACAATAAACACAAATAGTCAAAGAACAAGCAAGGTTATAAACAAAATTCTGTGAATATTCCTGTGATCACTGTTTTTAGAGGCTTATCAGGATGACCAAAATATCTGAGCCAACTTCCCTGTCCTAACCCAAAGTCATTTTCATGTCTGAAACCTACTTCCTTGTTCTAGCCTAAAATTTAGAATTCTGTCTGAAATTACTTCTTTTTTTCAAGCCTAATGTCAGATTCCTGCCTGAAGCCTACTTTCTTGTCCTTGGTCAATGTCATATTCCTTCAAAGCAGCCCATTTCCTTGTCCTTGGCCAATGTCAGATTCTTGACAAGTACCCCCAAAGGCTTTCTGCCTCTCCCCATTTTTTATTTCATTAACAAGACTGAGCCTGTCTTAGGTCTTTCTGACAAGAATGCCTTTCTTATCCATTTTGGAATATGCATTATCAATTGCAATACATCTCTGTCTTAATTTGGTAATGTTCTGTGCAGAATCTTACTCATTCTTGGCTTGCAGACTGTTAATTTAATAACTCTGTCTTGGGGTTCATTTTCAGGTTAATGCCATGTAGTTTGTCTGCCAACATGTTGATGTTGTTAAAAACAAGCTTTAACAAGCTTTAAGGCAGAAATAAAAGTATTCCCAGGACAAAAAGGGCTAGTATGATCAAGCTATATATGCTGTTCTTGAAGCTTGATGAAAATAGAAATACTGACTTCAGTCCATTGGTAATTTTATCAACAGTATCTACTGCATCAATGCTCAGTAGAGCAGCATTCTTGAAATTCATACGCTCACTATGTAAAGTCTATTTCCAGTCTCTCAACCTGGAACTGATCTTAATACTTGCATGTAATTAAAGTGGTATAAAAGCAAAAAGTTGGAGGTGGGATAGTATAGGAGGGGGTCTAGGGAGGGGAAATAGGGAAAAGGGATGATATCTAAAATGTAAATAAATAAAATATCCAGTAAAAAGGAAAAAGAGAAATATAGACAACAGTATAATAAACATTCACAAGTCATGACTAGAACTAACCATGCTAACACCTGATGACTTTACTTTTAGCCCTTTTCTTCTGTTTCAAGTTATTTTAACATAAAAATTCCAGGCCCAACACCATTGTTATCCTTGGGACCTGAATTATTTGTTAGTATTCTTATTTGAATGTTGACCATCTTGTCTTTCTGGGAAGTAGTTTAGAGTAACTGCCCAGCTGACATTGTTTCCTACCCTTATGATTGGCATAAGGTTGAAGATATAGTAGACGTTCAGTGTTTGTTGAATACATGAATGAATAAAACCATTTATCTCAAAAAAAAAGAAGAAGAAAAAGAAGAAAGCACATATTACCTCTTGCCAAAATGAACAGATAAGAGAGTAACAGAGGTCTCCCAGTGGGCCTTGGGTTAGCTCCTCAGTTTCCACTGCTGCATGAAATCAATAATTTTCTCAAGTACCATGTCTTCTCAGTCAATAAGACCACTCTGCAATAAAAACAATACCATGTTTCCTTTGATTCCAGACCAAACAGTGCATCCTGACTTAGTTTTCTTTTTCTAATTACTGTATGTTTAATGTATGGCTTGAAACAGTACATATTTTCTTACAGTTCTGTAAATATGAACTCAAACACAGGCATTCAAGATGAAGTTCAAGGCTGGCTGGAAACTGCTTCTTCAATTGTTACAGTTGTGGCAGGTGCTCTGACTCATAATCACCACACTATCTCATCTTTGCTACATTTTTTCCTCTTTCTTCCATTTTCAAGGCCATTGATAATACATTAGATTCACCTTGATGGGAAAGACTAGTTTGTACATTTAAAAGTCAAATGATTAGAAATTTTAATTCTATTTTCAACTTTAATTACCTTCTTTTATGTAATTCAACATAGTCATAGGTTCTGGTGACGGGCCTGAGGTTCATCAGTCTTACTACAACATACTCTGAGTCATTCATATAATTCTTTATGATCAAAATTTTGAGCTTTGATTGATTAACAATATTATACAACTAGAACTATTAGATATTATAAAAATATAAAATGGATAAAAAATAGAAATAGAAAAGGCTCTTCATATTATTAAATGATGTGGGAATTTAATAAAAAATGAAATTTATTTAAGCATATTTAACTAATTCCTGAAACAGAAAAATTTAATAGGATAGGAATATATATATATATATCAACAAGGACTGGATGAATGACAAGCACATAGTAGCTTAAAAAAGTAAGTTGAGATTTCTTAGGCTATTAAATTCTCTCACTACATTTTCTTGTGTGTCTGGGAAATTGAAAATCTGCACTTTAAATGTGCATTTCTTCTCCTTATGGAAAAGAAAGTTTCACTGTCTATATTGGGTTTATTTAA
The DNA here is from genome assembly GCA_030674055.1 of Rhabdomys pumilio. Classification (NCBI taxonomy): domain Eukaryota; kingdom Metazoa; phylum Chordata; class Mammalia; order Rodentia; family Muridae; genus Rhabdomys; species Rhabdomys pumilio. The sequence goes on from JANHMN010000007.1 coordinate 61,956,471, forward strand.
AGTGAAAAAGGAAGGAACATGAATGATGCTAAAAAATATAGGAAGGAAAACTATGACATGGTAAAGCATAGAATTACTACCTACTGTCCAGTGAGAAAAGATTTAATTGATGGTTTACTTCTATTTTTAAAATTCTACTGATATTAATGATTTTATGCATTTTTTCACTGTAGAAATTTATAAATTTATGATGTAGTATAAAACAATTTTCACCAAATAACAGAAATGCGTCATTGAGTTAGGATATATACTCACATCATGATCATTTATTGCACTGTGCTTTCAGAACCAAAGCCAGGACAGTGAAAATACAGCCATTATTTCTCTGTTATTCTGTGAATTTATTATCTAGAAATACACTGAGATAATTAAAATTAAATGAAATGAAAACACTCTTCAACTCTAAGACACCTAAGCACAGAATCTGCCATTCCGTGGGCTGGATGCAAATTAATAGGTATAAAATACTGGATACATCAAAACTCAGAAATTTATTATTATTATTAATGTTGTTTTTGTTGTTATTGTTGTTGTTCAATGGGAACCAAACAGTACCAGAAAGCAGAGCATCCAATCCATTGGTCAGTCTTTCTGGGAACATAGGCATTTCTGAAACAGCTACTCACTAATTCAGACAGTCATGAATGAGTTCTGGCAATCTTTCCTCCTTTTATTGGTGGTTATCACTTTCTATGAAACAGAAAGTATACTTCCCAAATGAAGGCAAGACAAAGGCCAGAGTGATAAAGAAAAAACGTCTTTATCACCTCCATAGTCATCTGTTTTTAGTGGTGAATAAACCATTATTTTCTTTTGTCTTGTTGAACCATGCTTTTCTCTCAATTTATTTCAGTGGCTGTGATAAAATGCCCTGGTAAAAGCATCTTAAGACAGAGTTTTCTTAGCTCATAAGTCCAGGTTATAGTCCATTAGAGCAAAGAAGTAAAGGCAGCGGGAATGTAAAATAGTCAATCACATTACAATCAGTCAAGAGCATCAGACAAAAATGAAAGCCTGTATGCCTACTGCTGAACTCACTTTCTCTACTCTTATACGGTCTAGAACTAACACTGCCCACAATTGTTTGGGTCATCTCAAATCATCTAATGCAATTAAGACAACTCCACCCAGACACACTCACAGGCCAACCTTATTAAATGAGTCTCTCATTGAGACTCTACATCAGCTCGTCTTAACCTGTACATAATAATGTCTTTTGAGGTTGAAGGACCCTTACACAGGGTCACATAGCAGATCTCCTGTATATCAGATAACTACTTTACAATTTAAAATAGTAAACGATTATAATTATGAAATATTAATAAAAATATTTTTATGTTTGGAGGTCACCACAGCATGGGGAACTGTACTAACGGGTCCCAGAATTCAAAGGTTGAGGACCACTGTTCTACATCATCTCAAGATGATAAGGCAAGCCATCATGGTACATAGCAAGTTTTTTTTTTCCATAAAAATGTTAATAAAATGAAGGCAGTTGTTGGATATTGGTGGTTAAAGTACATTAATTTTCATTTGCTCAACATCCTATATGAGAAAATTCAATGTAGAAAATAATTTTATGATTAACGTCTATTCCATTCCAGAAGAAAATACCCTGAAGAGTTCAATGTTCTCTTGAGCTTATTTAACATTTTACTCTCTGCATCTGCTGCATGTGCTGCTCTGCTAGGTGAAAATGGCTTCATCAAATTCATAGCAGTAAGTTTAGCTCTCTGTAAACATGACCATAGCCCTGCATTTGTCACCACAGCTTCAATTCCGTCCAGTAGATGTTGATTTGTATAGTTCAGGACTCTCTACAATATTCATGATATCTTGCATCGTATGTACAGGTTAAAATTTTGCTTTCCCTGCAGCAGCACTGGCTATAGATGTTTGCATATTTGAAATGCTGCCTGCTCCCTAGACTTTGCAAATTTACTTTCAGCTTGTTCAAGATGGCATGCATTAGTCATGAAGACCTGAGCCTCCAAGCTATCAAAATCTCTTAAAATCTTACTCCTGTGAGGCCAAGCCATCAGAAACTCCCAATTGGGCTACGAGTCATGACTGTAGACCAAATGCCTTATTATCCTAAAAAGAAGCTTAGGCATTCCCAGAGACAGTTCCTTTGAGATTTCCAATTTCTGCCCTGAGAATTGCCCTGCAATGATCTTCATTTGATAACTGCCTTCAGCTACAAATCATGTACTTGCAGAGCACAGTGGCAGGAGTCAGTGCACAACATGCACTCTTACACTGAGCTAACTTCAGAATGGATATGGAGAAGTGAGTCAGGGAGAGATAGCTGTTTAAAACCTTCATCCTGCTTAAACTCACAGGTCCAGTGCATTAAATAGCTTTATTGTCTACTCTCCCTACAATCATTTACAGCTTCTGAATGTCTTCTTATTGTTTCTTCTTGTACTATCCTTTTAACACTCCCATCCTTTTACTCTCTTCTCTACTGTCCAAGTGATTCCTAATTTTTTTAACAACATTGTTTCTTTAACTTGTATTTAATTTCTTAGAGCTAAGAATATAAAGCTTCCTCCTATTTTTATGCTCTATAATCCATGTTCCAATCTTTCACTGTGTCTTTGTCTTCCTTGTATAAATTTAACAAAGTCATTTCTCAGGAATACATGTTTCTTTCTATAATGATTAAAAACTATTCACTTGATTGGGTCAGGTAGGTGCTTTTGAAATTGCTCCTGTCTTTCAATGGCAACTTTAGAAGATTTTTTTTCTTTTTCTTTGTGGAGGAAACCTCTCACTAAGCAAGGGGGAAGGAAAACAAAAACCAGGTGTGCTGGAAGCAAGACAGGATAAATATGCCCCTTAGCTTCTTCTGAGGGAGAAAAAGGCATTGATTAGTGGCACAGAGCTATAGGGGAAAAACCCCACAGGCTGCATAAGTTTGTGTTGGTAAATATTGAAGTAACTAGAAAAAAAAGCAATGAAATAATTTTAATTCACTATCTTGGAAAATGAAAGATATTTGAGTATACAACTATTCCTTAGGATCTTTGGAAGATGGCTTCTTGGATCCTAGCAGATCTTTTGAGAAACTCTGTTGCTAACATTCACGTCTGACTTTACTGTAAAGCCACCAGTTTTGTGCACAATGATGCACTTCATTTCTCAGCAGGACTTACTCTTCTCTACCTGGGGATCCTAGAACTGATACTGCTTACCTGAGAAATGTTAGGCAGGTCTGCACCTGAGATTCCTGGAATACCTCTCCCTGTTAATGAAGCATCTCAGTACCTTAGCTTTTAGTTACTGACATTTGCCCACACTGAACAGTCTCACCCCCTTTCCCAAAACTATATAACCCTTGATTAAAAGTTCACTCTGACTAAAGTATATATGTATAAGCCTACCTGGAATATAGAGATGTTCACAGGTTAAGTTTGTCTTAGAGAAGTGTTTCATTGAAGATTATCAGAGAAGACAATTTCCTAAAAGAGTTTTAACACTAAGATCCTTGGACAGCCTCCCACCCTCTTGAGTCCCAGACATTCACTCCCAGCTGGAGTGAGATTGAGCAAAACTCCAAACTTTCTGGGTTGCAATTCATCTTTTCAGCTCAGTGTACAGCGATTTCTGGGCACCCAGGGAGAAAGGAAGCAGAGGATGCAAAACTTTAGCTGGACCTAAAAATGCATGTTACCCACAAGTAATTTCATTCTCCTATTATATATGTAAAATATTCTATGAAAATTTTAAATTATCTTAACACTTTTAATACCTAATATAATAGAAATTCTATTCACATCTTAATAGCACTGCATATTTAGGGAATCATAAGAGGAACTAGGTTTGGCTATCTTCAGTACAGATGCACATTTTTCTAATTATGCTTGGACTCATGTAAACGTAATCCATATTCAAAATGTTGTGAGAATGTGACAAAATCACAATCTTGCTAATCTCCCTTTGTTCCTTTATCACATATTCATTTCTTCTGTGTTTGTCTGTCTCTTCTTACTATGTCTATATTTCAATTTCTGATCATACTTTTGCCATTCCTCTAGCTGTCTCAAAGGTGTACCTATCCAAGCATTCCAGCACACATTGCTTCAATATCTTTCTGAACCACTTACTAGCTTTTCCAGTGATGCAGAGGTGCTTGATTTTGAATTATCAATTGTGTTCTAACCTTTCAACAAAAGAAAGAAAAAATCTCTTTAATGTAGGCCTGATTTCAAATCCAATAACTAAAACATAATGTCATGCTTAAATCGACTCTCTGTAATCCTCCAAATGAGGTAGAGAGATTAGAGAGGACAGGAATTAATAGATCATGATATCGAAGGAGTGAGTGTTCTTTAACTTAATTCATACCTCTGCTCTGATTGACTCTGATAGCATTTCAAAGCTTCAGAATGGAAAAGTGCACAGGGTGAAAATAGGATTGATAACAGCTTTAAAGTCTAACAGAATAGAGGTAGAAAGGATGAATCTAATGAGTGACAGCGAGACACTCACAGTAAAAAAAAAAATTACATGTGAAATTGATGAGTTAGGAAATCCAGATGATTGTAGCCTAGAGTATGAGTACAAGTGAAATACATAAGGCAAATTATTAAACGTTTAATTGAGATTTCAAATGTAAAAAAAATGCTATGGACTAGGAAACTCAGAAGAATATATGATTTTTATTTTGTCTTAGAATGTAAATTATTTAAAGACTGTTTTTTGGTGTTTCTATAATAAAGAATAAATGGATGTTTTCCTGGTTTGAAAAGTCTTCCCTCCTGTTTTTATATATTTCAGAGCAATGTTGGGGAAGATTCAGATGAAGAGATCAAATTGCAGATAACGATGTATAGAGAGTCCTGCACAAAAGTTCAGGTTTCTGGTAAACCATTTAGAAAACTGATCAGAAACACAAAAGACAGGAATGTGGGTGAACCCAAAGAAGCTACATAAAGCCTTTCATTTCTGTCAATAGCCAACCAAGTCAAAAGTGTGGAGAAGTCATTTAATAAATCTGACAAAAAATGCTTCCAGTGGATTTATGCACATTCTTACTGTATGTGCTTTTAAGTTTACAGAAACTTCCTCAGTCTGGTGGGTTTAGCAACTGACTCCACTAAATATCTGACATAGTAGTGAAACATACTGAGCTGTATATGTTGTGTCTTCTTAAGAAAATTTAGCTGCTTGAGGTGTTAATGCATCAGTCCTTTGTGCATGGTTTTGGGAATGCATGTATGCCCACGTGTTCATGTCTACCACAGACTCACATGTGTGTGCAGGTATATGAATATATACATATGTTCCCATATATGTGTGAATGAGGGAAGCCAATCATGTCTTCCTTCAAGCATTGCTCACAATTTGTGGGGCAGGGTCTGTCAGTTTTTGCATCTTGGATTTATTAATATATTTCATTATTTGTGTGTGTGTATGTGTGTATGTGCACACATAAGAACATGCATGTGTGTGCACCATAACAAGTACGTCAAGACTGAAAAAAAGCCCTTGGAAGTCATTCTCTCTATCCATCATGTATTTCCCAGGAATTAAACTCAAGCCATCAAACTCTAAGGTAAGCCCCTCTACCCACTTAGATATATCATTGACCTATCTCTGGCTATATTTACCTGAGTTCAGAAGATTAAGTTCAGGTCCCCAGGAGTCAAGTACCTTATCCACTGAGCTCTCTTCTGAATCTTACACTGAACTTTTAAAACTGTGAATAAGTAGAACATTTTTGTTCTTACCAGTTCTTCAGTTCTTATTGAGTCAGCCTCTAAATATAGGCTTGCTTCATAACTGAGTTTTCAATGTTCATGTAAGTCTCTAATAAATAAATTACAGACATATGTATTTAACAACTTGAGATTACAAACCATTTCATCTTTGAAAGGGGAAGTAAATATACTATGTCAATAGTGAGTATATTTTGATGCAATCTATTTTTTTACTATAGAGGTTCCTGTCCCAATTCAATGTAGACTGCATTAAAGACATACAATGAGGGCAATTTTTGAGACATCTATCTTAAAATTTTATTTTATTCAATTTACGTTAGAATATGTTAAATTTAAATTTGGTTTTATTTTCTTGTGTTTCACTTTGGTTTGGTATCCAATAGTCTAGAAGAAGAATTATCCTTTTTTGCCACCATTCTCAATGGCCCATGAAGAGAATTTACAGTTTGAATCTCAATATGAGTAAGACATTGTGTGGCAGTGGGGAGAGGGCCATTCAGATAACAGTGTTTCATTGGAACTGAAGCTACAATGGCCACTTCGATGGAACACTGTGGTCTATTTGACCTAGCTATGAGCTTTCAGTGGAATGGGCACTTTACAGTTCTTTAGTTGGTTGCAGACATATTTGATCACCTGGATTTTTCTTTAATGGGTTCTGTGAGCTTTTTACTTAGATATTTCCTTTGTTGGCTGAAAAAATCTGGGTACTTCTCAATTCCTAGAGAAATGGTCAATCAGTGAGAGCCTGGGTTTGATTTTGGTAACTGGTAGCTTACCTAACCTTCTATTCTTTAAACTTCTGAGAGCTCTCAATAGAATTGAGCTTCGTTGTCTAGAAATTGCAAAGCAGTTGTCAGTAAACATTTTATTGTGTTTTCTGAATTTAAAAGTTCACCTTTCCTTCTCTTTAACCTGTGCTTTCTGGAGATTAGGATACAAATAAGTCACTGGCATCCTAGTATATGTTTAAGAGACAGATCCTTGGAAAACAGAATGAACAAATAATACTTTACAAGCTACTTTGTGCTAAAAATCAAACTTGACTTTAGAATTAAACGTTCATATTATGATTTATGAATACATTCTGACAACCATTAAAACATTTCCTGAACTGATGCAGTATAAATTTAAAAAGTAAAACTATGTTGTTAGGTAAAGTAAATAATTTACAGATGAAGAAAAATAATGTAGTTCAATATTTCTTTAGAGAAATATTTAACCTTATAAGACAAAATTTTACAAACTGAAAGTTAAGATTTGGGAGCCTAATTTGAAATTAAGCTCATATTAATGAATAATAGTTTCTAAGCAAGAAACCTTAAAAAAAAGACAAATACTTTCTTGTCAAGTGTCTGTGTTAATTATGCTTGTACCATTGCAACCAAAATTCCTGGCAGAAGTCACTTAAGGCACTATGTATTTATTTTAGCTCATTGATGTATTGTTTCAATCCATCATCAATGCAAGATATGGGACAGAATTTCCATCTGTTAATGGAGGTAGCAGCATGGAACGAAGAATGTTTAAATGGTATAGACCAAAATGTGCCAGTAAGAGGCCCAAAGGCAAGAACCCCACATAACTTTCGAAAGACTACCACTAGAGATTTACTTACACCAACTATGGCCTACCTCCAAAATGTTCTCCAGGATGTTATAGATGCCAGGAACAAGGATCATCTATCATGGACAATTGCAAGCAACAAGTTGAGTCATCTCAAGCGTGAGGTGAAGTCATGCGGGTGGCATAAAACAGGGGAGGATCTCATCTTGTGATGCTCCAAGCTGCAGAGGCCTGACTGGAATTATACGGTTCTATGTTGTCTTGCATGTCTTGCAGAGTTTTACTGTTGCTCTGGTTTAGTCCTTTCTTATTCGTTGTCTTTTTTTTTTTTTTTTACATTTTACAGAGGCTCACAGTTTAAAGATTGCTTTGAATCTTAAAAGGTACTGTGAATCTTGGAACTGTTAAGATTTAAAGAATACTTGATGTCACCTAAATCCATTTTATTTTATGTAATGGACATGAGCCTTTGAGGACTAGGAGTGTAATATGGGTTTAAAAATCCCATGTATCATTGCTTCTTCTCCATATGATGATGCTGTTTTAGATGGCTGTGGAATATTTTGGAGATCCATTACTTTTGAACTCACCTTTACAACATAGGTCATGTAGCAGACTTTCTTTTTGCCTCCAAATAGGCACAGGGATGCTGACTTTGAAGCATATGCTGTAGTGGATCAAAGGCATAGTACCAGGGATTCTTCTTCAGGCAGCAGAAGATCCCAGCAACAGTTACATTGCCACTGTATGGCCAGGAGACTGCACTCTAGTTCTTCTGGCTTTAGGTATCTTTCTTATAAGTTAAGTTACATTAAGGAATCACACATTTTTTTTCATGTCCAAATGTCAGTGATAAAACTGCTTATTTAGAACATTATGCAATTTGATTATGATAATCCTACAAGTTTTATGTCATTCACTGGCACTGATAAATAAAAACAACGGAACAATTATTATTACTTGAAATTAAATAAGTAAAGGTACAAACAAAAAAATGCTCATCTACTGAAATTTGTACATAGATGTAAACTGAAGTTACTAAATTACATTCATGACTATCTAATGTCATAACACTAACTGAAATACTTCACTAACAGTGGAAGAGACTTGAACTCACATTTTTTTATTGTATATTTTATTTATTTACATTTAAGATGTTATCTTCTTTCTCCATTTTCCATTCTCCCAGAAACCCGTTATCCTGCCCCCTTGCCTGATACTTCTATGAGAATGTGCCCCCACCCATCCAACCACTCCCCCCTCCCTGCCCACAAATTTCCCCCCATACATCCAGCCTCCACAGGCCCAAGGTTCTCCTCTCCTATCAATGCCTGACAAGGCCATACTCTACAACATATACAGCTGGAGCCCTGGGTTCTTTCAAGCATGTTTCCAGGCTGGTGGTTTAGACCCTGGGACCTCTGGTTGGTTGGTATTGTCACTCTTACAATGGGGCCTCAAACCCCTTCAGCTCCTTCAGTCTTCTCTCTACCTCCTCCATTGGGGACCCCATGATTAATTCAAAGAATTGCTGAGAGCATCTGATTGTGGCAGAGTCTCTCAGGAGACAAGTATATCAGGCTCCGGTCAGCATGCACTTCCTGACATCCACAACCATGCCTGTATATATATGGTGTCTGCACATGAGCTAGATCCCCAGGTAGGGCAGTCTCCAGACAGACCCTCCTCCAGTCACTTTGTCTCCTTACTTGTTCCCATGAGTATTTTGTTACTCCTTCTAAGAAGGACTGAAGCACCCACACTTTGGTCTTCTTTCTTCTTGATCTTCATGTGGTCTGTGAGTTGTATCCACTATGTTCATAACAGCCTTATTTATAATAGCCAGATGCTGGAAAGAACCCAGATGTCCTTCAACAGAGGAATGGATACAGAAAATGTGGTACATTTACACAATAGTGTACTACTCAGCTATTAAAAACAATGAATTCATGAAATTCTTAGGCCAATGAATGGAACTAGAAAATAATATCCTGAGTGAGGTAGCCCAATCACAAAAGAACACACATGGTATACACTCACTCATAAGTGGATATTAGCCCAAAAGCTGAACTCACTTTTCATTACCCTCTGTTTTGTCTTGTGCTGTACTATAGCATTCCCTGTGTTACTGCAGAGGAACAAAGAAAGCTGGGCATCAGGAGAATTTCAAGAGGTTATCATCTTTGTCAACATTTACTGAAAGGCTTTCCTATTTATTTTTTTCTAACCAATTAAAGAACCTCTGGTTTCATATTGAGAGTCTCACAAGCTGCAAAAAGCTTAGTGTGTTGAAGCATGTGAATGCTCTCAAGTCAGCATGGCAGTGGGTAAACAGTCATCCAGGAAGCTTCTTTGACACCTGTAAGATCATGTTCTAAGGAAATCTTAATCCAGGAATGCTTATGAGGAAAACTATTATTTCAAAATAGTTCTGCACTTGTGTAAGATTAGTACTCAGAGTGCTTAAAAATATAGTAAATTTCCCTAATAACAAGGACTGATGTGTGTTTTTCATCTTTTGTGTCCCATCTTAAGAATGTTCCATTAATGGCCCAGATCAAACCTACTTTCACTTTTTATTGTAAATGCATATCTGCTTGCTTACAACTCTATTTATTAAGGAAAACATTCAACATTATTTTGATATATGATCACTTTATTACACAAATTAGTGTAATATTTGTATTAAACTATATGAAACTATTCCCTACTAAACACACATTGTTTTATATTTTAATTTAATCTTGTTATATAATTTCTTCATATTCTTTTCCATCCCCAATTCTTCCCATATTTCTATCCCTCCAAAGTCACAAACTTTATGTTCTTACTCTCTCAAATAAAAGAAATAATCAAAACAAACAAACCCATTAAAACAAAAAAGTCACAATAAGGTTTTTTTTTTTTTTAAAAAAATGCACACATAAAACATGAATCTTTTTTGTGTTCATTTGAGTCAGTTTTGTGTTATGCACTTTTGCATAGAGCCTGTCTGTAAGTGTGGCTTATTACAACTTAAGATTTAGTAGTAAAATGACTCCTAATGACAACCACGGATCAGAATGTCACTCATTCTTCGTGAAGAAGCTACCTCTTGCAGGAGATCTTAGTTAACACAAAGACCCACTGAATGGTGCAGAATGTGGAAGATTGTAAAACAGTGCTGCATAGATTTATTTATCAGACCTCAAGGTTCAGTAATCTATGCAGATAAGGAAGCAAGAATATTGTAAGAGCAATAGATGGTTGACGTCTCCAAGGAAACAGCATCTTCTAGACACAATAGGACTGATGTGGTTGTACGTACACACACACACACACACGCACACACACACAGACACACACATATATTCACAGAGACTGTGATAGCAAACATAAGACACACAGAGGTTCAAACCAGACAAAAATCTCACCATCGAGAAGGGGAAATAACCACAAAGTCCCATTCTTAACTAAGAAACTATTTATAATTAATAAGTGCTAGAAAAGGAAAAGAAATGTTCTTCAATGGAGGGACACTGGGAATTTCAAAAACCCTAATCTTCAACAGATTTTATTGAGATCAATATCTATGCATTTATGCAAACTAGTCTAGTTCACTTACAATGTGATCATTAGTACCTGCTTCCTCAAAATGACTATCTCAGTCTAGCGTAGTTCCTTCCTTGAGGTACTTTCTTTGTTAACTCATTAGCAGGAATCAGAGGTTAAGTTTCCTATTAAGAGTGAAAGTTGTATCTTGCCAGAACTCATATACTTAAATTCAACCCACCCAGAGTTGAAGCTAATGATAGGGAAGACTTGAGGGTGGAATTGTGATGGGATTTGAGCTTTTATAGAAATGGTCCACGAGAACTAACCCGCTTCCTCTAAAATGTCAATACAAATTAAAAAGCTTTCTTAATAAAAAAAATATAATAGATGCCAAACTGAACTTGGACTCCCACCTCCAGAATGATGAAAAATAAAACATGATCTTTTAAGCCACAAATTCACTGTAGCATTTGGGAGACTAAGCTATAATACTAACCCTTCCCAATAAAAACAATGCAGAATGGTGCACAGACAGAAAGGGTGCAGGAGGGGGTGAGAGAGACAGCTAGGCAGAGACAGCCAGACAGGGACAGAAAAAGAGACAAAACAACAGAGTAAAAGACAGCTAGAGAAAGAGGTTGCCAGAGAGCATGAGAGAGACAGAGACATAGATATGCAGAGAGACCAAGACAGGGAGACTTAGTTTCTATTAGTGTAGTTACTGATATTACGTTCCATGCCTAAAATATAAAATACTACAGCAATGCTACTGTTTTATTCTCTATTTCTACTGTTGTTACATACTTCATCACAGCGGGACTTGAATTATATTTTAGATATAATATTAAACAATATATTTGAATAATTGTCCAGTGTCTACAGACTGAACAAACTTTACAGAGAATTATAAATAATTTTGATGATTTGTTGTCTCTGTGTCTCTACCTGTCTATTTCTCTATCTCTGTATATCTATCATTCTGTCTATCTATCTACTTATCTATCTATCTATCTATCTATCTATCTATCTATCTATCTATCATCTACATTTCTGTATACATACATACAATTTTTATGAACTAATTCAGAGTAATTTGCAAGAAAACAAGCATCTTTTTAAAAATTTTGTCTTATATTTTTTATGAAAAGTGCATTGGTTTGGATGCATTAATATAAACCTCAGAATATCCGAAGAGTCATAGTATTGCCTTAAGGATAATAAACTATAGGGCTCTTCCCCATGTATAATTTAAGCAAGAACAAACCTATTTTTGAATTCTCTACTTCTTTCTTCCCATGTCTTCCTTTATTCCTGTCTATTGTTGTACAATTATGAATCAGTGCCTGTCTAAATGCTGTCTTATGAATCTGGCTGTGCCTGCTTCTGTGTATAGGGGCACAAACCTCTGTTTATGGCCATAAGAAGTGGCTTTGCTCCCTATTTATTGAACAACACAGAAACTATCACATGGGAAAGAATGATGGATACCTTACAGAAACCCTTAAAAAGAGTTTTACAAGGCATTGACTCACTGATTTCAATTGACTTCAATTGACCCAGATAACAAATAAACAAAAGCTATCAAGCAATATTTATGTTCTGTATACAACAAGTATGGTGAGTTTTGATTTTATTTTGTTTTCCTTTTTTTAAAATTTTATTTTATTTACTTTTTACTTATTCACTTAACATCTCACTCACTGCCCCCTCCCAGTCATCCCCTCTCACAATTTTTCCCACCTCTTCTTCTCTTCTGAGCAAGTGTGTCCCCCTCAGTATATTCCCACTCTGGCCCTTTAAGCCTCTGCAAGGTTATTAACTTCTTCGTCTACTAAGGCCAGACAAGGCAGCCCAGACAGAAGAAAAATGTGTAATTCTTTATGAATTTGAGTGTCATCTTTGTGCAGGGGCCATGTTAATCTTCTCTGTATATTCCATTTTAGTATATGTTCTGCCAAAGGGAACACCAGTTTTCATTTTATAAGGCCACTTTTACTCTATTTTCTATTTTTGTCAAATTATTATCATAATATACATGCAGACATACATTACTTATAAATACAGGATATAGAAGAGAGTTTAACTTAAAAATGATAGCTCTGATTAGCTGAAGTTGGAAAAGTTGGGTACACAGGAAATCCAAAACAAGAAATGGTTGGATGTTAAACTGTTCTCTTAATGGCAGGTTAAACAAAAAGGCAAAGTACACAGCAGGATATCTGCCTAAGTCTTATCTGACCTTAAAGTTTATTAACTTTAGTTGTGAGGTCTAGCAAAAGTTCCAATTTTTTGAATATGAGATATATTTTTATCATAATGCATTGCTACACAAAGAACACATCTTTATTCTTTCTATCCTGTGCATGGGTACTTCAAAATATGTACTCGGTGAGCCCCTTGCTTTAGATATAGTTAAATAAAAAGGAGAAAATCAGTGTATAGATTCTGAGCCCTACTCTAGTGTTATTAAATCAAAATCAATAATGATGGGACCCAAGAATTTTAATGTACTTTAATATGAGATATATTATAGGGCATTTAACATAGTGATCCCCAAATAAATATTTTATGGTTTAAACAGTATATAAAATTTAGGGAAATCAGTTAAAACTGCAGACACAAACAGAAGGAAATCAAAGTATTTCATGAAATGTAGTTGGAAGCCATTGGATTCAATTTGTTACTTTTAATAAAACTTTTAACACTCCTACCCCCCCACACACAAATTACATGCTTCTACTTCCAAGTTTCTAAGTGAAAGGGAACAATGCTTTAAAACGTAAAACCTTGCAAAATACTTTAGAGTACTGAGCCTCATAAAGGTCCACTTCCTTTCATGAGTCACTCTTTTCTCCCATGAACTTGTGGGATTTTTATGCACAGCTGTCATTTCTGTGGATTTTGTAGTTAGGATGGTATCATTAACAATTGTGAGAACACAAAGTATCCTCTTGTTTTGCTTTGTGAAGGTTGTAACATGATTTTTCAAGAAATCAACAAAACGAGAATCTTGGCTGCCGTATTCAGTATTAAAATTGGTTGCATGCTTCCCTGAAACCCACTATAAGATGGTTTAATAAAGAAAAGTACCATCTGCAAGAGCTGCCAACCAAGGGCTTAGCTCGTCTCTTCATTCTGGGACCATTCCCATCTAATGATGAAGATACATATCATAGAGGAAGAATTTACAATTGCTCTCATTTCCCCCAATGTCTTTGAAACCGTGCAAATCTTCCTGAACATACTCAAAAGGATCTTTCTCTGCAGGAGACAAATGAGCCATTGGTCCAGATATTACAAAGTACTATAAAAACATCCAACATGTATGTACAGCACCAGAATGATGAAACCCAAAACTCAGATTTCCAAAAAAAGTCACATGTTTGTTGACATTACTTAGAAATAAATTTTCTGAGAAGTGTTATAGCGAGGTGGATACTTCAGTCTTCCTGGGCATGAAAGGAGGCTTGATTTGAACATATCCAATCTGCTTTCCTTTACAATAACCTTTGGGTGTATTCTTTTTTTTAAATTGGATATTTTATTTACATTTCAGATGTTATTCCTTTTCTTCATTTGACCCCCACTCAGAAACCCCCAATCCCATCCTCCCTTCTCCTGCTTCTATGAGGATGTTCTCCCACTCATCCACTCACTCCCACCTCCCAGCCCTCAAATTTCTCCACACTGGGGCATCCAGCCAACATGGGACCAAGGACCTCCTCTCCCACCTATGCCCAACAAGGTCATCATCCCCTACATATACAGCTGTAACCATGAGTTGCTACCTGTGTACTCCCAGGCTGGTGGTTTAGACTCTGGAACCTCTGATTGGTTGGGATTGTTGGTCTCCCCATGGGGCTACAAACCCTTTCAGCTCATTCAGTCTTCTCTCTAACTCTTGGAAACCCCATGATCAGCTCAATGGTTAGCTGTGAGCATCTGGCTCTGTATATGTCAGCCTCTGACAGCTATATCAGGCTCCAGTCAGCATTCATTTCCTGGTATCCACATTGTCTGACTTTGGTGACTCATAGAAGCAGGAGAAGGGAGGATGGGATAGAGGGTTTCTGGGTGGGGGTCAAATGAACAATAGGAATAACATCTGACATGGGATGGATACCCAGGTGGAAGCATCTCCAGATGGCACCTCTTTCAGGTTCTGTCTCACATTTTGTCTCCATATTTGCTTCCATGAGTATTTTGTTACACCTTCTAGGAAGGACTGAAGCACCCACACTTTGGTCTTTTATCTTCATGAGCTTCATGTGGCCCATGAGTTGTATTTTGGGTATTGCGAGCTTTTGGGCTAATATTCAGCTATTGGTGAGTTCATACCATGCATGTTCTTTTGTGATTGGGTTACCATACGAAGAATTATATTTTCTAGTTCTATCCATTTGTATATGTTCTTGTTATCTGTTGAAGCATCTTCTGGGTATATGACCAGGAGTGGTATAGATGGGTCCTCAGGTAATGAAATGTCCAATTTTCTGAGGAACCACCAGACTGATTTCCAGAGTGGTTGTACCAGCTTGCAATCCCACCAAAAATGAAGGAGTGTTCCCTTTTCTCCATATCCTCGCCAGCATCTGTTGTCACCTGAGGTTTTAATCGTAGCCATTTGACTGGTGTGAAGTGGAATCTCAGTGTTGTTTTGATTTGCATTTCCCTGATGATTAAGGATGTTGAACATTTCTTTAGGTGCTTCTCAGCCATTCCACTTTCCTCAGTTGAGAATTCTTTGTTTAGCTTTGTACCCATTTTTAATAGAGATATTTGGTTGTCTGGAGTTTAATTTCTTGAGTTCTTTGAATATATTGGATATTAGCCCTCTATCAGATGGAGGATTGATAAAACATATTCTCCCAATCTATTGGTTGCCATTTTGTTCTATTGACAGTATCCTTTGCCTTACAGAAGCTTTTCAATTTTATGAGGTTCCATTTGTCAATTCTTGATCTTAGAGCGTAAGCCATTGGTGTTCTATTCAAGAATTTTCCCCCTGTGCCCAAGTATTTGAGGTTCTTCTCCACCTTCTCTTCTATTAGTTTCAGTGTATCTGGTTTTATGTGAAGGTCCTTTATTCACTTGGACTTGAGCTTTGTACAAGGAGATAAGAATGGATCGATTTCCATTCTTCTACATGCTGACCTCTAGTTGAACCAGCATCATTTGTTGAAAATGCTGTCTTTTTCCACTGAACAGTTTTAGCTCCTTTTTCAAAGATTAGGTGACCATAGTTGTGTGGGCTCTGGGTCTTCACTTCTATTCCATTGATCTTCCTGACTGTCTCTGTACAAATACCATTCAGTTTTTACCACAATTGCATTGTAGTACAGATTGAGGTCATGGATGGATATTCCCCCAGATGTTCTTTTATTGATGCGAATATTTCTCACTATCTTGGGATTTTTTTATTCCAAATGAATTTGCAAATTGCTCTTTCTATCTCTATAAGAAATTGAGTTTGAATTTTGATGGGAATTGCAGTGAATCTGTAGATTGCTTTCAGCAAGATTGCCATTTTTACTATATTAATCCTGATAATCCATGAGCATGGGAGACCTTTCCATCTTGTGAGATAATCTTCAATTTCTTTCTTCAGAGACTTGAACTTCTTGTCATACATACCCTTCACTTGCTTACTTAGATTCACACCAAGGTATTTCATATTATTTGTGAATATTGTAAAGGGTGTCATTTTCCTAATTTCTTTCTCTTGTTTATTCTTTGCGTAGAGGAAGGCTACTGATTTGTTTGAATTGGTTTTATATTCAGCCACTTTGCTGAAGTTGTTTATTTAGGAGTTCTCTCGTGGAAGTTTTGGGGTCACTTAAGTATATTATCATATCATCTGCAAATAGTGATATTTTGACTTCTTCCTTTTCTACATGGTTCCCTTTGACTTCCTTTTGCTCTCTAATTTCTCTGGCTAGGAATTCAAGTACAATATTTAATAAGTAGGAAGAGAGTGGGCAGCCTTGTCTAGTTCCTGGTTTTAGTGGGATTGCTTCAAGTTTCACTCCATTTAGTTTGATGTTGGCTACTGGCTTGCTGTATATTGCTTTTACTATGTTTAGTTATGGGCTGTGAATTTCTGATATTTCCAAGACTTTTACACTGAAGGGATGTTGAATTTTGTAAAATGCTTTCTCAGCATTTAGTGAGATGATCATGTGGGTTTTTTGTTTGTTTGTTTATTTATTTATATAGTGGATTACATTGATGGATTACCATATATTGAACCATTCCTGAGTTCCTGGTATAAAGCCTACTTGATCATGATGGATGATTGTTTTAAAGTGTTCTTTGACTCAGTTTGTGAGAATTTTATTGAGTACTTTTGCATCATTATTCATAAAGCAAATAGGTTGGAAGTTTTCTTTCTTTGTTGTGTCTCTGTGTGGTTTAAGTATAAGGGTATAAGAACAAATAGTTTGAAGAGAATTGGTGTTAGGTCTTCCTTGAAGAGCTGATAGAATTCTGTAATAAAACCATCTCTTCCTGGGCTTTTTTTGGTGGGGAATCTTTTAATGACTGCTGCTATTTCTTTAGGGGGTTATGTTTGCTCCTGATTTAACTTTGGTACCTGGTATCTGTCTATTTGGTGGTTTCAGACCTGAGTTTGATTATTTCCTGCCTTCTACTCATCTTGGATGTATTTACTTCTTTTTCTTCTAGAGCTTTCAGCTGTGCTGTGTTGCTAGTGTATGGTCTCTCCAGTTTCTTTTGTAGGCACTTAGAGGTATGAGTTTTTCTCTCTTTTTTTTTTATTGGTTATTTTACTTACATTTCAGATGCCATCCCCTTTCTCCAGTCCCCCTCCCTAAAAAACCCCTATCCCATGCCCCCCTTTCCTTTTTGATTTTATACAATTTTTAAACTGTTAATCAAAGGCTTTATAAGTTTGATAATGCTCAATCAGAAGTGTAACCCAATACCCATAGCACTTTCTTAGCACTCCTTTCATTGTGTCCCATGACTTTTGTTATGATGAGCCTTCATTTTCATTAAATTCTAAAAATCTTTAATTTCTTTCTTTATTTCTTCTTCGTCTAAGTCATCATTGAGTAGAGCATTGTACAGTTTCCACATGTATGTGGGCTTTCCATTGTTTGTTGTTATTATTGAAGACTAGGCTTAGTCTGTGCTGATCTCATAAGACGCAAAGGATTATTTCCATCTTTTTATATCTGTTGAGGACTGCTTTGTGACCAATTACATGGTCTATTTTTGAGAAAGTACGATGAGGTACTGAGAAAAAGGTATATTTTTTTCTTTTAGGATGAATTATTTTATAGATATCTGTTAAATCCATTTTGTTCAAAACTTCTGTTAATTTCACTGTCTCTGTTTAGTTTCTGTTTCCATGATCTGTACATTGCTGAGAGTAAGGTGTTGAAATCCCCCACTATTAGTGTGTGAGGTGCATGTGTGCTTTGAGCTTTAGTAAAGTTTCTCTTATGTATGTGGGTGCCCTTGCATTTGGAATGTAGATGTTCAGAATTGAGAGTTCGTCTTGGTAGATTTTTTCCTTTGATGAGTTTGAAGTGTCCTTCCTTATCTTTTTGATAACTTTTGGTTGAAAGTCGATTTTGTTCGATATTAGAATGGCTACTCCAGCTTGTTTTTTGGGACCATTTGTTTGGAAAATTGCTTCCCAGACTTTTACTCTGAAGTTGAATCTGTCTTTGTCACTGAGGTGTGTTTCCTGTATGCAGCAAAATTCTGATCCCTGTTTATGTATCTAGTCTGTTCTTCTATGTCTTTTTATCAGGGAATTGAGTCCATTGATGTTAAGGGATATTAAGGAAAAATGATTGTTGCTTCCTGTTATTTTTGCTATTAGAGGTGGAATTATATTTGTGTAGCTATCTTTTTTGTGTTTGTTTCAAGATTATATTCTTGCTATTTCTAGTTTGTAGTTTCTCTCCTTGTGCTAGAATTTTCCATCTATTATCCTTTGTAGGGCTGGATTTGTGGAAAGATGTTGTGTAAATTTGGTTTTGACATGGAATATCTTGATTTCTTCATCAATAGTGACTGAGAGTTTTGCTATGGATAGTAGTCTGGGCTGGCATTTGTTTTCTCTTAGGGTCTGTATGGTATCAGTCCAGTATCTTCTAGCTTTTATAGTCTCTGGTGAAAAGTCTGGTGTAATTCTTATAGGTCTGTCTTTATATTTTTTCCCCTTACTGATTTTAATATTTTTCTTTGTTTTGTGCACTTGATGTTTTGATTATTATATGACTAGAGGAATTTTTTTTTCTGGTGCAGTGTTTTTGGAGTTTTGTATGCTTCTTCTATTTTCATGGTCATCTCTTTCTTTAGGTTGGGTATATTTTCCTCTATAATTTTGTTGAAGATATTTACTGGCCCTTTAAGTTGGGAATCTTCACTCTCATCTATACCTATTATCTTTAGGTTTGGTCTTCTCATTGTGTTTTGGATTTCATGGATGTTTTTGGTTAGGAGCTTTTTGCATTGTGCATATTCTTTGACAGTTGTATCAATGTTTTCCATGGTATCTTCTGCACATGAGATTCTCTCTTCTGTCTCTTGTATTCTGTTGGTGATACTTGTATCTATGACTTCTGATCTCTTTCCTAGATTTTCTATCTCCAGAGTAGTCTCCCTTTGAGATTTCTTTATTGTTTTTACTTCCATTTTAGATCCTGGATGGTTTTGTTTAATTCCTTCACCTGTTTGGTTTTTTGTTTTTTTAAGGGATTTTTGTGTTTCCTCCTTAAGGGCTTCTACCTGTTTTCCTATGTTGTCCTGTATTTCTTTAAGGGATTTGTGTCCTTCTTAAAGTCCTCTATCATCATCATGAGAAGTGATTTTAAACCTGAATCCTGCTTTTTCAGTGTGGTGGGGTGTCCAGGAGTTGCTATGGTGGGAGAACTGGGTTCTGATGCTGCCAGGTAACCTTGGTTTCTGTTGTTTATGTTCTTGTGCTTGCCTTTTGCCATCTGGTTATCTCTGGTGCTACCTGTACTTACTGTTTTTGACTGGAGCCTATCTTTCAAGTTATCTTTCTTGTGTCAGAACTCCTCAGAATCTAGCTGTCTCTGTGATCCTGTGATCTTGAGCCCCATGGGTGGAAGAGCTCCTGAGACTCAGGTGCTTCTGGAATCCTGAAATCCTGCTGCTACGAGTGCAGAGGTTTCTCTGTTGCTCTGAGTGCAGAGGTTCCTATAGGATGGGTCAAGATATGGAGTCTTCACGAGAGCAGACCAGCTAGGAGTCTTTCCCAGCCAAAAGCTTGGGTATATTCTTATTTTCATTTTAGTGTTCAAAATGAAAGTGTTGATATGAAAATGTATAGAAAATAGATATCCCAGGTTTTACCTATACTTGTGACCCTAATCTATGGACTGTCACTTTGTTTTCAACTTCCTCTCCTCATTGAGTGTGCTGTGATTCAATCATGGTTTCCATGATTCTATGTAATAGTTCCATTAGAAGTGGATACTATGTTTCTTTGCTGATGGAGTCCACTTGAAACAGTTTGCACCATATTATAAACTCCCTTGGGATTTACATTATCTCCACATACTTTTTAAAAATGAAACTGTAAAGTAGCAAGATGAATTTACCATTTTAGTCATTTGTTGAAGCTATTTCTATAGTTAGCAATTCTGAATTGCCTTATACATAGAATAAGAAATGTATGCTGTCTACTTCCTAGTGTCACACTTGAAACATAGATATTCAAAGCCATAGCTATTGGACCATCTGTAAAGGGATACATTTATGAAGTAGCATGTAATAAACTCTGGTTAAATTTCCTTGTAAAGCTAAATCAGTATCTTGTAAATAAGAAGACCTTGTGAGGAAGAATGATATATTTCATACACAGCATCATGTGACAGAAACTACCAGATTAATATCTGTATTATTTGGTTAATACTGAGAGAGATAATGTACCTGTATCTGTTATGTAGGAGAAATAGCTTTAGAAGAGGGGCATTTCACTCACAGGAAAATGGAGGCCAGTTTTCTGCACTGACAATGATTTTCAACAATACCTGGGTCTTGAGAAGGGAAAATTGGGTGCAGTTGGAGCTTGTATCAGCTCTGTCCTGGAATCAAGGAAACAAGAATATTACTTTGCAGCAAAAAGCAGGTTGGTTTCTCATAAAAGGTCAATTTCATTAGAATATCGAAAATTGAAAACTATTAGCTGAAACCTCCATTAATGTAAAACAATGTGTTTATATATAACCAGTTAGTAATGTCTTAGATTAGTAAAGTGATAGGCCAAAGATTCCTAAATTGCCAAGAATAATCCTATAATTCACAATTATTTAGCAAAGAAAGAAAACTGAAGCTCAAATGATGACTGACTTATGTGACTACTTTATCAACAACTGACTACTACTAAAGTTAATCCCTCCATTATGAGTTACAAGGATCTTCTGCCTGCGAGAATTAAATAAAACCTTCCAGTATTCATTATAATTTCTACATGTGTCTCATTTTGCAAGAATATTTCAATTTCTTATACTTGTTCTTAGAGAGGATAATGACATCTCCAATGCTACAACCCTATACTTAATAGGACTTATGTAAGAAGCATTCTGTGAGATGTATTACTACTTTCTTTTCATTTTCCTTTTTATTGGATATTTCATTTATTTACATTTTAGATGCCATCTCCTTTCCCCATTCCCCCTCCCCAGAAGCCCCCTATTCCATCCCTCCTCCTCCTTTTTGATTTTATACCATTTTAATTACATGCATGTATTAAGGTCAGTTCTAGGTTGAGGGTCTAGCAATTCAATAGATGCAAATCGTAAAGGAACAAGCAAAACAATAAATACAAATAGTCAAAGAACAAGCAAAATGCAATAAAAAAGTTCTGGGATCACTCCTTTCTTAATTAAAGACACAGAGAGTTTATATTTTACAAAGGTCTTATGAAACCTGTATATCCAATTATTTTAAAATATTAAATTATATAAATTTGTATGAACATATGCAAGTTAGTGTGGGTGTTTGTAGAGGTCAGAGGTATTGGCTCTCCCTAAAGCTAGAGTAACATGTAACTGTTAAAGGCCTGACATAGATACTGGAAACCAAAAATGGTTCCTCTTTAATAGTAGCATACATTGTTAACTGATGAGCTTTACCTCCATTTTGATCATTTTAACAAACATATTTCTCTTTCTAATTATTTTCTGTACTTGGACCTTATTCCAGGGGCTTCCACATACTAGGCATCCTTCTACCATGAAGCCACATTTGCACATTTTAAAAAATAATATTCACATTTTTTTATGTTACCTAGACATGTTCCAAATACGCCGTACTACTTCAGCCACTTTAATAACTGACATTGTAACTGGTATTGCAGGCAAGCACCAGCGAGTATTTTTACAAAATAGTTTTATGTTCTGAAATTTGTATCTACATAATTATGTAGCAGGGGGCATTGAAAAGAACCTATATCATTAATCAAAGATGAATACATTTCTTCTTATGAATCTATATTCTTGTTATCGTAGTTGTTTTGAATAAGTCATACTATAGGCTCAAATTTGTGACAGCCACATGTGAAAGAAGTGGGGACTATTTTTTTAAAGGAACATGATACAACAGTGGTTCTCAATCTTTCTAATTCTGCAACCCTTTAAAATACAGTTCCTCATATTCTGGTGACCTTCCACAATAAAATTAGTTTTGATGTTACTTTATAACTCTTGATTTTTCTACTGTTATGAATCACAATGTAAATATCTGTGCTTTCCAGTGCTCTTAGGTGACCCCAATAAACAATTCATTCACTCCCAGCATAAGGTGTTACAACCGACAGGTTAAGAACCACTGCTCTAGTAGGTCTATGAGAGTATGTAGTTCTTTTGCTGAGGGGATTCATATAATATTTCACCAATTGTAATAGTTAGAAAAAATGCTGATGAAATTTTAAAAATCATTACTAAGAGAAGGTCAATAAATGTTGTAAAATATATTTGGTGCTTACAGACAATAGCATAATTAGGTCTTGAAGCTGCTGGAACTGCAGAGAGAAAAATGGAGGAAGAAAGGGAGCAAGGAATGGAGGGAGGAAGGGAGGGAGGGAGGGAGGGAGAGAGGGAGGGAGGGAGGGAAGGAGGGATGGAAGTCTATGGATTTTGGCATATAGTCATCTGAGATAAATACTAAACTTCATCACTTTATCTGGCTATTTTCTTCTGATTTTCTTGTGAGTGAAAATCCCTGTCTCTACACTAGTTTTAAACAATAAATTGTGATAATCAACTTTCTTTCTTACTTATTAGATAGTCAAAAGTGTGAGAATCTGGATTTTAGAAGAGATCTGATTCCTAAATTCCACACTTGATGGGAAGGTCATCAGAAAGGCAGTACAGCTTTGTTTCTATCCCCAGTCCCCTCAGTGAGAAGGGGCTGTGCTGTGAACCTTGCTTCATTTTTCCCTTAATTAAACAAACACTATTGAGCTGAAAAATTAATTTAAAACTTGATTATAAGTTGAATTATGAATATTGATCACCTGACTGTTATTTGAAAGCTCTAAAATTCTTTTTTCACATCAATCATGTTGAGACAATTTTATTAATTAATGTGTGTATTCTTTTTAGATGCTACTTTTTCTATTTTTTAATAGTTAGCTTAAAAACATCATGTAATTATATATATAAGGTATATAAGTTTTAAAGAATATAAGGCTAACTCAGTCAACTATGGGAGATTAATTTAGATTTAAGTATAAAGTTTTGAGTGAATATTATATTTTTGATCCTGGAAGCATGAAGAATAACTGTAGGCTATTTTGATAACAGATAAAATTATATTTGTAGTAAAAACTAATAGTCATTTAGATCTTGCTTACTTTCCAAGTTTGCTAACTGATTTGTTGATGGTTGATATCAATATCTCCCTTAAAATCACTTATACAGCAGTGTGTATTACCATGACAATTAAATGCATTAGAATAGAAAAAGTTAAAAATAGTGTAGATATTTCATAAATATCTCATTTTTTATCTTTTTTGTGATAAGATGTCTTAAAAATAGATGAGCAAAAATACAAATAAGGTATTCTATATAAATAAGAAAGATTTGGAGGCAATTACTATGAAAATTGTTAATGAAATAATAAAATTAAAATCATACAGCTTTGGCCACCATAAAGTTTATGGCCAATTAGAGAGAGAAATACTTGCAGAATATTTACAAGTAAGTACATGAAAAAAATTCCAGGAAAAATAAAACCTAAATCAGGGAAACTGTAACCCAGATTATGCTTTTGCATTGACATACTTAAATAAGTAAAATTTACACTTAGGAATTAAGATTAAGACAGGATTACAAATTTTTGACTCTAAAAATAAGGTATAGAGACTCAATGTAGAGACAGTATTAAATTTGAAAACCTAAAAATTAAGTTTTTCTTAAATAAAATGAGAGAAAAAATTGATGAGAATTTTGGAAGTCAGAAATATGAGGCAATCTTGGTAAACATGGCAAGTTATGTGAGTTAGGGTGACTGTGTCTCTCCTTTGTCTATAGTTTCTCTGAATCCATTCCCTTGCTCTTTGTATATTACAGTAGCTAATAGAATGAAGAGGAATAAATTGGTACCAGTATCTTAACCTATGTACCAAGAAGTCCTACATATTTTTTCTTGTACTCTGTGTCTATGCTAAAATTATAAGAAAGTCATGCCTTTGATTATTTTTGGATGTAATGGATGAGAATGTGTGTTGGTAAGTATGTTTCTCAACTCGTGACATTGGTTGAGCAGCTCACATACAAACTAGCCAGCACAGTGGAGCCCAATCCATCAAATGCAACAAGTTTTTAGGTAAATACCACAGGACTATAGGAGGAGTATTTTATTCCTTTTGGATATTGAGATAGTCTGAGGTCATAGATTGAAGCAATAGCTAACACTGAAGGCCTTAAAAATCAAACAAGTACAAACATCTTTCACTTTTGCAAAATAAACTTTAATACCGTTTTAAGATATAACACAGAAAGACTAGACAGGGAGACGATGTGATATATATGTAATGTATGGTCAAGGGCAGTCTGAACTGGACAAAGAGGTATGAAGACACAAACAAGGATTTCTGAAGTATTTGAGTTACAGCAACCAGATCTTCATATATTTTGTGTATGGTGCATTTTCATTACAGTATGTCAACTGTGTTTGTTTTCACTGTTCAAGCTATGCTGTGATCATGATGAAATGGAAAAGAATGCAGAATGAGTGAATGGAAGCAATAGAATGATTCTCAAAGATAGCCACATATTAAATTATCCTGGCACAGTTATCATAGTGAGTTTAAAGTTTGTGGCTTTAAGACAAGTTTGAAAACCATTCAAGAATAAAGAATGAGACAAAAATATCTGTTTCAAGTCATTGATAGAGCTGTGTTAAATTGTGCCAATTTTAATGTACAGTCATCATCAGAGATGCAGTTTGAGAACTATTCCAAATATATCTGTATACAACAGAAGGCAAGCATCTTTGTACATTCAAAATATAAAATCCTAACATAATTTATGAGGGTGATGTGTTAGTTAACTTTCCATCACTATAACAGAATTTTAACATAACTTCTGAAACAACCTTCACAAAGAAAATAAGTTTTTTGTTTTTGTTTTTGTTTTTGTTTTTGTTTCTTTGGCTCACAAATCATAAAGGTTGGACAACCACACAGGTGTACTACTTTGGCGATTAAGCCATTAAGTATGAAACCTTAAAAATATTCAACACCTATATTATAGCAGTTGTTCTACAAGTACATGTATGTACTTATTTTCTAAACTTATCTAAGCTACTTCTACGTTAAATTATATATATATCATGTGGCCACAACCATTTTGGGATTGTTAATTGGTATCCTTTAGAATAGATTTTTCCAGTTTCAGCATCATTAGTATTTGTGGTTGACAATTCTTTCTTGAGGCAACATTGTTCTTTTGTACATTATAAGTTGCTTAACAGTAAGTGCCCTTGGCCTTTAGGATCCCAACCTTATTGCTGTGACTGTGACAGCCAAAACAGTTTCCCATATTTTGTCAAACTTAACTCTACAGGGTAAAATTATTTTGAATGAAGAAGAGTCATGTTATAGAGTAAGTAACTGTTTTTTCTTATAAATAATAAGTAAATATAGACTAAACAAATTTAATGACAGAGCTGCATATTGTTTCTGAATCATTAGTTAAGTATATTTCTTTAAACAGCTTAATACAAAGCAACACTCTTGGGTACAAATGTGTTTTATGTTTGTTTGTACGTAATATAGACCCTTCACAAAGCCTTACTAAGATGAATTACTTTGAGCAGTGTATTTAAATGTATATAAAGTACTCTCTTTAAAAATGAAAATAAGCAAATAACATTACATTTACAAAACCTATTTACATGCTTTTGAAGATCAGGATGGAGTATATAAGTTTAAATTTTGTTCTTGTGATACCAATAATATGAATACCTAAATTTAAAACTATAGTTCAATATTTTAAATGATATCTAGTTACCAAGCTTCACATGTGTTCAAAGGTAATTTGATATATTCATTTTCTGTAAATTGAGCATGAGTACAAATAGATGTAAAAGTATATTATTTTTTGCCTAAATGTATACAGAGTAGTATAGCAATTTCAAGTTTTACATTTCCAAAAGCTAAATGGCTTTATATTGTTTTAAATTTTTAAGCTCAATAAATTGAAAATCAATGGCAATCTAGCAATTCTAAATAATCTTTTATCTATGCATGGAAAACATAACTCAAAAGTATAATTGTAAAGTAACAACAGAGACTAGACAGGAATTACAGAAGACAAAGCTGAGTCCAAGTAGGAGTGGTTCCAGAATGGAAGGACCATGGTGTATAGAGATTAAAGGATGGCAGAGAGAACAGAACAAGAGGCAAAGAAGCAAGAATATGGCTAATACCGTACCACAGTAGCAACAACTAAGGCAGTACTGAAGGCCTGGAATAAGACACAGATCCAATCACATTCCAAGTCATTTACAGACATTTTCATCTTTCTTTGAATATTTTCTGAGGTGACCCATGACTAGTAAAAAACAAAACAAAACAAAAAACAAAACAAAAACAAAAAAAAAAACAAAACAAGCAAACAAACAAAGAAACAAAACAAAAAATAAACCCTAGCAAATTGTATAAATAATCACAGTGATTAGACAATAGTCATTTAAAAAAACTATAAAATCCAGAAGACAATCATTTTGGGACAAAACTAAGGATGGAATGTTTTCGTGAGTCCCATCTGCTAGTGGGTACTACGACTGAAATGAAAAGTGAAGCTCTCTAGTAAAATCTTGGGCTTTAGAATCAATGTTCAGTCCTATACACATATTACAAATAAAGCCATAAATAAAAAGGAGATTAACTTAAGGTTTCTATTGCTGTGAGAAAGTATGACAGAAAATAACTTAGTGAGGAAGTGAAATTTCAGGGCAGGATTTCTAGCAGATCTGGAACCCAGAGGAAGGTACTGAAAGGGAAGCTCTGGAGGAGTGCTACTTACTAGGTTAGCTCCTTATAAATTGCTGGGGCTGCTTCCTATACCATTCAAGATCACTGGCCCAATGAACTGCTTACCACCCACAATGGACTGGGCCATCTCACTTTAATCATTAAGTAAATAGCTCCCATGAACTTGTCTACAGGCCAATCTTATAGAGGAATTTTCTTATAAAATGATCCCATCTTAATAGATATGTGTAGATGTATGTCAAGGTGACACAAAAGCAGCACAATTACCATTTGTTTAAATTGATACACAAATATGATATTTATTAATTCATAATATTTTCTTTATCATTCTTTTCGAAAAACTCAAAAACATGTATAATCTTAAAAATCCCACAGTCTTTTAACTGTGGGCACTTATGATACAAACAACGTCAGATACTTTATTTTTACACAATCAAATCAAAGCAAAGCCAAAAACCCAGCAGTGCTAAAGGTTCAGTGGTTGAAGTCTGGGACCCATGCTCAATCTTATCCTCTGGGCTGTGAAGTGCTCCATTTCTCCAGCTCTGCTATTCACAGCATACAAAAATTGATTTTATAGGCTCTGGCTGGGAAGCATTCCACGTATATGGCTGTCACTGATGGTCACTCTGTGCTTTGTCATCCTTGAAATATTTGGATCTCCATTCTAGCTGGAGTGAGCTGCAGCTTCACCAATAGCATCACTGTTGTGGACTGATGTTTGTATTTTCTGCTCCCTCAAGAGTGGTGTCTGTACTCAGGTGAAGTCAGATAAGGCTACAGCCTGTGATTGGGCAGTGGAAGAAAAAGGTGTACCTGAAAGTTTTAGAGAGGGGAAGCAGAAAGAAGAAAGATAGATGAGATGGGGGATGGAAGAAAATAGAGGAAGAAGATGAACCAGAATCACGTGGCCTCTAGGAGCCATAAATAACTAGGGATTTCATAGATGGGCAATAGAGTGAATTTGTCAAATCTAGGTGTGTAGCTTGTACTTATATCAATTGAGTTTTGCATTCTTTGCATGGACATTTTAGGGATAGAGATTTATTGTTATAAATTTGGCTGGTATATTACAAGTCTCTAGTGTTATCGTTTTAAGAGACTAAGGGTATCTGAGCAAGTGGTAGCTGGCTTTCTGCAGGCTAGCCATAGGCGGTGGATGGCCTGGGAAGACTGGAGCAGCTTGGCAACATGCTGGCCTCCGGAACCAGGGCAAGAAGGCCGCTTGGGGCTAGCCATGGGTGGGCAAGACTTAGCATGGATCATTTATTAAAACTACTCACAACACCTCTCCCAGGCTCTCTTCCTGTACTCTGTCACAAGATTTGAAGCCTAAACTTCTCTTCATAACCTCTTCAATCCATGGGCTTCGGATTCAACTCAAGCTGAGCTTTCACCAGTGGCCTCTCCTGACCTCTCCTGAGCACCTGAGAAACTCTTATACAACACAAACTTTGACTGCGCAAAGTAAAGCCAAAGTACAGCACAAGGTACAGTCTTGTACCAAAGATTTTTTTGTGCTGAGTCTGAAGAACATTTTCGAGAACATTTCAGTTCAGTGATACTGGTATCTTTGTAATCACTGCTAATTTTTCAGCTTCAACCAACCAGCACTGATTGCCCAAACAAAGCAAAGGTTTCACTTTAATGATTCTGGTCCTTTGTTAAATCAGCTAATTCTTCAGTCTCGGCTGACCAGAGCCACAGATTCTTAATTCAAAATATTGAACAGTCCCTAAGTGTATTTATTTCCTTGTAAAACTTTACAAACTAGGGCACTATAATCTACGTTACTGGGCACTATAATCTACGTTACTGTCGGCACTATCTTCCACTTCTTGCAGCTGCCCATTGAGCTCTGAACACCCTTGGCTTTTCTATCCAAAAGTTCTTAACTCCTCACATTCTTCTCCTCCACTAACATGGAAGATCCATCAGAGGACTAATGGTACCATTTTCTCTCATAATTCGGGTTTCTATTTCTGTGATAAAATACCATGATAGAAAGTAACATGAGAAGAGAAGGGATTGATTTTGTCTTACACTTTGTAGTTCATCGTCCAATAAAGTCAAGTCAGGAACTCAAGCTGGGCAAAAACCTGGTGACAGAAGTCTTGGAAAAGAGCTGCTTACTGGTTTGGCTACTAAAGACTTTATCAGCCTGTTTCTTTACCATAGAAGACCACCTACCCAAAGCTGGCATCCCTCTTTCCAGGTATGTCTAACTTTCTGTCAAGTCGACAAGGAAACAATCAGCATGATGCTAAATAAAACAATGGCAGGCAGATTAACAATTTCTTAGCTTAGATCCTCTATAAGAGAAACATTTACTCTTTAATTGCTCTAACTTTATATCTGCTGCTTGCATTTGTCTGTTTACATATTTGGTTATCCATTATATAGCTTCAGCTCTGTACCTGTACACACCAATTCTGTCATTTGTAAAAATAAATTTTCTTGTGGAACTCTGAGGACTAAGTGTCAATGTAAGGGGCAATGTTCAAGATAGGACTATATTCTCTGTAGCAAATTTAAACATGGTACTAAAGTAGTAGTCCCTGTCAGAATTGGGTATATGTTTTAAGACTTCTCTCATCGTTTTTAATACACTCAATTTGAGAATACATAGAAGAAAAATAAGCACCCCTAGATTCTGAAGGGAACAGGAATTATGACATGGTTACAATTACCATCAGGCATATGACTGGATTCCTTTTAGGAAAATATATTATGTGTCTTGGCGACCAAATGCAGCCAAAAGGCAAATATAAAAGTTTTAAAAATAACTATTGATTTTTTTAAAAAGTACTAATACGTTCCTACTAGAAATAAAATCTTTGTTCTATGCACTGTTATAGTTCATGTAGATTACAGGTGCATTTATTATCACAAAATGATTTTTTTGGTGGCAGAGAAAATATCATGTTTTATCTATGTGACTATTATAAAAATACAAGACAGTACAACTTTAATTAAATTTAACCTTTAGAATGTGTTGTGTTTTATGAGTCATATTATATAACATTTCTCAAGAATTCCAATTATTTTGAAATACAGTTAGTTAATAATAAAATTTTTACTTTGGTCAGAAAGGAAATCAAAACATGGGCCTTGTTTGCTGTTGTTAGTAAGGATTTGTGTATACATGTTCCCAGTGGAAAGAGCATGTGGCACTTTGAGCTGCGTTACAACAATTGCTTAAAAGTTAGGGACATGCAAGGAGTAGAAATGTAATGTTTTGGATTAAACAAAATAGTGAACTTCATTGCAAAGTACATGAATTATTAATCATTTTTGGATTATTATTGCCCTCAGGTCTTGAAAATTTCCTACACATTCTCATGCTTTATAAATCCTCAAGTATGCATTTGCAAAATGTGGCATTTCAGATAAACCTCTCCCACAGTATGTATCCTGGGATCGCACAGATGCTGCACTAATCCTGTGAACTCTTCTTTATCAATGAGGACACTTGACATTTCATCAACACAGTGTTTGAGGACCAGGTAGAAGCTTACTGAGTGCATAAGGGCCATCAGAAGCTGAGGAGGCCACTTGCCATTGATTGGGCTCATAACAACTTCTCTTGCAGGCTTCCGGCTGGATCTGGGCACTTTGCATTACTTCCTTCATTTCAGTTTTGCTCTGTTGTGTTGGAAAAAATACCTTTTACACACACACACACACACACACACACACACACACACAATATATATATATATATATATATATATATATATATATATATATATAATTTCTATATATACAATATATATTAAGAAATATATATTATATAACATTTCACAAAAATTCCAATTATTCTAAAATACAGTTAGTTGAAATACACACACAAATTATATTTATATATATTATAATATTATAATATATATTTCTCAAGTATATATATACATATATTCTTAATTCAGCATATCTTTTTAGCTATTAAAAGGCACTCAAATTTGTTCATTTAATAAAATGTAACAGAGAACTTTATGCTTTCTGATGATTTTAGAAGCTACTGAAAGGAACACACCGTGGAACTCTGCCTAATACTAGTGTATAGAGGCTGAAATTTACGGTTCTTCCCAGTCACCACATTCAACTTAGCTTCCTCTCATCAATTCTACAGTAAAGGTAAAATCTCTTGTCCTCAGTGTTTCACTTGCTAAATAATGAATATAAATAAATTGAAAAAGTATAATATTAAAGTATTGCATCAGTCAATATAAGTTAAATTACAAAATTCAATTTAGCTTTATTCTAAAATAATCAAACACTTCTTCTGATTTTGTTTGTTGTGCAGAATTAAAATGAGAAAACACTCAATTTAGGATAGTAAGAAATCCTTGAACAAGGATTTCTGTGGCTGCTCAATGGTCAGCTTCTGATCGTATGAAACTTTCAGCACAAAGCCTTCAAGACTCTATATTTAACTAATCTGCAAACTAGAAAAATGTAATATTTTTTCTTCATTCAATTTTAGATTTATTCAAAATCATATCAAATTGTGAAAATCTAGAATTTAAGAAATAAATAGCAGTCCTCCTCTATACAAACAATAAATGGTCTAAGAAAGAAATTAGGGAGGAAACCCTTTATAATGGCCACAAATAATACAAAATATCTTGGTGTAATACTAACCAAGCAAGTAAAAGACCTTGATGGCAAGAACTTTAAGCCTTGGAAGGAAGGAAATTGAAGAAGACATCAGAAGATGGAAAGATCTTTCATGATCATGGACCAGAAGAATTAGTATAGTTATAATGGATATCCTACCAAAAACAAACTATAGATTCAATCCAATTTCCATCAAAATTTCATCACAATTTTTTAGACTTTTTAAGAACAATACTCAAGTTTTATATGGAAAAACAAAATGCAGGATAGCTAAAGAAATATTGTACAATATAAAAACATCACCATCCCAGATTTCAAGCTGCATTACAGAGCAGTATTAATAAAAACTGAATGGTATCAGTATAAAAACAAACCCTATTCAAGGATCAAGGGTATTGAGTCAAAGAACCAGAAATAAACCCATACACCTATAAACACTTGATTTTTGCCAAAGATCCAAAACCATACAATGGAAAATGGAAAGCATCTTCAACAAATAGAGCTGATCTAACTGGATGTTTGCGCGCAGAAGAATGCAAATAGATACATGTCTACTACCCTCAAAAACAAAACTTAAGTCCAAGTGGATCAAAGACTTTAACATAAAACAAGATACAGAAACCATGATAGAAGAAACATTGAGAAATAACCTTGAATACAAGAAGACACTTCTCTGAACAGAGTACCAACAGACCACACTCTGAGATAAACAATTAATAAATGGGACTTCATAAAACTGGAAAGCTCTGTAAGGCAAATGATACCTTCAATAGGAGAAAACGGCAGCTTACAGAATGGGAAAAGATCTTCACCAACTCTTCATCTGACTGAGGGCTAATATCCAAAATATGTAAAGAACTCAATAAATTAAACATCAACAACCTAAATAATTCAATTTTAAAGGGGGGTATAGAGTTGAAAAGAATTCTCAAAAGAGGATCCTATATTGGATGAACAAGAAGGACTTCAAGAAATGTCCAAAGTCCTTAGTCATCAGAGAAATGCTAATCAAAACTACTCTGAGATTCAATTGTACAAACATCAGAATGGTTAACCTCAAAAACTGAAGCAATAGCACATGGTGGCAAAGATGTGGAACAAGAACACTTCTCCATTGCTGCTGTGAGTGTAAAATTGAACAACCATTTGAAAATCAATTAGGCAGTATCTCAGAAAATCGGGAATAGTTCTTCTCAAGACCCTGCTATAGCATCCTGGGCATCTACCCAAAAGATGTTCCACCATCTACAAAGACACTTGCTTGACTATGTTCACAGCAGCTTTATTATTAATAGCCAGAAATTGGAAACAACTTATCTATCTCTCAACAGAAGAATTGATAAAGAAATATACATTTATAGAATGGAGTGTTATTCAGCTATCAAAAATAAGGATATCACGAAACTTGCAGGCAAACAAAACAAGAAAATATCATTCTATGTGAGGTAACCCAGACCCAGAAAGACAAAGATGGTACATACTTATAAGAGGATATTAGCCATAAAGTACAGAGTAAGTATGCTACAATCCATAGACCCAAAGAAGATATGTAAGAAAGAGGGCCAAAGTGAGGATGCTTGGATCTCACTCAGAAGGGGTTGGTGTCCTCATGCCTCAGCTAGAAATTTGCCCAGTTACTTGAGTTGGCTACTTCAGGTTACATGACCTTGATTGCTAGTGGTCTAGCTTGGATAGCCCATATAGGGTCTGGGAAATATTCTTTTGGGTATATGCCCAGGATGGCATAGCTAGGTCTCGACATACAACTATTGCTAATTTTAATCTGAAAATCCACATAATGATTTCCAATATGCTTGTACAAGTTTGCATTCTTACCAGCAATAGAGATGCAGAGACTGACAGCCAAACATTAGGCAGAGGAAGAGGATAGAATGAAGGAGCCAGATGGGTCAAGGACTATAGTGCTGAGTTTCGCTATGCCACTTTGGCTTCTGGCAGGTTGCAGGCTTCCAGTCACCCACCAGGAACTCATTGGATCTGCGGATGAAAGCCAAACACACACACACACACACACACACAGAGACACAAGCTTATTTTTGAAATGGTTCACTAGCTCAAAGACTGGGCAGTTCAAATCCTCTGCCCAGCTATCCTTTTGGTACTCCTGACTCAACAGCCTGTAAATCTGTGATCTACCTTTGCTGCTCTATTTTTGCTGGACATCCCCCTAGTCTTTGGTGCACAAGATGGTTCTGGGCAGTCCTTACAGGGGCCACATTCTTTCTTACCTACATTTCAGATGATTTTTCTTCCTCAGCTCTAAATCTGATCCATCTCTTTCTGAAACATGGTGATTTTCTTATCCTCTATATTTCATCCTTTCCTTTGTTATGGTAGATAAAACCCAATTAAAGACAAGGACCTTTAGCATATGGACACAGAGATCCCTGATTAATCAAAGTATTAGAAATAATCTCAAACAAAGGACACCAAAAGAAAACCTACAAAATCAACTAACTTGGACCCTGAACCACCAACCAAAGAGCATACCCCAAAACATGTGCAACAAATGTGCAGCTTGTTTTTTACGTGAGACCTCTAACAACTGGAACAGAGGCTGTCTCTGACTCTGTTGCCAGTCCTTGGACAGTTTTCCTCTAACTGGGTTGCCTCGGCTAGCCTAAATAGAAGATGAGCCTAGTCCTACTGCGACTTGATATGCCAAGGTGGGTTGCCTTCCAATGAAGGCTTCTTCTTTGAGGAGAAAAGATGAGAGAAATGGAGATAGGGGAAATGACAAGGAATAATTAGCAAAAAAGAACATAGGGGAAATTTTTTTCTTTGTCCTGCACTGACCAAGATCTTTTTTTTTAAATTGGGTATTTTATTTATATTTCAGATGCCATCCACTTTCTCCATTTCCTTTCCCTAGAAAGCCCCTATCTCATGCCCCATTTTCTTTTTTGCTTTTGTACAATTCTTATAGGGGAAATTTTGAGTGAGTTGTAATGTAAATAAGTAAATTAATAAAAAATGCAATGTAATGCAGTCTCACCATGCAGCATCACTAATGAATCCAAACCATTCATTACCAAAGCAGTTTTTTCAGCAGGATTAGAGCATGATGTTCCACTTAACCCAAAGACAGTATTTCTTTTTTTTTTAAAAAATGTTTATATTTACATATTATTTATGGATTTATGGATGTTAACTTGTGAGTGTATATATGTGTGTGTGTGTGTATGAATGAGAGTATGTAATCTATATGTGGAGGTTGAGGAAAACCTCAAGTTTTATTCTAAAGTGGTATCTACATCTCTCTCTTTCTTTCTTTCTTTCTTTCTTTCTTTCTTTCCTTCTTTCTTTCTTTCTTTCCACTTTAAGACAGGGTCTTTCACTTTCTGGAATTCATCAAGTAGGCTAGGGTATTATATCCCATATTTTCATAGGAACAAAATAAGTTTAAGAAATTAGAAACCATCAAATCACCTATCACTAGGGGCTATTCATGGGAATAAACCAAATAATGCTTTGAGTTTAACCAATCAAAACTTGTGTTTTAAGGCACTTCTGTCTTTGTAGCCTCTTCAGAATGTAAAAATCAAGCTTTGTAGTGGAACGTTGTACAATGGACATGTACTCAATTTCTAATACATTTTTATTTCTAGACTATGTTAATATTAGGCTGTGTTTTAATGTTTTTCTATTTTTAATGGACATATAAACCTTGAAGTTCACTTTGTAACTTAGTACATTTTCTAAATCATGAGCTTTTGCAAAATTTTACAGCTAGGAAACAAAAATATAATGTAATTATGTACATGCTATATTCATTTTCTAATTAAAAATAAGGTTTTGGGGCCTTGGTGACACATACCATTAATTCCAGAATACAAAACATAGAAGCAGACCTTTGTATTTGAAGTCAGCCATGTCAATATAGTGAGTTCCATGCAAGTCAAGGCAATATATTGAGATTATTGTCTCAAGAAACAAAACATGTCAATAATAACAAAAAACACACATAGTGGGGGTTATAGAGCATGCTCAGCCATGAGAACAGTGATTACTCTTCCAAAAAACCAGATCTTTGTTCCTAGCAGATGTGTGGCATCTTACAACTGACTGTAACTTCAGTTTCCAGAGACCTCAGTGGCCTCTTCTGTCAGGTGTGCAAGTGGTACAAAGACATTCATTCAGGAAAAAAATATGTAAAAGGAAAATCAATAAATCTTTAAAAAATAGTAATTGTTTTTTCTTTAAAAGGACATTTTTCCATTATTAAAATTGTTCTTTATATCTGTCTCTTGTAATAATATTGTCTCCAGAAGGGCCAAGTTATATTTTCATTGTTAGTTTTATTATATTAAGAAAATCATTAATCTTAATTCTGTGTCTTTAGCTTATGTTTTCAAAAAATAGGTTAAAGAAATAGCTACCTTCTAGCTGTGCATGGATACTAATTAAATTGTGAAATGTCAAGCTTGAATGAAGGGCTGGATTAGAGAGCATTCCCTATAAAGCATGACTGATCCATTGTCATGGCTGTCCTTGGTAGGCATACCAGCTGTCAAAGAAGTTTGATGTCTCGAACAGAAAAAGAAAAAAAAAAAAAAAACAGAAACAAATAAACAGTCAAAACCAACCTCTTCCCTACTGATGGCTGTTCAAAAAACTATTTTGTATTAAATTGCCTTGCTTATATTTTTAAATTGTCATTAAGATAAAATAGTCACATTAGGAGGCTCTCTAGTGATGGTTCATCATTAAAGAACATTGAATGCTCCTCCAGAGGAAAATTTTTTGATTACTAGGCCCCCAAATGGCAGCTCTCAACTGTCTAGTTAGATATCCCAGCCTCTTCTATCACTTATGAGGGGCAAGAAACACACATGTGGTGCAGAGACATACATACAGACCAAAAATACCCATGCATATTAAATAAAAGTAAAATGTCGAACCAACGTAAAATATTAATAAACTTAAAAAACTAGTTCACCTTTAAAACAGTCAAATTAATGCTGACTTTGTTCTCCACTGAGCTGTAGGTACCTTGAATAGTGAAGAGTTTTAGATTTATTCTATGCTTTAGGACTGTGGCACCGATGCATGTAACAGATAAAGCTGCTCACCGCTTTGATTGTAAGCAGAAAGTTCAGAAAATAAAAGAGACTGTCATCATTTATGAGGACATGACCTCAATCCTTTCAGGATCTCTCACTAGACTTATACCACTTCCCAGCAGACCCCAGGTACAGACCAGGGATTTTGAGGAGTATGGACAGGTTCCAGTCAACTACAGCAATATTATTTAGGCACTTGAACTATGGTCCCTACTGTGCTCTCTGCTGGCCAGAGCACCTTGTTTCCTGAGAGTTTTCAAGAATAAACTGGAGTTCACATTGCTTATTGTGTTTAGCAACACAAGCCACAAGTTATACTTGAGCTCCATGAAAAAATATTTCTAGGTTGAAGTGAATGAGAAAGGCCATATTCTGCATACATATTTGAAAATTCTTAGGAGCAAAAATATGTTATTCCAACATGTAATAATTTTGTAAGTGTGACTTTTTCTGAGTCCTCTTTAAAGGAGCTAGCACAGGGAAAGACAAAAATTCCAGAATAAGTCTTTTTATTTTTTAGTTTTTCTAGAAAGTTTTAGAGTTGAAGCCTTGTTCCTCTGTAGAAGGTGAACAGTGACAAAAACTTATCCCTCCACCTCTGTTACCAAGACATATTTAAGAGAACACAGAAAACAACATGTTTTAAAGAAAGAACATTAAAAGATCATTAATGTGTAGAATATACTAATTAATATATAATGTGAAGTCTCAAAGCCTGGGACAAATGGCTGAGGTGCCTATTTAACATACTGAAATGAACCTTATCACCAAGTTTTCTTGGCATCCCTCATCCTGTACAGTTACAGAGTCCTACACGTTTACATACTCTGCCTCCTATTCTGCATTCTCCAGACTAGGTGGCTGGACTACTCTTCCCTATATAATCAAACCATTTTGGTTACTCCTTCCTTTTAAACCTTTGCTCTCTTGGCTGCTACATCTAATTTCTCTGTCACCACCCCCCCATCCCTCTCTCCTTTCTGGACATGGTCCAGCTCAATCTGCTCATGTCCACTCTGGACTCTCCCAGATTTCTCTGCCCTGATTATGCTCTCCCATATATCTATAATGAACTTTCTCCCTCCATCATACCTAGGAGGAGTCATGTCCTCCATTTATTTGTTTTGTTTATTCATACCCACAATATACTTTAGTAAGTACAAAAGAAAGAAAAATATGTATAGAAAAATATTCTATGCATAGGGAACAATGAGGATGAGGAAAAACTAGGAAATTTCATTGGCTGCAGAACACTCTGTGTAAGGATACAGTGGAGAGAACACCAAATCTGAATAGAGACAAGAGCCTGAAGCACCACACCTAGAAATGGAGTTTATATCTGACACCATAGTGCTTTGTGTCACTTGACAGATAGTGTATCAGCCTCAACACCCACAGTATCATCAAACCCTCATGTCTCCATGAAAATTTTATATCTGGACCTTTTATCCACAGGCTAAGCCTGGGTCCAGTTTATACACTGTTGAAGTTTTAGGCAAGATGTCTGACTCTAAGACTGTGTGCTTAGAAAGGTTGGCCTTCACTTGGATAGATCTGGATGCCTTTCTTAAAACACACTGCTCAGTTATATAGCACTTAGATTGGTTAATGTTGAAGACCACAAGACAAATACTAAAACCTGGAAAATTGTCAAGGAAGAAAAATGCAGAAATAAGAGAATTCTACCAGCTAGTAAAGCCAGTCTTTTCATGGATTTCAATACTCTAGTTCATTACCTGATGAGAGTTTACCATGGTGCATATGTAAAGACTTATTTTACTCTATCATACCTTCTTCTATATTAATACATATTCTTTATTGGTGAACTATGTCATGTTCAAGTCATTAGGTAACATGAGATAGCAAATACTATGTTTTTGTGCACGTCTGATATTTAGTCTGTTATTACCAGTAACAGCTGTATGATCCTATATGAGTATTGCCAGATATATTTAAGTGAGGGGCAGCTGTAGGAGAAGTTTGGGTTCTGTTTTAAGCACCTCAATTTCAGAGCTTACATTTTCCAAGAGCCATGTCTGAAGTTCAAGAGCTCTGCTCTGTGACTTTCTGTATTA
Organism: Rhabdomys pumilio; assembly: GCA_030674055.1. Lineage (NCBI taxonomy): Eukaryota > Metazoa > Chordata > Mammalia > Rodentia > Muridae > Rhabdomys > Rhabdomys pumilio. Next base: position 61,995,580 of record JANHMN010000007.1, read on the forward strand.
TTCAGAATACTGGGATGCCAAAAATAAATAAATAAATAAATAAATAAATAAATAAATAAATAAATAAATAAA
>JANHMN010000007.1:61996547-62023358 GCA_030674055.1 Rhabdomys pumilio
CTTCTCCTCCTCCCCCTTTTCCTCCTGTTCCTCCTCCTCCTGCTTCTTCTCCTCCTTCTTTTTATTCTTTCTTTTCTTTTTTCTCTCCTTTCCCAAACCATTCTGTTTCTCAGTGCTCAATGTCACCATTCAGATAATCAAAGCAGACATTGAATGGGAAATGCCTTCCTTATCTTCTGCCCCTTCCTGTTAATACTATCATTAGGCATGAATCCAGCACTTGTCTAATATGAAAAGAATCTCTGGATTCATCTGGACCATCTTTATTTCTCCTTTAAAATTCTGAAGTCCCAATCCACATTATGGATACATCAGACTGACAAACACACATCTCATCTTTTTAGTATCTTTCAAATGAGTCCCTATCCCTTTCTATGGCCTCTTTCAAAAATCATTATCTTATATAAGCCTAGCAATTTTGTCTATCGTGTTGTGACATCTTCAATCTATTTAAGTTCAACTCTAACAGTTTCCCCCATGCATCAGACTTCCTGTGCGTTGCACAGTTTCAAAGTTGTCTACAACTTTCTTCTCCTATTTCTCCCTGGAAGCCTCCATTTAATTATTCACAGCAAGGCCATCAGAGTGATAATTTATTGCCTCATTTTATTTTAATTGACTGTATTTTACAGTTTTTCTCTGATGCAGTGTTATTTCTGTCTTCCTCTGGGCATGGTGAAGGTCCTTCTTGGTTTTCTTTTTTCTTTTTCTTGTTTTTTTTTATTGGATATTTTACTTACATTTCAGATGCCATCCCCTTTCCCCATTCCCCCTCCCTAAAAAACCCCTGTCCCATGCCCCCCTTTCCTTTTTGCTTTTATACAACTTTTTTTAACTGTTAATCAAAGGCTTTATAAGTTTGGTAATGCTCAATCAGAAATGTAACCCAATACCAAACCTGGATATATAATCTATCTTTGACTGGTGGAGACACATGAACATCTGTCTCCATTCCACCCCCTTCTTTCTCACTCTTCCTCTTTCTCATCACCTAGCTTCTCCTCTCCTTCTTCTTCTCCTCTCCTTACTCCTTCTCTTCCTCTCGGTACTTCTTCCCCCTTAGCTCCTCCTACATATCACTCTTCCTGTTAAAAAAAAAAAAACAACTTTTCTCTCATAATACAATAAGAACATAATTATGCCTATTTGTACCAGTGAGGTGCAAGATAGTCCTAATGCCCAGTCCATCATTTTGTTGACTAACCAGAACCTCTGTCATCTCTCCTAACTAAAACACTTAGTTTTGAACCTGGTTTTCTATTGCATATCTTGACATCACTTTTATTGTCTCACGCTTTAGATATTCTAGGAGAGAAGCTCCTTTGTCTGATATTCTCCAAAGGCTAATACACAAAAAAGTTAACTCATATTTGACATAATATATCTTTCTCTGATGAAATTTATGTTAGCAGGTTATATGATGAGACTGTTGTTTTTATAATCTATGCTTTATATTGTCAATGTTTTAAGTTCCTTCATAATTTTTAGTAACTGAACCAGCACAAAGAAGAAACAAAACTAGAAAGAAGAAAGTAAGAAATAACTCAAAAGTGATTTCACCATCAAAAATAACCAAGATGTACTTTTGGTAAGTAACTTCCATAACTCTTTTTATGTACTGATTCAAAACATTGCTAGATACATTGCTATATTAAAATGGGCATGTTGACCTTCCTTTCAGCCTACCTCACCACTGGGCTAGATCAGCTGACCAGCCCATACCCACCCAAAAGCTGCAGCCTGCATACTTCCTAGGAGTTCCTCAGTGACCAGGTGAGAATTTCACACAGGTACCATGTCAGCTGGGACACCCACACAGCACAAGAGATGCAGGACCTAGCACCCATTCACCCTAAGCTCTACCTCCCTTCCATTCCACTTCCCCTCAGGCCAGACCAGTGACCCTATAGGAGCCCAACAGCTACAGCCTGCAAGATCCTAAGAGGTCCAGAGCAACCAAAAGTTATCAAACAAGATGAAAAAGACACTTCATATTTATCAAAGGAAAAGTCCACCAAGAGGAAATGTCAGTCTTGAACATCTATGCACCAACATTTGTAAAAGAAATTTTACTAAAGCTCAAAACACACATTGAACCTCACACAACAATAGTGGGAGACTTTATAACCCTACTGTCATTAAAGGACAGGTCAATGAAATATAAACTAAACACAGACACAGTGAAACTAACACATGTTTTGACAGATATCTAAGAAGGCTCTGTAAGGCAAAAGACACTATCAGTTGGACAAACTGGCAACCTATAGATTGAGAAAAAACATTCACTAACCCTACATCCAACAGAGAGTTAATATCCAAAATATAAAAAGAACTAAGAAAATTAACCTCTACAGACTCAAATAACCCAGTTAAAATGGGGTACAGAGCTAAACAGAGAATTCAGAACAGAAGAATCTTGAATGGCACTTAAAGAAATGTTCAACTTCCTTAGTTATCAGGGAAATACAAATCAAAATGACCCTGAGGTGCCACTTTACACCAATTAAAATGGCTAAGATCAAAAACTCAGGTGATAGCACATGCTGGTGAGGATGTGGAGAAAGAAGAATATTCCTCCATTACTGGTGGGATTACAAAATGGTACAACCTCTCTGGAATTAAATCTGGTGGCATGTCAGAGAATTGGAAATAGTTCTACCTAAAGACTCAGCTATACAATTCTTGAGTATATACCCAAAAGATACCCCACCATACCACAAGGACATGTTCATAGAAGACTTATTTATAATAGCCAGAAGCTGGATACAACCGAGATGTCCTTCAAACAAAGAAAGGACACAGAAAATGTGGTTTATTTACACAATAGAGTGTTATTTAGCTACAAAAACAGCAACAACAACAACAAACCCGAGTACATCATGAGTTTTGAAGGCAAATGGATGGAACTAGAAAATATCATCCTGAGTGAGGTAACTCAGACACAAAAGGACACACATGCTATTTTCACTGAACAAAAACTCAAATGACAGCATTTTTGCTATCCACTAGTAAGTAAATATTAGCCAAGAAGTACAGAATATCAAGGATACAACCTACATACCATAAGTGTAACAAACAGAAATGCTCAATTGAGGAGGCTTCAATGCCTCTTAGATGGGAGAATGGAATAATCATAGTAGGCAGAGGGAGGGAGGGACCTCGGTGAGAGAACAGGGGAGTGTTAAAGGGGAACAGGATCAGATATAGGAGAGAGGACAGGAGAGAAGCCCAGAGGGCCAAGAGAATGAATGAAAATATGCAGACTCAGGAAGTGGGAGGTGGGGTAATCCTCTAGAAAGTACCAGAAACTGGTGAGGTGAGACAATCTCAGAACTCATTGGGGCTGACCTTAGCCAAAATGTCCAACATTGGGTAAAGGGAACTCGAAGAGTCGACTTACAGGACCTCAAATGGAGGGACAGGGTTATTAACCCACAGTCAAAATTTCTGAATGAGAAGCGTTTTTGTCTAAAAGAAATGCAGGGACAAAAACGGAGAAGAGACTGAAGGAAATGACCGACCCAACTTGGCCTGATACTACTATGCTATGATGTGCTTACAGATGGGAGCTTGGCATGGATGGCCTCTGAATGTTCCTACCAGTAGTTTACTAAGACAGAATTAGATACTTACACCCAACCATTGGACTGATGTCAGAGACCCATAGGGCTGAATTATAGCAAGGATTGAAGAAAATGAAAGAAAAAAACATCTCATAGGAAGACCAAATATCTCAATAAAACCAGACTCCAGGGAACTTCTTGCAACTGAGCCACAAGTCAGGAGCATACACACACTGGTCTGAGGCCACTGGCACATATGTAGCAGAGGTCTGTCTGGTTTGGCTTCTGTGAGAGAAGATGTGCTTAATCTTCCAGAGACTTGAGGCCCCCAAGATATGGGGGTGCCTGGTGGGGAAGGGGAGCACCTCTGGGAGGTTAGGAGGAAGAGGAATGGCATGAGGAACTGTGGGAGGGGAACTGGGGTCAACAACAAGAGTGTAAATAAATAAAATAATTTAAAAAATGGGAATGTCTTAAATGTTAGTTTTTAACATTATCAAATGGATTGAAATTATGCTGAAGCTCTAAATGCCAAATTGGCTGACACTGAAGTTCAGGACTTTAGCAAGTGGGCTTAATTAAAATTATATCAGTGGATACTAGTGTAATAGTTCCATTATTCTTGGAAGATGAGGAGAACAACATTCCTCTGTGTACACATTCAGACACCAAGAAGACTGACCACCTAGGGGCAAATGCAGTATCTAATGTCTGCCAGCCAGGAAGAATACCCTTACCAGACATGGAACAAAGAGTTACCCTCCATCTTCAACATCAGGCATTTAGAAATGTGAGGAACTACCTCAATTGTTTAAACCACTTAATCTGTGGTTACTGAAGCCCAAGTGGAAAGATAGCTGTTAAATTGCTTAAATTTTAACCCATTTTTCAAAAGAATTGATAGAGTATTAGAATGACTCCAAAAAATATTTTTTCTGGCTTAATATTCACAAAAATATTTGAACAAAACATAATTATGAACAATGAGCAGAAAGACGTTACACTATACATAAAAAATAAAGATATAAACACAAGTGAAAGGGCTTCAGAATTTCTCTACTATTTATTGAAGTTATTTCCTAGGACAAATGTAACTGTGATGTGCTGAGAAAGTGTGTATGAATATGTATATATGATAAATTGGTATAGATTATATATAGTAAATCATGTGTCTGTATGTACAGGGAATGCAATGCAGTGCCTGCCTTCAGGAGACAGAAGGGTCATATTCCCTAGAGGTGGAGTAACAGACAATTATATGCCATCTAATGCAGATGCCAGGAACTCAGCTTCACAAGGTCAGGTCTCTTCTGGCCTATAGATGTATACACACACACACACACACACACACACACACACACACACACAAATCTTTAAAAAAAATTAAATAATGCTTTTTGTGGGCTTAACTGCACAGTTTGATTAATAAATAAAAATATTTTCTGTAGAAGAAAATTAAAAACAAAAATGAAGATGAAGTATTCTATAGAGTTGTAAAATAGGATCATATTTATTGACTTAAATTTGATGCTTTTTTCTAATTTTTAGACTAAGGTTTTAAAAAATAGGAATGAATGTTGGTAACAAAAATAGAAACATAAAATTGCCCTGACATTTTATTAAGATATGCAGATTTATTCTTGGAATAACAATGCATGCAATTATCTGCTTTTAACAATACTGGAGGCTGGGAGGAGGCAAGACCTTTACAGGTGACCTTCACCTTGGAGACCTGTGATTTCAACCCTTGGTTGTTCCAGCATGCTTCACATTATTTAAGAGTAATTCTTGGTCTGATCTATGGCAGATGGAGATCTGTAAAAGACTGGAAAGCACTGGTTTGATAATTGTGGTCAAGATAACTCTGTTCTCCCATGGTGATACCTGGTGGAAATTTTAAGGTGTTTTGCAGGATTGAAGGTGAAGCTAGTAGATTCTAACTTTGGCTTCACACCATCTAAAAGTAGTCTGCTTTGTTGGCCATTTTATATACTCAGGGTTTATGTAGAATTTCATTTGTAACACACTTTATTACATAAAGAGAAGATATAAACTACTACTGTGGGTGTTTTATACAATATATTTCCTTGATAGTAATAATGTCAGTGGAAGTATTTTGAACAGAAGGCACAAAAAAATGTAACTTATGTCATGAAGAGAACTTATGCATTTGTGGCCTAGGGGGGTGCATACATTAATGAGGGCATACTGAATTTCATTTCTAGTTGAATGGCAGGGCACTATTTAGAATGCTACTTAGAGCCACTGGGCAAGGTATTTCCTGGGTTGAGGCATGAAAAGAAGATTTTCTTTGAGACAGATCATGCACCCCACCCCTTCCTGGGTACCAGGATGGTAGAAAGTACCCTTAAAACACTGTAAAGTATTAGCGGTGTTAATGATAAGTTATCAAGTTTCTTTTGTAATTAATGCTTCTTATAGTCAGTTTTCCATAAGTAAGTAAAAACATAGGAAGAAAGAATTTGCATATCTTTTATCAGGTTTTGTCGTATACTGTGTTGTTGGAACAATTTAGAACAAAGGTACTAGCAGTAAACCAGTCCCATTAACCATCCTAATGCCAGAAACCAGAGTACAGAAACTCTACAAGGTACCTTGAAATAGCTCTACAAGATGGCAGATGTTCACCCTGGTTACCGCAGGCAAGGCACAATCAGGATGGTTCAGAACACATAATTCCCACACTGGCTAGGGGGGCAGTAGTTCTCCTGTTGGAGGAGAAATTTTGACAAGTGGCACAGCCATGATTGAACCAACAGAAAATTCTTAATGACTATGACTGAAGCTAAAGAAAAAGTTTAGACTATCCGAACAAATGGCTGTAATGGTTCCAGCACTCTTCAGGCTACCTGAGTGACAGTTTAGAAGCATTGGGTGAGTAGCTAGTGACAGGTTACCATGTTGCCTTCTCTGGTGTTTTAGTAGTAGGCCCAGTAAAAGTTTCTTTAGTGGCTTTTTCTTGTCTATTTTTCACAGTGTGTGCTGCAGTAAAACCTAGTGGTCCTTCATGGCAAGGTGATAGGCAGGGCAGTTAGACAGCAGGACAAACAGTGGTCTCTAGTAGACTATTTGTAGCATAGGCCTATCGTGTGTTTTTGATGCTTGAAAATTCTGCAAGGAAATTTCATCATGCAAAGAAACACCATCTGTGGCCAAGATCAGGAATGATCAAGCCACTTGATTCTGGGCTCTGCTGTCCTTTCACTTTCAAATCTACCTGCATTAAATGTCATTCATGAATGCCCACTTTGTATCTTGAGTCCTAGGTTTCTAGGCAACAAAACATCAGTAACTGCTTGATGTGTGATGAGGTCCCATTCTCTTTGAGGCAGTCTAATCCACAGCATCACACTTTGGTTTCCAAACAGCCCTGCCTTGTTGCACCTTGATTGTGTCACTCACAGCAAGTCTTCCAGCACAAAGTAATAGCAATCACACCTTGCACCTGAAGAAACCAATGCAGAACTGGCTTCGTCCACCCACGTCCTGTATCCACAGCCATTAGTTGTATCTATGGTCATATGAGCTGTGGTTGACAATCTCAGTATTCCCACATTCTTCAACAGTATTTGTTAATTCTGTTTAATTTTGTAGGTCAATAGGTTGATTCTGGTTTCTAATATATTTCTTTTGCATTTGCTAAGTATTCAGTGATTTTAAGCCTCTCTACATGTTACTAGTCTTCCCTATAACCACTAGGTAATCATGGCTTTAGGTATCATGATTTCTTAGTGGACCAATCCTCCCTTTTATTGAAAATATTTTCCCCAAAAATTCTGTTTATATTTCGTCCTTTTTCTAATCCTCCACTTACTCTCTACATCCCCTCCCATCTGGACCCATGGGAGTCTTTCTTTTCTGTCTCTTATTAGCAAACAAACAGACTTCTAAGGAATAATGATACAATATATAAGAATACAATATGATATGATATGGTATGATATGATATGATAAGAAAAAAACTAACACATTGGAATTGAATAAAACAACTAGACAGAAATGGAAAAGCCCAAAGGAAAGCGCAAACACAGAAACTTATTCATTCCCACACTCAGAAAAACATAAAAACACTAACCTGGAAACCATAATATATGTGCAGAGAATGTGTTGCAGACCCATGAAGACTCTTTGCATGTTGCATCAGAGTCTGGGAGTTCATTTGTACATGGATCTTGAAGATGTAGAGGGGCATGATTCCACTGAGTCCTCCATACCATATGGCTTTAACACTCTTTGTAACAGCTCCTCTTCAGCAGATTCCCTGAGCCATGAGTTGAAGGCTTTGATGGAGACATCAAGCATAGGTTTGATTGTTCAAGTGAGTTTTCTTTATCTACATAATGTCTGATTTGGGGTATCTGTATTTGTTCTCATCTGCTACAGAAGGAAGCTTATCTGATGGTGGCTGAGCAAGTCACTGAGATATATATATTCTGATATATATATATATCAAAATATCAGTAGGAATCATTTTATTACTATTTATTTTTTAAGAAACAGTAGTATTTGTTTTTACCCTTGGTCTCTGGGGCAGCTAGTCTCAGGTTCTTAGTCACCTCAGGAGTGTCAGGTATAGGTTCCATTTTATGTCGTAGGACTTCAGTCAACCCAAAAACTCACACAAGGTTTTTGCCATTGAATATCCTAGCATAGGACAAATTTCTTTCTATAATTACTATTTATATTTCATAAATTTGATAATATCTTTAGTTGATTAAAAATTATTACTATGTCCTTTGACTCATGGAAGAGGGTGCTCTTTAATATTCAACCATGGAGAACTGCACAGTTATCTTTTTGCTGTTATTTTACTGTGATTTGAGAATATATTTGATGAGCTTTCTATTTCCTTAAATATTCTAAAATATATTTAACATCCTAGGAAACAGTCTTTTTGTAAGGATGCCATGTTTACTTGAGAAAACCTGACTTCCACTTTTATTTGTTAGATAGCAAATTTGGTAAATGTCAATTAGACCAAGTGGATTGTTAATCAAGGCCAACCCATGTACAGCTTATTGATTTTTACCCGGCCAGGTTCATCAATTACTTAGACAAGGCTGTTGATGATTTCAACTGTAATGATAAATTTGATTATTTCTCTTCTCAGTTTTCTTAGTTTTACCTCATGGACTCCTATATTCCGTTCTTAGGTGCATGTCCTTTTAAAATTGCCTATTTCATAAGATAATTGATTTTTTTAAATTTATCATTATGCTCTGCTTTGTTTTGAACACTGTTATTTTTTGCTTGAAGTGAAGTGGTCTAGACTGAAGATAATACACTGATCCAGTCTTCCTTCAGCCAGCGTTAATATAACAAGTCCACCATTCTTTATTTGTTTGTCTTTAACCCTATTAACCTTCCTGTTTAATGTGGACTTCTCAAAAACATGTTGTTAAGTTTTGACTTTGAAAACAAATAGGAAAATCTTTATTTTAAGCTATCATATTTAGACCTTTTCAAATGAAAATGACTCTGATATAGTTAAGATTTGCCTATGAATGTTAAGTTAGTACTGTAAGCACCTACTCTAAGACCTGTTGTTTACTCTTCTCATTGTTTTAAATCCAGCAGATGAAATTGTGACCTTCTGCGTGAATTACATCTTTTACATAAATAGAATTCTTTAATCTGAGTTACATCTTGGTCTTCTTCCTTCATTCAGTCCTAGCCCATTCCTCATCATTGAGATGGTTTCTAACTCATTTTTCTAAACTTCAGGACAAAGTACCAGTCAGACCTAGTATTGAGTTACCATTTTATTTGTTTTACTCAAACATATAACAAAGATATATTGATTTAGGTGAAGTGACAAGAAAGAACTCTCTTGTCTCATTGCCACTATACACATATTTACTTTAGATATTTTTAGGAATCTTTTCCCAGACAGAGGAAAATCCCTTATTCACTATTTTTTAAGCTGTTTTCTTACATAGTGATCAGTTGAATCCACAAGTCTGTTAGGGTGGATTGTACATGCTTCTTCACTTTAATAATTTTATGAATACAACTGAGTTTCACATTTTAAACCAGTTTTGTATTTCCAAAATACATTATAATTGCTAGTGTAAAGATCATGAGACACAGATACAAAATATTGTACTTTAAATTTTAGCATTGGAAATAAAAGAATAATGTATATAACTGAAAATATCTGTTATACAAAGATGTTGGTGATATTTGGATGTATTTGATTATTTGTCTTTCCTTAAATATTTACCATAGTTATCATTAAAATCATTTCTACCTTACTGTTTCTAAAATAGCATTGGGTGGTTGACTCTTTCTCTGGAAAAAATCAATTTGATTCTTAAAGAGATTTCTACTTTTTATTTAAAATTTAAAATATGTCTATAATTGCAATAATTATTTCTGTTTATGCTATGTGTAAAATCTTAAGTTCATGTCATGATTTTCATTTCTAATATTGGCAATTTTTTATTTCCAGTAATAGAAATAATAGAAACAGATTCTCTATAAGAATCTGTTCTGGGGCACTATTTGTTTTTCACATTTTGAATTCTGTTTTACCATTAATTATTATGGTTTCTTCTTCTGGTTACTGTAAAATTTCTCTTAGTGCATCATATTTTTACAAATTGAAAATAATGTAGATGGAGGTTTATTTGATAATTATACTATTTGATGCCTTCAAGATTTCCTGTAGCTCTGTTTCATATTGTTCCTTCAAATGTGTTTTCTTGTCTTTGCTATTGTTTTCCATTATTCTTAATATGTTTATAACTCTTGAAATTATCCAGAATTCTTGATTATTTCATTCAATTTTTAAAGTAGTTTCTCTCTCTATGTGTGGATTTCTCATGTGTTTTACATGTGCTTTACTCCTTACATTGAGGTTCCCACTATATCAATCAGCTACTGCTCAGGTTTTCCTTCTTAAACTTCTAAAATCTTTATCATACATGAAAATTTTTATCATACATGGACTGAGCCTTGCTGGTTGCTTTGTGTTTTGCATTCATTGGCTTCTAGGAGCCCTCCCTGTATTTGGATGAAAGTTTGGCATGAAGTACCTATTGGATTCTAGATTATCAAAGACATTTGATAATGATATAAATTGATAAGCCAACTTATATCATCTGTTGCTTGTGAACAGTATACCATGTGAAAGCCAGATTCTTAGCTATCTCCAAATATACATAATTTGTTTTGCTGAAAAGCTATGGCCTAGGCAGCAATTCTCTCAAGACCAAAGACTTACTGCAAAAAAAAAAAAAATACAAGTAAAGCTGTTTGATTGTATCACACTGTGTGTGACTCACCACAACTTCCATGGTGAAAAGGTTTTTTTTTTGTTTGTTTGTTTGGTTTGTTTTGTTTTGTTTTACTAATTTTTAATTTTTACTTTAATTTTAATTTTTGTTTTCTTTGGAATGAAGTTGCAAGAGCAGAGAGAAGATATGGAGGGATGGAAAGATGAATAAGACAGGTGTGCATGATGTGAAATTTACAGAGAATCAATAAATTTTTAAAATAAGAAAAATCCTGAGTAACTGTCCAGTAGCAATAATCTATTTCATTTTGTAGACTATTTTATTCATAGATTGAGAACTTTACATAATATATTTTGATTATATTTATTCCCACATTCACCCCTAACTTACCACAGATTTGACTTCTTTTCTGGCTCCCAACTTTAATTACCTTTTATTTTCATGTTTTTTTTTTTACAGTAATCCACTGATTTCAATTTAAGCTGCTCACATGTTACTGGATGTGGGACCATCTGCTAGAATGTAGGCTAATGTACCAGGAGCCACACCCATAGATAAAATTTACTTCTCTCCCAAAACTATCTGCTTCCTTAGCTCCTTATCTAGAAGTGGTAAGTTATGAACAACTTCCTACTCCATGGTGGAACACCAACTGGCTTCATCTTGTGCAGACAACCACAGCTGCCATATGTCCGTGTGTGCCATGATGCTGCCATGTTAAAAACCCACTGTTGTCTTCCTCTACCTCTGTCCCATACAGTCTTTCCTCCTTCTCTGTCATTATTCCTCCTGAGCCTTGAGAAGGCAGTACAATACAGATATGTAAATGTCCCATTTGTGGCTGAGTTTTCCACTGACACTTATTCTATGCACTTTGCCTAGTAGTGAAATATCTTCATTTTTATAGGAGAACTAGGTAATAGACAAAACATATAAAATTTGCCTTTATCTTATATTTATATAGATATTTTATTTGATGCTCTTATAAAATTGTGTTACAAGGTTATTTGCATTCATTTCATCAAGTCAGAAGTCATTATACCTGCTAAAGCTAAGTCATGACTTCCTCAAATTAGGGAGTTCTTCAGTTATTCTTAACATGATCTGAGTCATCTTACATAAGGACCTACACCAGAAAGCTTAGAACAATAGGTGACTGATACCACAAAGAATTCAACATTTTTGCTTCTCTGGACCTTGAATTGCACAGGTAAATATTACCAGATGAACAACTTACAATATGCTTAAAGTTTACCCTTAGTTTAGAAACTCTTCCCTTTCTGCTTCTTCTTGGTACTTTTTTAAAGTAAATTTTTTCAATTTTGTTTATAAAATATACCAGACGGACTATGGAGAAAACTCTAGAATGATATGAGCTCTTTCTTGAAGTTCTTTTGGCTTGTGATGGTGGTACTCTAGAGACAACTTAAAGCTTTAACCAGGATGAGAGGGATGTGCTACTGATCTGTATCCACAACTTTTGTTGTTAATGTTATTGTTATAGCTATACATTTTATTTCTAGACATGATCTTGATAAGTTTTCTAAGTTAATTCACACTCTATATGTATCCCATGTATGCAGGCTTTCAGCCTGATTTGCTGCTATATAAACTCTCCTAAGTAGCTGGGATTATAGGAGTGTATCATCTTTTTTTTTCTAGCTTTTAAATCACCTTCCTATATTGTTCAGGAATACAGGAATATACTTGATATAGTCTGCATTTATTTCAAAGCAGAATTTTCATATTGAATACATATATTATGTTAAATACCTTTTATAAGCTAGTTTACACAGGGATTAAGCTCAGGTCCCTTTTCAGAATAATTTTTTCATTCTTTCTTCAGAACCCTGAATCTGTCTACAGAATAGTTCTACAAATGTTAGCTAAGCACTTATACTTTCATCTAATCTCTTCATTGAGCCGTTGGGCAGGTGGGCTTCTATTTCTGGGGTTTCTTATAATATTATTGCCATGGACAAACATCAGACTAACATGAGCATGTAAGGAAATATCTTGAATAAAACTAATAGCCCAATCAATACTTTATATGCCATTGTTCCTCTGGAGTATTGGGGAAGTGCAAGACCACAGCCGGGTCTGTGGAGAGGAACTGGCTTGCTTTGCTTTCTTGTCTGAGGTCTGTGTTCACTTCAACCTTCCTAATAACTGTTGCTTAATTTATACCTAAACACCTTCCACCCTCTTTTATATGCAATGTGAAAATGAGAACGGAAACCACCTGTTTCATTGTATATTGAGACAGTCTTGTACCAATGGAAATAAAGACAGAATAATCATTTACTTTTCTCTTTTCCATTCTTTGTTATAAATATCTTAAAATTATAACATCTTTTATCCAAAACACTAAGGAAAGGAAATAGAAACACAAAGATGATCAAACACAAAGACATCAGTTTGTAAGCAATAAAAGGAGAAAGTAGTTAGTATCAGAGTCTTCCATAAGGACAGAAAGATTGACCCCTTAAAAGGTCCAAAAAGAAGTGCTCTCTGTCATCTGGAGCTATCATAATGTAGTATGGTACACATCATTACAAAGTAAGCTGTGCTGCTTTCTCTGTGTTATCATAGAAGACCTTTGTGTTGGATGCTTAGGAGGAGACAGGAAAGGAGGAGGAGAGGGGAGGATAAGGGAAGAGAAGACAGATGGGGGCATGGGAGAGAAAAGGGAGTGGAGTAAAAAGAGGAGGAGGAGAAGGGAAAGGCAGGATATTGATCTAGGTCCATATTGGGACATCAATCTAAATGAGATAATGTCTAAGTTTAGGGTATCATTTAACATACTTAGCAACTAAAAGTGTCTTCATGTCTTCATGCATTCATGTCTTCAGATTGAGTCATATTGCAGGCCTTGGCTCTAACAGAAGACTGTGAACAGAGTAGCCTGGAAGAATGAAGTGTCCTAAGTCATTTCATACCAGAATTTCAGCACAAAAAGTTCCATGCAGCTATAGGGATGGATGCCACCTAGACAGTTGGTCTATCTGTTACTTTTTGCGCTGCATACCTAATGCACAAACATAACTCCCTGTTAGAGTTAATCCATACTCATTCCTTTCAAAGATGTAACAGATAATTTTACATGGGCTATGCTGACTTTTAAAATGGATATAGACTTTCTAATTCTGCTTGTTAACTTACAAATCACAATGAAAGGATGGCCCAATATGGGAAAATTCATCTGGTTGGGGGGTGAAAGGTGATGTAAGAAGACAAGAAAAATTAGTAACACTTATGAAAAATTATAGAGTAGTAAAGAATTTCAATTATAGTTTCTAAGATTACCAGAAATTTCCCTTGTCACAGCACTCTTAAAATCAACCGAGACAGCTTAGAAGTGGGTTGAAATTTATGCTCTGAAGAATGCTGTGGTTTCTATAAACTTCCAAAGTGATTTTACTACTCTTGCAATGTCATCCTACCCTCATGAGATTGTTTTTAGACTTATAAACATAACAGGCAGAGAAGCTGCACACACTCACTGCCAAATTATAACTTCAGATAGCCTTTTGAAAATGGCTCCAAATTCAAATGTATTCTGCAAATCCTTATTACACCAAGAACTCACTGTCAATGCAACTATAATTTCAATATATTTAACTTTATCCCATATATACATTTCTATACCTAAACATAGTCATGTTTGACTATCAAAAAACTAATAAATATGCTCTGTTACTTATTTCAAGCTTAGCCTCTGGAGCAACTTTTAAGTGGAGGGTCTCTTCAGATGGCTCAAGAAACTTGATTGATCATTGCAAGTTTCTTTGACTAAAAAGTATATATCTCAAGTGGACTTCAGAAAAACAGGCAGAACATAGTAAAAGAAAGTATGAATCAAATGTTGTTTGGTCAAAAAGCAGCCAAAAAGATATTCTGAAATACTGGGAAGAGCATGCAGAATCTCAAGTACAGTATTTCAAACACACTTTCTTTGCCAATTAAAACCTTAGTGAATTCCACTTAGCTGCACCTCAAGACCTAATCTTCATGTGGGCATTAATAGCAGATAGACCCCTGAGCTGCTGGAAAATTGACTAATGCCTTTGAACCACTTACCTGGCATCTGTTACAACTAAAGTAAGTGCCTAATAAATACTGTGTTTCTATTATTACTATAAACCATGAATGTAGTCACTTTATCTTTAAGCTAGCTAAAATCACAGTGACATCAGATAATAGGAAGTCTTATTGCTCTGTGGTAAATGCAGACATACCGCATTGAAACTTTTTTTTCAGACAAGCATTTTGTTATATTATTTCTGGATTTTGGTACATATATAAACATATAATATTAAAACTATATATAATTCTGATCTCAATTTTATTTGTGGTCTTTTAATATTACCAAATTGTCTTTTGTTAGTTATATGTTCCTGCCTGTTTCAAATTTCTATCTTCCTACCCAGCATCTCCTCTCGGGGAAAGATGGAGTGAGAAACCCTGGTTCTCAATTGAGACAAATATTCCCACTCCACTTTTCTCTTACTTCTTTGTCTTCAGTTCTCACATCAGTGCCTTGAACACTTTTAATGGTTCTTCTAACATTTTTTCCTTTTGTCTTTTATCAGAAGATGGGCTGTAGAAAATTTCTTCTCTGAGTAATCTTCAAATATGACATTTCCTTTAGAGTATAGCTCCTTTTTTGTGGTAACATTTTTCACAAGTACAGTCTGTCTTTAATCAGTGCACGACCTTGACAGGATATAGCATCAGAAAACATTATCGTACATATGGACTCATGGGACTATCCAGTTGACCTCAATACTGAAAATGTCTCTTCAACAGTCTGCATGAATGGTTATGCATTCTCTGAGAGTATTTTTGTAGTATTGGGGAGCATATGGTATGACAATCAGAAAATCCTATTGTTGATTCAAGCATGCAGGATCTAGCCAATACATGATTCCCTATTGCTTATCTTCCTCAGTGACCTGAGGCTGAGAACACACTCTTAGTGTTTTCCAGATAGACTTGGTTTTTTTGTTTTTGTTTTTTTGTTTGTTTGTTTGTTTTTGTTATTTTTTTGTTTTTCAATATAAGGTTTCTCTGTGTAGCCCGGGCTGTCCTGGAACTCACTCTGTAGACCAGGCAAGCCTCAAACTCAGAAATCTGCCTACCTCTGTCTCCCAAGTTCTGGGAATAAAGGCATGTGTCACCGCTGTCTGGCTCAGACAGACTTGTATAATGAGGAATTTTCATCTCTCAGTGTCATGTACTTAAATATGGGCATTGAGAATGGTTCAAAAGTCTTGTTCTTTACCATGTGCACAGGATCCTCTAAAATACTTCTTAAGATGTGCACAACACCCATCAGTGGCTGTTCTTTCAGGCTCCCTTGGTTTTTATTATTAATCATTTATTTAATTTACTATCTAATTGCTTTATAGAGTTGTCTGTTAAGCCAATGGCTAATTAATGTTACTTAGAGCAGCCATATAGTTCATTATTTTATAAAAGTGGAATGACTCTGGGTCCAATTTTATGTAACAGAAGTCATAACTCAAATATAAAGGTGCTTTATTGGCTTCTATATTCAAGCTATTATTCAAAAATATATTAACAGATGTGTATGTGTTTGAATTAAAAAATAAAAGTTCAATTTTTATAAAGGTAAATGGCTGGAAACAATATTCAACAATATTGGTATGTTATTAATATATGCTTTTTATTGTTGAGTACATAGTATTTTATTATACAATAACATCCTTTTCATTGTCTTTGAAATGCCAAAAATTAAATTTTAAAGAGAAAAGGCAAATATGAAAACAAGGCTAGTCTTGACCTTTAAATATTTTTGCCACAGATTCCAAGCCTCAGGGATTCCAGGGTTGTGCCACTATGCTCACCCAATAGTAGACTATTGAGCCTTGTGTGATTACCCTTTTTGCTCTAGTAAGCAAACTAATGTGTCCATTGTTATGAGTCTGGAGAAGAGGCATTATAGGTAGAACCAATTGGAAGATAGGGATGTTAGGTGATAAAGAAGACAGAAAGAGGAGTACTAGCTCTTCTGGGGAGAACTCTTTTGTCTTTCTAAAGCACTGTCAGCTAATAGAAGGATTCAGTTTTCTGATAACTGCTCATATCTTTTTGAATTACATGTTCTTATGAACTTTAAAAACCCTTGAAATTCTCTTGATGTAAGATTTATCAAAAATATAAGAATTTGAATATTAAAGTTACAATTACAGGCATCAGTTGCTACTTAGGACAAAATTTTCTCCCAGAATTTTTGGAATTCAAAATCAGAATAATGAAGTTCTAAGGTTTTAAACATTAGTCTTTTAAAAACACTCTTTTTAAAGTAACTAACTTCTAGAAGTTATTTTCATAGGAGGTCATTTTCAGAATAAATGAAATACTGTCCATCCATGTATAACTG
Organism: Rhabdomys pumilio; assembly: GCA_030674055.1. Lineage (NCBI taxonomy): Eukaryota > Metazoa > Chordata > Mammalia > Rodentia > Muridae > Rhabdomys > Rhabdomys pumilio. Next base: position 62,013,776 of record JANHMN010000007.1, read on the forward strand.
AACTAAAACCTCAATACTCATTATAGCTTCATATGCTTTTCGTTGTCTTAAAAATCCCTGCTAGGAGGTCATGTATCTAGGTAACACATGATTATTCTCCCTCTAGCTTTCTGAAGACAGCATCTTTGCTGAGTGGATTGTGACAAAAGATGGCTATGTACATGACCTATAGCAAAGGCATATTTGCTGTCATTGTAGATATTAGCTATGGTCCCTTTTGCCAGTTTTAAAAGTTGAGTTAGAGCCTTAAGTTCAGCTTTCTGAAGTGAAGTTTCTGGAAGCAAAACAGTTGCTCAAATAACAGAGTCCAAATCCCTTACCCAACTAACGTTTCTCCGGCATACCTGATTCCATTCTGGATGAAGCTGCTCCCAAAAATGAAGTATATATTTTCCCATCTGGCTAGGGTAAGCCAGTGAAGTCTGGCATAATGTTCTGGTTATGCCCCAGAACTATAGAGCAATCATGCTACATGTCTGAGGATGGGTCACGTAGCCTTCTGGTTGATGGAACTGTGATGCTAAGGGTGGATTGCTTCTGAGTGTCCAACAGTATTTGTTGGCCAACCCACTCCTCTTGAATATGTACTCCATGTAGGTGACCACAAGATGACAAAGTTTGGCTTCTTAGCAGACACTCAGTAGCCAAGTTGACTCAGCTACTGCAGCAGGTTTTATGTGGCCTCCTGGTATGTCTCCAAGTCTGGGAACTGCAATCAAGATGTCATCTCCATACTGGAGCAGTTATTTGGGGGTGGACCCACTTGCACTCACCCAAGTCCTGATGAAGTGTCAAAGATGATGGGTGAGTTCTTGAATATTTGAGGCATGAGTGTCAATGTCAGTTGTCCCTTAAAGCCTCTCTCCAAATCTTGTCATCCAAAGGCAAATAGAGGCTGGATTTTGGGTGCAAGAGGCAAGCAGCAAAGCCATTCATCTAACTAATGTCAGGGGCATCTTGGTTAACAAAAGCCATGTTCACAGCTGACTGGTGCTTTTTGGCTCTAGGCTTCAAAAAGTCTTTCTAGATATTAACTGGTGCTCCCATTCTTTCCCTTTATCACCTGTCTCACTTTAAATAAATTTGTAAACCATCTTGCAGCCTCTCAGAGGCACCCCCATCAGAATTTGGTGGTAGACCTTACCTTCAGCAGTATTAAAATCCTAGTGGGGTTGAGTCAAAAGAAAGGCAGCATCCATATCAGCCTGAATTTTATTGACAGCATATTTGCTCCAAGAACCAATTTCTGGGTGGCACTCTTGATCTTCTCTCTCTCCTCTGTCATGAAGAGTACCTGGACCGGTTGCTGACAGTCAACCGAGATTGGCTGGTGAATCAATATGATTGAATCTAGAAGAACTGTGAGAACTGATGGTATTTCTAAGAATTGGGAGCTCTGCAACTTTCAATTGTAAAGATCATTACTGGCAAATGACACATATATCATGAACCGACTCCCATGAATATCTTGGGGGTCCTATAGCCTGGAGGGTAAGGCTTTAGTAGAGTCAGGAGAGTTAGGGGAGTCAGGAGATGCTCCTTTCTCTTCCTACAGCGTCTGACCTGGGGCAGAGGTAGCAGGATCAGCAACATAAGGAGGGTGACTAAGATCCTCCTTGGAAACAAAAAGGGGGAGCAAGGCAGGGTTCTGAGGCTGACCCATCTTTAGAGGAAGAAGGATGGTGACAGATGAGGCCCTTAAAAACAAAAGATCTCATCAAGGAGCTTCTCAACCAAGTTTTGCCCCATGGTAATATATGCCACTTGATCCCAGTGGTCCCAGGCCTCATAAACTAATCCTTCACCCTGTAAATGACAGGGAAATGAAAAATCCCATCTTCAGTCCATTCTATTTTATAGGTGGGCCATCTGCAAAAAAAATGGTTAGTTTGTGGGTGACTAACAACCAGATCAGAGTCTTCTGCAATTCAGGGAAAATCCTTAAAATGGTTCAGGACCAAACCCAGTGGGGTGCTTTGTGCCTGTCTCATTTTAGGAATCAAAGAAAATTTTGTACAAGAGGACAAAAAGTACAAACAATACATACAGACGCAGAAGGGCATTTCTGGAAAAACAAAAACAAAATGAAAAGGCTGTCTCGGATGGTCTTCCACACTGCACATGGGAGGCCTATAGACCCACAGCCGTTTTGAAATCAACTGAGAACTAGCAAGTTCTCCTGCTTCTGGTAGTGGGTCAGGAACGGGAACATTCTCCATTGTCCCAGGCTGGGTGACAAAATACTCCTCTGATTTACCCCTCTCAACTTCCTGATAGTACCCAAAACAGAAACACAGATTAAACCTAAAAGAGTAACACAGAGATGGACAAGAAAAAGGACAGTCAGGTGCCCAGACTTACTGATTGAAGAAACCCTCCACTATTTGGGTCAGTGGTTTGCCAGTGAATCCCTGATGAGCCACCAAGTGTAAGAGTCCATGATTTCCTGAAGAATGCTAATCCAGAATCAAATACTGTGTAAAAAGCAAACAGTATTTTATTCTGCAGAAGTCCAGCATGCTGAGGTCTACAAAGATAGAGAGACCCCGAAGTTAGCTCAGTGACGCTATTTAAAGCACATTAGGGGAAGTCCAGGAAAGGGTAGATCACCTCTAACTTAATTTTGACTCTATCTCTAGGGACATCCCAGAACTATTGCTTTGGCCTGTGGACTTGAAATTGTTGCCATGGAAGCTTGGAAGCTGTTGCTGATTATGTCTAGAAAGTCCTGCTGACCCATTGTCTTTGTACCATACTAGGTGGCAGGACATTTTCTGAGTCCTGGGCTTACTTGGACTTACCCAGTTCTTAGAAACAGAGATTTAGTCCTATTATCTTGAACTGCCAATTTGAAGCCTGTCATGATGCCAGCCTAGCCCTCTCATTAATACTTTTAGAGTATATAAAATAGCTACTTTTATCTTGAATGTAAATGCTTTATGACTTCTGCACACTATTATTACTGCCCTTCTTTTTATTGGTTCATTCCTTATATTTTGTAGACAAGACCACCTACCTCAGCCTGCTTAAAGCTGGTGTTAGTATTATGGTTTTTGTATTTCTAAAAAATTTATTGTGTCCTCACTTACAGAAACTATATGCCCCACAGTAATTTCCTACATATAACATCTGCTTTTGTTTGTTTATAAAGCTCAAATTCTTGTCCATTAGGGTTCCATTTAAATTAAAATTATTCTGTTTTAGAAGGTGAATTCTATGTTATTTTCGCTTTGTGATTTTTGCAACTAAAAATACTGAATAGTTTGAGAACACAATTTTGAAAGAATGTGGTCTCTGTTATCCTAAAGGTGAAAATATGGAGTGTTATCATGTCCTCTTCTCTATTATATGCATATGTGAACCATTTTATTGTGGTATTTAAATACCTTTTCAAAATATCTATCACAAAAATTGAATGGATTGTTAATTTTCATTTATTTTGGGTTTGTGTTACTATTCCTTCTGAAGCATTAGATGAAAATCATTGTACTCTTCATTCTGGACAGACAGATGTAGAATACTGTCAAATGTTTTTAATGATGGCCAGCTTGCTGAGAGTATTTTAACCCTTAGTTTTTTCTACTTCTGCATTGAGTGGAGATTATGAAGCTCTGCAAATTATGTTAATAGTAATACCAACAAATATACAAATAAATTTGTTCTTAATAAAATTGACATGGTTACAAGGTTTTTAAAAATGCTATACGTTGACCTCCATGGTCTAGCACTAAGCTCACTCTGCCAACCTCAAGAGCCTTGGGTGAAGATTATACTGCTTTCCCATAGAAGCCAAAAATGAAATATTGCTCCACCAGTCCCTTTCAAGCAATGTCTACCTGAGGCACAGCCAGGAGAGTCACAGCCTCCATTGTCTGGCTCATGACATCTTCTGACTTTTGGAGGAGTTCTGCTCACCTCAGGATCATCCAGTCACAGACAGGGAAACAAAGATGGCTAAAGGACAGTGTAAGAACATAAGCAATATGAGCCAGGGCTATATGGTACCACCAGAGCAAAGCTATTCTTTTATAGCAAATCCTGGATATTCTTAAGAAACAGAAGCACAAGAAGATGATTTTAAATCCAATCAAATAAAGATAATAGAGGCCTTGAATGAGAAAACAAATAATTACCTTAAAGAAATGCAGGAAAATACACTCAAACAGGTAGAGGTCTTTAAAGAAGAAATGAATAAGTATAAAGAAATATAGAAAAATACTGTCAACCAGGTGGATGGTATGAATGAATCTACCTAGGAACTGAAAATAAAAATAGAATCAATGAATAAAATGTAAAACGAAGTAATTCTGGAGTTGAGAACCTGTGAAAGAGAACAGGAATTACAGGCATAAGTGTCACAAACAGAATACAAGAGATGGAAGGGAGAGTCTGAGGCATAGAAGATATGATGAAAGAAATCAAGCAAGAGTCAAATAAAACGCAGAAATCTGAAAAGTTCTTGACACAAAACCCCCAAGAAATTTGGTACACCGTGAAAAGACCAAACCTAAGATTACTGGGAATAGAAGTAGAAGATTCCTAGGCCAAAAGCCCAGAAAACATCTCTAACACAATCACAGAAGAAAACTTTACTAACCTAAAGAGAGAGATGCCTATAAGTATACAAGAAGCTTAAAGAACACCAAATAGATTGGCACAGAAAAAGAAAGTACTCCCATCACATCATAATCAAAAGAAAAAAATGTACAAAATGAAAGAATAGTAAGAGTTGCAAAGGAAAAAGTCCAAGTAACACATAAAGGAAGACCTATCTCAACAGAGACTCTAAAAGCTTGAAGGTCCTGTGTAGAAGTTTTGAAGACCCTAATGACAGCCCTGATTCCAATAGCAAGCAAAACTTTAAACAATAGATGGAGAAACCAAGATATTACATGACAAAATCAAACTTAAACAATATATTTCAACCAACCCAGCCCTACAGAGGATAGTAGAAGGAAAACTCCAATGCAATGAGACTAACAACAGGAAAATACTAGAAATATATAATTTTACCATTCAAATCAGAGAATCACACACACACACTCACAACAATACCACCACCAACATCAAGATAACAGGAATTGACAATCATTGCTCATTAATATCTTTTAACATCAAGACACAGGCTAACAGACAGAAGCATAAATAAGATCCATCAAACTTCTATGTGCAAGAAACACAATTCAATAAAAAAGATACACATTACCTCAAAAATAAAGGCTGGCAAAATCTTAGCAAAAAAAAAAAAAAAAAGAAAAGAAAAAAGAAAGAAAAACCTGGACCTAGCTTGGGTTGCCATTCTAATAAAGTCTAAAATAGAGTTTAAACCATAATAGTAATAATAATAATAATAATAAATTTTGAAAGAGTTGGAAAAGGGCACTTCATACTCAGTAAAGGAATAATCCACCAAACAAACTTCCCAGTTCTGAACTTTTATACTTCAAATACAGGGGAACCCACAATCACCAAGTAAATATAATGAAATTTAAATTATGTATTAAAACTCACATATTAGTACTGGGAGACTCTACTCTCACCTATTGACAGGTCATCAAAAAATTAAGAAAGAAAATAAACTAGAAGTAATGAAACTAACAGAGGTGATGATTCAAATGGACCTATCACATCTATAGAACATTTCATCCAAATGCAAAATATATACCTTCTTCTCAACTTCGTGAAAACTCCTCCAAAGTTGACAACATAATTAGTCACAAAGCAAGCCTCAACAGACACAAGAAGACTGAGGTAACATCATCTTATCAAATCACCAGAGATTAAAGCTGGACTTCAACAACAGAAAAACAAAAAGGCTACAAACTCAATGAAGCAGAATAACTCTCTAATCAATGATCACTTGGTCAGTTAAGAAAGTAATGAAAAAAGTTAAAGACTTTCTAGAATTTAATGAAAATGAGGGCACAATGTACACACATTTATTGGACACTAATAAAGCAGTGCTAAGTGGAAAGTTAATAATATTAAGTACTTTCATGAAGAAACTGGAGAGATATCATACTAATGCTTTAAAATTATATATGAAAGCTCTAGAAAAATAAAAGAAGTAAACACACCAAAGAAGAAGAGACGGCAAAAAAATAATCAAATTCATAGCTGAAATTAGTCAATTAGAAACAAAAAGAACAATACAAATAACCAACAAAACCAAGAGCTACTTGTTTTAGAAAATCAACAAAATAAACAAAACCTTAGCCAAACAAACTTAAAGGCAGAGAGATGCTACACAAACTAACAAAATTAGAAATGAAAAAGGAAGCATAATAAGAGACATGGAAGAAATTGAAAGAATATTGGGTCTTACTTCAAAAGCCTGTACTCCCACATAATTTAAAAGTCTAAATGAAGTGGAAAATTTTCTAGACAGTTACAAATCACCACAGTTAAATCATGATCAGGTAAAGAATTAACAGTCCCAAAACCTATAAGAAATTATAAGCAGTCACTAATATCTCCCAACCAACAAAAAGCCTAGGACTAGATGGTTTTAGTGAAGAATTCCACCAGACTTTCAAAGAAAAGCTAATACTCCTCAAAATGGTTCACAAAATAGAAACAGAAGTAATATTGCCAACTCATTCTATGAAACCCCAGTCAACCTTATACCTAAACCCCACAAAGACTCAAAAGAAGAAAAAGCATTCATAACCAATTTCAGTTATCAAAATTAATGAAAAATATTGATTAATTGAATCCAAGAACACATCAAAGACACCATAATAAAGTATATTTCATCCTAGGGATACTGGGATGATCCAATATTCAAAAAAAAAAAAAATCAATCGATGTAATCCACCAATTACACAAACTGAAAGAAAAAGCAAAGATTCATCTCATTAGATGCTGAAAAAGTCTTTGACAAAATACAACATTTCTTCATGATTAAAGACTTGGAGTGATCAGAGAGATACAAGGCATATATATATATAAGCACAATCTATTAAAATCAAGGAAAAACAATGCTGTACACTACTTCCCTATCTATTCAGTATGATACCTAAAGTTCTAGCTAGAGCAATAAGACTACTATCTGAGACCAGGGGTATACAAATTGGAAAGAGAGAAGTTAAAGTATTTTTGTTCACACGTAATACAGATAAATGACTTTAAAAATTCTGCCTGAGAACTGCTATAGTTAACAAACACTTTCAGGAAAGTGGCTGGATATAAAATATACTTAAAGAAATTTGTAGCCTTCATTTATAGAAATAATAAATTGTCTATCAAAGAAGTTAGAGAGATAACACCCTTCAAAATAGCAAGAAATATTATAAAATAAACCAAGCAAGGGAAAGACCTGTATGACAAGAACTTAAAGTCTCTTAAGAAATAAACTGAAGATGATCTCAGAGTGTGGAAGGTTCTCTCATGTTCATGGATCAGTAAGATTAACATAGTGAAAATGCTAATCTTACCAAAATCAATCTACAGATTCAATGTAATTCCTATCAAAATTTCCACACAATTCTTCCAGAACTTGAAAGACCAAGTCTTATCTTCATACAGAGCAACACAAACCTCAGGCTACATAAAATAATTCTGTAGAATAAAATTATGTTTGGAGGTATCACCACCCCTGGCTTCAAACTCTACTACAGAAAATCAGTAAGGAAATCTGCATGGTATTCATATAGAAAGACAGAAGTTGACCAATAAATAATTAAAGATCCAAAAATAAACCCACATACCAATGGACATGATCTTTGACAAAGAAGCCAACACCATACAATGAAAAATGGAGAGCATCTTTAACTAATGGTTCCAAGTAGAATGTTCTAACTGAATGTCTTGCATGTAGAGAAATGCAGATATTTATCACACTATACAAAACTCAAGTCCAAGTAAATAAAAAACTTTAATGTAAAACCAAAATACACTTAATCAAAAAAAAAAAAAAAAACAGAAAGTGGGGAATAATCTTAAATACATTGGTACAGGAGACAATTTCCTAAACAGAACACCAATGAATGGCTCTGGCTGTAAGATCAACAATTGATAAATGGGACTTCATAAAACAAAAAGCCTCTGTATGGAAAAGGACACTGCTAGTAGGATAAACCAACAACCTACAGATTGAAATATTCACTAACCCTACATCTGACAGAGAGATATATATATATATATCAAAGCTAAATAGAGAATTCATAACAAAAGAATTTTTTTTTGGGCCCTACAAGGAAACTTGCTCATCTGTGTCACAGCTACTTTATTCATAATAACCATAAACTGAAAACAGCTTAGCTGTGTCTCAGCTGATAAATGGATAAAGAAAATGTGGTTCATTATACAGTGGAATACTACTCAGCTATTAATAAACAAGTACATCATAACTTTTGCAGACAAATTGATGGAATTAGAAACTATCCTGAAGGACATAACCCAGACTCAAGGGACATGTATCATATGTACTCATTTATAAATTGATATAAGCCATAAAGCACAGAGTGAACATGTAATAATCAATAGACCCAAAGAATCCAAATGACAAGGAGGGTCCAAGGGAGGATGCTTTAATCATTTCCAGAAAGAGATAAAAAAATAGATACTGAAGGTGTATAGAGGGAAATAACTGAGGGGTAGGGAGAAATAGAAGACAGCCAGGGGTAATCTGATGTAGGGAGAGTAGATTAGATAGAATTGAAATCTGTGGGGCCAGTGGAGGCCATCTCTAGGACATACCACAGACCTCAGACAGGTGTGAAAGCCCAGGGTACTATGAGGGCTACTCTGGATGAGACTTCTAGCAGTGGAGGATAAAAATCCTGGGGAGACAAATTCCTGTAGCCAGACAGAACTCCCAGAGGAGGGATAAGGACAGCAAACCTCCCACAAAGCCTTCAACTCTAAATATGATGTATTTAAAGATAAATGTACACAAAGTACAGAGATGGAGGCAATAGCCAACCAATGATTCACCAACATTGAGTACTCCATGAGCATGAAGCAATACTTAACACTATTAATGATACTCTGTTGTGCTTTCAGAGAGGAGCCTGGCATAACTGTCCTCTGAGAGGCTCTAGCCAGCAGCCAAGGGAAACAGATATAGAGGCTTAAAGCCAAACATTAGGTGGAGCTCAGAGACTTTCTTAAAAAGAGTTGGGGGAAGGACTAAGCAACTTGAAGAAGAGAGAGACTCCACAAACCTGAACATTTGGGGGTTTCCAAAGACTGAACCACTAACCAAAGAGCTAGTATGGGCTGGACCTAGACCACCTGCACATATATAGCCCTAGTTGAGAGAGAGGATGAGCTTAGTTCTGCAGTGACTTGGTATGCTGGGGAGGAATGGGGGATAACTATATGATGCAGAGTGGGCTCCTTATTTTCAGAGGAGAAGAGGAGGAGGAAATGTGGGAAGGATCTGCGTGAGGTGGTACTATGAGGAGATGGGGAATGATATTGAGATATAAAGTGAATAAATAAATTAATGAAAATAAAATAAAACTATATGTTTTTAGAGTAATTGTAAGAATACTATCAAAAGGAATAATCTACTTAAGAAATACTTTGAGATTTGTTATGTATGGAAGGCAACACCTAAATAATATAAAGAAAAACA
>JANHMN010000007.1:62029618-62079109 GCA_030674055.1 Rhabdomys pumilio
AAGGTCCATAATCATCTGCAATTCTAGGCTGAGAGGAAGTGGTTTTTGGTAGGCTATGATTTTAAGTGCATAATTAATTAACATTTAATTTAAGTTCAACATAAAAGCTTATAGCCAAATGTTTTCTATATATTCCACATATATATTGTTAGCAGTCATATGGAGAAACAGAAGACTAGAAGTTCAACAAATAAGACTACTGCATAAAGAAGTTTCCACCCTTCTGACTTCTGAAATCATAGATTATTTATGCATATTTGCCATGCTAATGTAAAATAAAACCTGCAGAATGTGATTATGTCATCAATTTTGTTTGTCTTTCTTCACTCCACATTATATTTGAGAGATCCATTCATGCCGCAGTGCATAATAACCATTTATTCCCATTGATATCAAGTTCTCTATTTGAGAAAAATATATCAGTGTTTATTTATTCATTCTACTGTCAGATCTTGTTATGTATTATTCAATTTTTGTTATAGAAATATAGTCATTGTGATTATGAAGAAATATTATTCAATGCAATGAAAAGGCAAATAAGGGTCATGCTACATATTACTTCTTCTTTTTTGCTATATCAATGAAAAAGCAGAATTGTGTGGATGTCAACATAGAACACAGAATATCTCATCAAATTTGGTGTTATGCTGGAAACTTAAGAATTTGCCATGGAAGGGAATAGACATTCATTAATGACTTCTAAATTGCGAGGATGCTCCCCAACAAATGCAACTCTTTGAGATGTCTCAGAGGTATCAGTACCTAGAAGCAAGGGGCCACTGAAGTATTCTTTTGGGACTGGGTTGAAGTGGATACTTAAGGATTCTTTGGAATTCAGTTGTGTTGGATGGTGTTTCACTGCAGCAAACACATTGTTTTCTTGAAGTGTAAACAGGTGAAAAACTGAGGCAGTCCTGTGGAGGAATATTTTTCTGAAGCAGACACAGCAGAGAGGATATTCTGCTAACGCAAATACTTGAAAAGACACGTGAAATATTCTTTTCTAACAACACACATACATAGGTCTGCTTTACCATTGTCAGGACTTCACAGAGTCAGCCTGATTGGATGCCCATGCTGAGTCAAGACATGTGCTAAGTCAAGACCTGTGCTGAGTCAAGACACATACTGAGACGAGACACATGCTGAGACAAGGCATGTGGAAGACATATGATGTTTAGAAGGTATAAATCGGACTTGAAGGAGTGCCGGAGACAGAGCTTGGCTTGCTGGTACAGCTAGCTGCGCAACACTTGTGAATCTGTCATCTTTGCTTCCCTGAGAGAAGCACAGCTGAGAACTTCTAGTGTTCTGCAGGTCCCTCCTGCTAATCCAAGCAGAGGATGAGGCCTTGCTATCTTTGCGAAGTCATGTCTCCACTGTTGCTAATCTGACTCTACCCAACTGTACTCCTGCTATATCCATAAAGTGTTATAAATGGATCAAGGTGTAGCTGGCTGCTAACATCTGAACTAAACTGGCGATTTCCAGACAATACAGACAGGAGTTGCTTCAAAGAACCTTTTTAAGTGGGTCCATTTCCTTTGTATCCTTTCCCCCTCAATACTCTTATGGGTGGTGGGTTACAAGGGAGGTTAAAACATTTGAAAACAGTCATTAAAGTATGGTTTAAAAAAATTAAAGTTACAGTGGGTCCTGTCTTGAATCACTATGTGCCTCCTCTCGTATTGTTACCTCTGAAGAAAAACCATTCCCTCTGGAAACTAGGGTTACCATGCCACCAAGTAACACACAGGCCAACGTAAGATGATACTGTGTATATGTGTTTGTAATACACATGCCCAAAGCTACCTCTAGATAGTACTATTGATGTTTTCATAGACTCCTAATGTAAATGTAAACTTAACTGAACTGAGCTGGAATTAAGAACAGAGTCACAGAATGAACTGAGGATTGTGCTTTTCAAACTTTTCAAGGCAAATCATCCCTGGATATCATTGCATTTTGTGGCAATGCTTGTTTTATGATGGCTGTGTCTGCATATTGGAGACTTCATAAAACAGCACTGGTAATGAATCAATTCAGAGAGAAACTTCTTTGAATTCTAAAATTATTTATAAGGAATTACCTCTGTGACCTGGTGTTGGGATACTTTATTAACTGTCCACATCATGAGTCTTGCAGCTAGGAATGCTATCTGCTCTAATCCATTATCTAGTGGAAAGTGGCTGGTTCATAGACCCATAACATTTATCAAACACATTTAATTATATGTCCATTGTCTACTCTGTCAGGACATTTTAGCTTATTTAACACTTTTGATTTTTATAATCTCCAGAGTCTGATGTAGTAAGCAGCTACATCTTTTCTAGTTTTTAACTTATTTGCTGATTGCCCTAGTGACTAGAGGGCTATGTGAATGAAGAGCCAGCCAATGTCCAGATGCTACATAATGAGGCAGAACTTCACCAGCACTCATTAGTGTTCTTCGCATTTACCTTATTTTAAAAACACTCTTTTTTTTTATTGTGCCACTTTCAGACATTTATTTTGTGGAATCACCTTGCCTCTCCCAGCCCCTCCTGCCCTAACCCCTTTCTGTAACTTACACACACCCTCCGTTTCCACATTCATCTCCCCTGTGCCAGCCCTCTGCTTCTGCAATACCTCCTTTCCCTCCTTGTGAGCTCTTTTCTGATTTCAGAGCCTAAAGTCACAGAATTCACCCCAACTTATATACAGACAGACTTTATAAGCGAGGGTCCTCATATGGGAAATGTGCTGTCTGTCTAAACCTGGAGGGTTTAAAAACACTCTTTAAAGAATTCACATATCCTACAATTTTTGAATCAGTAAAAAAATTAAGAAAAAGAACCAATGTTTTAGAAGAATCTGTTAACAAGAACAATCCCAGAGATCATTGCAAAGAAATACATTGGGAATGAGCTCTTTGAAATAAAGTTCAGTGTTTTATTTATTTCTCTTAGTTAAATGGTTCCTTGTAAAACACCGAAGAGATTATTATTTGTTATTATTTTTTTGTGAGAGGGTGGGCTCTGAAAAGAACCAGGGCCCACTGTCCCACAATTTTTATGATTTTATTATGGAATATACTGTCTATATATTCCATAGTTTTTAACTGTTTTTCTTCAGCTTGCAGTGCTATTTTGGAAGATAGTGGAAACTTTAGAATATAACTGAAAGAAATTCACCAAGTATAGCAATATATATATATATATATATATATATATATATATATGTGTGTGTGTATGTATATGTGTATTTATATGTATATATATATGTTAAATACTTTAATACACACACATATTGCATATGTATATCTGCATATGTATATGTATTTGATATATATATATGTTTGTGTGTGTGTGTATGTATATAATGTGTATGTACATGTGTATGAATATAATATATATGTGTCTGTGTATGTGTATATGTATATGATAACACTAGGTCCCCAGGTCTTTCACTCACTATCTGCTTTCCACCTATAATGCAGTAAAACTCCTCTACCAAACTTTTCTGACAGTATTTTCTTACACTTTAATATACAAGGCTATGATCAATGAAGCCACCAGCCAAGAAGTCTGAATTATGAGCAAAATAGCTGTTTCTTTTTTAAATTGTTACCTATGGCTCTTTTGTTAGAGGCATGCAAAAATAATAACAAAAGCACACTAGATTCAAGACTTATATTTTTATGTTGACATAATCACTATTAAAATATTTTAGCTCTCAAAATAGCCTCTACTTTTCTTTCTTAAAATATTTTCCATTAAAAATTTAACAAAGTTTATTTTAATAAATTACTCCATAATTGTATAACTACAAGTTCTCCAAAAGGTAGGTAGAATTACAGTTAACCTGGTAGATTTATATGGTTCAATGATGTTAACACTTCAATACATTTAAAAATATACTTAATGTTATTCCCAAAAAATGTGATAATGAATTTGTTCAACAGAATATAGTAACATATGTTATTGAGCCATATTGGAACAATTTACCACTCAATATTATATTGAGAGTTTTCTATTTTTATGTAGAATTTTGGTTATCCCATTTCAGTAAAAAATAAGTTAATGCTTTTGAATCTTTTTATATACTTTTAAAGTTGTGTGGTATTTGAAAAATGTTTAGGGCAGAACATAGAAGGCTCAAGCCTGAAGAGGAAACATCAAAAATAACAAAGTTGATAAAGTAGAATTTATGAAGAAATGTAGAAATATGTGATAATTAGAGTTTGGAAAAGAAGTGACAAACTCAGAGTTCAGAAGTATTAAAGACAATTTTTGACAAAAGAAAATCAATTTACAGTAAATGGATGTCAGCTTCTGTACATACTGGAGCTAAATGGAGGCTTCTCATCTTTTGTTTACTTGAAGTATAAACAAGTGATGCAGAAAATAATCATGAGGCTAACGTACAGGCCTCTAAGACAGCAGAGAGTTTGATGTACCAGTCCTAAACCAAATGATAATAGTCCTCTTTACCTCCAAATGGAAAATCTGTGGGATAGAAGATCACCTATGAAGACTCAAAAAGCAATTCACAAGCAGACATTTGAAAGATTGTTGCAGATCACTTCCTCTGAGCATAATGATTCAAGAAAGATTATTAGAAAGTGGAGAGCTAACACTTGAAGAGAAAAGGTGATAAGAAATTAGATGATAACTGTGATCTGACTAACATTTATAAATTTCATAACTCTGTGCTAGTAGAGTTAATGAAGATTGTTGAATGTAAGAAAAATGTATAATTTAATGACTTCATTTAAAAATATCAGTAGATATGCTGGCTAGCCTGTTAATAATAGAACAGAAACAGTAATTGTACTGATTAAGTTGGTTATACCATATGAAGCAAAAAATGCAATGTGACAAACATATATGATATAAATAACACATCTTTAATATATGTGTTATAGGAAATCCAGAAGAAAGAGGAACAAAATCAGAGTGAAATACATTCATATAAAAGAGGAAGTTAGACTCCAAGGATGAGACTTTTACAGTAAAAATTTATAGCAAATATGAGCATGTATAGTAAACTATCTATAGGATTTGTGTTTGATGAATGTAGACAATGGATCATACTGACAGGCTGAAAATATAGGTGCAAGGAATGAATACAACTGAAGTAAGGTAGAAAACAATTAAACTCAAAGTTGGCATGAAAGAAGAAATGTAATCTTTAACCAAGTATTTGATTCTTCAAAAGATACATCAATTACATGTTTGATTCTTTAATGTTAGATAATCAAGTAATATTTTTATGACCCTAAAAATAAATTGGGAAAATGTCTAATTTAGAGACTATACCTTTTAAAGCAACTGGAATTTGTAACTTGGGGCCATGGTCACTCATAAGATTAAAAATATAAAATAAATAAAATAAAATAATTTTTTGAAAAAGAAAGAAAATGAAAAGAGAGCCTATTATCATATTTTCTTAAAACAGAACTGTTATTTGATGTTGACTAGTATCATTTTTCTAAACTAAGTTCAGTAAATGAGGTGTAGGATAGAAAAACAGGAAAGTTATAAAGACTTGGAAGGGAAGAATTCATAATACCCTGTAGTCTGGTTAGAGCTTGTCTCCAGCTGAAAATCAAGAGCTTCACCACCATTCACAACACTGACTATGATAGATTTCAACTAGAGACAATATTCCTTCTTCCTTGCTACATTTCAAAGAAGAATGTTATGATAAATGAGCATGCTTAAAGCCCAGGTATTTATTATTTTATACATTTTCTTCATGGAACCTGATGTACTTTTCTAGAAATCACACCATAAACATCATTTACAGTGAGCAATATGTCTTCTCTTCCTTGTGTAAACTTTAGAATCAAAGTATGGATTTAAGAACTATAGTTGGATCTTATGCTATCCAAGGCAACTTCACAGCTACTCTAAAATCCCACTGAAACAAATAAGAGTAAAAGATACTTGGCAACCCTTTGAGCTGTAATTTAAAAGCCACCAAAATGATGTGTATGTCCATTATCTGTAATTAAATATAACTCTCTTGATAATCCTACACCCACTCTCTTCGTGGGCTCTACTTTCCTGCTGTGCCTTATTTTCTACTTCTCATAAACCCAACCCTGCTTACTTTTTTAATCTCCAATCTTGTCTTTGCTGAGAATGCTTTGTGGTATTGGTTCACCTTGCCATTCTTTTCCAGTCATCTTTATTACAAACATGACTTCATAGAAAGCAATGTCAACAAAGAACTTCTGGTGGTGTTCTGAGGCAGGAGAATCATCCTTTGAGGCCAGCAGGTATACATACCAAAGCTTTGACTAAAAACAAGCAAATCCATTGACTTAACTGACATATAGAGACAAAGACAGCTGGCCATCTCTCATATTCATGGAACATTGTTGTATGGTTTCAGTATTTTCTCAATGCATATTGTTTATAATAAAGTAAACGTCCAGTTAAAAAACTATCTCTTTCATTAATTTTAATGATAATCCCTAAATAAGTGAGATAAAGAAGTGATTATTATTTACTAACAGAATAATTTGGTCGTGGGTCTACAATCAGCACTAATGGCCATTTGTCAAGCCTGTAAATAAATCAATGACTGTTAGAACTTTTTAATTCCTATTCAATCTTAAATGAAATTTAAAGTCTTCAGTACAGCAGACAAGAGATCAGATGTTGGGAGTCATTTAGAATAACAGCAGTTGACATAAAAAAACCATCATCTCCCTCTACAGAGCTTCTGGGACAGTTATTTTTCCTAAACACATTCTGGTTAAGGCTTAAGAGATGTTCCAACTCTTAAGAATTCTCCCTTTTCTTCCAGAGGACTCAAGTTTGGTCCCAGTAACCATGTAAGGTGGCTTTAGTACTGGTAACTCCAGATTCAGGTAATCTGGCACCTTCTGTTGTTTTAAGTGAGCAACATATTTAGGTACAATACACTGGTTGCACACAAGCACAAACACACACATACTTACACACAAACACGCACACACACAAACAGACACCACAGCATTTGAAAATAAAATAAATTCAAAAGAAAAATGAAGATTTGTCTAGAAAGACATTTTCTGGAAATGGAAAGCGATTTCGTGTATTAAAAGATGTGCATTTGGGGGATGAAGTAGAAACCTAGTGAAATGGAAACACCCAGGAGTCTCTATGAGGGTAACTAGCTTATATTTCTAGTAATGGGGGATACAGAGTATAAACTGGTCATCTTTGGGAACCAGGCAAGGCTTCCAGTGGAGAGACATGAATACCAACCCTGACACAAAGCCTCTACCTACCATTAGTCCTGCCAACAAGATGTGCTGAGGTAAAGTTGCACAGAACTTGAGGGAGTGCTCAACTAGTGACTTGTCTGGCTTGAGACCTGGACCCATGCCACAAGAAGAAGCCCACAGTTGACACTGCCTGGAGGGCCAGGACTCAAGGGTGAGTAGCCCAGACACCCAGGAAGGAACCAAATCCAACTGGCAAAAAACTAACTGAATGAATCAAAGAATGAATGAATAAATGAACAAACAAACAAACAAGCAAATAAATAAATAAAGAGTAAATGAAGTGATTCTTAATTATACTGTGTTATATTTGTAGACTGGGCCTAGCATAAAGTGTAATCATCATCAGAAAGGCTTCATCGAGCAACTAATGGTAGCAAATATAGAGATGCATGGCCAACACTAGGTAGAGCTATGGGAATCCTGCAGAAGAAGGGGAGGAAGAACTGTAGGAGCCAGAGAGCTCAACGACACTAAAGAAAATCCCACAGAATCAACAAACCGGTGACAATAGGGCCTCACAGAGACTATACCAAAAATTGAGGAGCCTGAATGGGTCTAACCTAGGCCCTGTGCATATATGTTGTATTTGTGTAGCTTGATGCTCTTGTGGGATTGATATCAGTGGGAGCAAGAGCTGTCTATCTCTGACTCTTTTGGAATGCTTTTCCTTCTACTTTGGGTTGCCTATTCTGGCCTTAATATGAGGGAGGTACTCAGTCTTGTTGCAACTTGATATGCCATGTTTGCTTGATATCCATGTATGGCTTGCCTTTTTTCTGAAGGGAAATGGATCTGGAGAAAAAGGGAGATACTGATGGGGAAGAACTTAGAGGAGAGGCAGGAGGGAAAACTGTAGTTGGGGTGTAATATATGAGAGAGGAAAAACATTTTAAAAGATAACAATAAGGGAGTTCTACTGTTTTACAGTGAGAAATATTATCATATTGATTTTTCTATGTCAATAATCAAGGTTGCATTATCAATTTGCATCATAGTTTAGGACAAGTTCACACAGCAGATCCACCTGACTTACAGCTCAGTATCTATTTTTCCATTCTCCAACAAATGTCATTGGTTTTATTGGAATAGTTTGCACAAGAAAGGGAAAATACATATAGGAAAAGCCCCACCTAACCTGGCTTTGTTTCAGCCAGATTATGTCACAAGTCAAGGTCAGCAGGCAGTTCCAGTAGGAATGTGCATGTGCAGCCAGGGTAGGTAACTCCACCTAAATCCTATATTAGCAATGTCAAATTCATTTTTGGCCTGCTCAAGGCTGGGGAAGGGCACAGATTTTTCCCTTGCACAGATGGACTACTCAAATAAGTAGTTCTATAACTGAGCCAGAAGTAGGCAGGATACTGTGATGGTCATACTTTGTTGTGCTTGAAATTATTAGTATCATCTATTGAATAATTTTATTATGTTAACTATCAGAAATATGTACATGCATACTTACTGTCTGTCAACAATGAGATATCATTTATAGAGGCTATAAATAGGAGCACAAGTGAATGATCAATGTGTTTGCATGAAGATTCTACTTTAATCAACTGATTCATAAATATCAAAATACTTTCCTTAGAGTGAGTAATTTTCATTAAGAAATGTAAATAGCTTTTTCTGGAGTCAGATTGATACAGTATCCTAATTAAACTTACCAAAATGTGCATGGTATGTGTGCAAAATATGCAAAATGTGTGTGTGTGTGTGTGTGTGTGTGTGTGTGTGTGTGTGTGTGTATGAGTGAAAGAGACTACATGGGTAATTCTTGTTCACTGTTCTATAAATGTTAAATGCTTTCCCAAAACATTGAAACTACCTTTAAAGAAGTATTATCTGTATTTTGTCAATTAGTATTATATATTTGAAATAACTTATAATGCTAGTGGAATTGAGTCTAGATTTCTGAAACATTCCTGCATTAAACTAATCTCTCTTTGCTTGTTGACATTGTGTTACCACTTGTAAGAAAAACCAACTAAGCTATAAATCATACGGAACATATATAATATATCTGCAACTCATTGTGATGTGATTGTTGTATATGATAGATTGAACATGTAGTATTATATTGCTTAGAACACAGCATGGAGTCCCTTGGCAACCTTAATCTCCATGGCTTTCTACTTTCCTTAGTCAAGTCTCCTTATGTTGGCTTGAATGAGAAAGCCCCACTCTGCTGTAGTCTCAGATGTTTGAACAGTTGTTTCCCGGTTTGTGGCACTGTCTGAATAGGTTTAAAAGAGGTGGCCTTGCTGAAGAAAGAATGTTAGAAGAAAATATGAGAACAGACTTTGAGGTTCTAAAGGTTACACATCATTATCAATTTATTCTCTGCTATTTGCTTATAAATTGAGATATGAACTCTCAGCTGTTTTAACTGCCATGATTCCATGCCTGGATGATGATAGATTTATCGTTAAAGAGTCATAAGCCAAAATAAACCTTTCCTTATGTTGTCTTGATAATTGTGTCTAATCAAAAAATAGAAAATTAAATATATTATGTCCCTCAATGATGTAATCATGTCAGTACTGATGACAGTTGCTGGTTTTATTTACATATTACTGGGGTAAGAGATAGCTTCTATGTTCAGGTTATCCAACCATGAATATCTTTCTGAATAGGACTCTTAGTTGACTGCGTTTGTGTTTCTGATTTTATGTTTCATATCTCAAGGATCCTGCTTATTTCTAAACTTTCTTGCCCTTTGATACAACTAATGAACATCTGCCGCAGGATCCAGTGCACTCCAGTTCTCATGAGAACAGACACGGAACTTAGGCGCCAGGAATCCAATAGTAAGAGCATTGTTACTGTGTCATGGAACCTTCTAATTAATTATTCATTTTAAATGGAAAGTCTTTATTTTATAATTATCTTGGATATTTTCCCCATGACATACATCTTATGTATGTATAGATCATATGTATGTATGTCATGTTATGACATACATACATATGATCTGATTTATTCTCATGACAAAATTTTGAGAATAACACTGTCACCTTAATTTTACTGATGATAAATGAAGAGCAAAATGATTCTGAGAAATGGGAGCATGCCCTTCTTAATGGCATTTGTAGTAAATCCAGAGTCATTCTGTGTTTGCCACTTTTTCCAAGACATATGGAGAATTCTATAATATGATGTCATATCTTATGATATAATCTTTTTTCACCACTTTATAAAATACATTCACAAAATGTCTACCCTATATATTCAGAGATAGTCAAAAGCACACACTGCATGTATGATAAAGCCATTATTGTCCTGATAAAACCAAAACTATTACACTAATAAACACCAAGAAATGTTAAAACTCAGAACTTTTGACCCTAATCTCAAATTTCATTGTACTGTGTTTATGAAGTTCTTTATTTATTGAAAAGTTTGGTTACTTCAGACATTTAAATATCAGACCCAGTAATAAACAGTTTTTTTTTAATTTATACATTTAAGTTCCTGATATAATTAACAAGTTCTTTGAGGCATTGTTCAATCTGAATTACCCCACAATGAGACCATCTCAAGATCATCTGATTGTTTTCATTAACTTTGTTAATGACACTGCTTCTAAATTTCTGTAGTGATTACAGCCCTGGTGAGCAGTGACATCACTGTGATCTCTCAAATGCGATTTTTACAAGGATTTAGAGGATTTTTAAGGTCATGCAACTACTTTCAAATACCCTACTTTTTGTTTAAATTAAAAATATTTTAGAAACATATTATTTCCAGCTATGTAACCTCTTACTGTTTGTCTAGCCTTTGTGACAATCTAGTGTGACAAGACATTTGCAAAATCTGCTTAGTGTAAATTTGTAAATGTTATGGTATTATTATTTTCACTCAGTTCTACCTATGAAAAAAAATCTCTCCTTTGATGTTTCTCAAAATATTGCTTGGAATATGCTAACATTATATGGCTTAAAATATGATATTTGTTTATAGTGGTTGAATAAAATTATTTTTTCTTTTCTAAACATTTTTATACAGTAAATATGATGTACTGTAAGAATACATTATAGGTATAATTTTCAAAGTAATGACAATGTATATTTGGGAGATATTTTTAAAACCTCATTTTGATCTGCAATACTTAAAATAATGATAAATAAATTTATCATTTGGAAATAGAAGTAAGTCTAGCATAGTGCATTCATCAATACATTATACCCACTGCTGTTTATTAAACATATCAGATTTATATTTCCATGGAATTCATAGCGATATGTGTGTAAGTTACTTTCGAAATAACCGTTTATTAGGCAATTTAAACAGCCTAGCAAAATAATACATTCGGGGATGTTTCTCCCATGGCACACACGGTTTAAATTTTCAATGTGGAGATTAGCTTTTAAGAGAAGCTATTGAAAATTTAATGTAGAAGGTATGACTAATCAAACAGATGGCTTTTTTCCTTTGGAAAAAGGATATTATTCATCTTTCTGAGATGAGAAATTAGCTACTTCATTCCTAGCGGATGCCCTTTTGCTGAATCCAAGGTGTGAAAAGGTCCTTGAATTTCAACTGGCAAGAAATTTTCCACAAACTGTTAACCCAGGAAATAAAATTCAGGAAAGGCAGGAACGTTGCAGGTACTCCAGCAGACTGTGGAAAATGATGAAAACCAGCAAAGGGCCCTAACCCAGGTAGCAGAGCATAGACAGCCTTCATGTGGGAGCTGGTTGTTTAGCTACCAGTGGTAAAGGAATTGTGTTGTTACTGGGAAAAGAGTATCGTAAGAGATACTCATACACACCAGCCTATCATACTATTAGTACAGTGGATCACAAGACACTTGGAATATTTCCAGAATCACATCATGGTAGAAGTAAAAGTCCTAACAGGTTCAGGGGCGACTTCTCACTCCCACAAAACATTTCACACAGTTCTAGAAACGTCCCAGATCACTTTGCAAGATGAGACTGGAGCCAAGAAAATGAATAAATCCCTGGCGGAGTGCTAAGATGTGTATATCTCTAGCCTTCTACTTACACTCTTACTTCAGGGCCCAGAAATATGTGCTATATGGAATCATTAGATCTCTTTGTCCTTCTTCCCAGTGTGACCATCTTTAACTAATCTTTTTTTTTTTTTTTTTTTTTTTTTTGGATTTTAAATATTTATTTGCTGTTTTAATTGGCCTCTGGAGGACAGGTCCTGAACTTAGCATCTTGAGGTAGAGATTGCAAAATCAAGTTTGATAGCAAAAGTGTTGCCAAGAATTTATTCATATTTTAAAATTCCTGCTATGAGCTCCAAGATAAAAATGAACATTTTCTAGTGTATAAAAAATAATAAAAAGGGCTCAGGGTAACTCATTAAATGATTTAAAGGTAAAGCAGACTTAGAATATAACAGTATTATAAAATAACTCGTTGAATTTGGAACTTTATTTCACTTAAGACAAATTAAACATAACACAAATTAAATATAATTCATCATCACCGGGATATTAACAATTTAAAAATAAAACAAATTTTAAGCACTCACCTAGCATGAATTTTTTAATGCTAATAATGATTTTCTAACTTTGAAGGAATTGTGCAAATAAAGAAACATATGGCTCTGAATGAAACTTTTCAGTATAAATTTAAACAACAAAAAATATATAAATTCCTTCTAGAAATGACACTGTGAAGCTGATGAATAGTCCTATATTCATATTCGTATGTTTACATATTCACATAGCCAAAATTCCAAAACTACTACATTGAAATTAAAAAATAGTAAAATGAGCATGCAATTTTTATAACACATATTCCTATGAGGATAATAGCAGTACATACATGGAGTTTCAGCCATCAAGAATCATATTAACATCATCCGGAACTACAAAAGAAATGGTCTCTAAAATCTGCGTGTGTTTGTGTGTGTCTCTGTGTGTATGTCTCTATTTGTATGCATGTATGAGGAGGAACTTAATAGGAGAGACAACACAGACCACTGTTAAGAAATTCTCATATTACTTCAAGACCATCCAATGAGGTAAGGCCTGATCCTTCACTTGACTGCAGAAAAAGAATTTTAGGATGATCCAACATGAAAGAGAGAGTTTCTTAAAAAACGTGGGGTTTATTAAGAAAAATGTTAAACACATATACAAGCATTGGGAGTTGAAGGAAATAAAGTCAGAAGAATAAAACATTCCCAGACTCTGGCAGTAGGTTTCTCAACAGCAAATCATATTTGGTCATTTTAGCAAGAGATAAAGCATCCTAGTTGCTCTCAAGTTAAAGCTTCATGTTTCTAAGAATTTCCCCATGTGGTTTTTGACAAACTATTACAAAAACTTGCAATTAGATAGAAACATCACACATCAAGTTTAGTAATATCCAAATAACATCAAAGAACATCTACACAATTAAAAGTATAATTATATAAGATTGTAGAGAAGCTCCAGAGGTCCTTGATTACAGTTTTTTAAACTTGAACTACCAGCTATAGTGGTTACACGGGGATTTAAAACATAGCTTCTACTTTAAATGGGGTGTCTGGCAGGATCCCTAAAAATGGAATGTTTGCCAAGCAGATGAAGAGAGAACTGCATGTTTAGGCCCTAAGCTCAAGCCATTATTATTTTAACATTTTTATTTGAAAAATCTTTACATAGAAGTAATATTCTTTTTGTGTTAAAATCCTTCTGAGACATTCTTAATTGCTTTGCAATCTTGACTCAGCTGGTGAGCGATTTCTACTCAGCCCTTTAGTGCGAGTCCACTCCCTCTTACCATGTCTGGTAAGCTTTTTTCTTCCTGCCTGTCTCAATTTCACCCTCTGAGCCTTTGATTCCTTAATCTTAGGGGTTGATGAAAGGTGAAAGATCCATTTGCTACAGCTTTTTCCGTGATAACTAGAGTTGTAGACTGTACTTATCAAAGAGTCAAAACTCTCAAGCTGCCTGACCCTAAAGAAACATGAGAAGGGTCAAGCTTGACGATTACAGATTATCATTTGATAGGAATATAGTAGACTAGATGGTACTACTGAAGATACCCAACCACTTAACTAATAAAGCATACAGGATTCTAATCCTAAGATTACCAAGACTTCTATTATGAGATTTCTGATAGTAATAATGTTAGGAAATCACAAAAACTAAAGGCATAAGGTGGCAGAGGTTTACTTTTAGTTTACAAATCTTGAACAACTGAGGACCCACCGGCTCAGTGGTTAGGAATAAATACAAAGCACTTTTAAAATTGTACAGATTTCTTTTTGTTGCTCTGAGAATATTAAGATCCTCCAGGCCAAACACTTCTTCTCTGAACAAACAGTATATGTCCTTAGTTTCTGAGCTCTCTTGTGTCCATGGGTTTTATTTTATTTTCTAATTGTATGTTGTATATTTAGACATTTTATTTGTAGGTGGTTTTATGTGAGCCAGTTCAATGAAATATGTACTGTCAGCCCATAGCTTTTATTTTTTATGGTAGTAATTTCAATTCAGTGAAATTAACAGTTTTAATATTTGTTTTCTTTATACATTTTTATTTAAGAGCCTATTTAAAAAGTCATATTTGTCCTGGTTTTTGAAAGAATTTTTCTGATTTTTTTACAATTCAATAGGTTGAGGTCTATGATTTATCTCTACTTGATAATTGTGTATGCTTGAAATAAAAGGCATGGCTTGTTCTTTTACCAAGGACTCGGCACTTTAAAGATTGCATTGAAATTCAGTGAAGTGTCTACCTTAAACTGGGAAATCAAACAATGATGGACTCATCTCAGCACTGCTTATTCTGTTTCACTGGTCACTGTGTCCAATTTGCACCCATATCAGACTGTCTTCCTTATTTCAGCTTTGCAGTAAGTGGTGATGTCCATGACCTTGTCTTTACACTGAGTTCTTCCTCAGCATTGCTTCTTGTGTATCCTCATTGTTATGTATTTTAAAGATTCACCCCATGGAGATAAACTAGGAATCAATGTGAACTGATAGTTGAACTGTAGGCAACTTGAATTTCGGAATTGTAGTTTGAATGTGTGAGCATAAAGTTTTGTAGTATTATCAGTCTTTACATTTTCTAAGTGATGTCTCTGGTCTTCACTAGTTGTCTTATAAATTACACATTAGATATTTTATCAGCAGCATCAAGTTTTAATACTGTTGTAAATACCATTTTTAAATATGTCATATTCAGTTATCTGAAGATACCAGAGTAATAGTTTATTCAAAAATATGTCTCTGAAGTTATCAAGGGCACATAAAATCACTTATTATGTAGACTACTTCATAGACTTTATGTTGTTGTTCTACTTGCGTGATGGGAATAACTGTAGAATGTATCTGCAGTTGAGAATGTATCTAAATCAACTCTGTGATACAGGGCTACATGGATCTTCAAATATTGTGAATTGTATCTTGGGTATTCTGAGTTTTGGGGCCTAATATCTATTTATCATTGAGAACATATCATGTGTGTTCTTTTGTGTCTCAATTACATCACTCAGGATGCTATTTTCTAGTTCCATCTATTTTCCTAAGAATTTCATGAAGTCATTGTTTTTAATAGCTGTGTAGTACTCCATTGCATAAATGTACTACATTTTCTGTATCAATTCCTCTGTTGAAGGACTTCTGGGTTCTTTCCAGCTTCTGGCTATTATAAATAAGGTTGTTATGAACATAGTGGAGCATGTGTCCTTATTATATGTTGGAGCATCTTTTGGGTACATGCCCAGGAGTGGTATAGCTGGGTCCTCAGGTAATACTATGTCCTACTTTCTGAGGAACAGCCAGACTCATTTCCAAAGTGGTTGTACTAGCTTGCAATCCCACCAACAATAGTGGAGTGTTCCTCTTTTTCCATATTCTCACCAGGATCTGTTGTCACCCGAATTTTTTTTCTTAGCCATTCTGACTGGTAAAAGATAGAATCTCAATGTTGCTTTGATTTATATTTCCCTGATAACCGAGGATGTTAGGTGGTTCTAGGGTATTCGATATTCCTCACTTAAGAATTCTGTTTAGCTCTGTACCCCATTTTTTATAGAGCTTTGTGATTTTTCAGGAGTCAACTTCTTAAGTTCTTTGTATATATTGGATATTAGCTATCTATTAGATGTAGGATTGGTAAAGATCTTTTCTCAATATTTGATTGCAGTTTTGTTCTATTGACAGTGTCCTTTGCCTTTCAGAAGTTTTTCAATTTATGAGATCCCATTTGTATATTGTTGATCTTAGAGCATAAGTCATCGGTGTTCTGTCCTTACTGTTTTTTTTTTTTTTTGAGACAGGGTTTCTCTGTGTAGTCCTGGCTTCCTGCAACTCACTCTGTAGACCAGGCTGGCCTCGAACTCAGAAATTCACCTGCCTCTCCTTCCCAAGTGCTGGGATTAAAGGCATGTGCCACCACTGCCTGGCTTATGTTTATGTTCTTACTAGTTATTTTCTACTCAACTAATGGAGTTCCTGTAAATGAATAGAATAACAAAGAATTGCCTCTTCACATTTATATTTGTTAATACAAATGCTGTTTTAAAGAAATTATATAATTTGAAATCAAATTTAGTATAGAGTACATAATGAATATGTATAATTTTGTGATCTCTTAGAAGGCACTTTCATTACTTGCTAAATCAACATGTGGCTTAATTCTTTGAAACCTCTGCAGTTTCAATTTTTGAGAATTAAATGCTGTTAGTGCTTTAAATGATCAGATATAATATTATGTATTTTTTTTGTTATTACTTATACATTCTTTGGTTATTAAAAACTGTTTTACACATAAAGTACTCCAAATATAATTTTGTAATGGAAAAAGAGACAAATAATTATTCAGGCCAAATAAAAAAGTATGCACCAATTGTACTGGTACACTGGGACCAGCATATCTATTTCTCCTGTACTCAATCTCCTTGTAAGACTCTTCTATGTAATTGCCATGTGAGTACTTTGCCTTTAACTCGGAAAGGAAAAGACCTTTCCCAAAATTTAACCGCTTAGAACTGAGAGATCAAGTTTTGTTGATCTATGTGGTTGGATTTTGTTGTTGTTGTTGGGTGTTTTTGTTTTTCTGTCTTCTTCTCTTCCTCTTGTCTTTTCTTGCTTGCTTCCTTCCTTTAGCATACCATTCCATGCTGACTAATAGATGGCCTTCCTCTAGACCATGCTACCATGTTGAGTCCTCTAAGCCTAATACAAAAGAAAGAAAAATGAAAAAAACATTAATAATCAAACAAGGTTTAAAAATATTTTCTCTTTTTCCCTTATATCTTTAATGGAGGCATCATTTATTCCTTTTTAATTTTTTTATTAATCATTTTACTTGTTTACATTTCAAATTTTATCCCCCTTCCCAATTTCCCCTCCAAACACCCCTATTTCACCACCTCTTTCCTCTGCTTCTATGAGGATGCTCTCCTACCAATCCACCTACTCTAACCTCACTGTCCTAGTGTTCCCCTGTTTCCCTATACTAGAGCATCAAGCCTTAACAGGACGAAGGTCCTCCCCTCCCATTGATGCCAGATAAGGTCATCCTCTCCTACACATGCCGCTGGAGCTGTGTGTAGTCTTTTGTTGGTGGTTTAGTCCCCGGGACCTCTAGGGTGTCTGGTTGGTTGATATTGTTGCTCTTCCTATCCATCCCTTAAACACTAAGCTGGACAGCTCTCCTTGCTGTAAGCAAGTATTCAAACAAGCCTGAGACACTTTTAAAAAGATAAGTTCTTTTTCAGATGCATTTCTTTTTGTGGTTGTTCATTTTTGAGACATCCCAAACTATTGCTCACTGATAAGTTTTATATATTCTCTTTCATGTTTAAAGCATACCAAATAGTTGTTTTATCCTGCATCTCATAACTTCAGAATTTGCTTATTTTTTAAAAGGCTAACTTTATAGCTTCTGCCGAGTGTTACAACTGTCTTTATAACTTGTATATTGAAGTTAATTATTATATTCCATTTGTTTTCTGTTGCAGTATTTTTTAAGAATGGTTTAAGGAGTTGTGCATTTTAGTTTTTCATCAATTAGTCACACATGGAAATGCTAACTTGGAAACAGTTTACACTAAAGTAAACTGTTTTGATTGTCTTTTATTTTACTATCTGTTTACAAAATGTAAACAACGTGGATATGTGCTCTATACTCTTAAAGGGCATGATCTACTGGATTATTTTTCAGAAGAGTTCATTCACCCTTCTTTACTCAAGGAAAAGTCGGAGATGGATGAGTCTTCCAGATGTCACTGGGTGAGATTATTTCTATATATCTTATTTTGATAGGAACCTCAGTTCTCCTGAAGGACATGGCTCACTCCACATGAAAACTCTCTGTATATTCTCCATTGCAACACTGGCTCACACTTATTAAAATGAGTGACCTTAATGTACTTACTATTCTTTTAGTGTTTTGAAGTGATCTTTAGAAGACTTTTGACATTGGTTAGTTTTTCTCATCATTTTCTCCTCATTCTTGTTAAAAATCTTCTGAGTTTGGTTTATGTTTTCAAATGAAAAGATCTCTTAATTTTTCAATATTTAACATTATATATAATTTTCTATTTACTTTAATATTTATTACTATTAAAATAGTAATATATGTGTTTCTATTATTGGTATTTAACTTTGTTTACTAGCATTTTGAGATGAAACCTTTAATTAATTGATTGATTGATTGATTGATTGATTAGATTTTTAAGTTTTTTTTTCATTTTATGTATATGAGTAAACTATTAAATTTTTCAGAAACACCAGAAGAGGGTATCAGATACCACCATTATAGGTAGCTGTGAGCCACCATGTGGTTGCTATGAATTAAACTCAGGGCCTCTGGAAGAATAGTCAGTGCTCTTAACTGCTGAACCATCTCTCCAGCCCCAATTAGAGTATTTTTTTTCAGATTTCCCCAGTGCAATAAAAGAAAATGAAACTTTTACTTGTTTTGATTTGCAAATATATCACATTGATGTCATGTTCAAAATTGTCCAATCATCCATATTTTTCTGAACTTGTGATACTATTTTGTCAATTTTTATTACAGCAAAATTTTTCTTCATTAATTATATACCTGTTTTATTTACATTTTATAGTATTATGTGTAAGTATTACAATAAACTTATTTTTAGTATAATCTTGTTTTAAAATTAAGTCCTGCTTGATGTGACCATGGTATAGCATCCTCTACTTTTTTGTCTTCATTATACTGGCTTTAGTGTACATTTATATTTAATTGGAAAAATAGGTCTTTGAAAAACATTGTTTGCAAGTTCCTCTCATTATTCTGTTTTCACTTAATTAATATTAATTACAATTCCCAATATAGTTGTGTACTAATCAGGTATTATGTTCTAATGCTATATTTTCATATTATAACTATCATTACACTATTATTTAAAGCATTAATATTAATGGAGAATTTCATACATTTTGTTCTTTCTGGACATTATCATGTTTTTTCTTTTTGCAATCTACATATAAACTTATTACATCTTTTATATTCAAAATTTAAAACCAAAGGTTCTATCACTAGTTATTATTATTGTTTTCTCTTTTACTATTAATAAGAAGTCTCATATAGACTTCTACCAATTAAGAGTACTGCACAACATAGAGTGCAAAGAAGCCTCCATCCAAGGTTCACATAAAACTTTACTAGGCAATCAGAGTGGCATTTCTCTCCACTGTTCTCAGGAAATGTGACTCATTTGTCAGGTTGCTTCGACTATTCTAAAATAAGGTCAAAGCCTTTGTAATGTTTATTTTACATTTGGTAGAATGGAGAAAATTGAAATATTTAGGCTGAGTGTACACAGAGCTTCAGAGTATGTTAGGAAGTGAGCAATAAGCAGACTTGCTTCACAGATTTTGAGTTTATGATAGACGCAAAAGGGGAATAGTTTTGATGTACAAGAAGGAACAAGTAAGCCTTGGACACATCCTTTATAATCTCAAAGATAGCATCAACATAAATGATTTCTGTCTTGCAGAAAATGTTACTGAGGTTTAAAATATGAGAATTCAAATAAATGTATAAGCACTCTCTAAACCTGTTGATGTTTTAAAATACAGAATACAGTAAATTCTGTTTCTAAATAATTTTTCTGCATATGGTCTTTTCAATACCCCTCATCCTTATAGCAGTCTTGTAAATAAAAATAATATTTTTCTCCAATAATTTAAAGATCTGAATACAGGGAAAACAATTGTATACTGTTGAGAAAATACTTAAGTCCTAGTGTTGAAACAACATTACTATCTATGACCTGAATATACTCTTTGTGGATAGGGTACATAGACACCTGAGTGTGGGAGCCAAACATATTTACACACACACACACACACACACACACACACACACACACACGTGCACACATACACACACATGGGTACATATACACATATATATAAATGTGTATACACATGCATATACATACATACATTCAGTACTAACACTTTGTTAATTAAGTTAAAAATTTCATTGTTTTATATGATTAATTAATTGCTCAGATAAGCTTGTGGAAGGTTATTTTGAACTGTTTTAAACAAGAATGTTGATCTGGTGCTGCTGTGTATTAAAATGTGAATTTCTGGCTCCACTATCTGGTTGTCCTTAGAAAGGGAATTCTCACCTACATCATGTTTTGTTGCGTGAACCTTGCTCCCCAAGATAATTCCTTAATAAAAGGCTAAAGCTTTTTGATTGGGCATTAATTAGAGGTAGGTGGGTTTTCAATTACCTGGCTAGGGTCTCAGGTAGAGACAAAGTAGGAGACAAAAGGGAAAAGAGAAGAGACAAGAAAAAAGCAATCAAGGGAGGAAATGCTTGCCATGAGAGGAGATAGACCAAGAGCACGTGGCCAGGAGAAACAGCAAGTAACAAGGGATATATGATTGGGATATAAGTTAGAATAACTCCAAAATCTGCTCAATCTAAGTTTGTGGGTTGTAAATAAATTACCAAGATTGTCTTTCTCCTATATGGACAAGCTAGAACTTATAATCACTTTTGCAGATAGCAATTTAAAATTTTTATTCAAGTCATGAGTTTAATAAGTAGAAAGAAATGGGATAAATCAAGAAATGTATAATGTAATGATCTGGCTTTTTCATCACTTTCTCTTGCCCTCTTCATTTCCATATATCAGCTTTGAACTGCTGGTTTTTTATATCTATTTCTCCAATATTTTGCTTTGTCTCTAAAAATATTGTGCACTTGTATTGGAAAGCCTGTGTTTTGCTCCATGCAACTGCATCTGCTCTTGTCTCAGTGTTTTATTCTCATACTGCTCTTTTATTTTCAGGGCATACTAATTCTGTATTAAGTATACCTTCTGTTAGATATATCTATCGTGAACAAATGTTGTAAGCACTTTGATTTTTAGTCTCTTTTCTTATTTTATGCAATAAATTTCATAATTGTTTTCTTATATGTTTTTTCCTTCAGAAGAATATAGAAGCTAAAATGACCAAAAATAACACTTCTAAAAAGTAGTTCATTGTTTTGGCCATGTTCTGTCTCAAGAGCAAGGGTTTAAATGCACAATACATGTGAAGTGAGCTGTGATATTACTTCAATTATGAACTATTTTGATTATGAGTTAACTACAGATCATCAGACTTTACCCAGATGTCACCTCCTGTTACTTTGTGTTGCTGTGATCCTGGGTCTTTGAGCTATCATCTCCCACTGCACATTCGTGGTCCATGCTGTCTATATATGTGTGGTAACACAATATCTAGGTATTTCTAATAAAAGTTGTTGGAAAGACTGTATGTGAGTTTGATAAAAATCTGTATTTTAATATAAATCACTTTAGTCCATGGGCATGTTTATGCTGTGTGTTATAAGTGAAAGAGGATCACTTTGTTTTGCCTACCAAATTAGAATTATTGTAGGATTATTCCAAAGAGATAGAAATACAAATTGCAAAGGCCATACTTTAAACAGAAAAACAAGATTTAAAAGAAACCTCAGAGATTCATCAAAATAAACAAGATTTTAAAATGAGCTGATCTGAACTTAAATAAAAAGTGCATTATAATCACTAAATTGAAATAGTTGATATTTAATTGGCTCAATCAAATTACCTCAAATATATTGGTTGTATTGCTAAATATATGACGTCATTAGGGACTTGTGTGTGAAATTGAATTTGAGTCACAAATACCACTTACTTTCTCTGAAAAGCTTGATTTGATAGTTTAAACACTGTGACTACATCAGGTGCTAACTAAACATAGAGGTTTCCAACCAGATGTGCACCTATTCTGCCACTAACTTAATTCTTAACACAACTGCACATACAATTTTAAGTCAGATGAGTGAATTCTTATTCAAATTTATGCTTAGCCATTTTTAAGAAGTCCTTGTCAGCTGGTTCTACATTTTGATTGTTTTGATTACTGAAGAAGCATATTTTTGTATGATAGAAATGAGACTAGGTGGACATTTTCTATATTACCTTGCCTTGACTTTGTATTCTGTTCAGGAATTCATCTTTTGTCGAGAACCACACTACCCCACGTTTGGGGGCCAGCCAAAATACCACGGAGAGCTCTGTCAATGTTGGACCTGCACTGCCAAAAGCCTTGGGGGCTAAATTGTTAGAGTCCTTATGGCCCCAAGCAGCTTCAGTCTGCGGGTCGGTGTTCAGCAAGAGAGTGAGTAAAGACGGACAGACACGAGGAATAGAGACCAGACAGAGTGTGATTCAATCCCATAGAGAGTGTGATTCTATCCCATTTATTATTCAGTCTCTCTTCCTAGTCCAAGTCCCAAGTCTTGAATTCCTAGTCCCTAGTTT
Source organism: Rhabdomys pumilio (assembly GCA_030674055.1). NCBI lineage: Eukaryota > Metazoa > Chordata > Mammalia > Rodentia > Muridae > Rhabdomys > Rhabdomys pumilio. Next base: position 62,052,639 of record JANHMN010000007.1, read on the forward strand.
CTACTTCCTAGTGCCTCTAAGTTCCAAGTTCTTTCTCCAAGTGCTAAGTGCAATTATCTGTGCCTAATACCTAATGCCTAATAACTCCAAGTTGTACTGAACTCTTCTGTCTGCCTCTTGCCTTTTATGTCTCACTTCTAAGTCATGCCCTTAGGTTTTATCTCTAAATCACACCTTTAAGTCTTACACACCCAAGGGAAGATCCTGGATATCTAAACAAAGATGTTATCAGAGTGTGCTTAGCTGTTGTAGGCTATTGTAATCAAGTCTCTTATCAGGGTATATGGCTCAAGATGGCTGCAAGGATGATAGCCTTCTGTTGCCTTCCCACAATCTTTCCTTATGAGGCTGTTTCTGTTTTACTAAACTCTGCCTACTCTGAAATTTTCTATATTCCCTTGCACTTTCGAAGATAAGCATCAAGTTTATCTTGGTTCTGAGAGGGTGTGCCTGTGAATGTTATTCCTTAGTAAATAGTCATCTACAAGTTGTTAAAAACTGGTATTTGACTTTGTAAATACACATATAAGTAAATATGTGTTCTTAACATTAAGAGTTTGGGAGAATCCAGTCCATTGCCATTACAGAAAACAATGTATTGCTAATGCTTTGAGCTTTTTAGAGGATATCTTCTTTACATCACATACAAGGTTCACTTTAAACCTTATCTGAGGAGAAATACAAACAGAATCAGTTTCTATGGAGATACAAATAGGAAAACTGACAGTTGACCCATTTTTACTGGCTTAAAATATAAAACTTACATTGAAGCAAATTGAGATGGATACTTTTTCAAATTCTTTCCCAAGAAATAAGAATCTAAATTCTGAAGCAAAACAAAATTCCAAAAAACTGCCCTAAAATAAATAAGTATAATATTTACCTTTCCTTCTATTGATTCTTTTAATTATTTGTGTGTGTGTATGTGTGTGTATATGTGTGTGTGTGTGTGTGTGAGAGAGAGAGAGAGAGAGAGAGAGAGACAGAGAGACAGACAGAGAGACAGACAGAGATAGAGACAGAGACAAAGACAGAGAAACAGAGAGACAGAAAGATAGAACTTATAATTCCCTAAGCAAGAGCTAGCAAACCGAATGTGGGATAATTGTACTTGCCACAGGATATTTTTGTCTCTGTGTTAGAAAAATAATCATACTTAATGCATATCAAAATCAATATCTGCATATATTAAATAAGAGAGGCTCTCTCCATTGATAAAGGGAAATGTTTCAATATCATCTTCCTCAACAACAAATTTGCTGAATGAGAAGATGACATGTAGGCTAGAATTTTCTTCCTTTTTCCTCCAAATCCAAGAGCAGAAGGGCAAAATCTTGTAGACAATGTGAAAGCTTACATCTCAGCTTGAGAATCAATGTTAAAAAGAGATTCTTCCCCTGCCTATAAATGTAAACCATCCCTTTTGTTGTGCATGTAGTGGAGATGTGGCAGAGCCACATCTCTAAGAGGCTTAAGTAACTTCCCATGTCAGTTTTGTGTCCTGAGCATTTGGCACTGCAAAAAATTACTATATTGTGCTCTGTTGGATTCTTCCTATAGAAAATAACACAGTTGCTTATTAGTATAATTTCTCATTTGAAGATAGTTAAATGAAAGATCTGGTTAAGACAACACTCCAGAACTCTGTGGTTAAGCAGTAAAAGATGAATTTGTGTATGTGTCTGTATTTCTTCACCTTCTTTCAATGACACAAGCAAAAGTAAACTAATGACCTGACATGTGAATGTACTAGACAATATAACATGTTTTTTACTACACAGTTTTGAAATAAACCTTTTGTTTTTAACAGGACAGTCCCAATGATGAAGGTCAAAAATGGGATAAGTCTTGCTTATGTATCTCTTACTCCACAGTCCAATTTCACTGCAATATTTTAGCTTGGGTAGGCATGGCCAAGATGGCAAATGATGTTTCCTGATAGCTTAGAATTGTGCCTGTCGAGTGGGAAGGCTTGCTTGTGGATGCAGAACAAACAGCAATCTCACTAATGATGAAAGTCTTTGATTTTTAAATTTAGCCTAGGTTCTTGCGGAACAGATATTCATAAACAAACAAGAGAAAGTATGCAGTATGTCATTAGCTGTAATCACCTACATAAAGGATCATTCATACCAGTTCCTCTCAAAAATTCAAATCAGTCACAAGACAATCTTGGAATATAAGGGCTGTCTATGTACTAACACCATAGACATGGGATGGCATAATGAACTTGTAAACATAAATATTTTATCAAGTCATTAGTATTCACTACTTTATTTGCTCCTTTTATTAATGAATTAATTATTTTACTTTATATCCTAGACAAAGCTTCTCCTCCTTTCTCTACTTCCAGTCTTTCTTTCTTCTATCCTCTCCTTCCATCCCCTTTCCCTTTCTCCTCAGAGAACGAGAGGCCTCCCATGGATATCCACTCACCTTGCCATATCAAGATGCAGTAGGACTAGGCACATCTTCTCCTATTAAGACTTGACAAGGCAGCTCACTTAGGAGAAAGGGATCCAAAAGCAGGTGACATAGTCATAGACATTCCCTGTTCGTGCTGTTAGTGGTCCCACAACAAGCTGCACATCTGTTACATATGTACAGAGAGTTTAGGTCGATAAAATGCATACAGTCTAGTTAGTGATTAGTATCTATGAACCCCTACAGGCTAAGTTTACTTGGTTCAGTAGGTTTTCTTGTGTTGTCCTTGATCTGTCTGGCTCCTTGAATCCTTTCTCACCCTTGTCTGTAGTATTCTCTGAACATGTCTAATGTTTGGCTGTGGGTTTCTGTATCTGTTTCTATCAGCTACTAGGTCAAGCCCCACAGATGACAGTTATGTTAGGCTCCTGCCTGAAAGTATAGCAAAATGTTTTTAAAAGTCTGGGGTCATCTCTTTCTCATGATATAGGTCTCAAGTTGGACCAGTCATTAGTTGGGAGTTCTCTCAATTTCTGTTGCATCTTTATCATTGTATATCTTATAGACAGGACAAATTGTGGGTCAAAGATTTTGTGGCTGTATTGATATTTCCATTTCTCAATTATACATGTTGCCTGTTTACAGGAGATGGCCATTTCATGCTCCATATTTCCGGTAACTAGGAGTCTTAGATAGGGCTATCCTTGTGGAATCTTGGGAATTTACATGGTCCTGGATTTCAAGCTTGTCTCAGAGATGCCTCTCACTCACCAATTCTAGTCCTCACTACTCACCACACATGATCCTCCTGTTCCCATCCACACCTCCTTTCTTACCCAGTTCCTACCTCCCAGGAATCTGTTCTATTTTCCCTTCTCAGTGAGATTTAAGCATCCTCCCTTTGGCCCTCTTTGTTACTTAGATTCTTTGAGTCTGTGGATTGAAACATGGCTAATTGATCTCTGAAATATATAAATAACTCAATAAATTAGATACCAACAAACCTAATTACCCATTAAAATGGGGTACAGAGCTAAACACAGAAGTCTCTACTAATGAATCTCTAAAGGCTGTGAATTACTTTTAAAATATTCAGCATCCTTAGCCATCAAGGAAATGACTACCAAATGATCCTCAGATTTCATCTTACATATGTCAGAATGGCTAAGACAAAAATATAAGTGATAGCATACGCTGGTGAGGATGTGGAACAAGAAAAACCTTCCTCCATTGCTGCTGGGAATGCAAACTTGTACAATCCCTTTGGAGATTTGGTGGTTTCTCAGAAAATTGGTAATAGTTCTACCTCAAACTTTTTGGGTGTTTACCACTCCTCGGCATCTATACAAAAGATGCTGCAACATACCACATTGATACTGCTCAACTATGTTCATTGCAGCTTTCTTCATAGAAGCAAGAAACTGGTAACAAGCAAGACATCTTTTAATTGAAAAATGGAAAAACACATGGTGAATTTACAAAATGGAATATTACTCAGCTATGACATCATGAAGTTTGCAAGCAAATGGATGGTGCTAGGAAGGATCTTTAGCAGTGAGGTAATGCAAAACCAGAAACACAAGCATGGTATATACTCACTTATAAGTGTATATTCACCATACAGTATAGTTTATTTACTCTTAAAGAAGTTAAATTTTTATAATTTTTAATACTCATTTTTATACAAAGTTACTGTGCTCTGAAAGATGACACACATGACTTAATTCAGATGAAAATCAATCTTAATTAACTTGTTGTACTCATGAATGTCAACTGTATCTACACTATCCATGTTCATCCAACTACATCTCTATCCATTACATGTATGAATAGTAATTTTAAAATAGGCTTTCTTCTTTCTTGACCATATGCTAGAGAGTTTGTCATTTTTACAGTATATTCACCACATGTCCTATCCATACCTTCTTCTATAGTAATACATTCCTTACACAGTTATGCATTCCTTCCATAGGGGCCTATGCTTTATCCTTTGGAAGCTCTGCCACAGTCCCATGATCAACAATAAAGCTTTTCTTTTTTCTTTCTTTTTTTTTTTTTTTTTTTGTAACATGAAACATCTACATCTTTCAGAATTCACTTTATTTTTATGGATTATGTAAGTTTCTGAAACCATAACTCAGTCCTCCTTTCTGCCTTAACCTCAATGACTAAATAACCACAACCCCTGCGTTATCTAAATATCGTTGATTCATGACATTTTGTATCCTGTTTTAAAGAATATATAACATTTGTTTTAAGCTAGAATTGATACTAATTGATATCAGACAATATCAAATGACTTCTCGTTTCAAAACTAATCTGAAGTTAAATTTTAAACATATCCAAAATAAAAATATTTGTTCAATTTACTATCAATTCCAGAAAAAAGCCATTCATCCCTTCCTGCTACTTGTCATTCCACAGCCAATGCTTTTCATCATGTCTTTTAGAAAGGAAAGTTGCCTCAACCTCTCTCTATTTATTTCAGATCTGTTATTTCCACTAGAAATACTATTCTATTATTTTCCTGGTTGTGGGCTTCCACGAGGGAAGTGTTATCTTCAATTTCTAGTGATCATTTTTCTACAATGGATGCTGGGGTTTCTGCTTTTACAAGGGCTACCGATGCCTGTACCTTGTTTTCCAACTCCCATATCAATATCATTTCAGATTGTTCTTTGCTGCCCTCTCCACAAACACTATAACTAAGACTTCAGTGAACTTAAATTTTATTCAATCTGTTGTTTAAAAGGGATTTTTCAACCTTATACCATTTAGAATAATCTAGTACACATGTAAGAAATAATATAGACTGGGTTAGTTGAGGTGAAAAGAAACTCCTTAACTGTGGGCACCGTTGTTTCTCGTGCCGGAGTTTGGAATGAATAAAAAAGTGAAAAACAGAAAGTGACATGAGCACTCATATCCACTGTTTTCTGCTTCCCAAGTATAGAAACCATATGACCAGCTGCCTCAATCCTATGCTCCCTTGACATTCTTCTATGAGATGCATCATGACCTGTTAGCCAAAATAATCTCTATTCTGGTATTTTATCACAAGAAGGAAATACGTAACTCATGTAGTCACTGTGTCATTATTGGTGAATTCCTTATCTGATTTGTTTTTTCATCTGTAAGTCCTAATTTTGCCTTCTTAGTCATCCAATACTGAATAGTCTCAATATAGAAGAAAAATGTAATACTGCTTTAAAAATTTAAAGTATTAAATATTTTGTTATATGCATGTCATTGTGTGATTGATTGTATACAGCTTCTTGATTTTTATTAAAAAAAACTTAGCTTTCAGCAGAACAAATTTATTATCTTACTTTCTGAAGTTATAATTCTGTTGTGGGCTTCTCTTGGCTACCATCAGTGTTCCAACAGTACTGTGTTTCTCAGTGTGCCTCAGTGACAGTTTGTTTCTTTGTCTTTGATGGCCTCTGAACTCATCAGCACTTCCTAGATGATGTCGCCTTTCATAAGCCTACCTCCAGTACTTGTTTTGTGGCTTGTGGTCATTTCTGTGAGCTATGCTGTCATTCTATTCTTCATTTCCCATTCACTTGTGTATATCCTTCCTTAATTTCTATAAACCTAACGTTAGGCACAAGTGGATAATATAATCTAAAATATTACTTGTTCCTTGAGATTAATTTATGCATAATCATCATTTCTTTTGTCTTGCAATAAAAAAAATGTATTTAGATTATAGTGAGGCAGACAAGCAAAGGGAATCACTTAACAACTTGAAACTTTATATGACTTTATCTAAACATTCCTCTTTTAACAATGCACATGGTAAGCTAGGGATATCGCTTAATATACTGTGTATAGTATATAAGTCTATCATAGCAATACAACTAATATCTTGTTGTTAACCTAAGACTCCAATCTGCATCGAACAGAACCTAAATACACCAAAGAATCGAAAAAATTTCTCTGTTGCTAATAACCATTCCTGATCCCCCTCCATGAGCAGTTTCTAGTCAATCATGTTCCTGGGTAAGTTCACATCTAAGAAGTTAGGATGTGATCTGGCCTAGACTTGTTTTGATTTTGAGTGAGAACACGAAGTGTCCATTTACTAGAATTTAGGAAGAATACTCCAGTTACTTTCCTGTTCTTATGTATAATTGGAAATTCATGTAATCAAATTTAAACATATAAAGAGAAAAAAACATGTACAATGAGTGAAGTTTTACATAATCCAGACCTATTAATCAAAACTGAAAACCAACCACATTATGCTCCCTAATAACCAAACTCATCCTTCTCTCTAGCTTTCTGAAGGTAAGCTCTGAAGAATAATAACTGGAGCCTTGAGTATTCACTCACTTAGATGTTCATTTGTAGTATATTTGATCTGCATTGTGTCTTTGCTTAAGAGTAAACTTTTCTTCCTACTTTGCAGTTTGTAATTTTTTTTATTTTGGTTCATTGAATAAGATAATAAGAACCTGAAAGCATAATGCCTATACTCTGACCACAAGTGGAGATATAGAGAGAACACCTATAACAAACTTATTTTAACTAAAATTTCTGTTATGTATGTTTTATTATTTAATTTTAGGTCTAGAGTTCTGCTATGGAGCTGAGGTCATCCTTGAATTCAAGATCCTTTTGCTTCTATCACACAAATGCCAGAAATAGAAGGATGCACCACAAGCTCCTGTTATAAATTCTTTCATCTTATTTTATTATTGCAAAATTATTATCAGCTAATATTTTTCAGATTTAAATCAATCTATCAAATTAATTATTTTCTTGAATCTCCCTTTAACTGATTCTTAGACATTATAATATTACTATTATAATAATGCGGACATCCTATTATGTGAAGGATTGTACCAGGCAGCTAGCTTTTAGAAGAATGTAAGCTTATCAGCTCTGAAAGAATGAAGTATGCTAATTAAAGAAACTTTATCAAAGCTCATGATTCTGTGATTTTAATAAGAGTTATATTAAAAGCATAGTGTCCATATAAAAGCAAAGGATCCATTCTTGAGCAAATATTCTGTTCTCTAGAGGGTGGAAGTTAGGTCATGTGATTTTGAAGTTTAGAGAGATAAAAATATATCTAGCCTCTGAATTTTTAACTAACTCTTCTCTGAGATGACCATAGGTTGTTAGATAAATTTCTAATCTGCATACTTTCAAGATTTAACAATACACTGCTTTGACCTAGTTTAATCATAACTAAGTTTGCATAGTTCTGGGGGCAAGGGGAAGAAAAGAAAATTAAAGTGGAGTGCCTTTGGGTATCTGACGACAGTATTTTTCTCATCTCCTTAATCTTCCTTAGATCATGTGTCTCCTTAACAAACTCCCAAATTCTAGTACAATAAAATTAGATAGCTAAAGAAAGTATAAATATAGAGATTGCCTATTTACTTTATAGGTATTGCCACTAGGAAGGGAATTTGGATTCCAAGGCACAATATAAAGTCATGACGGATGATGCATTCAGCATCAGTCTCTGGAAGCTGAAACTGAAGGCCTTCCCTAGCAATAGACATCATGTTCCTCCAGCTTTTGGTTAGCTGAGGCCAGCTACTGGGCAGAAACAATATGAATTCCGTGCTGAGCATGTTTTCTCCAAATTTTCTACAGTTTTTCCTGAAAGGACTAGGATTCCACTGCAAGCTTTGCAAATACATATTAAAGACAGACTAAAAGGAATTCCAACTTGTGCAAAATAGCATGAGACAGGACAACGGATGGTGACTCTGTTGCTGGTATACTAGCAATGAATGGTAACATCCTGGTCTCTGTCTTGTCTCAGTCTGTCTTTGCCTGTATCTGTCTCCTACCTTGGCCTCTCTCTATTTCTAACTCTGTTTGTTTCTGTCTCTCTGGCCCGCCTTTTGCTTGAAGAAAACTATTGCGTTACCATCCCTACTCAACAATGTCACTATTCCACTGTACCATGGGGAACAACTGAACAATGCTTTCTTCATCTCATCCTAAATTGTAAACGTGCTTCTATGCAGTGTTCTCCCTACAATCAAGTCTCCTTTACCAAGTGGACTCAACTACCTGAGCACATGTGCAAACCTATGGTTATTTATAAACAGTAAGCAAATTGGGATGCAGATGACATGAGAGGACCCCCTCCAAAAGAGCTTTTATTAAGTAGCCATGGGAAGTTCCACACCATGTAATTTAGCCTGGCCTAGCCCATATGCCAAGGAGCCAGGGAGCCAGGTTTGTCCATAAAATTATCCTGAAATTGCCAGGGTTGGGGATTTTCTTGCTGAGATATGAGTGCCCTTTGAGACTTAGCAACTGTGTATTAGCTTTTTTATTTTAAGGGACAAAATATAGGAGGATGTGACCTCATTTGAGGGAAGAGAGAAAAAGGTAATCATAGGGAATGTGACATAACAACTGGACTCACAAACCTTAACTTGAACAACAAGACCTTGGAAAATGGAGCCAAACAGAAGCAAGATTCTCATTCTGTGTCTCATCTTGTTCTTTCCATTTGGGGTTTCTGAGCTGCGTACTAAATTCAGTTAAATATATTCCAATATAGGTTCCGTTTATTTTCTCCCAGTAGCCTACTGCAAACTCAACTCGAGTCAAGATGGAATTATCTTGTCAAAAACTGTAACATTAAATTACTCTAGGGAAACCTGCAGGTGCAAAACGTGTTGTTTTTCCATGCAAATTTTTGGGGATTCTAATCCAAACACAGCCTCAAAGCAGATCTACCAAACAGACTAAAAATAAGCACTGATGTCTTCAACATTGTGTGTGTGTGTGAGTGTGTGTGTGTTTTGTGTGTGTATGTGTGTGTGTTACAATTCATCTCAGCTAAAAGCATTGATTATGTACAATAAAAAAAAAAAAACTTTCTCCCTTAGTGACCTAAATCTTGAAGATTTGTATGTTAAACATTCCCCAATGCACATTTAATGTCAGTAAAAATATATGTTTTCTAAAGTCAGAATATGAAAGTTAACCAATTAATGTGATAAATAAAAACTTTGAAAAGTGTTACCCTAAGAATAATTACACAAAGAGCAGTAGGTTATTTTCATTGAAAATTGATGTTTTTTTAGAGCTTGTCTGTAAGGTGAGAAAACATTCTCAGTTCTTGTGAAATCTTTAACTCATTTTCAAAATAAAAATGCCATTTGTCCAAATGTACTGAGGCATCTCAGAGGGAATAACATAGGCTTAATTTGAATGATGCCACATTGATCAATATTCTGTGAGAGAAATGCAAGATGTAGATAGATTTCCAACATTAGATTTTTTAGAAATAAGACACCATATAAAAAGGTGAAGTTAATTTGTGAAGGAAATCAGTCTAGATTTAATACTCATGTGACTTTCAGTATCACTTTCTGCTTTGTTTGTTTGTTTGTTTGTTTGTTTTTTAACCTGAAGGAAAGTCTTTACAGTATCTTTTGGGCACTGTGAAAATGAATGATGGAACAAGGAAATTAGCTATTTACAACGGCAAATGGTGAAGAAATTGACAGAAGTAAATACATAGTGAGAGCCAAGAAACACAGAGCAATGAATATATGCTAGTGTTGAGCTCATTCTTTCCACTGTACATGGCCCAGGGTCCCCTACAGAGAGATTTTTCCTACCTGTTCCAGGATACTTTTGTTTCTTGGGTTGATGCTAAGAAACTAAGTCTTAGGTCAGTTAGTTTCAAGGATCAAGGAACTCCTCAGTTCAGGCCTTCTTCTTTAGCAAGATTTAGAATCTTCTAAGATGTAGCTTCCAATGGATGTGGTTAACCTCCAAACATTTTCTTGTTATTCCAATGCTGTACATGTTTCTCATCAGTGGTATTGAGCTTAGATTCTTTTCTGTCTTGAAATTTTTTCTGTCATACAAATTACTCCCTCATCTTCAAGTTCAACTTCACTCAAGTTATAAGAATGCAGGCAGAATAAAATGAGATTCTTGGTCAAAACATCTCATAAGTTGCCATTATCCTACATTCTGACAAAATCCTGTTTTTGTTTTGTTTTGTTTTGTTTTTCTGATACCTCATGAGCCAGGCCTTTCCTCCCCTCATTTCACAGTATTCTTGTTTTCTACATTTCCTGCAGAATATACAACTATAATGCTTATAGCACTCCAGGGAATTTGTAGTTCAACATTCCAATCTCTTCTAACTAATCAACCAAAATATTTACAGAGGCCAAAGAACCACATAGAGACACTTCTTACAGCAATGGCCCTATTTCTCAGTACTAGTGTTTGGTTTATATTCTTTTTCTCGTTGCTATGATAAAACATTCTGACAAAGGGAATTTAAAGGAAAGGGGGCTTATTCTGGATCACAAATTTCATCCTGGTGGGTAAATCAAAATAGAAAGAAGTTGAATTAGCTGCTTACATCACAACCATGATGAGTAAGAGGATGAATGTGCATGAGATGCTGTACTGGCTCACAATTATGAGGTTGTTCCATGTCAGCTAACATAGTTAAACCCTATTCTCCAAGGACATCCCAAGGGTCCCATCTGCCAAGTGTTTCTAGAGTCTTTCAGGTCAATGTCCAGGAGGTATTAAGTCCAACAATTCATGACTAGAGATTTATAAATATTGTTAGGCAGGCAGGCCACATATTATTATGGTGATCTGAATTAAAAAGCTTCAGTTCTGCCAGACAAAACAAGGTGTCTATTATATTTTCTGAGGGAATCTCTGGTCCTTTGTAAAAAGAAAGTAAAGTAGGCGTAGTTAAAATGTGACCATTATAATGTATTATGTAACAGAGGTAAATGTGTAGTAGCTCGAGATGAAATTCTCAGCACAAAGGAAATTTATTTGTCTCAGAGGGACAAGTGACAGGTGTTAAGAGGCAAAGGCAGGAGACAGAGTCAAGAGAGAAGGGGAATGGAACAAAGGAGCGGGCAAGGTTATTTTTCCTATATGACAAAAGATAGCCTCTGGATAGAGGGGAGGGGGGTTTAATTTTAATTGAGCATGTTGATTAAGTGATCCAAATGGGGGTTTTGATTGCTAGACTTCAGGACTTTGTAAGTTGGACCTCTGTGGTTAGTGTCAGGAGATGGGAGTGGCCAAATAAGGGGATAGACCTTGATGGGTGGCATTAGGAATTTGTAATTTAATGTTTTTTCTGCAAGGTAGAGAGAATTGGGTAAAAAGGCAAGTCCTACCAGAGCAGTGTTTCTGATGCAAAGGCAGGCCAGACTCGAACCAAAAAGAGTGGGTTTAAGCTGTATAACACTGGATAGGAGGCTGTGGCATGATTACTATGTGTCCACATTTAAAGTTTCTTGACCCCTGGGTGGAAAGTTTTGTGTGTTTATGTGCTGTGGAGGTGGTGATCTGGTTCTATGTGAACTGAGGGTTTGAAGAAAAACATGGAGATTCTGGCTTCTAGCAGCAGTGAACAGAAATGTATAAAAGATTCTAGATAAAAATGCCTCACATACTAACCATTTACAAGACTGTTTATGAGAGTAGTGTATCTGAGAGAATGAAATCACAGGATTAGTTCTTTAGGTTGTTAAGTTTCTACCAGATTTCTACAGTAAATAGCAATTAAAATGGGGTCAGATATATATATAAACAACCCACATATCTTCCAGTGATAAGGAAAAGGCCTGAAGAACAGAATTAGTTACCTTTTCTATCTCCTGTTAAATGAAGTGCCAGAGCAAGGAAAACCATACCCATGTTAAAAATTTCACCAAGAACAAAAACCTTTAAAATGATTTATTAGCAAGTGACTGAATTTCAAGAAATTGAAAACTTGGGCATATCATGAGACCCATCTGGAAACTGCAGCTGCTGTCCCCTTTTGTATCTACAGCTAGACTCAAATTTCAGCTTTATTCTAAAATCATGACCTGCAGCTGTCTGAGTGCGGCAGCCTCAGCTTCCCTAGCTTTGTCTCCTATTTTGTTTAATATGTTTGCTCCTCAGTACAAGGACTATAAGATATAATTCCCAGTTTCAGGTACTCAGGACTTAAAAATGCTTTAAAATTCCATCCTCTTTAAATCTTTACAAGCATTCTATAGTCTGCAATCACATACACATACATAAATATACTGTATTATATGTATATATGTTCTTAGAGTAGATATTAACAATTAAAATTGGAGAAAAAGGACTTGTATTCACCTGGCCAACGTTACTGAGAAAAGCAAAAATGTCTGCCACATTCCTCCCAATGCATTCCAAACATTGTATTTTTATGAATTTACTGTTATTTAGTAAAAAACGGCATTTTGGCAAGACATAGACATGCTTTCTGTGTCTCTGACACAACATAGAATAATGGGTAGTACTGGCAATTTCTGCAAGTCCAATAAAGTGTATGATTGCCAAATTTTGAGGAATGCATATAGCTAAGAAAGCCCAGTTAACTGAATCCTCAAAGGGAAACTAAAAGCATAAAAGGGAAAAAATTATCTTAGGAATAAAAGGAAAGAAAAGATGGATGGTCTTCAAAGTTAAACAAATAATTCGATAAAAATCAACAGAGTACGCAGACCCCTGGCCAGCCAGAAATTGACTTTTCTGTGAGTACTGCCAAAGCATCCAACAGCAATTGTTTAAGATGCATTCTCTCTTAGTCCTAATTTTCCCTGGTGAGACAATATGAAGGCAAACAGTGACTCAGAAGATTTCCCCCCAGTAAATACTTGCTAGAAGACTGTGGAAGTGGAATGCCTTCCTGAGCAGAAATGGTTAGCTGAAGAGATGTCTTAAAAGCAAAAGAAGTGAATAAAAAGCAATGACAAGCAGATAAAAAATATTCACAAAATTTAAACATTTTTTTGTCAGTCGTGTTTGTATCCTGGGTCTCTGGGCTGCCTTGCCTCTGGTTCCTGTTCATCCAAGCACCGTCAGGGCTGGAATCCCCTGTCCTCACATGGGCCTCCAGTTGGACCAGTCATTGGTTGCTCACTCTCACAAATTCTGTGTTATTATTACTATAGCACATTTTGCAGGCAAGAAAAAAGTATAGGTCCAAGGTTTTGTAGCTGGATTGATCTCTGAGTCCCAATGCTAGATTGCCTGGTTATAGGAGATGACCAGTTCAGGCTCCACATCCCAAATTACTAGGAATCTTTGATAGGGTCATTCTCCTAGAATCCAGGGAGTTTCCATTGCAGTAGGTTTCTACAAAATACCCCCAAATAATTCCAATTCCATCTGTGTCTTCTACGAATCTCTCCCTCATTCCCCCCTTTTCCCTGCCAGAGGATTCCTCTTATTCTCACTCTCAACCTACTGCAGATAACCTATTGTGTTTCCCATCCCAGGGATATTAATGTATTTCTGCCCCCAAGGATATCAGTATGCCCACTTGAGTCCTCTTTGTCATGTAACCTCTCTTGGCCTGTGGATCATAAAATAATTATCCATTATCTAAGAGCTAATGTCCATTTCTAAATGAGAACATACCATTTTTGACTTTCTGGGTCTGGGTTACCTCACTCAGGCTGATATTTTCTAGTTCTGTTCATTTTTCTGCAAATTTCATGATGTCATTCTGTTTAATAGCTGGACAATACTTCATTTTCAGCCTACTTCTACCCTACCATATCTCTGTGCACAACTTACATAGAGGACCCTCAGATCAAACAAAGGCCATGTCAACAGCCAGAACTCCAGCCTCCAATTGAGGTAGAATCTCTACACAACCACCACTTAAACATGAAGACAAAAGAGGAGACAGAAACCAAGAAATCAAGGAAAAAACAACCACCTAACAAAGACCAACAGAGAAATTACAAACTAAGCCTTTAATTACTACAACAGCAAATGCCTAGATGCCAGTGTAAGGGACAAAATCAACAACAGCCAAGGCAATATGATACCATCAGATCCCAACTATACTAACACAGCAAGCCTTGAATATTACACCACAGTTGAATGACAATAAATGAACCTTAAAAACAACTTTATGATTAGGATAGATGTCCTTTTTATTTTCTTTTATTAGATAATTTCTTTTTTTTTTTTTTTTTACATTTCAAATGTTATCCCTGTTCCCAGTTTTCCCTCTTGAAAGCCCCTATCACATCCCTCTTCCACCTACTTCTCAGAGGCTACTCCATGAAGCAACCACCCACACTGTCTTCCCTGTCCTGGCATTCCCCTACATGGGGGTATCAAGCCTTAACATGACCAAGGGCCTCTCCTTCCACTGATACACTACAAGGCCATCCTCTGATACATTGTGCCTGAAGACTGGAGACATGGGTCTCTCCATGTATACTCTTTGTTTGGTGGTTTAGTCTCTGGCATCTCTGGGAGGTCTAGTTGGTTGATATTTTTTTTTCCTATGGAGTTGCAAACCACTTCAGCTCCATTAGTCCTTTCTCTAACTCTTCTACTAGGGACCCCATGCTCAGTCCAATGGTTGGCTGCAATCATCTGCCTCTGTATTTATCAAGTTCTGGCAGAGCATCTCAGGAGACAGCTATATTAGGTTTCTGTCAGTGAGCACTTCTTAGCATCCTCAATAGTATTTGGGTTTGGTAAATGTATATGGGATGGATCCCCAGAAGGGGCAGTTTATGGATGGTCTTTCCTTCAGTCTCCACTTCACACTTTGTCTACGTATTTTGTACCATGAGTATTTTGTTCCCCCTACTAAGAAGGACTGGAGCATCCACACTTTGGTCTTCCTTCTTCTTAAGCTCTGTGTGATGTGTGAATTGTGTGTTGGGTATTCCCAACTTTTGGGCTAATATCCACTAATCAGTGAATATGTATCATGTATGTTCTTTTGTGATTGGGTTGCCTCACTCAGGATGATATTTTCTAGTTCTATCCATCTACCTAAGAATTTCATGTATTCATTGTTTTTAATACCTGAGTAGTACTCCATTGTGTAAATGTACCACATTTTCTGTATCCACTCCTCTGTTAAAGGACATCTGAATTATTTCCAGCTTCTGGCTATTATAAATAAGGCTGCTGTGAACATAGTGGAACACGTGTCTTTGTTATATGGTGGAGCATCTTTTGGGGATAGGCCCAAGAATGGTATAACTGGGTCTTCAGGTAGTAACATGTCTAATTTTTGGAAGAACCAGCAGACTGATTTCCAGAGTGGTTGTACCAGCTTGCCATTTCATCAACAATGGAGAAGTGTTCCTCTTTCTCCACATCCTCATCAGCATCTGCTCACTTGAGTTTTTGATCTTAGTCATTCTGACTGATGAGAAGTGAAATCTCAAATATGTTTTGACTTGCATTTCCCTGATGACTAAGGGTGCTGAACATTTCCTTAGGTGCTTCTAGGACATTTGATATTCCTCAGTTGAGAATTCTTTGTTTAGCTGTGTATCCCAATTTTTAATAAGGTTATTTGGTTGTCTGGAGTCTAATTTCTTGAGTTCTTTGTATATATTAGATATTAGCCCTCTATTGGTTGTAGGATTGGTAAAGATCTTTTCCCAATCTGTTGGTTGCTGTTTTGTTCTATAGACTATGTTCTTCATTTTTCAGAAGATTTGCAATCTTGTGAGGTTTCATTGGACAGTTCTTGATCTTAGAGCATAAGCCATTGGTGTTCTGATAAGGAAATTTTCTCCTGTGTCCATTTGTTCAAGGTTCTTTCCCATTTTCTCTTCTATTAGTTCAAGTATATCTAGTTTTATGTGAAAGTCCTTAATCCACTTGGACTTTTTCTTTCTACAAGGAGACAAGAATGGATCAATTTGCATTCTTCTACATGCTGATTGCCAAATGAACCAGCACCATTTGTTGAAAATGCTGTCTTTTCTCCACTGGATGATTTAAGCTCCTTTATCAAAGATCAAGTGACCATAGGTGTGTGGGTTCAACTCTGTGTCTTCAATTCTATTCTATTGATATATCTCCTTGCCTCTGTACCAATACCGTATAATTTTTAACACTACTGTTCTGTAATACAGCTTGAGGTCAGGAAGGAAGATTCTCCCAAGAAGTTCTTTTATTCTTGAGATTAGTTTTCACTATCTTGGGTTTTTGGCTATTCCAAATGAATTTGCAAATTGCTTTTTCTAAGTCTATGAAGAATTGGGCTGAAATTTTGATGGTGATTTTGTTGAATCTGTAGAATGCTTTGGGCAAGATGATCATTTTTACTATATTAATCCTGCCAATCCTCGAGCATAGGAGATCTGTCCATCTTCTGAGAAATCTTCAATTTCCTTCTTCAGAGACTTGAAGTTCTTGAAATATACATCTTACACTTTCTGGTTAGAGTCACACCAAGTATTTTATATTATTTGTGACTGTTGTGAACAGTGTCATTTTCCTAATTTGTTCTCACCATGTTTACCTGTTGAGTAGAGGAAGGATACTGATTTGTTTGAGGTAATTTTATATTCTGCCAATTTGCTGAAGTTGTTCATCAGCTGTAGGAGTTCTCTGGTGGAATTGTTTAGGTCACATAAACGTACTATCATATGATTTGCAAATAGTGATATTTTGACTTCTTCCTTTCCAATTTGTATCCCTTTGACCTCCCTTTGTTGTCTAATTGCTGTGGCTAAGACTTCTACTACTATACTGAATAGGTAGGGAGAGAATGGGGAGCCTTATTTAGTCACTGATTTTAGTAGAATTGCTTAGATTTTTCTCTCTATTTAGTTAGATGTTGGCTACTGGTTTGCAGTATATTGCTTTTACTATGTTTAGGTATAAGCCTTGAATTCCTGATCTTTCCATGACTTTTACCATGAAGGGGTGTTGAATTTTTACAAATGCTTTCTCAGCATCTAATGAAATGATAATGTGGTGATTTTTTCTTTGAGTTTATTTATGTAGTGGATTATATTGATGGATTTTCATATATTGAACCCCACATCCCTGGGATGAAGCCTATTTGATCATGGTGAACGATCATCTTGATGTATTATTGGATTTGGTTTGAGAGACTTTTACTGTGTATTTTTTGCATCGATACTCATAAGGCAAAATGGTCTGGAGTTCTCTTTCATTGTTGAATCTTTGTGTGGTTTAGGTATAAACATAATTGTGGCTTCATAAAATTCAAATTGGGTAGTGTTCCTTCTGTTTCTAATTTGTGGAATAGTTTGAAGAATGTTGATATTAGACCTTCTTTGAAGGTCTGTTAGAATTCAGAAGTAAACCCATCTGGTCCTCGTCATTTTGGGGTTGGTAGAGTTTTAATGAATGCTTTTATTTCTTCAGGGTTTATGGGACTGTTTAGATGGTTTATCTGATCCTGATTTAACTTTGGTGCCTGTTATCCATCTAGAAAATTGTCCAATTCATCCACATTTTCTAGTATTATAGAGTATACACTTTTTTGGTAGGATCTGAAGATTCTTTGAATTTCCTCAATTTCTGATGTTATGTCTCCCTTTTCATTTCTGATTTTGTTAATTTTCATACCGTCTCTGTGCTCTGGGTTTTGTTGGTTAAGATCTTGTGCTTGCTTCTTGCCATCTGGTTATCTCTAGTGCTATCTGCCCTTGCTGTCTGTGACTGGAGCATGTCCCTCTTTTGATCGTGGTTGTATCAGAACTCCACAGAATCCAGCTTTCTTTGTGATCCTGTAATTCTTGTATCCTGGGATCCTAACATCCTGCATGTGTCAAAGTTTCTAGGAGTCAAGCTTCTTCTGAAATCCAAAATCTTGGTGTGACCAAACTCCTGAGATGCTGTTGTTTTAGAGCTCCTGGGAGTCAAGCTTTCTCTGGGTGTTGCAAGGGCGAGTGGTGAGCTAAAGTCCTGCATTTGCTCTGGGCACAGAAGAAATCTGTAAAGAACCTGTGCCTCTGGCTGGGCGGGGGTTTATGTCTTCCTGGTTTCTGTGGGCATCCCAGGCTAGGTGTTGGAAAATATGTTGTGGCCTTAACTTTGATCTTGAGTGTGTCAGAGCTCCAGTGCTCCTGAGTGTGTTTGATCTCTTGGGGGTTGAGTTTCCTCTGTGATCCTGTGATCCTTTGATCTTGGATGTTTCAGAGCACCTGGGAGTTGGACTCCCTCTGGGTGTTGTAAGAGTGGGTGCAGAGTCAGCATCCCAGGTATGCTCTGGGTGCAGGTTCAGAATTGAAGTAACTCATGTCACTGTTTGGGCATGGGTTCCTGGGTTCTGGATTCTGGGGCACTCAGTTACTCAGAATATTGGGGCAAATGTTTTGGCCTCTCCTGTTATACTAGGCATTTCAGAGGACCTGGGAGTAGGGCTCCCTCTGGGTATTGTAGGAGTGAGTGCAGAGCAGTGCCCCAGGTCTGCTCCAGGTGCAGGTTCAAACTGGAAGGAATCTGAACCACTGACTGGGTGGGAGTTCCTGAGTAGCGGGATCCTGAGGTATCCCAATTACTTTGGGTGTTGGGGCAGATATTGAGGCTTCCTCACCTGTGATCCTGGGTGTGTATGAGCACCTGGGAGTTGAGCTTCCTCTGAGTGTTGTGGGATTGGGTGCAGAGCCAGCGCCCAATGTCTGCTCAGGGCACATGTTCAGACAGAAAGGATAGTAGATGTCCTTAAAGAGGAAATAAGTACCTTAAAGAGATTCAGAAAAACACAGCTAGAGGAGATGGATAAATCTCGAAAATAAAGCCAAGAAAATGTAAAGAAATATGTAAAGAAAATTAATAAAATTGTTCACGACCTAAAATTAAAAATAAAAATAATAAAGAAAACACAATCTGAAGGAATCCTGATGTTAAAAAGCTTGTAAAGAGAATAGAAACAAACATCACCAATATAATACAAGAGATGGAATAAAGAATCTCAAGCATTGAAGATGTGTTAGGAAACATGACTATACAAGTCAAAGAAAATGTTAGGTCTACAAAATTTTTGATTCAAAACATCCAGGAAATCTTGAACAGTATGAAAAAAAAATCAAACCTAAGAGTAATAGTAATGAAAGATGGAGAAGAATTCTAGCTCAAAGTCCCAAAAAATATTTGTAATAAAATCAGAGATGAAATTTTTTCTAATTAAGGGAAGGGCATTCCTATAAAGATACAAGAAGCTTACAGAACACTAACTAGATTAGAACATAAAAGATAGTACCATTGTGACAAAATAATCAAAATACTAAAATACAGAGGGAAAAAAGAATATTTAAAGCTATAAGGTCAAAAAGCCAACTAATATATAAAGACAGACTTATTAGAATTATATTTGAGTTCTCATTGGAGATTCAAATCACATGTTAGATATATTATTATTTACACTTCAAGAAATTCCATTGGAAAAAATACTAAAAGCATGAGATACATTTTACAACTACAAAAAAAAAAAAAAAGAGAGAAAACATACTTTAAAATAGAGGGTTTATAATTAAGTATTTTATCAAAACATAAAAGATACACTGTAAACACTTGATAACAATTCTCCAATATAAAAATCATAGGATGAAACTGGGATCCTGATTAGAATATGGAGGGCAAAGTGTGCTTATTAGGGAGAGGGACATCTAAAACATCAAGAGGACACATTGAATCAGCAAATCAAGTGCTAGTTCTTTAGAAGTAGTAAGAGATTAGAATATAACAGTCTCCCAATGGCCAAGAAAGAAAATGAAAATATAGAAATATAGAAAACATGAAAAAGCACAAATACAAATTCTCAATTCTCTCTCTCTCTCTCTCTCTCTCTCTCTCTCTCTCCCTCCCCCCCTCCCTTCCTCCCTCCCTTCTTCCCTTCCTCCCTCTCATTTTGAGACTAGGATGCCTCTAAAGACCACATTTATATGACTTGAAAGGCCCAGACTAACATTTCAAACTCCATTTTCTATTTGGAATCCTTCTTATGTTAAGCTTGCCCTTAGTTTGAACTTAGATTCTGGAAAAAACAGCTTTCTCCAGTAACCAAGACATCCCTAGCAACAGACACTCTACCTTTATTAACGACCAGTTCTTAAGAGGAAAGTGTACCAGATGTTTTAAAATAAATTACTTAAGTTAACTACAATTGCTCATAACAGTCTGAAATCATTACTAGCCAATAAAAATGCTCCAAGCTGCAATTTTCAAATGTTAACCAATCATGTAACTATTAAGTTGGAAAGCCCCTTTCCCTGCTGAAACTGTGATAAATAGGCAAGGAGTCACAAGCTTGGGATCTTTCATACCCATTCACTGCACTGGAGAGGTTAGAGAGGTCTGAGCTTGAACTTAAATAAAAACACTTTGCTTTTGTACAGTTGGATTCCTGGAGGTGGTGTGTGAACACTGTGATTGGGGCATAACACACTTAGATACATACAATTTTGATTTTGAAAATTAACTACAAACACTCCAAATGATGAAAAACTTTACATGTGTGTGTGTGAGTATATATATATATATATATATTTCCAAAGCTATTTGAAGAGAGTTTGTAAAAATAATTAATCTCAAAGATGTTAGTAATTCACTAATATGTTCAAAATGTAAAATCCAAAGCTGCAGTTGCAAATCTATGAAGTGGTTTTGTTTTCTTGTTTGTTTGCTTTTGTTTTCTGAGGGTTTTGTTGTTTGTTTGCTTGTTTGTTTGTTTTATACTTTGAATCAGTACTATTAAACTACTGTCCACTGGCCTGAAATTAGTGGCTGCCTTGACAATAACATTACAGAAATTATGATAGCAGGAAACTGTAGGCCAGAAAAATGCAGCAAATCAAGATGCTTAGGTGTTTGGACTGCTGCTTTTGAAACACAGAGTGAGATCTACAAATAATTTAAATAAAAGGAACTGCTGACTTCACAATGTTTTTGTTTTCTTTCTGCTGCTGTGACAAAGGTCACGACCAAAAGCAATATAGGGAAGGAGAGGGTTTATTTGACCCATATTTGCAGATAACAATCTATCACTGTTGAAAACCAGGACAGGAATTCAAGAAGGCAGTAGAAGTAGAAGTTGTGGAGAGAGGGCCTTCATGCTGGATTACTTAACTTTCGATTTTGCCCAGAAGCATTTGATAATGAAATTGTGCTGCCAGCAATGCCTGAAACCTCCTACACCAAATAATACTCAAGACAATTTTTTATTTGTATGCCTAAAAAATAACATGATAAAGACATTATTTAATTACTCTTTGCTCAGGTATTCAAGGTAATGGAAAGATGACAAAGCCAGTTAAGATACCAGATTTTTTTGGTTTTTGTTTGTTTGTTTGTTTGTTTTGTTTTGTTTTTTGGGTTTTTTTTTTTTTTTTTTTTTTTTGAGACAGGGTTTCTCTATATAGCCCTGGCTGTCCTAGAACTCTGTAGACCATGCTGGCCTCGAACAAGATACCAGATTTAAAAAAAAAAAAATATATATATATATATATATATATATTTTATTCATATATATATATATATTATTCATATATATATATATATATTTTATTCATATATATATATATATATATTCAATCATATATATATATATATGATTGTGTGAAATAAATCTGACAAAACTTTATAATTGAGATTTTAAATATTTATTTTCATTTTATCTGTATTAGGATTTTGCCTGCAGGTATGTAAATACACCATCTGAATACAATGAACACACAGATACCAGAAGACTGGAAAAACACCTGTGAGCCAACACATTGATGGTGGGAGCAGCAAACCAGTCCTCTACAAGATCAGTGAATAGTAAGTAACTTCTCCAGGTCCCAGCGACTTGATGTGTGTGTGTGTTTTTGTGTGTGTGGGGGGGGCAACATCCAGGGGCAGGAAGCTTTCCCTTATCAAAAAATAAGGGGAAGGAAGAATTGGAGGAGGATTTGTGTGAGGGAGTAGCAGGAGGAGAGGAAGAGCTGATGTTGGGCTATATTGTCAATAAATAAATACAGTAAAAAATAAAAAGGAAACATTAAAATGCACATACACAAATTGAATTCTTTTTTAATTTGGGGGCAATATTTTTGATTAGAAATTGTAATCAATATAGCAAGATAATGATTTCCAGTGAAAACTCTGAGTTTACTTTTGTGAGACTTAATCGGCAAATATTAAAAATATTTTTGTCTAGTAGGTTACTTTATGTACTTTTGACAGCATAAAAATAGCAAGTGTTTGCTAAAATCATTTTGATGTAAGGCTACATCATAAATAGTGGTTACTTGGAATTGAGAAGAACATTGGTCAGTAGATCATGGAACAAAAAATTAAACATGTCCACTTTATGCAAATTATCAAGTATTTTTTGAAGTATCCATATACAAAATAAACCATATAATGCTGATAGAAATGTAAATGGAAAATTATAAATAGCAAATTTAGATATTATATGTCATAAACATTACCATTAGATTTCATGCGTTAGCTATAAGGATGAAAGTTAATTGTGGAAGAGATGCTAATTATCAAGATTCACAAAAATATGAATCATCCTGTTTGAAAACAAAACAGTGCAAATTGTCTGGATCCACAGAAGTCACTGTGCAGATATGGAAGAAACTGATATATTACTGTATTTAAAAATAATTAATTTTCTCACAAAAGACGAATAACAAAAATGTATTATTTTATTATGTTTTATAATAGTTTGTGTTATTGTCTGCATATATTTTGCCATTCGGTTGTGCACACACAAAATGTGAAGTAAAAAATGAAAACAGAAAAGAAAGAAAACTTTGAAGATTAGGGAAAAGTTAACTTTTTAGAAAAGAATAGGACTGTTCAACTATATAAGCAAATTATATAAAACCTAAACATCCTTCACATGAACCAAAATTATCCAAACCAAAAGTCTATTTCTGAAATACAGGCAAATAAGTCAAATACAGTACAAATTTTCTTTGAAATGTAAGTTGACCTACTCACTTTGGTAGAAACAATATTTTCAAACAAGTTGAAATTATGAAATCTGTGATTCAAGGATTTTCTTATCAGTATCCAGCATGGGAAAATGCTCATACCTATTAATGAGAACATATATATAGGAAATCACTCCTAAAAAACAAGGGACATCACAAGGATTTTGCAAAACACTCACATTTCTATTAAAATGGAGATAAAATGTACAAACCATCAAAAGTCTCAAATGACAAAGCTGCAGAAAAAAGTAGGTAAGGATACAGTTGCTGCATATATTAGCAATAATAATGAGACACACTTCATAGATTGACAGTAAATAAATAAAAAACTTTCATGTTTACCAAATTTACATGGTATTTTACACCTACATGAATAAATACTGCTTGTAAGTACACTTGCATGTGTGCGTATTTCTGATGTCACAGGGGAGCTTTGGTTACTGGAATAGCATCTGGATCTGTCATGCTGACCAAACTGCCTGCAGAGATTGCATGGCTTTGACATCTAGTCTGTAGTGGTTCTGTCTGAGAAGGCATTGGGCCAACATTTTTGATATTCTGATACTTTAGAATTACAACACCATTTTTGATAAAACAGAAAAGAACACAGATGTACTCCTTCCCAGATGAGGTGTGCCAACATTCTCTGTAAATGCCTAAAACAGATGTTTCACTGCAAGTAAGAGGAACCCTGCTACCATGCTTCCTGTCTGCTGAGTCTGTACACTATGTCTGGTGCTGCATGGCACTTCATGTGCTAGCTAAGAGGATAGAGATACCAGACCATTTGGTGACTTCCAAAGAAAGGAAACTCAGCAGTAACAGGGTCAGCACACCTTTTTCATATGCTGAGCTTTGTCATGATGCTTGAGTTAAAGGCACAGGGTTTTAAATAAATATCAAGTGAGTAAAGTCTTCAGTGTCAGAAAGCAATAAGCTGTCTCAGACAAAAGTTTATACAGGTTTCATTCAACATCAAAATTTTCTTTCATTATTCAAAAGTAGAAAAATATCTACCTGTATTTGAAGATATTTTTTTGTTTTTATCATGGTACGAGTATTGGCTATTTATCTATGATTTATTTATTAATATATATTATTTATATATATTATTTATTTTATATATAATATACTTATTTATTATTTTAGCTTTGAAAGATACACCAAACCTTAACTTTTGTATATATTATTGAATGCCATCTGGTGTTATCATTCTTATGTGTGTTATGTGATACTAATTCAGATAAATTTTGTATATCTCATTGAATATTTATCATTTATGGTGGAAATATTCAAATTTTTTTCTGCTGGCCTTTTGAAAGAAACAGTATATTATTGTTGTATCTAGTAATCCTTCCATGCAATGTTCCATCAAAACTTTTGCCTTTGATATGGTACCTATTGCTTAACTTCCCCTGCCCCAACCAAAAGTATTCTTACTCTATGAAAAATCACATTCTGTGATGCAACCAACAAAATAACTTTGGCTTTGCTCCTTTTGGCTCTAGGGTCCTTGGCTGATCTCAGAGTGTTGTTGTTGTCTTTTTAGATTTCTTTACCTGCTTTGTGCACAGTCTGTTTGCCCAGATGTAGAAAGTCATGAGTAATTTACCAATTTATCTTTCAGTTAGCAGAAACCATGGGATCTCTTACAGCTCTTTGTAATGATTCATATACTGATATAAAACTACAGATGCTATTTTTTCAAATGTTATATCTTGTTCACAATGATGTGTTATTAGTTGAAATAACTTGTTTTAGATTCTGGTTCTTTATCTTAAATTTCTAGTTTCTGTCTTGATGTCATTAAGTGAAATGACTCAAGAGTATTTCACAGAGCATCCACTCTTGCCATTTATTTAAATATTGAAAGAAATGGGTAACATCCAATTTATATTTGCCAGTCTTTCCCAGTGCAACTTGACTTGACAAACAAGTGAGAATTTCTTATAAACAGAGATAATACCAGCAGCAAGAAACAGATAAATCCTGTGGAGAGGAAAATGAAAACTCAGATCCCACTGTCCCTCTGGAATATTTAGAAAGTGGGTTATCTGTGATGTAGTGCATCAAAGATGGCAGGGTGCAAGAAGCTGTAGAAAATCTTGTAGATGAGAGGAATATGACTACAGACGTGGAGGTCAGAAAGTCCAGAATGAGTACAAACATATGTTGGGCAGTATGACAATAGGACATGTAGAGAACAAAGTAAAAGGTGTTCTTAAAGAGAAACTCCATTTTACTACATGAATCTATACCTTTAATACAATCCTTTTATTTCACTATAAATACTTTTTGTGACAATAAGTCAAATTATGAGAAGA
This sequence comes from Rhabdomys pumilio, assembly GCA_030674055.1. Classification (NCBI taxonomy): domain Eukaryota; kingdom Metazoa; phylum Chordata; class Mammalia; order Rodentia; family Muridae; genus Rhabdomys; species Rhabdomys pumilio. The sequence goes on from JANHMN010000007.1 coordinate 62,078,116, forward strand.
ATGCATTTAAGATAAAATTAATTCCTACATTTTCATTTTCTGTAGGACTTCTTTGATCAAAGAATTATTTGCTCAAAGATTACTGACTTTTAGCACTTGCAAGTTAAAAATCAACATGTTAAAAAGCATCATATCTATTAAATTTTGGTAGCGTGCTTGAATTCCAATATACTTAGTTAATAGTCATTTGGAAAAGTTTCTTTTTGTCCTATGCTTTGAAACATGACTTCATCAGGTACACAATTTTTCAAATTATTCTAGTCCATTTTAGCTTTCAATACTTTTAAGTAAAATCTAGTTGGAGCTTATTTTATACATAGTATCACTAGCAAAATAAAATAATTTCATAGATATCAAATTATGTATCATTTCATGCTAAACCTCAAGTTTCCAATATGGACAGCTGCCATTTTTACATCTGCCAGAGGCTTTTGCAATATTATTCTTTATCAAATCTCTTCTCCAACAAAGATATGTATGCAAATCTTTACAAACATTTTATCTTTCAACAAATAGATGTTAGACAGTTCATAATAAAATGGTTTAAGGAAGCAGTGCTTTGGTGAGATATTAAAGATGACATTGCAATAAGAACTCAACATTTGTGGGGATGTTTATGCTGTATTTAATATGACATCATTATATTAAATTCACATGTGATGACATTGTGCTAAATTCAAGAGAATGTATATGGAGAGTAATACGTGCACAGTTCAGGCATGGGATATGGAATACCATGATCATAAGGACTAGTGAGTTCAACATCATATATTGACTCTCAGATGTTGTACAACTTGTTTTTTGAGAAAAAGTTTCTACTGGGTTACACCTCAAAGATTAGGAGGTAGTTGTCTAATAAGCCCCATGAGTCTACCTGTGCATTCTAGGGATTAAATTCATGTCAGCAACTTTGTACTGAACAATTTTCTCTTGAATTACTCCTCCTTCACCACCACCACCACCACCACCACCACCACCACCACCACCACCACCA
>JANHMN010000007.1:62081029-62178896 GCA_030674055.1 Rhabdomys pumilio
CATTTTGGCCCTCAAGCGTGGGGCAGAGCGGTCCATGACATCTATCTATCTATCTATCTATCTATCTATCTATCTATCTATCTATCTATCATCTATCTATCTATCATCTATCTATCTATCTATCTATCTATCTATCTATCTATCATCTACCTCTGTCTGTCTATGTCTCTGTCTGTTTCTGTCTCTCTCTTTCTCTCTTGCCATTGATTATAAATTTGGAATTACTATTGAATCAAAATTAAATTTTTGCAAGGAAAATATTGGAGTATGTGAGCAATTTAACTTTGAATCATTAGGACTGTGATCAGATCATGATGCATTGAGGATGTTTAGTCAAACCAAATGTGAAACACTGAAAGTGCATGGCCAAATCATTTTCCTTCTCTTTATTTGACATTCTTAGCTTGTTAGTAAATAAGAGTATAAAGCATTTCTTATGGGAACAAGTCCTTAACAATGAAATTTGCTTTAAGTCAATCATTAACTCTATTTTGAATCCTCTTAGGTAAGATTAATGATAAGGTAGAACTTAAGGAGTATAGACAATGTTTGAATTATTTGAGAAATGCTTATGTGTGAAAGGGTTTTCAATGTAGTCATCTGTCTGCACTTGCCCAGCCTTGTTAAAATTGTCAAAACAAAACAAAACAAAAATTGGAGATGGGGTTGATGCTTTCAACTGCACCATAAGGAGGTCCTTATTTTCTTTGTTAGATGAATAGCAACTGTTCTAGAACACCCTGGAAGAATGTCAATGCCTACATAATATAGTAACAATCAGATTTAGCAGAATGGTCCTCAAAGGAGATGACTAATAGGTAGTATCAACACTACCTGGGAGTATGTTAAAAACCATATTGTTTCTAGGCCAGCCAATGTTTACTGAAGAAAAAATTCTGGAAATGAGCCCAGAAATTGGTGGGGGGTTCATTACTTTGTTTTAAACAAACTCTTCAGAGGATTCTGATGAATGTTCAAGTTGGAGAGGCTAAATGCATGGTAAAATGTATGAGGCAATTCACAAAGGTCATTACTCGCACTTACTCCTAATGGTTCATTCTCTGAAGGATGACTCTGAATTGTGTATAATCAAAGATAAATAAAGCAGGTCAGGACTGAAGCTTGCACTTGAAATAATGGCAAAACATTTTAGTGGGATTCCTTAAAAACAGCTGCTGAAATGTAAATAAATAAAATAATTTAAAACAACAACAACCAAAAAAAATGCAACAACCAACAAAACAACACTATCTCAGGAGAAAAGTAGCTACATATGGCCACAGGATAAATGAGAGGATACTATATTCAAATATTTTATCTGTCTCAATTAGCATATGATAATGTCAGATACTTTGAGAAGTTCCTAATCATACAGCCCAGAGGGAACACTGTTATCATTTTAATAGTGAACCTGGTGGTATGCAGACATGCATGGTGCTAGAGGAAGAGTTGAGAGCTTTAAATCCTGTTCCACAGGCAGAGGCAGAGAAAGAACAGAGAAGAAATTAGACAGGACAGAGATAATAGATAGATAGATAGATAGATAGATAGATAGATAGATAGATAGACAGATAGACATGATATGATAGGTAATAGTTACAGACAGACAGACAGACTGATAAGTAGACAGTAGATAGATGAGAAAGAGAAACTGAGCCTAGCTTGAACTTTTGGAACTTCAAAGCCTATTTCTAGTGGCACATCTTTTCCAAAAAGGTCATAACACTTAATTTCTTCAAATGGTTCACCAACTGGGAAGAAAGCATTCAAATATATCTGCATATGGGAACATTCTTATTCAAAGCACCACACATACAAACATGACTGGGGGCCCAAGAGGGTGGCTTTTGTCACATAAGCTGTCTTTTTGCCATGACCTCAGATTGCAAAGTGATTTAGCAAGCTGTTCAATATAGACAGTGATTTTATTTACAGAGTAGAGTTCTCATGACCTCGTGACAAAGGCCGCATCTCATCATCATTATTTCAGAAGCTAGAATTTCAGTATGTGCATGTTAGAAGGGCACACACATTCAGACCTCATTCTTACTGGCAACCACAACAGGCAAAATAACAAGCAACATAGTTCAAAATGGTGTGATCTTCCATTGTAAGATGCTGAGAACTTAAGATTTACCATGATTGCAACTGAGAAATTTCACTACATGAACCAAAAGAAACAAATGTATTTTTACTTACTGAGTTAGCAATTCCACTTATCAAAAGTTATCCCAGGAAAAATTATTGTCAAAATTACATATAAAATGCTTATATTATTCACTATAATAGCACAATTTACGACTACAGAAATATCTATCAACAGAAGCTGGGCTGAAAAACAGATGAGATAGTTATATATTAACATTATAATCACCACTAGTGATAATAGATGTATCCTTTTTACTCAATTTTTAAAATTGTTATCATACTTCACATCATGATGTCAAATTACAATGCCAGAGATAGATGTTTGTAGTGTAGGTTCCAAAATATATATATGGGTTAGTAAGAAAACAAACAAACAAACAAACAAAAGATGAGTAATGGATGCTCCAAAATGTAGCTACAGTTGTCTCTTTGAAAGACAATTTATTTTTAACATTTTAGTTTCTTTAACTTACATTTGTCACAAATTATTTTATGATATAAAATGAATATAATCTTTATAATATACTTTAAAATATCATTTTACCTTATGTTTTTTACTATTTAAATTATTTTGTACTTTAACTATGATTATTTTAAAAAACACTTCAGTTCTTTTTTAAATTAAATCTTTAACAGAAACACTTAGACTAAAAGAAAAAATAAGGAGAAAAATTCTAGTTTTTGATAAAGTTAAAATATATAGTCATAAACTAGAAAAGGATATTCATAATTGTAATTTAAATTATGTATTCTGGAAGTAGAAACATGATCAGAGATCATTTGAAGAAAACTTTGTAAAACTAAGTGAGAAATTTGGTTTGAAAACTAAGAAATATTTTGAAAATACATAATTTGTTTTCAATGATAAATGCTAGTAGCCTTTGGGATTTGTTTCAGACAAATTTATATTTGGTATACTATAAAGTTTTCTTTGACCTTCCCCCCTATCTGTCCATACTTATAGCATAATTTAGGAAACATTAGTACATTTTAAGCAATTTAGATTTCATATACATTTAAAAGTTCAGTATAAGTTTTGATTCTTGGTTTGCATAATCAAAATAAAATTGCTTGATAGAAATCTGATCTATCATGAACATCATTTCAGCAATGTCTGTACCTAATGATAACCAAACTCATGAACACCTTAACGAACATGAAGTGCCCCGCATATATGCATTCATGATTTCAGTTCACATGTAAGTTTAGCTTCCACTTTGAGTCAAGTATTGTTTTCAGCAATGGAAAGGTAATAGTATGTGGGGTAAGTAAGGCCTATTGTCTACAGAGTCTTCTACTCTAATAGAGAGTCAAATAGCTATCACAAAGGTTTTAATATTATTAGAAATATTTGACATTTTATGGAGAAGAGACTGAAGGAAAGGTGGTCCAATGACTGGCTCAACATGGGATCCATCTCATGGTAGTCACCAAGGTCTGATACTATTACTGATGCTATGATGTGCTTATGGATGGAAACCTGGGATGGCTGTCCTCTAAGAGACCCTAACAGCAGCTGACTGAGACAGAGAGAAATGCTTACATCCAACCATTGGCCTGAAATCGGGAATACCTAAGGTTGAATTAGAGGACGTATTGAAGACACTGAAAAAGTGTGATACCATAGGGATACCAGCAGACTCAACTAACCTAGACTGCAGGGAGCTCCCAGAGAATGAGACACTGACCAGGAGTATACACAAGCCAGACTGAGGCCCCTCGCACATATACAGCAGATATCTGCCTGGTATGGCCTCAGAAGGAGAAAATGCACTTAATCCTTGAGAAACTTGAGGCTCCAGAAATATGAGAGGCTTAGTGGGTGAAGCACCTTCTCAGAGGCAAGGGATAAGAAGAATGGGATGAGGAACTGAAGGAAGTCAGATGGGGTGGGGAGCAACTATAAGAATGTAAATAAATAAAATAACTTATGAAATATTTTAAAAATAAGGTATTAGATAATAAATGTGGCATTGTTAAAAATTGTAAGATACCATGTTGAGACCTATCCGTGGGTATATTTTTAAAGTAATTTGAGAGGTATTTTCTTTGTATCCTTATATTTCCACTTTACCTGGAGACATGAGTTTTAAGTCAGAAAGAACATAAGAATAGTTTATATCAGTTTTCATTGTATGCTGACAAGAACTGCATTTTGAAATCAAGACTTTTCTGATAGTAAAAATAACATATTGATTTCAGGAGAGGGCATGACATTCCCAAGTCAGATACATGGTCATATAACTGTTCATAAACAAAATGTATGTCCGCATGTATTAAATTCTCCATGAAATTAGAAAAAAGGACATTTTCATGACATTTCTGATAGAAAATAGCTAACAATAAAAATTGTTTGAAAATTCAGATATACTCTAGAAAGATAGATATATAGATAAATAGTCTTCAAATACCCCAGAGATCCAGAGAATATTGCATTTAAAGTTATTTTATTACTAAAAGACCTTTTTGACAAAGAAACATGTCTGTTGCTGCCAGTATTTCCAGGCTACTTCAAAGGTAATGGGCATCAAAAAACTTTCATATGGTATTCACTTCAAATGTGAAAAATGCCACTGTACCCAGGATCACAGGCAAGGAGGTAACATCTGCCCCAACACTGGGAGTAACTAGAAGCCGGGAATCAAGGGATGCAGGGACCCCCACAAAACAGTGGCATAGGTTCCTTCCAATCTGAGCTGGTGCCCTGAGCAGACCTTGGGAGCTGGCTCTTCACCCAGTCCCACAACACTCAGAGGAAGCTCAACTTCCATGTGCTCTATCATGCCCAGGATCACAGACTCTCAGGAGTTTGGTCACACCAGGATATCAGGATCCCAAAGGCAGTTTGACTCCCAGGAGCTCTGATAAGCCCAGGATCTCAGGATCACAGGATCCCAGATCCCAGAATCACGGGAACACAGGCACAACTGGACCCTGAGGAGTTCTGACACAACCAGAATTATAGGAGAGACAGGCTCCAGCCAGAGACAGGAAGGACAGGTAACACTAGAGATAACCAGAAGGCAAGAGGCAAGGCAAGCAAGAGAAAACAAGGCTAATTGGCATCATCAGAACCCAGTTTTCCACCACAACAAGTCCTAGAAACCCTAACACACCAGAAAGCAAGATTAAGATTTAAAATTATTTCTCATGAAGATGATAGAGGACTTTAAGAAGGACAAAATATAACTCCCTTAAAGAAATAGAGAAGAAACAGGTAGAAGCCCTTAAAAAGGAAACACAAAAATCCCTTCAAGAATTAGAGAAAAACAGTCAACAAGTGAAGGAATTGAACAAAACCATCCAGGATCTAAAAATGGAAGTAGAAACAATAAAGAAACCACAAAGGGAGATAATCCTGCGGATAGAAAATCTAGGAAAGAGATCAGGAGCCATAGATACAAACATCATCATCAGAATGCATGAGACAGAAGAGAAGATTGAAGGGCAGAAGGTACCACAGAAAACATTGACACAAGAGTCAAACGAAATGAAAAAGCAAAGAGCTTCTAACCCAAAACATCCAAGAAATCCAGGACACAATGAGAAGACCAAACCTAAGGGTAGTAGGTATAAAAGAAAGCAACAATTTTGAAAGTAAAGGTTCAGTAAATATCTTCAACAAAATTATTGAAGACTATTTCACTATCCTAAAGAAAGAGATGACCATGAACATATAAGCCTATAGAACTCCAAATAGACTGGACCAGAAAAGAAATTCCACCTCTCACATAATAATCAAACATTAAATGCACAAAATGAAGAAAGAATATTAAAGCAGTAAGGAAAAAATGTCAAGTAATATATAAAGACAAACCTATCAAAATTACACCAGACTTTTCACCAGAGACTATAAAAGTCAAAAGATCTTGGGCAGATGTCATACAGACCCTAAGAGAATACAAATGCCAGTGCAAGCTACAATATCCAGCAAAATTATCAATAGCCATAAATGGGGAAACCAAGATATTAATTCCATGACAAAAACAAATCTACAAAATATGTTTTCACAAATCTAGCCCTACAAAGTATAATAGATAGAAAATTCCAACATAAAGAAAGAAACTACCCTATAGAAAAAGCAAGAACTGAATCTTTTAACAAACCCAAAAGAAGATAGCCACACACACATAATTCTACCTCTATCAACAAAAATAACAAGAAGCAACCATCACTTTTCCTTAATATCTCTTAACATCAATGGACTCACTTCCCCAATAAAAAGACATAGTCTAACAGTCTGAATATACAAACAGGACCCAGCATTTACTTGCATACAGGAAATGCACCTCAGTGATAAAGACAGATACTACCTCAAAGTAAAAGGCTGGAAAAAATTTTCTAAACAAATAGTCCCAAGAAACAAGCTGGAATAGCCATTATAATATGGAATAAAATGTTATCAAAAATGATAAAGGTGTACACGTTTAATCCCAGCACTTGTGACATAGAGGCAGGCAGATTTCTGAGTTAGAGGCCAGCCTGGTCTACAGAGTGAGTTCCAGGACAGCCAGGGCTATACAGAGAAAACCTGTCTCAACAAAATACAAAAACAACAACAAAAAATGGTAAGAAAGGACATTTTATACTTGTCAAAGGAAAAATCTACCAAGATGAACTCTCAATTCTGAAAATCTATGCTCCAAATTCAAGGGCATCCACATTCATAAAAGAAACTTTCCTAAAGCTCAAAGCACACATTTCACCTCATGCAATAAGAGTGGAAGACTTCAACACTCTACTCTCAGCAATGGACAGATCATGGAAACAGAAACTAAACAAAGACACAGTGAAACTAACAGAAGCTATGAATCAAATGGATTTAACAGATATCTATAGAACATCTTAAAGCAAAGAATATACCTTCTCAGAAACTCATCGAACCTTCACCAAAATTGGCCATATAATGGATCACAAAGCAGACTTCAACAGCTACAAGAAGATTTAAATTATCCCATGCATCCTACCAGATCACCAAAAACTAGAGAGTTTATCAATAACAATAAAAACAACACAAAACCCACAAACACAGAGAAGTTGAGCAACATACTCAATGATAACTTGGCCAAGGAAGAAATAAAGAAAGAAGTTAAAGGCTTTTTAGAATTCACTGAAAATAAAGACACATCATACCAAAACTATGGAACACAATGAAAGCAGTAGTATGAGGAAAACTCATATCTCAAAGTGCCTCCAACATGAAACTAGAGAAAGTATACACTATGAAAGCTCTAGAACAAAAAGAAGCAAATACACACAAAAGGAGTTGATGGCAGGAAATTATCAAACCAGGGCTGAAATCAACCATGTAGAAACAAAGAGAACTATACAAAGAATCAACAAAACCAAGAGCTAGTTCTTAGAGAAAATCAACAAGATAGATGAATCCTTAGCCAGACTAATCAGAGGGTACAGAGACAGTATCCAAATTAACAAAATCAGAAATTAAAAGGGAAACATAAAAATAAAAACCAAAGAAATTTTAAAAAATCAACAGATCCAACTACAAAAGGCAATACTCAACAAAACTGGAAAATCTGGATGAAAAGGACAAATTTTTAGACAGATTCCAGGTGCCAACGTTAAATCAGTATCCAATAAACCATTTAAACAGTCCCATAACCACTAAAGAAATAGCAGCAGTCATTAAAACTCTCCCAACCAATAAATCCCAAGGACCAGATGGTTTTAGTGTGGAATTCTATCAGACCTTCAAAGAAAACTTAATAACAAAACTCTTCAAACTATTGCACAAAATGGAAACAGAAGGAACAGCACCCAATTCATCCTATAAAGCCACAATTACACTTATATCTAAACCACACAAAGACTCAACAAAGATGAATATGAATATTGATGCAATAAAAATCAATAAAATACCTGCAAATCAAATCCAAGAACACATCAAAACAATCATCCATCATGATCAAGTAGGCTTCATCCCAGGCATACAGGGATGGTTCAATATACTGAAATATATTAACATACTCCACTATATAAACAAAATCAAAGGAAAAAACACATGATCATCACCATTAAATACTGAGAAAGCATTTGAAAAAATTCAATACCCCTTCATGGTAAATGTCTTGGAAAGATCAGGAATTCAAGTCCCATACCTAAACATAGTAAAAGCAATATACAGTAAACCAGTAGCCAATATTAAACTAAATGGAGAGAAATTGAAGTAATCCCACTAAAATCAGTGACTAGACAAGACTGCCCAGATGTTCTTTAACAGAGGAATGAATACAGAAAATGTGGTACTTTTGCACAGCTATTAAAAACAATGACTTCATGAAATTCTTAGGCAAATGGATGGAACTAGAAATACGATGCTGAGTAAGGTAACCCAGTTACAAAAGAACACACAAGGTATGCACTCACTGATAAGTGGATATTAGCCCCAAATCATGGAATACCCAAGACACAACTTGTAGACCAAAAGTAGCTCAAGAAGAAGGAAGACCAGAGTGTGAGCATTTCAGTCCTTCTTAGAAGGAGGACCAAAATATTCACGAGAGGAAATATGAAGACAAAATGTGGAGCAGAGACTGAAGGGAAGACAAGCTAGAGACTTCACCACCTGAGGATCCATCCCATATACAGTCACCAAACCCAAACACTGTTGTGTATGCCATGAAGTGCATACTGATAGGAGACTGATATGTCTGTCTCCTGAGAGGCTCTGCCAGAGCCTGACAAATAGAGTGGTGAATGCTCTCAGTCAACCATTGAACTGAGCACATGGTCCCCAAATGGAGGAGATAGGGAACTGAGCTAAAGGAACTCAAGGGGTTTGAAACTTCATAGGAAAAATGACAGTTTCAACCAATCAGACCCCCCTAAATCTCCCAGGAACTAAACCACCAACCAAAGAGTACACATGAAGGGACCCATGGCTCCATCTGCATATGAAGCAGAGGATGGCCTTGTACAGCTTCAATTGGAGAAGAGGCCTTTGGTCCTGTGAAGGCTTGATTCCACAGTGTTGGGGAATGCAAAGGTAAAGAGAAGGGTATAGTGGGTGGGTGAGGCGAACACTCTGACAGAATCAGGGGGAGGAGGGTCGGAATAGGAAGGTTCCAGTGGGGAAACAGGGAAATGGGGTAACATTTGAAATGTAAATAAAGAAAATACCCAATTAAAAAAAAAAGATGCCACTGGACTAAAAGCTGTCCTTGCTTCAACTGCAGACAGAATGCTATTCAATCTGGATAAAGAGAACACAGAAAAGTGGATCACTGAGATTTGTCAAGACAAGGTAAGCAGTTGTTCATAATTCCTACTTCATAAAAAATGTCTGTCAGATGTTGTAGGCTAAAAGGCTGAACATGGATGCTCCAACATTATATAGACTATTTGGGGAGACTGTCAAGACAGCCAGCTTTCTCTGTCATTTCTATAATTCTAGAAGTTACTTGCATGTACTTTCTATGTACTCAGGTAATATTTATTCCTCAAGTGTCTAATGGGGTTGAAGACTAGTTAAGCATATGTTGTTTAGGATTTAAGATTTTTTTAGGCCCAAGAAGATTTTTCTAGTTTAGCAATGAAAGTTATAATAGAAAATGATTTAGGTTCAGAATTCTGAACTCACCAAGGTAGGATAAACAATAGATACTTTATCCAAATTTGCCAAATACATATGAACTGGACATTTTAAATGTAAAGCTTACCTGATAGTCTTCATAATTACTATTATTGTATACATATTATTATTATGAAAGAAATCATATTTTATTGGACAAAATGAGGATAGAGATGCTTAATGTTTTTGTGCCCTGTGGAAAAATTATTCTTGTATTATTAAAATGCTGGTTGCTCTACTCCCACATTTTCTACAATCCACACATGGTATTGTAGTTTATTGCAAATATCTTCAGTTTCAATATAATTATTGCATAATTAATGTTCATCATTTATTCTTTGCCTTTTCAATAAAATAGGATTAGTCAAATGCTGGACATAAGAGAGAATAGCACAGGACTTTCACTAGCCAGGGAAATTTGAGAATGATGAGTAGGAGGATATGCCATGAGGAAGAGGTCCTGGAGACATCAGGAGAGAAAACACATGAAGCTCAGAGAGCCAGACAAATATTAAAATGTAAGTGCATTAAGGTTTTGGCTGAATTGTAGCCAGATTAGTTTAGAGGATTCTAATAGTTCAGTGACTGTCTAGATTTTGTGCTGTAAAGTTTGGCTGAAAAATAAATAAATATTTGACATTTTAAAAAAATTCACTTATGCTATAGATGAGTGTAATTTTAAATCCTGTGTAACAGTAAATGGTAAGTAGGCTAAGAGTTGATGGTTAGCATTGATCACTATGCTGCAGCTAAACTCTATTCTCGTTTTGTTTTGTCTTGTTTTGTTTTGCTTTGTTTTGTTTTGTTTTGTTTCAAGACAGGGTTTCTCTGTGTAGTCTTGGCTGTCCTGGAACTCACTCTGTAGACCAGGCTGACCTCGAACTCAGAAATCCGCCTGCCTCTGCCTCCCAAGTGCTGGGATTAAAGGTGTGAGCCACCACCGTCCGGCTCAACTCTGTTCTCTAATAACTAGTAATGTTTGTGATGTTGCACAAGTGCCTGACTTCTCTTTCCACTTGACTAATAAAACAAATATCTTCAGGCTTTGTTTAGCACATTCAATCAGATAACCTGTGTCATAAATTCAGGTCCTTTCTTAGACCATAAACAATACCCATTTCTAACACTTCCAAATTTATTTAAAGGAACTTCTCATTGATACACATTAAAACAGTAGCATTAGCTTTAGAGAAGCAATTTTTGATATTACATAAAGTATTAGATCTAACAACTCTGCACACTTCAGTGGCCTTCACATTTTGATTGACAGGAAAATAAAACTACCCAATACACAATAGATCTTGATTTGGCTGAAGCAGTTGTCTTACATGTAGATTATCCAACACATTGCTTGCCCTGTTTCTTTCTTACTCTGATATAACTGAAAGACTGTCATATTCTTGGGATACATAGTGAGTTCATGGGCTGCCTGACTCACAGGTTCAAATAACACAGTCATATTCAAGAAACCAAATATTCTTAGATGATGATATACGATTTCTTACATGGATGGTCTGCTTCAAAGGAAACTGGCTTAAAATGGTCAAAATCTAACCTCACTTGTAGGTAGGAACCACACCTCTCTCTTATTTATCACATAATATACTGAGCAAGAAAATGTTATCATAATACAAACACAGGGTAGGAGCAAAGCCTCATGAAGAATACACATGAAGCAGTATGAGGAGCTTTGGAGAACACTGTGGAAAATGATCATACGTGTGTATATATAGGTAATTGTGGCTGGAGAATGCTGATGGTTCCTCACAGGAACAATTCCAATGACACGAGAAAGTTCATGGGTTTTTACCGACTTTAATGTCATGGCAGATGGTGGATGGGTCTGGATGCACCCCTCACCCCCTGTAAAACCCAGGGCAGTCCTGAGTTAAATAGCAGGGAGAGAGTGGGGAGGGGCTAGGGAAGAATGTTTAATTGACTCCACCCTCTGGCCTTCAGGTACCTCATTAGTATGTAAATCTCTCTAGGGCCTGAGGCCTGTTCTTCAGGCTGTTGGCCATAGACCTCTCTGTAGGAGTAGTTGTTGGAGGGCTGAAGCTAAATGAAAAGAACCAGGGCCTGGGAGCAGAGTTGAACTCCTGCTGTCCAATAAGGTTCCGGGGTTCCAAGCTCATGCTTGACCATGCACCCAGATGCTTCTCACAGCCCACGGCCCTCACACATTTAAGTGAGTCTTATGCAAAAGCAGTACAATGACAGAGTTTTCATGCCTTCCTTTCCATTCTTCTAAGCTCCCATAAAACTTTGAGGTTGATGAATCACTTAAAATATTTCCAGAGTAGAAAACTCTTTAGTGACATCAGAAGTGAGGCATAGAAACTTACATGTGATTGTCTAGGAACAAGAAACCAGTGATGTCCAATGCTAGGAAGTGGAAGATGCATCTTTATACAAGATAATCCGGAACAGGTCATCATTCAGATCGCCATCTAAACCAGCTCCAACACTGTTCTTCATAAAATCTGTTAAATTTGCTTCACCTGCTTAAGGTGACATATTGTTGATTGTATGGCACCATACTGTTTCAGAAACCTGTTTATAGTGAAATCTATCCTAATCTTTGTATCAGAACATAAGATCTGCTGCCAGCTTTCAATACAATAAAAAAATGAACTTGCTCTTATTTGCATGAATATAAGAGGAAGCCATTAGTCCTATGGACACCATGTCATCTTCATGGTCATTAATAGATTGTCCTATAGACTAAAGGTAAAATGTAACTCTGAATATGGATTATTCTAGAAAATTTAGATGATTATGGTCTGGATGTGAATTTTGTTCCATAAGACTTTCATGATGAATGTTTGGTTCTTGGCTAGTGGCTGTTTATAAGGCAGCAGATATTGGAGAACTACAAAGTAGCTGGAGGAAGTGGACCTATAAAGGTTATCTGGTTTCTTTCCCCTGGTTCACTCTTTGCTTCCTATCTGGAATGTCGTGAATGTGCTTAATGCTCATATCATATACTTCCAATGATGAAGTGATGTTCTCCCAAACCAAGAGGGGCATATCACAGTCGACTATGTAAGCATCTGAAATTGGTTTACCAAAATAAATCATTTCTTCTTCTTGTTTAAGGTTGTTACCTAGGTGTTTGGGTACAATGACAGTAAAACTAGTACATAAGCAGAGCTAAAGTCTGTCATTTATTTTAAACTATCATAATGTTAAAATATGTGACACAGCATGTTATATAAGGCATTCTCAATAGTCAGCCTGCTATAGTACCAGTATGTTAAGCACAGACAGTGTAGGATGGAGCTGGCCTGATAAGATAATGCAGAGAGCAATTCTATTTCAGAAAAGTCAGTATCTGACAAGCATCTGAAGTCTCAGCATGGCTATGAGTGAAGTCTAATCATGTTCCTGATTGCTTTCTAATAGCTCTGAGATTGAGCCTCCAGGGCTGCTGGCAGCTTCCTTGTGCCAAGTTGCTTGTGTGATGGTTAGAGGTCTGGGCTCGCAGAGCATAAATGGGTTCATGTTCAGTCCCACACAATACTTGCTGGCTGATATCCTTTGCTTGTATTTCCTACAGGAAAAGCTTGTCATTTTTTCTTCCCTCCCTCCCTCCCTCCCTCCCTCCCTCCCTCCCTCCCTCCCTTCCTTTCTTCCTTCTTTCCTTCCTTTCTTTTATTCTTTCTTTAATTCTATTCAGTGATAATATTCTACCTTGTGGGGCGATGGGCTGTGAGAAGCAGCTGGTTGCTTGGTCAAGCATAGGCCTGGAACCCCGGACCCTTATTGGACAGCAGGTGTTCGGCTCTGCTCCCAGGCCCTGGTTCTTTTCATTTAGCTTTAGCTCTCCACAGCCCCTCCCACAGAGAGGTCTATGGCCATCAGTCACAAGGAACAGTGGCTTAAGTTCTCCCACATGCAAATGAGGTATCTCCGAGCTCTCAGACCAAGTCAATAGGCATTATCTGCTGCCAGACCCTAACCCATCCTGAAACTGTATTTAAAGGCTATATTCAAGGGAAGTAAAGTGAGAATCATCCCAGTGTCCGAGAGAGTTTCTATCACAAGAGCCATAATACTTGGGGAGAGCTCTGCTCTCTCAGAACCTGCCTGGGACACCAAGCTGCCTCCTTGTCAGCTAGACAGCTTCTTATCATTGGCCAAGACCAGGCAGAGGCTGCAGCAGTGGCAGGAAGTCTCCCCTCCCTGCTTGCACTCTGTGCCCTTTAGCCCGGACCTCCTGCACCAGGCCAGGGTAGAGACTTACTGACAGTGGAGACACGGGGAGGCAGCAGCTGAGACAGTAGCGAACCCTCCCTGCTCTCACTCTGTCCCCAGACAGGAGATCGTTGTGGGACGTCCTGCAGAACAAGGGACCCACACTACCTCTCTTGGTTGTCATTCTTTTTCTTTGTTAAAATGTTAAGTTTTCTGTCTGGAAGAATTATATCAGTGAGTTTTGGTAATAGATTATCATATGACCCAATCAGATAGATGACAGTGTCAAGATTCATGGAGAAACTCTAATCAAGAGCTGCTATTTTCTTTCTTGCTAAAGATGCATGATGAATTCCTTCTCAGAAAATAAATATATATGATTAAAATATATAAATAATCCAGGAAAGCTTGATTTGGAAATAACTACATTAGAAGTTGTTTGAATGAATCCCTAAAAATTCAGGCAAATTATGGGACTATATTTCATCTCACAGAAGTCAGTGAGAAAGTATTTGGAGACGAATCGAAGCATCCTTGTGCCTGACTAGGTGAGGAACAAGTGTTCTCTCACATGAACAGTTCTTAATAACTGTGACTCAAGCTGTCTGAAAATGAAGCACAAAGACCTGGGTTCAGGGGCAGTCTAGGCTTCTGTGACACACTACATGCTGAAGTGTGGCTTACTAGAGATCTGAAATAGCATCTATGAAGTACTTACTTCAGTCTCAACGTCAAAATCCCAGAAAAAAGCAACAACAAAAAAGCTGCTTCTGTAATTTATGCTAAGTGTACTTTGTCAAAAAGAAAAAATAGAAAAGAAAACAGAAATTGCATACATATAGTTTCTCTAATTCCTAGAGGAAACCTTACTCTCTTTCTTTTTAAAAATAGACAATGTTATTTCAATTGTTTTCCTACGTAAAATTTTGTAGCTTGGATTTATGTAACTGATTTGATAGGCTAAATATGCATTCTTATCTTTAATTATTAATAGTATTTGTAGCTAATTTTATTAATTTCAAGTATATATTAAATTATATGACCCAGATAAGTATGTAAGATCAAAGGATTTTTCTCCACCAAAAAATGTAAAATCTAAAATGCTTTTTTCCCTAAATTACTGTATCATAGAGGTGTCGTACTTTAAATTCAATAATGTTATGACATTCACCATCTGCCTGCCTCAGCATTTGTATAGAAGACAGTATTCTCCCATCAGAGACGTGGATCATCTATGCATTTTACTTTGTGTATGGCATGAAAACTCATACAGAAAGATTTTGTTTTCTTCAAGATCTGAAATAGTTGCTGTGGATTGATTAAGTGGTCTGGAAATATGATGAGGTGCTTTTCTAAGTGTTATAGACATAGAATGCTATTCTTTTAAACTAATGGTTGACAGTTTCTTTGTTAATCAGGCTGTCGATGAAAACTACTTTAATTCTCTGCATTTTTGTCTCAGTATCTCTTCATATTCTGGTTTAGACATAGTGTTTGTCTTTACCATAGATGCAATATTCTAAAATCTGTGAGAACCACAGTTCCTCCTCTCCGGAGTCTTAAATTCTAGTAGAGGAAAGGATAACACACTTGCACCAATTGAACAATTATGTCGTTTTACTTGTTTGCTTTGTTTTTTGTTTTTAACTGAATATTTTATTTATTTAAATTTCAGATGCCATCCCCTTTCCTCATTTCCCCTCCCTAGAAAACCCCTATCTTATCCCCATTCTTTCTTTATACCATTTTAATTACATGCAAGTATTAAGGTCAGTTCTAGGTTGAGAGACTAGCAATAGAAGCAAATAGTCAAAGAACAAGCAAGGCAATAAACAAAGTTCTATGAACACTCCTGTGATCACTGTTTTTAAGGGCTTATCAGGATCATCAAAATATCAGAGCCTACTTTCCTGTCCTAGCCCAAAGTCATTTTCATGGCTGAAGCCTACTTCCTTGTTCTAGCCAAAAAAAGAAAATCATGTCTAATTCCATATTTTGTAGAATTATTATCTTGGAAAAATTAAGTTAAATTTTAAGGACATTTCTTCTTGCATGTGTTTCCACGATTTGTAAATAAGATATTAATATTTGAAAGACTATGTTTTTATATTAAGAAATACTAAATACTATTGCTGTTATACCATTAAACCATAATTAACTATAATTTATATACATTGAAAATTATAAATTGTATATGTATGGTACAATTATATATATGTGTGTGTACTATATATATACTATATATATATATATATGTTACAAAAATATAGAAAATAATCTATGACTTTCCTCAGGTAATAATATTTTGTGAAAAGTTAGCACTGTGATAGGTGTGGCTGAAATTTAGCTTATTAAATTTTGGTATTTTCTTATATTGGAAATATAACAAATTATTTATTTAATCTATAAAAATGATTGGTTTATTTGGGTTTTCAGGTGCTCTAAGTAATGCTGTTGCTAGGAATAAAGTTGTCTTTGTGTTATGGCTGCTACTTTGAAGTATTTATAGAACTTTGACACCGTCGGGAAAGTTTATCTTGATATTTGACAATATCTGAAAAAATTCTAGATTGTCACCTGGAGAATTTTATTCATATCTAGTGAGAAAAGACAAATACATTGCTAAATATCCAAAAACATACAGCAACTGTATTGGAATTTCCCAGCAAAATAGTATTTGCCATTGTTGTGGAACCTTCATCTAAAGTGAATGCCTACAGGCTACATTTCTTCAGGTTGTAAAATATGAATAGGGAGCTTTGAGCTTTCTGAAAAAGATGAACAGTTTTCCTAATAGAATTTTTATGTTTTCATCAGCCTTTCATAAGATTTAAAATCACTGTCAACTAAAATGTTATGTTTTTATTCTTTTACAATTTTTATGGCTATAAACCAGTATTTGAGTGGCTTTGGTTTACATATTGCAATAAAACAAGTTATGCACAATGTCTGATCAATTCTGTTTCACTCTGAATTTTTGATTCTTAATTTTCAGTGATCATCTGTATCTTAGATCCTAATTACTTCTCCTTTATAGGGGCACATTTCTGAGTTGTTCCATGTACCTTTTGTTTTTATGATGTTTTGTTTATTTGTTTGTTTGCTTGCTTGCTTGTTTCTGCTTGGGGAAGAGCTATAGTTTGAAGTTATGACCTCTTAGTACATAATAAGTAGGATGCAAGCATTTATAAGAATGTGCTGTTAGAATCAAGCAGTTGGTTAGCTGCAGATTTGACTATTGCACATATTGACAGGCACCTACCAGGACACTGGAGGTGTCATACCAGAAAAGTGAATCAACTTAAAAGTACTGATTTGATTGATACTATGGGTGGCACACATATATTCCTCATTCCTTTTCCATGCTTCCTATCTGGAAATCTGAGAGACTGATTGTAGGCTCTTGCTATATACCTAATTCCATCATCAAAAAGTTTAAAAAGAGATTTTCCTCTTCTTTGAAGCAAACTTACAATGGTGTTTGTCTTTGGCATTGGGGCTTGAAGTCTTCTCAGTGTCCCCACCACGCTGTTGAATCACTGTCTGTATGTCTATGGTATAAATAACTGTCAGTAACTTCATGGCCTGGAAACAGTTGAAATGAGACACAGAGTTGGATTCAGGTGTTGTTTTAAAGTCTGATGATCTACAGACATTCTAGCTCTCTAACTATACTAAATGGTTGCTGATAGCATCTAAAATGTTCTAAAAACTTTTTTGTTTTTTTCTGAGGTAAAAGCTGCTAGCTTAGGCAATTAATACAGATAGCCTAAAGGCAGGGGATTAAGTAATGTAGTCTTTGTTCTATCTCTGCAGGAATTGCATGGCTTTAACCTTCAGCCTGCTAGTTGAAGTCCCAGAAAGAAAAAAAAAACAAATTAAAAAGTGATTTTAGCCTTTATTTCTAAATTCTAAAAATGTTTCTTATGAAAGCTCTCTAAGAAACAGGGGGAAAGGGTCTTCTAAGATACAGAAAAAAGGAAATTAAGAAAAATGGGGAATAAGCAATTAAGGGTTTCCAGACTAAGGAAAAAAGGGATAAGGAGTGCCCTGCTGTCTTTGTCCTCAGCACTTGTACATCTTTTAGAATACATGGTCACATGGTAAAAGGTTAATCACAAGTTTACACATAAATTAAAATCAAAAATCAAATAAGAAGTTTACAACAGAAAATGTTTACATGAGTATTCATGAAGAATAGTCTGGCTAAACATACGTCATCTGTCACCAGCTCTGCAGGTTCATGGAGAATTAAGAGCCATAACTTTTGTGACCAAGGTAATAGTGAAGTTTTGTATAGATAAAACCCAGTCAATATTTTATCTTCTGTCTAGTAGCTATAGTAAGTCATTAGTTCTTTTTTAATGACCTTTGGTTAATGGTTTTACAACCTCTTGGAATGTGCTCTGAGTAGTAGATGCCTCCTTGCTATCTCAGAAACAATCAACTCATGACACTAAAGAATGGCGAAGTTCTCATTGCAGTTTTGACTATCAGTGAGAACTTAATATCAGTTTCACTATGAAAGTGTACCCTTCCCCCAGGCCTAAGCAGGACTGCAAGTCATTGACCACAAAAAGACCAAACAACAATAGGACCTAGAAGGCGGCATTGCCTTGCCAGTCTTGGTGCCCTGAGATCTGCTACCACTCTAAGAAGAATAGACTGCCTGCTGAACTAGCCTTGACACCTTCTGGGCTGCTATCTCCTTACCCAGCCCCTGGGCTGAACCGAGAAGATATGTGAAAGCAAATTTTTAAACTTGGGGCCTTGATCAGAATACTTTGTCTTGGCCTCACTTTCTCTCGCCCTCCTTCCCGTTAATTCCTAGGCTTCATCTCAGGAGAACCCAGTGATCATGGCTGCAGGCAGCTACATGAAAGAACTTAATAATTACTAATGTAATTCTAGAAATTTTTATAGAACCATTATTAAGGATTAAAAATTCATCTATTTGTTTATTTAGCACCACTATAAGACAGTACAAATTTGTTGTTCTGCAGAGATCTGCTCAAAAGAGTGGATATGTGTGTGTGTGTGTGTGTGTGTGTGTGTGTGTGTGTGTGTATCAAGGGCAGGAATCTTTCCCTTTCCTAAAGCGGATTTCTCCTGGGCCTTGCATACTGGAGCAAATTCATCATAGATTTTAATCCAAGGCAGATCCATTTCAACATGATCACCTGCAACTTTTCTGTTTTTCTCATGTTGGCTCCTGAAAAATAACTCTTCTAAAAGAAACTCCAGTCTGCAGTAATTCATATCATTCCCTTTTGAACCACTGAATTTCTTATCCAAAGCCTAATAATATCCTCTGCTATACTAATGAATTTTAATGAACAGTAGTACTTAATTTTATGGAATTGAATTTACTTCCCTCACACTCTCTAAATATTATTCAATAAATGTTATTAATTTCATGTAAATGATATTTATATTTTTTATTCCAGCATGAGAATATAAGAATGTGGTTTGCTGCTGAAAATAGTACCAACACAGCCCCTTGAACATGGAAAATTCAAGCTGGTGTCTACATACAGCCTCACCTGTATGTACTTTCACTTTTTCTATAGGAAGGCAGTATTCACACTGCAATTGGAGAAATATAAACACTCACCAGCCACAGTACCTTTAATCTACAATGATCTTCTTGAAAAATATGCTAGTGCTTTGGTGGCATAAAGCTTGTAGTATAGAGTGAAAAATTATAAAGACCATTTTATAAAATATATACAGGCTCACTAGTTCCAAGAAAGCAGAATTGAATGTAAGATTCCAGGCCTTTCACTGCCCCGAGATACATTCCTCAAGCCTCAGGGAAGAAAATCCATCTGTGGATGGAGTAGGCCCAAAGCAGGAAGACACATTCCTGGCCACAAAGAAAGATGCAAGACATCTGTGTGGTTTCAAGAACTAGCTAACTTTCCACTGATCTTGGTTATCCCTTTTCCGCCCCCCGCCCCTTGAGGTCTTTTCCAATGTTACAGCTTGCTGTGTAACCAAGCAAAAATACAACCAATCATGTGTAACCTCGCGAAAATTCCTTCCTTTCCCTACCCCTTACTATAAAAAGCTCCTTAGCCCACCACTTGGGGTCAAACTGTACTCCTTCGAGAGTGTGCAGTTTGAGTGCTGGCTGCCAGCTCTCTTCCCTAATAAACCTCTGCTGACTGCATCCAGGTACGGTGTCTTGGAGTTTGTGGGTGTTCTCGAATTCCCAAGACTTGAGTAAGGGTCTCCTTCTTTTGGGAGTCTTCAGTAGGAGTAACTAACAGATATCTAATTTGGCTCAAGGTTCAGTTGATGAGATAGAAGCCCTATCTAACACTGCTTGAGAGCCAGACAACCTGAGACAGTCCAGAATCCTATGGTAAAACAAAATACTACTGTTCTCCTAAAGGAACATAGAAATAAGAAAATTCCTAACATCATCTTGCTACACTCATAGATTAAAGACTTGTTCAGTCATCATGAGAATGTTCCTCATGAAGTAGATAATGGACAGCATAGTTTTCTGTCAACTTGATACAACTGAAGACATCTGAGAGAATGAAACTTCAAATGAGAAATTGCCTCTTTAAAATTGGACTGTATGCAAGCCTATAGGACCTTTTTAAAATTTGTGATTAATATTGGAGGGCACTAGGTATTGTGAGTGGTGCCTTCCCTGGGTTAGTAGTCTTGAAGTCTAAGAAAATAGGCTAAGTAAGAAAAAAGCCAGGTTCAGAACTAAGTGTTTTAGTTAGGAGAGATGACAGAGGTTCTGGTTAGTAAACAAAATGATAGACTGGATATTAGGACTATCTTGTACCTCACTGGTACTGAAAGGTCTAGTGCTCCCCAAAGGGGACCCCACTAGGGTCTCAGGATAGCACGCACCCAAAGGACATACGAGAGACCAACTTGCTGCAAGAACACAAGGTAGTTTAATGGCAGAACGTTCTGAGCCGACACTTGTCTCAGTGTAGGAGACAGAGGCATCGACCTCGTGGCTCCGGGATTTAGGGTAAATATAAGCTCGGGGTGGGGAAAAGGAGAAATTTTCACGTGGGTGCACACAATTGGTTGTTTTCCAGTTCTTGAACATCAGTAGGTTAAAACGGTCCATGGGGGTGGGGTGCAGTTCCTGCAGGCAGATGTTTGTCTCTCTTATCCGGCCCATTCCTGAGATGACTCAGCAGCTCTTTGTCCTGTAACTCCGAATTCTTTGTTAACTGTTTAACTGGGCCTCTGGTTGGCAAAACCTGTAGGCTGCGGCTTCAGGTACTCAGGTTAGGGAGAAGGAATCTACAGGTCCCTTTTTCTTATTAGTTTCTCGTGGGACCCATTAGATTTTCTTTTAGTACAAATTGGTATAATTATGTTCTTATTGTATTTTGTTAGAAAAGTTTTATTTTAACAGGAAGGGTGATGTGTAGGAGGAGCTAAGGTGGGAAGAGTACGGAGGGGAAGAGTAGGAGTAAGGAGAGGAGAAGAAGAAGAGGAGAAGCTAGGTGATGAGACAGAGAAAGAGAGAGAAACAGGGGGTGGGGCATGGAGGCAGATGTTCATGTGTCTCCACCAGTCAAAGATAGTTGATATATCTAGTTTGGGTATTGGGTTACACTTCTGATTGAGCATTATCAAACTTATAAAGCCTTTGATTAACATTTTTAAAAAAATTGTATTAAAGAAAAAAGGAAAAGGGGGCATGGGATAGGGGTTTTCTAGGGAGGGAAAATGGAGAAAGGGGATGGCATCTGAAATGTAAATAAAATATCCAATTTAAAAAAAAAATATATATATATATATGAAAGTAGGCTAAGTCATGAGTAGTAAGCCATAGCCATTAAACAACACCCCTCTATGTCATTTGCATCTGCCCTGGTCTCAAGGTTCCTGTCCCTTTTAGTTTCTATTTTGACTTATTTCAATGATGAACTAAAATATGGAAGTAAAAACCTTTCCTCCCAACTTGCTTTTGTTCATGGTGTTTTATAACAACAATGAAAACTTTAAATAAGACAGATTAGAACAAATATAGAGACCCATAGCCATATAATATGTAGAGAAAAAGCGATCATATCATACTCAGCTTCAAATGGGATGTCTTTATCAAAACCCTCTACTCACGGATCAAGAAATCCTGCAGAAGAGAAGAAAGAGTCTAAAAGTCAGAGATGGCGGAAGACTTCAAGGAAATAATAGCCTCTAAACCAACAAAATTGATACCCATATCAACTCATGGAGACTGAGGCTTCATGTACATAGACTCCATGAGTTTGTATCAAATGAAATCTTAGTTCCTAATGGAGCAGTAGACACAGAAGCTATCTCTAAAATATAATCACTTAAAACTGAAAATTTACTTTTCAAGAATCTCACCTGGGAAACAAACTCTTCTTATGGGGTAGGATGCATACCCAGAAGTAGATGACCAGCAGAAAATGAACCCTGTGGCATCCTTAGTGGCATCTTTGGAGATTCCCTGTTTCATAATCCCATGTTAGGGATTCCACTATTTTATCAGTTTTTTTTTTCTTTTTAACCTATTGACTTTTAGTTTATTATTTTTATGAAATCTCTGAGTGTATAAAAGCATAGGTCTTGAGATTCATATCCATTTCTTTCCTTCTTTTTGTATTTTTCACAGTCCAATATTTAACATATTATATTGTTATGTTATAATAATTAACCTTTAGAAACCTGTTTCAATTATTTTCTTTCTTTTCTTTGTGTGTGTGTGTGTGTGTGTGTGTGTGTGTGTGTGTGTGTGTGTAGTGTAGTGTTTAAGACAGAGTTTTCTGGGTATACATGGCTGTAGACCCCTTGACATCAAACACAGAGATCTACCTGCTTCTGTCTCCAGAATGCTTGGATTAAAGATAGGTCACTACTTGGATGTCTGTTTTCTAATGAGAGAGAGAAAGAGAGTGGATCTGGAAGGGATGGAATGTGGGAAGGAACTGGGCAAAGTAGAGAGAAGAGAAACTATAATCTGTATATATAATTTGAGAAAAATCTATTTAGACAAAAAGGGTAACCCACAGAAACTTGATTCCCAGTCATACTTACTACAAAATAATTCTATCCCTTGACAGACTCCTTACGTTCCAAGATTCTAAAAGAATATTATATGCAGAAATTCTCACTTGTCCCAGTAAGTTTACCTACTCAAATTTCCAGATACTTGGGCCCCAGAGAACCATGAATGGACACATTCCTCAGCTGTAAAATGGGCATACTTTAACAAACTTTACCCCATATCTAAATACTCCCACATTTCTTTAAAATTTACTCCTCTTACAGCAACTGAGAAATCAGGGACAGATGGCCTGCAGGAAGTGCCAATGTAGTGGGCTACTCATAAACCACAAGGCATGACCTTTATTTTTTGAGACCTAAAATGGCTCCCACAATGCCTTGTGGGTCAAAATTTTCTGAGTATCTATTATGTTAATGACTCTCTGTGCATGGCATTAATAACTAGCAATTCTCTGACTTAAAAGGACAATCTGTCTAGGATCCTCTAAAATCCAAACCAGAAAACAAATTTTTAATAGTTCTTGATTTTAATATCCATATATTGTTTTCATGCCCACTACTGTGTTAGAATAGCTTCTTTATTTATTTGCATATCAAGTTTGCCTACTAGCATTTGTCTAGCCACATGATTCTCATCATTACATAAATCATTTTCTATCCTTATCTTTCTCCTTCAGAATCAAGCAGTTGCTGAGTTAAGCTTTCAGGGCCAAAATTAAAAAAAAAAACAACATGATAGTTTCTATTATTTCAGAGTATTTAGTGATTTTTTTTTTTTACTAAAATAACATTGAAAAGATTATTTTGACAAACTTTACCTTTAACCATTTGATCTCCCTGTCCATTTAAGTTTCCTTTATACTAAACATCTAAACTATGCTTTCTATAAAATTTGTGGTTTGAATTCTCTCTTTCTCTGCATGATGGTATAAGTCTGTCTCGCTGTCCCTGTCTCTGTCCCTATCTTTCTGTCACTCTGTCTCTATCTCTGTCTCTGTCTCTGTCTTTGTCTCTCTCTGTCTCTCTCTCTCACACACACACACATTACACACTACAGTGTGTGTGTGTGTGTGTGTGTGTGTGTGTGTGTGCGCGCGAGCGCGCGTGTTTATCTCTGTGTGACATCACTCAGCACCCTCTATTTTATTACTTAAGGCATGTTCTTCACTGAACTGAGAACTTGCTGATTCTGGGAAGAAAAAAAAAAAGTAGCTGAGAAGCACTTTCCTGTAATCTTGTCTTCCTATCCCCAGCATTGGGATGACAACTTGCCCTTAACTTTCCACAAAAGTGTTAGACATTGAAACTCTGGCATTCATAGTTGCATGGCAAGGACTAAAGCATTTTAGCAAATGACTCCAGCTTCTTAAATTACTTTATATTATATTTCTACTTGTAAATATAAACTTCTTCATGAAACTCATATTTCGTTATTTTGTACTTGTTTTGACTGCATATAAATTTAATTGCCTGATGTGTAGCCTCTTTGAAATTCAATTACCACATTCTGAAGTGATATATGACTCAGGTACTTTTTAATAGACATACCTAATGTATCAAGAAATTTGCATTACCTCAACTTTTTATTTTAAAAGACTTGTAATTTATTAGAGAAACAAACAAATTTGTGTCTACCTCTGTGTGTGTATGTGTGTATGTCTGTGTATGTGTACACACATATACACATATTTTGGGAGCAGGTTTAATGAATTGATTCTTTCAATTGTAGAGTTATAATTCCAAAACTGCTTCAATAAATATTTTTTTCTTCATTGAAATTTTGACCATTTTATTCATTTTGATTCAGTTTAATGCAATTTAATCTGACAAGGGTAGCATGAAACTATGAGACCGAATGTTAGACTATAGATCCCGGAAAAAGTTGACATGGGAGCCCAAGGTCACAGGTGATATCGATGCAGAATCATGTCTTCCTTAGAGACACTGGTCTTTTATTCTTCAACTGAGTAAATAGGATTCACCTATTTGAAAGGCACTTAATGCAAAGTTTATTGATTCAAAGGTTAATCTCGTTTTTAAGAAATGTCTTCATGATAGTGTATAGAATGTCTGTCCAAATAATTACATTTGGGGATCTAGCCAAATTTATATACAAAATTAGCAAGCACAATCTGATTGTCATAAATAAAAAATAAAATAATAAAAACATAAATATTTGTTTGCTTAATAGCTGGGTAAGAACAAGAAAAGGAACAAAGGTGATCCAGGTTTTTTTGTAGCAGTTATTTATGTATGGAGACAATGACTCAGGGTTCTGATGAGGTGTCAGGATAAGACACCCTTCTATTCTGATGATAATTCACGATGTAATAGGTAAAGACAGGGAACTGAGAGTTACCCAGAAAGTCCAATTTGTCCTCTCCAACAACAGGGTAATGTCGAACTTGAAACTATGGGGTGAATGGACTTTCTTTCTGAAGAGCACCCTACTGAGACAAGGAGTGAGAGAACAAAAGTCCCCCTTTTTCGAGGAGTGGCCGTAAGAGATCATTTTGCCCTTAGAAAGTAATGTTACTAATGTCAGATTTCTACCTGAAGCCTACTTCCTTGTCTTTGGCCCATGTCAGATTCCTGCCAAGCAGCCCCAAAGGCTCTCCATCTCTCCCACATTTTTTATTTCATTAACAAGACTGAGCCTGTCTTAGGTCATTCTGACAAGAATTTCTTCCTTATCCATCATGGGATATGCATTTTCCAAAGCAAAGCATTTCTGTTTTAGGTCGGTAAGGCTCTGTGCAGAATCATACCCATCCTTCGCTTGCCAGCCTGTTAATTTAGCGACTCCTTCTGAGGGTCCATTTTCAGGTTCAAGCCATGTACTTTGGCTACCAACATGTTGAAGTAGTTAAAAACACTCTTTTACATGATGTGTAGGAATAAAAGTATTCCCAGGACAAAAGCTATATAGCATGATCAAGCTATATATGACATTCTTGAAGCTTGACCAAAATAGAAATACTGATGTCATGTTATGGGTAATTTTATCAGCAGTATCTACCACATCAATGCTCAGCAAAGCAGCTTTCTTTAAATTTATATGCTCACTATGTAAAGTTAAACTACCCAGAGAGGTGTTAGAATTATGCCAAATATACTGCAAGTATTTTTAAACTTTTTCTTAATTATAATGACTACCACTGTAAATTTTAGAACTATCATGAATCCAAGGGTATTTGGCATGACACTCAAGATGGCTCCTCACTCTTAAACTCTGAACCTCCTTCCAATAATCTGAATAGTATAAAGAACAAAGAAGTAATATCAGGCAGAAATCTAAATCTTAGGCTAGAACAAAGAAGTAACATCAAGCCGGAATCTAAATATTAAGCTAGAACAAAGAAATAATGTCAAGCAGGAATCTAAATATTAAGCTAAAACAAGAAAGTAATATCAGGCAGAAATCTAAATATTAAGTTAGAACAAAGAAGTAATTTTAGACAGGAATGTAAATCTTAGGCTAAAACAAGATAGTATGCTTCAGACACAAAAATGACTTTGGGCTAGGACAAAGAAGATGGCTCAGATATTTTGGTCATCCTGATAAGCTTTTAGAAACAGTGATCATGGGAGTCTTCACTGAATTTTGTTTATTGCCTTGCTTGTTCTTTAACTATTTGTGTTCATTGTCTTGTTTGTTCCTTGACTATTTGCATCTATTGTATTGCTAGTTCCTCAACCTACAACTGACCTTAATATTTGCATGTAATTAAAATGGTATAAAAGCAAAAAGGAGGAGGGGAGATGGGATAGGAGAGTTCAAGGGAGGGGACATGAGAAAAGGGGATAACATCTGAAAGGTAAATAAATAAAATATTGTATAAAAAAGTAAAAAAAAAAAAAAAAAAAAAGGAAGAAAGAAAGGAAGAAAACAAGCAAGCAAGCAGGGTTCCTAGAGCAAAGCTCTGCATCTGGTTACCTTTTGAGAGGTGAATTCATGTTGAGAAAGCTGAGGTGTAGAAGAAAAGCTGTCTAGCAATAAGCACACATGAACAGTCAAGGGGATTGATATGAACGAAAGCAGGGAAAGATAGAAACATCAAATGATGGGGAGATGCACAGGTCTGCAGCCTATGTGATTCTTCCTGTCCAGGATAACTGATCCAAAGCTTTGATGGGGGCCTCAGGTGAGGAAAGGTCAAGCAGTGAAGATCTGAGTTAGCAGCCTAGAGCAGGCAAGAAAGAGGAGACCCAGAGAACAGCCTTGATAATTGAGATTAGGTCTTTAAGGCTTTGGGGAGAGCCATTTCAAAGGTAGAGGAGTAAATCTAAGAGACAGGAAGGGTGGGGTTGGCCAGAGGAAAGCAGTGCTGTGGGTGAGGAAGAGTAGAAAGGCCATGGGTGGAGGAGGTACAGGATGCACACTGGTGGACAGTACACACTGGGAGGGGCTTGGTACACATTGCCTCCGATTTTAATACCTCTCTTCACCTATTGGTGATTAGCAAATCCAAAAAACCTATCTTGTTCTTTGACTCTGATAAATTTTTCTGTTCTTCCTACTTTTTGTTACCACATTCACTGATCATGTTACTATGATACTAGAAGTCCTTTGCCTACTCAAATCCAGCCCGTGACCCCCTATTGCATTCTAGGTAAATAACAAGCTCCAATAGATCTGAGAGATTGCAGGTGCATGGGCCTGGTACTTTGGATAATTTCCCTCTGTTTGTTTATTTATTTATTTATTTATTTATTTATTTATTTATTTATTTATTTATTTATTTTTTCTTAGTCCTCGCTTCTATAATCGGTCATTTGTCCTAGCAATAGCTGTTGGCTCACCTTGGGTAGAATCATGTAGTTCCTTTGTTTCCATTTGGTATAATTTCTTCCAGAATTCTTTCTTACTTTTCCTTACATTATGCCCATTTTGTGCAGAAATGTGTTCAGCTGAGGGAGTTATTCCTTCAATTCACATATCATTTCTTGATCATGGTCACTGAGTTCTGCTCTGAATTTTATTGCCGATGTTGTTGTGTTTAGTATTGTACCTAATTCAATTACCACCTTCCAAAATACAATTAATGTATTGTTATTATTTGTTGTAGAGATAACATGCAAGTCATTATGGTGAGTATTTAATTTGCTGTGTGCTCAGTATTATGAGAGTGTTCCACGGATACTCTTAATATTACAGACAACTAAATAGAGTCATTAGTTAATAATATTTTTGTGAAGGCACAGAGACAGCCATTGCACTGATTCTAATAACTGTTTTGTCTGTTGTTTAACAATTTATATATGTTTCTCTTGCTCATTTAATTTGTCTTTACCTTCTAGACAACACAGATTCCAAATTGTCTAAGAGAAATGACACCTATAAGTTTTATATTTTCTAAGGAATATTTTAGCATTGACCCAATGGGAATAAATGCTATACATTGCATGGAGAAGGTCGTTGCAATTTAAACAGTCCTTTTTTTGTTCTTGTTTGTGTTATTAATATGAGGAATATAAAGTTTTAGTTAATGAATACTTTATGCTTCTACATAGAAAGCTAATTTCTTTTGAAAATAGTTACTGTGATAATGTAGATAAATGTCGGTTGTTTAAAATTAATTTATTCATTCACTTCACACCCCTTTCATTCCCTAGTCTCCTCCCAATACCACCATTACAAATCCCCTTCTCTCTTAGCCCCTTCTCTCCAAAGAAGGAGAAGCAGACATTGGGTACCACCCCACCCTCTGACATTCAGTCACAGTAAGATGAAGTGCATCCTCTCTCACTTAGGCCCACCCAGGCAGTCTAGTTATGGGAAGGAGATTCAGAGGCAGGAAACAGAGTCAAAGACAGCTTCTGCCCAAGTTGTTAGAAAACACCATGAAGACCTAACTGTAGATCTGCTGCAAATGTGGAGGGAGCTTAGGTCTAGCCCTTGTGTACCCTTGGTTGTTGGTTCAGTCTCTGTCAACCTTCGTGGGCCCTGGTTACTTGACTCTTTAGGTTTCTTGGTGGTATCCTTGTGATATTTTGTGGTAACAACCAGTTTGCTCATTTTTATCTTCCACTCTTCCATAAGACTCCCCATGTACCACCTGATATTTGGCAATGGGTCTCTGCATCTGTTTTCATCAGCTGCTGGATAAAGCCTGTTAGAAAACAGTCATGCAGGGCTCCTGTCTGTAAGCATAGCAGAGTATCATTAATAATGGTAGGGATTGACTCTATGACACGGAATGTTTCTCAAGTTGGGTCAGTAATTGCTTGGCGAAACCCTCAGTATCTCTAACATCTTTATCCATGTGCATCTTGTAGGCAGAGCAAATTTTGGGTTGAGAGTCTTATAGGTGAATGGATATCCTGCTCCTTCTATTGGAAGTTCCTCTTGGCTACAGGAGATGGCCACTTCAGTTTTCATAGCCCTTGCTAGTAGGAGTCTAGCTAGGGTAACTCTCATAGTCGTCCCAGACTTTCTATATTAGGTCTCAAGCTATTTCTAGAGATGTACCAAATTGTTTGCTTTTCTCATTCTCAACCCTCTGCCACACCCCTTCTCTCCACATCTGATCCCCATTCCCTTTCTCACCTTATCTCCACCCACATCTCACCCTCCAGTCACCTATGACTATTTTGTTTTTTTGTTCTGAGTGAGATTCACATATTTTCCTTTGAGTCCTCCTTATTTTGGATTTTTTTTAAATCTGTGCATTGTAGCTTGGTAATAACCAAGTTTAATGTGTTTAATGACCAATGTTCACTTATAAATGACTAAACACCATATGTATCTTTCTGGGTTTGTGCTAGCTCACTCAGAATAATATTTTTTAATTCTATCCATTTACCTGCACATTTCATGATGTATTTGTTTTAAATACCTGAACAGTATTCCATTGTGTAGATGTACCACATTTTCTTTATTCATTCTTCAGTTGAGGGACATCTAGGTTGTTTCCAGTTTCTGACAATTACAAATAAGGTTTCTATGAACATAGCTGAGCCTGTGTCTTGGTGATACTGTGGGACAGTTTTTGGGTATATGATCAGGAGCAGTACAGCTTGATCTTCAGGTAGAACTAGTTCTAATTTTCTAAGAAACCACCAAATTGATTTTCAAAGTGGTGGTATACGTTTTCACTCACACCAGCAATGGAGGAGGGTTTCCTTGCTCTACATCCTCACCAGCATGTGATGTCACCTGAGATTTTTGGTCATAGCGATTCTAACTAGTAAAAGATGGAATCTCAGATTTGTTTTTATGTGCACTTCCCTGGTGAACAAGGATGCTGAAAATTACTTTAAGTGCTGCTTAACCATTTACAATTTTTTTTTTTATTGAGAATTCTGTTTAGCTCTGTGCTCCGTTTTTAAAATTGGGTTACTTGATTCATTGACACCTAATTTCTTGAGTTCTTTTTATATTTTGGATATTAATCCTCTGTAGGATGTAGAGGTGATGAAGATCTATTCTCATTCTTGAGGCTACAGTTTTGTACCATTGATGGTGTCTTTTACCTTGCAAAAGCTTTTTAGTTTTATGAGTCCCATTTATTAACTGTTAATACTACTGCCTAAGCTATTGGTAGTCTGAATAGGAATTTATCTCCTGTGCCAACGAGTTCAAACAGTTCCTTACTTTCTCTTCTATCAGACTTTTGACTGAAATCTAAAGGTATACATTTATATGAATAAATATACATTTATACAGTTTGTCAAATCAGAAATGACTTCAAAAATGTCTTAATTTTTCTTTCTACATTTATCCTTGGAAGAACTGATACTCGTGTTTTATTTCAGTCCTAGACTATAAATTTTGCTATTTGTTTGAATATTTGATAGAAGTAATAGAGTCTCTATGAGCATAGTATTCACTAAGAGGAAAGTTTGATTTTAAGGATTGAGTAACTTTCCTGGTTATTTTAGTTTAACATTACTCTCACTCACTTCTGGGTTTCTCCTTGGTTTTTTTTTTTGTTGTTTGTTTGTTTGTTTGTTTGTTTTTGAAATGCAATACTGTAATACTGTAGACTAAATTTTTTTCCCAAAGCGTTTGAATCTATGATGACAGTGTGGTTCACAAAATCATAGTCATTACAATACCTGCATTGTCATTGTATTTCTTGTGGGAATTCTACATCACATTCTCTTCCTTTTATTCTTTATCTCTTCTCTTTTGAACAATTTCCAAAGGTTTCTCAATTATGGGTAGTTACAAAAAGAGAAAAAATTATTTACTTTGTCAGCATCTTCTGGTGTATTTTCCTCTTTTTCATTAGTTTTAATTGACATAGTTTTCATTCCTTTACCCTTTGGGGTTGTTTCTAATATTTCAATGCTTGGTGCCTAAATAATTTTTATTTAATATTTTATTTCTATTATTGCTATTGTTTACAGATTACACACTTCTTCTAACAGAACTCTGACCTTGAACCTCAGATGTTAGGTGATGAGTCACCTCTGATTTGAAGTGCAGAAATCATGGACCTGTCTGACTAGATGCAGATTGCACATTTTTATCTTACAGTTTCTACCCAACCACTATCCACTAAATAAAACTATTTATCAAGTCATTTTGCACAATAACATACTAAGTACTCACATAGAAGAGAAATCTGGAAAACTCTTGTCAAATTTACAACATTAATTAAATTTTCAAATTATTTTTGCTTATTAGAACTTTCATTAGTTCCTTTTCTCAACAATAGTAATATACATGTCTTTCAAAAATTTTCGATACCTACTTTGAATTCATTATCAAGTTATGATTTAATTTGAAATAAAGTCATTGATGTTAATGTGAATGGGAAGTTACTTTCTGCTTTTATCTTTTTCTCCTAAAACCTTTTATTGAATTGTTTGTGAATAATGTTGACTATTGATTATTGATTACTTCAATTCAAACACATTAAACAGAGAACTCTCAAAAAAATTTCTATTTGGAAGAGAGATAAAAATTGATTATGGAGATATCATAAAGAAACAGATCACTCTTTGTTTTTCTATTTAATATGTTAAGAGCATAGTCGAATATTCTACACTTGTTAACCTTAACAAAATATAAAAATAACATAGTTTCGTAAATGTTTGATCCCAAGTGTTCTTATTATCTCATAAAATTGATACTTTTTTATTATTCAGAAAACGAATCTCATCTTTTTATAATTAAATTCTGGAACTTCAATGTAATTTACAAGAATCACAGATTAAACACCCAACCTTAAAACTCAATTAAAGCATTTAAGTAGATTGGGTTATCTAATCGAAAAGGGAACAAAAAAGCTCAAGTGATTTATGGTTTACTCCAAATTGCTCTACGCCTCTCCTAATAGCTGCCTGCACTGCAGTGGTCATTGCATATGTAAAACAGAGAGAAATGTTGGAACTGTAAATGAATAATATCTGCCTCAAAATTGGAATCTTAAATGTGATGTAGAAATATGGTGTTCTATAAATCAAAATTATTCAGGTGGTCCTATTTTAAAAACATTGAGCTAAACTCAGCTATTTAAAACTAAGAAAAGCTTTGACTTGAGACACAGAATTTCTATCTTTAGTAGGATGGCATCCCTTTAGCAATCAAACAAACAACAAAACAGCAAACAACAGACAAAATACACTGCAGATCTGATTTTTAGCAACAAACTCTCAATAGTAACTTAACATCATTTGCATGAACATTGTTCTTCCTTTTGCTGTTAAGACTTAAACTTTGTATTATTTTATGACTTGGGGTTTTGATATATTTATTTTGTACAAAGAAATTCTCATATGTAAAGATATATGGAGCCAGATTACATGTGGTTTTGAAGGTTTTTCAGTCAGTCTTTGCTATTAAAAACAAACAGACTAATAAATATATAAAACAATGCATGTTGCAAATACCATATTCTTTATTCTGGAGACTTAAGTATATCATTTAATGCAGAGCCTCAAAAGGTATAAGTAGCGTGTCACCATAATTGTCATAAATAGTGAATTATATATCTAGCTCACATTTTAATAGCTGTATTTAATAAGATGTTAATATACGTTTTATATGTTTATAGATGGGACTGTATTGTAGAGATAAATATGATGCAGTTGCTGTTTCTCCTGCTTGTATTTCAGAGAAATCAAAAAGATTCTTACTTCTTCAGTCATCTGAGTAATCTAATGAGATTAAATATCTTCAATGTAGTGAAAATCGAGATAAAACTAGAGTATTTTTCCAGAATATCATATATGAAGTTTACACTTATGTGAACCACTTCTCTTTGAATACCCGAAAGTTTTACAAAGGGTCTTGAACAACAAAGTGTGTAATTAGTTGACTTATCAAAAGGTGTCACAAGATTCACCTTGGTTTTTATCTTCTTCTGTAGATTAGGTTTTTTTTTTAAACTACTTTTGATAATGGTTTTAAAATGTTTTAATGTCCCTTCTAGCCCACCACCCACCAGAGGTAGTGGAAAAGGACTGGTGATAGAGCAAAGGACATTGTGAACCTATTTACAAATAGTTCTTTGGAGCATATCCAATTTGCATTGTCAGGATATCAGCAGTTTGGTTCCCATGAATCAGCAGCAGCAGCTTGATCCACTCACAAACACCATTCACAAATCAGCAAAAGTGGTTTGATCCAAAAGAAACTGCAAGGCTCTGCCAATCAGTCTGAGTCTGCTGTTATTTTATAACAGCCAGCCAAAGTCATCACTGGACTTATATATTTGCTTTGGTTAACCACTAGCTCCCATGGTACCTAGCATTTGCTTTCTGTACAAGACCATTCAACTCTGTCATTTCTTTTCCAAATTCTATGCTCCAATGACCATGGGTTCCTTTCTCTTCACAATGCTCATTTTACACTTTTCCTTTTACACTCCATGCCAGTTATCTAACTTTGAAATTCCGTGTCATTTATAGATTGTTTAATTATATGTCTGCGCCTGGGGATGAGTGGATTTTATGTGATTATAGTGCTCTATGTATTCCATACGAAGGTACTGAATGTTTTGGAAATAGTTATTGCTCAATGTAGGTCCTTAGAATCCAACTTATAATGGTAAGATGTACCTCTTTTTTTTTCTTTATTTTTTATTGGATATATTATTTACTTACATTTCAGATTCATCTCCTTTCCTCATTTTCCATCCCTAGAAACTCCTATCCCATCCCCCTCCTCCTTTTTGCTTTTATAACATTTTAATTACATGTATGCATAAAAAGAAAAAAAAGCTGAATGTAGTCTTCAACGGCTGCATCTTCACACCAGCTTTTATAATACTCTGTAAGCACCTTGAATCATTAGATTTTATATGTTACCAGAGCTTGCACAACCTAAAGCACAATAGGGTCAATTGTTTCCTTTATGCATAGCCGTCAGGTCTGTACCTCCCACTTGGTAGTACATTCTGAATCCTATTATATCACTTCACTGAAGGCTTATGGGCTTCCAATGATAGCTCTGCTAATCTAGCCTCCGAAACTCTTTAAATTTCACTAATACATTAATCAGTAGGATTGATTGAAGACATCTTTGAAATCTTAGTATAGTCACTATAGGATTGCACAAAAACCCGTATCCCTACTTGTATGTAAACCAGTGTAAAATGAAAATCACATTTTCATTTTAGGAAAATAAAACAGTCTGTTCCATAATTTTACAAAAACTAAATTTAGACACTTAACTTCATTTGTGACTGCCTTTTTGTCCTTCTGCAACTAAATATGAATTGAGGTAGAAAATTGGATACATTTTTATGTACCATGTAGCTTTTAACATTCTAGACTCAGAATGTCTCTGCATTGTTATAAGACAAAAACATTCTGAGAGTATGAGTGTGTGGAGACTGGGTCACCGTAAAGAGGAAAATGCTGTGACATTTATAATGACATAATCAGTAACTTCACCTACCTTAAGATTGAGTGCACATTTATGTTGCACATCCAATAATCAGAGGAGATAATAGCAAAGTAGAACCTGAACTCTGCTTTGTGGTCTTTGATCTACTTGGGAAGCATCAGGCATTTCTATATTCTTCCAGACTGTTGAGCTTCTCATCCTCATGTGCTTGTGAGACAAAGCATATGCTCAGAGTTCCAAAGGGTGAGCCACTGACATCACATTAAATCATGTAATAGAAAATGAAAAATTAAAATAAAAAATCTATGTGTCCTCAGTAAAATAAGAAATGAAACTAAGTTACAAATGAAAATTCAGTATAGTTACAGTTTAGTGGGAAAGGTACAAGGAGTTATCAGAAATCCAATGGCAAGGTATTTGAACAAGTGAACTAAGGTAATTTTTATGGCTCCTAGTTAAGGGAGAAAAAAGAGGATTACTTTATTACCAATCACATCTGTTTTGAAAAATGAAACTCTATTTTCGGTTATGAGCCTAACTTTTAATGGCTGAACCATCTCTCCAACCCTGCCAGAGGCTGACAAATACAGAGACAGATGCTTGCAGCCAACCATTGGACTGAGCACGGGGACCCTAGTGGAAAAGTTAGAGAAAGGACTGAAGGAGATGAAGAGGTTTGCAACCCCATAAAAAGAACAACAATATCAACCAACCAAACACCCCAGAGCTACCAGGGACTAAACCACCAACCAAGTAGCACACATGGAGGGACCCATGGCTCCAGCTACATATGTAGCAGAGGATGACCTTTTCTGTCAACAATGGGAAGAGAGACCCTTGGTCCTGTGAAGGTTCAATGCCCCACTGTAGGGGAATGCTAGGATGATGAGGTGAGAGTGGGTGGGTGGGGTAGCACTCTCATAGAAGCAGGGGGAGGGAAAATGGGATAACAGCTGAAATGTAAGTAAATAAAATATCCAATAAAAAATGACACTCTACCTTTACTGAATTATGTAGCAATGGCTTTTTAACATGTTCTCATTAGTGTGATCAACAGATTTATCAGGAGTGAGAGGTAAGGGTATATCTTAGTTATGGTTTCTTTTCCTGTTAAGAAAAACAATGACAATGGCAACTCTTACTAGAAAATATTTAATTGGGGGATGGCTTACAATTCAGTAGTTTAGTTCATTTTTATTGTGGCTCCAAGAATGGTAGCATGCAGGTAGACATGCTGGTCAAGAGGTAGCTGAGTGTTCGACATCCAGATTGGCAAACAAAAGGAAGAGAATGAGACACTGGGCTTGCCTTGAGCATCTGAAACCTCAAAGCCCACTTTCAGTAACACACTTTCTTTAGTTGGAGCTCACCTACTTCAACAAAGCCACACCTCCTAATAGTGTCACTCCCTGGTAACCAAGCATGCAAACATGTGAGGTTATGGAGGGCCAATCCTATTCAAACCACCACAGAATGTAAAGGTCAAACCAGGTCTCACTGATGGTTAGTGGGATAAAAATTTCAATAATAGAACCCTCCCAGGAAGAATTGCTTCACATTTGTATCTATATGTGTTAGCCCTCCACAATAGTCTGTGGTCAGAAGGAAGGAGATAAAGAGGTATTTTCCTAGGATACTTTTGTTTAGGAATTGTAAAATCTCTCCACTAAACTTCAGACATTCCTATAAGGACAGCAACATGTTCCAAACATGAGAAGCAAATGGCTCAGAGGTATTAAAAGAGCTCTCATTTTTAACCAAGAAGCCCAGATATGGGCAAACTATGAACCAAATGGCTACTGATATCCAGGGATGTGCTACCTGGCATTTAGTGTGTGTCTTTAGAATAAATATGTCCTAGATCTGACATTTACACTGTAAAATGCTTGTATTGTTTAATTTTTCATGTGTCAACTTGTTGGAACCCAGATTGTCTACACATTTGTTCAAGTATTTCTTGGGTGCTTCTGTGGGGTATGAAGGTCTCTGTGAACACTAGTGCTATCAGAGTATTGGCTGGTGAGTGGAAAGAAGGAAACCATGTTCAGCACAGCTTAGCTAGCTGGTGCTAGTTCAAGCTTCTAGAGTATAATGTCCCTTCAAGCAGTTTATTGTGACCCATTGTGATTCTATGCAATTCAGAATAATGTTTACTACTGTAAAATTCTTGACTTTAATTGATTTCTGCCAGCAGCACGGGCTGAAAGTAGGTGCCATCAGCACCTACCTGATAATATTAGGTACCATCACTGCCCAAGTTATACCAGGAGCCATCATCTCTGGCTTTAATTGCCTGCTACTATCAGCATGTGCCATCACTGCCTAGTTTCCTCATCCTGACAGATAACTACAAAATGCACACAACCCAGTAAACCACATAGATGTATAACAAATTGAGGCTTCTCATCTTAAGTTATAGGTCAGAAAGCAGGAGATGGTGAAAAAGCACTGTATCAATGGTTAATATTTGTTTAGATTGTTTAATTGCTTTGAACTGCCTTAATTACCAAAATGCATGTGGTTATAAGGCTGGTGGTTATATTAAAATTCCTCTGGGAAAGAGGTCAAACTATATCTTTAATGATTTCTGGTTACTGGACCAACTACATGCTGTTTTTGAAGAAAGGCTCTGTATTTGTGTTGACAGGAAAGGAGAAAACTCTTTGGACCCCTTCCAGAGTGATATCAATCAGATATGACAGGGGAAGACCCCTGAAAATCTTAAAAATTTTGAGAAAATCCAACAGAACAGGTAACTTGATCTGCTCATTTCTTGACATGGGAACAGTCCAGTAACTGGTTTCGACATAAAAATGTCTCTAGCCAACACTTCAGCTTAAATGACACAATAAATCTTCTTGGTTATGGAATCCTTAAGATTCTTCCAGCCCTCCTTCATATGGCATGAATGAAGATTTATTACAATTGCTTATTGATGAAATTAGCTCATAAAAAAGATAGTTGTGTTTTACCTGCTCAAACAAAGAGCAAAATTTCATCATTAACTGATCTCTGAACCCTGAACAATTCATGCAAATATCTTAATGGAACTAAAATGTTTGCTGTGAGATTTATATATTACAGAATGTACAGCTTTCACAATACTCATTCTTAGAGATGCTGCACTGGCCTACTGTTCCAGCCTTCTTCTTCCTGATGCTTTCCAGAGACATGCTTCCAGAATATCTTCAGGAATTGCTACTTATTCCTTATGGTCTTGCTGCATACAACCTTTCAAATGGATTCAGTCAGAATTTCAGTCAAGCTGAGCCTTCTAAGCATACAGAGACTAGATAAGTGATACTAAAGCTGGCTTTCTTAAATTTAACCAATTTTTCTAATTTTCCCACCACTCCCCACCATGTTAGATAATTTCTCATCAGTC
The DNA here is from genome assembly GCA_030674055.1 of Rhabdomys pumilio. Classification (NCBI taxonomy): domain Eukaryota; kingdom Metazoa; phylum Chordata; class Mammalia; order Rodentia; family Muridae; genus Rhabdomys; species Rhabdomys pumilio. The sequence goes on from JANHMN010000007.1 coordinate 62,119,175, forward strand.
CTATTTGTCAGGAAGAAGACACGGAAAGTCATCAGCCTAATCCCTTGGGTTTGGGTGTCAGGTTATGGTGATTTTCACAAATTATCGATAGGTTGTTATTTTAAGGGATAATTTGGAAATGGTCATAATTTTGAACAGGAAAGAAATATTATGAACTACTTATTTTATTCTTGAACAAAGCATTGTATAGCCATAATCTTACAATGAGAGAAGTCTTTTTATTTGTTGTAAAATTGATGTTATAATTTCTTACATTGGTATAGATTTAAATATTGATATAGAATTAAGGTTTTCATTAGTATAGATTTGTATATTGATAGCAAATTTGAAAATATTATTGTTACTCGTAGATGGGAATTGTGCCTATACAACTCATTTAAGGCTTTGATCTAGTCCTTTTATCATCTTTTAGTCCTATTTTCAGAAACATCAGAAGTCCACAGATGCTGGCATTTAATAATTTTATTAATATTAGAAAATTTGATTAGAAACATGTCTGCTCCTGACACTACCCCTTAACTGTTCAAAGAAGATATTAACCATCTTTACCTCCAGGCAAGATTGCTTATCATGGCATGGTAGCCACTGAGGAGAAATTGCTTATATCATTTGCAGACAAAATACTGTCCAAAAAGGATAAACAGATGTGGTATAGTCTACTGTTAAGCTCTGACAAGACAGGATAAGCTAGTCTTTCATATTTCTACTTCATTTCAGGGTCTGCTGATGGCTGATTGCCGAAAGGGTGAGGACAGGTGCTCCAGTGTTTGGAAGAATAAGGCACTGTCCAGAAAGTCAGCTGTTTCATACAGTTTGTTTAAGTCTTGGAAGGTATGTTTTGGGGCTTCCTAAATATTCAGGTAATATTTAATTCATTCTCAGATTTCTGACTGAGCTGAAGACTAGTTATAGTTTCATAATCAAACTCAAGTTGTTTAGCATTGAAAGAGTTGATACAGACTTAAGAGGATGGTTTTTAGATGGTAATGCAGACAAAAATAAGAGCACAATTCAAGTATAGAGTTATAAACTCTTTAGCTAGGATAAGAAGTAGATTACTTTATATAATTAACAAATATGATGGACTGAAAGTAAATTGTACATCATTCTTTGTAATTTACATAATGGATATGGTCATGTTTAATTTTTGTCTGAGAGAAAACCCTTTTTTGTTTGTTTGTTTGGTTGGTTATTTTTTGTTTATGTTTTTTTATTGGATGATTTATTTATTTACACTACAGATGTCATCCCCTTTCCCCATTTCCCTTCCTTAGAAATCCCTATTCCATCCCCCCTCTTCTTTTATGCTTTTATACCATTTTCATTGCATCCATGTATTAAGTTCAGTTCTAGGTTGAGGGTCTAGCAATACAATAGAGGCAAATAGTCAAGGAACAAGCAATACAATGAACACAAATAGTCAAAGAAAAAGCAAGACATTAAACCCAATTACAGAAACACTCCCTTAATCACTGTTTCTAAGGACTTATCAGAATGACCAAAGTATCTGAGGCTACTTCCCTGTCCTACCTAGCCCAAGGTCATTTTTATGTCTGAAGCCTACTTCCTTATTCTAGATTAAAATTTAAATTCCTGTCTGAAATTACTTCTTTGTTCTAGCCTAATATTTAGGTTGTTGCCTAATATTACTTCTTTGTTCTAGGCTAAGATTTATATTTCTACTTAAAAATATGTCTTTGTTCTAGCCTAATGTCAGATTCTTGCCTGAAGCCTACTTCCTTGTCCTTGGCCAATGTCATATTCTTGCCAAGTAGCTCATTTCCTTGTCCTTGCCTCATGCCAGATTCTTGCCAAGCAGCCCCAAAGCTCTCTGCCTCTCCTCCTTTTTTATTTTATTAACAAGACTGAGCTTGTCTTAGGTCATTTTGACAAGAATGCCTTCCTTACCCATCATGGAATATGCATTATCAAAAGCAAGACATTTCTGTCTTAGGTTGGTAAGGCTCTGTGCAGAATCTTACCCATCCTTGGCTTGCCAGCTTGTTAATTTAATAACTCTGTCTGGGGGTCCATTTTCAGGTTCAAGCCATGTACTTTGCTGCCAACATGTTGATGTTGTTGAAGAAAAGCTTTAACACAGTGGGCAAAAATGAAAGTATTACTAGGACAAAAAGCTATACATGCCATTTTTGAAGCTTGACCAAAATAGAAATACTGACCTCAGGCAATAGGTAATTTTACCTGAAGTATCTACTGCATCAACGCTCAGCAGAGCAGCATTCTTGAAATTTTTAAGCTTCCTATGTATTCTTAAAATATCCCCAGAGGTGTTAGAACTATGTTAAATCCACTGCACATGTCATTAAACATCTTCCTAATTGTAATGAGTACCACTGTAAATTGTAGAACTAACATGAATTCAATGGTATTTGACATGACATGCAAGATGGCTCTTTATCCTTAAGTTCTAAACTTCCTTACAGTAATTTGAATAGAATACAGAGCATCAATCCATTCTTCCGAAAGCCTATCTAAATCCTCTGATATATTCAACACATTAGTAACATTTTTTTTGCTAAAAAATTAACAAAAGTAGCTGTCTTAACTTCTTGTGTCACAGCAATTGCAGAAGCAGTGGTGCTAGCAATTAATGTAACTAAAGCTGTTCTAACAGCAATAATCAAGCTCACTATCCTCTTGCTTCTGCTTAAAGCCTGACTCATTTCTTCCAGTACTTGCAAGCTATTTTTAGAATATCAAGGTTCTGTGATACTCAGGGCAATAAAACAAAAGCTGGTTGATAGACCTACATAACTGATGTGCTGGATTCCAAAACACAAACACAATTAGAAGGTGTTCAATCAGTGTGACTCACATTAAATATTGTAGAAGAAACAAAAGTATTTTTAACTTGACAATTAAAAGAGCCTTCACACATGTGCTAACCCCTGTTTCAAATCCAGATCCTGCCACAACTTTATCTCTTGCTTACATAACACCATGGAGAACTGCAGCTAATTTTCATATTTGTCTTTGAAAATGTCCAGAACCAGACTTCCAAATGAAGACTGTTATTTCCAATATTGGATTGATTTCTAGACCAGTCCATGATTGAGTTTATTTAACTGGTCACATTTAATAACAATACAAGAGGCATTATAACTACTTTTTTTTTTGATTCTCTGTTCTACAAGGTCTAAGAACTTGAAGCAAGGCAGCTTGTCTCATCATGGGTATAAGTAAGAAATGGTGGGTCTCGAACTTATGTCCAATACAGCTTCCCAGTCACCATTGTTAGGGTACTCAGTGAACTCACAGGTCAGCATCATTCTTTGTCCTGGCATCATCATGTCTATCCCATCACTCTGGCTGCCACCATGTTCCTTCAGCATCCTGCAAAAAAAACACAAACATGCCCTCTTCCCCATATTTGATACCTGATTATGATCATGCCTTACACCAGTAAGTGGATCCTTCCCTTTCCCCTATGCCTAAGTATGCCTAGTTGTAAAATACTATAGACATTCAGCAGAAAATTCCTTGGCAACCAAATTTAAAAGAAAAATAAACAACTTTAAAATAAAAAATAAAAGGAATATAATTTAAATAAATTTGTGGTATACAGAGGGTATATCTCCCACCTTTTTATTTTATGAAGATATTGTTTTGAAGTTCCATGGGCCTGTTCCACAACCTTTTGTCCTTGACAATTATAAGGAATCACCATAGTATGGGTAATATTAAATTGCTGCTAAAGTGTCTCAAATGTTCACCTGCCATAGCCAGTTCCATTATTTGTTTGTTTGTTTATTTTTCTTTTTTAAATTATTGGGTACATTATCTGTATTTCAGATGTTATCCCCTTTCCCCATTCCCCACCCCCAGAAGCCTCTTAGCCCATCCTCCTTCCTTCTATTTCTATGAGGGTGTCCCCTCACCCACCCACACCACTCCCACCTGCCTTCCTTCGAATTATCCCTCACTGGGGCATCCAGCCTTCAAGGGACTAAGGCCCTCCTCTCCCACTGATGCCCTACAAGTCCATCCTCCTCTACAAATACAGCTAGAGACATGGATTCTTCCATGTGTTTTCCCATGGAGCTCTGGTTTGTTCGTATTGTTGCTCTCCTCATGGAGCCACAAGCCTCTTCAACTTCTTCAGTCTTCTCTCTAACTCCTTGACTGGGAACCCTGTGGTCGGTTTGATGGTTAGCTGTGAGCATCTGCCTCTGTATACATCAGACTCTGGCAGTGCCTCTCAGGAGACAGGTATAACAGGCTCTTGTCAGCATGCACTTCCAGACGTCCACAACAGTGTTTGCATATGGTGATTGCTTCTGAGAAGGATCTCCCAGTGGGACAGTCTCTGGATAGTCTCTCCTCCAGTTCTGTCCCACACATTGTCTCATATTTGCTCCTGTGAGTATTTTGTTACTCCTTCTAAGAAGGACCAAAACACCCACACTTTGTTCTTTCTTTTCCTTGGGATTTATGTGGTCTGTGAGTTATGTCTTGGGTATTGTGAGATTTGCAGCTAATATTTGAATGGAAATGGAAAAGGTGAGATGTTGATGAATGGTTCTAACAGTTTGAATTTATCATGTATCTGCATGTCAAAATGTTAAAGGTCCTTGTCCCCAATTGATTTTGATTGATCAATAAAGAGACAACAGCCAATGGCTGGGCAGAAAGTGTTTGGCAGAATTTTAGATTGTGTGGGCAAAGAACTGGAAGAGAGGGAGGGAGAATCATCATGACTCAAGGGAGAAGGATGGGACATAAGAGGTGCAGGAAAGAAAGCAGATTAGTTATGTAAAAATTCTGGTAAGTGGTCAATGACCACTTCCCTAATGGTCCTGCAGGAGCAGGGGAAGGTTTAGGAATCTCCGGAGTACTGAAAGGGACCATTTGCTATTAGAAAAAGTTTTAGGAATGCACAGCTTTTGAAATAGTCACAGCATGTCAAAAATTAATTGGTGTGGAGGCACATGCGCAAACTGGCAAGCACGTGTGTGTGTGTGTGTGTGTGTGTGTGTGTGTGTGTGTGTGTGTGTGTATGTCTTCCATTTGCAACTCTAGATAGCTCCTGGGCAGGTGCACAAGTGCAACTGCCAGAGAACCAAAGCACTGTGTCCCAAGTTACCACTACATAAAACAATATCTGTAGGCAAGAAACCATAATAACATCAAAACTAAACTTACTGTACATTGTTTCTTCCAAGAAAATGGGCTCTAGAAATAAATTACATGTATTAGCTTAAGCCCCTAGTGAAAGATTTGTCATGGTCTTGTTAATGCAGAAATAGCATAGAAGTCATTTTTAGTAATTATCCACCTCTTATTCTAGTTGTGGGCGGTTGGAGGTAGTGGACAGTCTGGCCATAGAGTAATACAAAAGTAATCTAGACTATTATAGATCTCCTGACCTCTTTGTGGGAGAATGATATGGTTTGGCCCTTCATATAATGCAGACCATCATTAATGTTATTAATCACCTCTAATTTCTAGCCTTCTGGGTGGAAGAACAGGTTATAAATCTACATTGAAAAGATGATATCTTCCGCTTAAAATACTTAGTTTCTCTAGTGATCTGTGTGTGCAAGAACCTTTATGCATCCAAGAGTGGGGCATTTATGTGTTAATAAGGCTTGAAATTAAGGACAGACTATGTGGGCAAGATACAATCAGAATGGAAGCTTGAATAGAATGAAAAGATGAGTCACAAGTTTTATGGCCTTTGAACTGGACATCATTTTTTTTCTGCCTTGATGGTCAAATTGAAACTCTGACTGTTGTAAATTATATAAAAATGATTTTCCATAAGATTATATGTGAAATTCTCTGTCCCTAGTTTGTGGAACTGTTTGAAAAGGACTGGGAGGTGGCCTTGATAGAGAAGGAATGTCACTGAATGTGATTGGCTTTGAGGATTCAAAAGCCTATATCCACCTGATTCTATTTCTCTCTGCCTTGTGCTTATAGATTGAATATATATATCACCTGCTATTCCAACACAATGCCTACCTGCTGCTATGCTATTCTACATGATGTTCAGGGACTCCAACGTTCTGTAATCATGAGCCTCAAGTGAAACTCTTTTCTCTATAAGCTCTACAAGGTATAAGATGGTATTTTGTTACAGCTATTGAAAGGGAAAGACGACATTGGTTGTCTGAGAAAATGCTACCAGCCTTGGACAGAACTCCATAAAGACTCTTCTATTGTTAGGTATTTTAATTTAGAGTCCATATACACCACTGGATGCTGATATCTCTAGCTTTTTTACTCAAATGGAGCGTCTATCTTGTAATAAATCTACAAGTCATTTTTATTGGATATTTTATTTACATTTCAGTTGTGATCCCTTTTTCTCAATTCCCCCCACCCAGAAATCTCCTATCCCATCTCCCTCCTCCTGCTTCTTTGATGATGTGCCCCCACCCTCTCACTCTCTTATACCCATCCACGAATTCCCTCGCACTGGGGCATCCAGCCTTCACTGGACCAAGAACTTCCTTTCCCACTTATGCCCGACAAGGCCATCCTCCTCTACATATACATCTGGAGCCATGGGTCTCTCCCTATATACTCCCAGGCTGGTGGATTAGACCCTGGGAGCTCTGGTTAGTTGGTATTGTTCCTTTCCACACTGGGCCACAAACCCTTTCAGCTTCTTCATTCTTCTCTCTCACTCTTCCATTGGGAACCCCATGATCAGTTCAATGGTTAGCTGTGAGCAACCTCCTCTGTATATGTCAGGCTCTGGCAGACCTCTAAGGAGACAGCTATATCAGACTCCTGTCAGCTTCCACTTCCTGGCATCCACATCAGCTTCTGTTTTTGGTGAATGCACAAGGGATGGATACCAAAGTTGAGCAGTCTTTGAACGACCCCTCCTTCAGTTTCTGTCCTATGCTTTGTCTCAATATTTGCTCCCATGAGTGTTTTTTTACTCTTTCTAAAAAAGACAGAAATACCCACACTTTAGTCTTCCTTACTCATGAGCTTCATGTGGTCTGTGAGTTGTATATTGGATATTGCAAGCTTTGGGGCTAATATCTAATTATCAGTGACTAAATATCATGTGCATTCTTTTGTGATTAGGCTACCTCACTCATGATGATATTTTCTAGTTCCATCCATTTGCCTAAGAATTTCTAAAATTTATTGTTTTTAATAGCTGAGTAATATCTCATTGTATAAATTTACCACATTTTTTGTATCCATTCCTCTGTTGAGGGACATCTGGGTTCTTTATAGTTTCTGGCTATTATAAATAAGGCTGCTATGAACATAGTGGAGTATATGTTCTTGTTATATGTTGGAGGATCTTCTAGGTATATGCCACATGTACATGAACTCAAATGTAAATCATGTACATTTCTTTTTGTTTCTAAAAAATTATCCTTAATATAATAGCATTCATTACTTAAAACTCTGAAAACTTGGGTATGTTTCCCAACCCTGGCCTGGTCAGTGTGCCCAATCCTCCCAAATCCTGAGTTCGCTTGAATCTCTGCAATAACCAGAGACATAGTTGTGACTTCTTTTCAATCAAATTCTCATGCCAGTTGGGATACCCACAAAGCCCAGCTAAACTGAAACCTACCTGCCCTGTTCTATTCTACATTCTTTCTTGTTTGCTTCCCCCCAACCTGCAGGCCAGATCAGAGGCCTGATGTTTTCCAATACCCTACATCTTCGTTGCCTCCCAGGAGGACTGCAGTAACCAGAGACACAGCTTACCTATCTCCTAGAGGATCTGCAATAATGGAGGTCTACCTTAACCAGGGTCATAGTACTCTAGTTTTTACCTCATTCTACAACAAGGGCAGATTCTGCCCCTGGAGCCCAGAGCCTGTCTTTTTCCCAGGAGGTTAGCTCTGACCAAGTACAAAGGAGGTCTGCCCTTAGCAGGGACAAAGGAGGTCCACTATAACCAGAGACACAGGAGCCCTACACTACAACCAGAGAAAGCACTGACTCCCTCCCAGGAGACTGGTTCTAACCCAAGTCAGAGATGGCCATAAATGTACAAGAAGCTTGTAGAACAGCAAATAGATTGGACCAGAAAAGAACATCTTCTCATCACATATTAATCAAACACAAAATACACAGAACAAGAAAGAATATTAAAAGCTGTCAGGGAAAAATGCTAAGTAACATGTAAAGGCAGATCTATCAGAATCACATGAAACTTCTCTACAGAGACTCTAAAAGCCAGAAGACACTGGGAAAATGTCATCCAGGCCCCAAGAGAACACAAATGCCAGCTTGTCTAAAAGTTCTGCAGGGATAAAAATGGAGAAGAGACTGACAACAAAAGCCTAGCATGGCTGTCCTCTGGGAGGTATTATTGGCATCTGACTGAGACAGAGGAAGATACTTATACTTAAACAAAACCATTGGACTGAAGTTGGGGACCCCTATAGGTGAATTAGGGGAAGAATGAAGAAGCTGAAGGGGACAGCATTTTTATAGGAAGGCCAGCAGTCTCTATTAACCTGGATCTCAGGGAGCTTTCAGAGACTTAGCCACCAACCACACAGCATATAAATGCTGCTCTGAGTCTCTCAGCACTTATATATCAGAAGACTGCCTGGTTTGGCCTCAGTGGGAGAAGATGAGCCTAATCCTTGACAAACTTGAGGCCCCAGGAAAGGGGAAGGCAAGAGTAAAGAGGAGTGGGATGAGGAACTGTGGTGGGTGATGGGGGAAATCGCTGGAATGTAAATAAGTAAATTTTTAAAAAATCTAAAATTTTATATTTGTGCTCCTTGAAGTGAAGCCATGTATTTGTCTTTCTTGTAGTAGTTTCAGACAAAATGACAAGTAAACATTATATCACTTTACTCAGACAGAAGCAGTGGGTGAGTAATTATCACTTATGCTGGGAATTGGTCAAACAAACGTATAACACTACAAAATATTTCTTTAGGTTTCTTGCACAAGATGACTGGGATGAGAAGGGAAGATAAAAGTGAATTAAAAGTAAAACTTTCCAAAGTATGTTCTGTATGATTGCTGTGAAAAACTCAGATGATTTGAGTTTGAGCCACAGAAGGAATGTTTTACTTAGAGAAGGAAGATGGCTGCTGTGTTAGGAAATATTTAAATTGTATAGATTGTACCAGAACTATCACTTTATAGAAAAGACACAGGCCAATAGAAAGAACATTCACTGCCTGGAGCACTCATAGATATATAATAATCTGTGGTGTTCCCACCATAGGCCATTAGTAGAAAACACAAACCTTATCTTATGAACTACTAACTAAATGGAAAGAACAAAATTATGAACACCCATTCCACCTCCAATATCTGGATGTTTTAGAAAGATTTCTGAAAGAATTACCACTTGAGAAGATACTTGACAACTGCCAACTCTGGATAGAAAGATGGGAGAGGAAATCTCTTTCATGGATACTTTAGGTCTACAAGAGAAAAGATGACACTGGAGGAAGAATTCATCTCATTTACCAATGTATAATTTAAAATATATTGTTCATGTCTGGGTACACATAAAAAAGAACCTCTTTCGATTTGTGAAGTGTGGTCCAAATGGAAGATAGTCCAGGCATTGCACTCTTTTGCAATCCACTATCCATCAGATCCATATCACATCTTGACAGGAAGTTTCTTCCTGCTGTAATATGAGTGAGAGAAATGTCCTGTGAACAGTAGAGAGCAATAACTTCTATATGTCAATTCTCTACTTGTCCAACATTTATTACCATTCTTTCTAACATAGGGACAATATCCATAGGTTAGTATTTTGAATACCAAATATTGATAGAAAGAAATCTCCTTGAGCCTCTCTTCAGAATTTGTCTTTATGTGGAAAACTGTTCCTCTTGTAATTTTGGCTATTCTGATATTATTTTTCTTCTTTCCCATTATTGTAGATAAAAAGGTGTTTTGCTAGCAAAAGCGGATGTACAACAAAGCCCTCATAACACTTGCATTCTGCCACGGTGATTAGGGTGGTTGTGGGGAAAGGACAGTAGAAAGTACCTGTGTTCATATGAACTTCCTAATACAAATCCATCAGGGATCTGTGAATCAGTTTATTTTTCTCGAAAGTTCTATTGTGAGGTCAAATAATTAGTAGTTGTATTTCTGAATTTTTAATAATTCCTAATAGTAAAAGATGTTTCTAGATATAAAAAAATGTACATTTAAAATTAAACATAAAAATGAGTGTTTATACTCAAGAAAAATGCCATTATTAATATTTTGATACTTTTCTTAATAAAAATAATTCTGACATGTAACACAAGTTTCTCAGTAACTACATACATTGATTTCTTTGAAAGTGTTTGAAATATATTCATTCTGAAACTCACCCAAACGGTGAATTTGTGAGCTCCATCCTCACACCATTTCTTCACAGAAAAAGGGCATTCTGTATTCCAATGTATTTTTATTAGCTGAGCTGCCATAATTTGTCTGTCCAAGAAAAATAGTCAGGAAAAAGCAGCAGCACCACTAAAAGAAGGTATGCTGGAAACATGGCTGAGTGTCCAAGCTTTGACCTACAGGTAGGTCATAAGTTTCTGGGTTCAAACCTCCACACTGCAAGAAAACACAAAGCACAAGAAAAGGAAAAGTACAAGAAGAGAAAAGGAAGAGCAGAGAGGAGAGGGGAAAGTGAGTGGATGGAAGGAAAGTTGTTATATGCTGACCGTACATCTTGTAGTTCAGTACCATTCTCTGGAAGTAATTATATTCTGTTCTAAAGGAATTTTACCATGCCAAACAAATAGATGTCTCATACTTTGTAAAATTGAAATCATAAATACCCATAAAGGATGGAGCCATCACATCTTTATGTTTAAAATTTTTACTAATGAAAAATTCAGTGTTGATTGAAAAACTTAGGACACATTTATGTAATAGATAAATGCAACTAGGGTTAATGCCAAGAGAAGTTGGCTAAATGCCTTTGTGGTACCAGAGCCAAGCCTAAGGTTTTGCCTGCTAATTCTATCATGTTCCAAACAACTTTATACCTTATATTAGTTTTGCTATGAGCACATTTCAGTGCTTCCTATGCAAACAGGATCAGAAGAATTGTCATTGGTGCTGCTAGAAAGAAGTTTGTATACCCAAAGTAGGAGAACTCTATTCCAACTGACGTGTCTGGACAAGGAAAGTAAAGACGTCATTGTCTGAAGAGGAAAAAACAAAGCAGACGCAGAAAGTATACTTGGTTTTTACTCTAACTCAGGTAGTAATTGCCCGCCCCCCATCCCCATTGACTGTCGTGACACCTTACTTTTTATTTGATTGGTTAGTTTGAAAAGAATTGGCACACAGAAAATGAAGGAGGGAAAAGAAAAGGATCTCACCTCCAAAGTAAAAAGAGTAATCAAATTCACAGAATACATCACTGGACCTTAGTGTTAACAATAGTGTTTACTGGGTATGAACAATTTAATTATTTCCATAAAACTCTTAAAAGGTAGTGGAACAAAAAGATTTGATTTCCTTGTGAACAAAAACTGTATTCTAATTGATGGAAGAGATTCATCCTTAATTTTTCCTACAGTGTTGGCTATCCTTTTGATGTTAAACATATTTTGACCCTTAGAACTTCTGCTTTAGCGAAATGGGTTTACATTTAATAAAAATTCTCATGTCAAGTGCAAAGCCATTATAGTGTCTAGCTTAATATATCTTTACCATCACCTAAAGATTTACATATTGTAGAGCATCATAAGACAAAGTCCTATAACTATAAACATGCTGAGTCCTTTAAAATAGTGATCTAATTTGAGCATGTTGTTGTTGTTCAATTTAATTTTTTATATTTTAAAATAGTATTACCTCCTTGGGAAATTTTTACAATGTGTTTTGATCATATTTACCCCTTCCCCTAACATTTTTTGATACAGGAAAATCTGGGTCTTTTTGAGGTTCTTAGTCTCATTAATAAAATAATTTAGGAATGGACTCAATTACAAGCACAAACACAATTTTATTAGAGCTCAAAAGAAAACTCTCAGGGCAAGAAAATTATACAATCTCAGATGCTGTCCAGAGAGATTAGAGGAGGAAATGCTATGCCATTTAAGCTGCCATGGGGTTCAGACACATGACTGACAGGCAGCAACCTAGGAAGAGGGAGATTTTGCAGAATGAATAAAAAGGCCCAAAATGCTACAGGAAAATTCCAAACTTTTCAAGGAAGCCTGCTTACAAAAAAGAAATAGAAAAGGAAATGTTATATCTTTGAAACAACCAGGAGAAAAAAAGCATACTTATGGCCCTTAGATGCTGCAGCGTGTCTGTAAGGTACTGTACTAGAGGTAAATATTCTGGGAAAGAAATATACAGAATCTGATACAAAAAACTAGTTATTATGCTAACCTACCTCTTTACCATAACTTAAGATGAACCTGCCTTCCTAGTGGTAGTCTCTTGGCCAAAGTGATTGAATCAGAACGACCTTAATGTTAGATACCCACCCAGGCCTGTAGGTCTATTTTCTTGATCAGGAGGTTTGGTTTTTCTTTTTTGTTTTTTTCTCTTCTACATTTGCAAATCCACCATCAGCCTCCATAATTACTCAAACAACTTTATATATTTCCCCTTTTATTTATTTTGCATCCATTAAATCCAATTAGTTATCTAATATATTCTGTCTTTTATGTTTAGCCTTTTACTGTGATAGAGTCATCTTACCAGTGAGTATACTCTTAAAGAAAACTGACAGTCCTCTCCCCAGCAACTATGAATTGCTCATTGATTGGCTTTGTGCTCTTGGTGGGGTAAATTCTTTGCTTTCCCTCTCCATGTTGGGAATAGGATTATGAAAAAATATCCGGCATCACTTCACATTAAATGTCTTAGTAGAGCTATCTAGCAAGCAAACAGTCAACATCCTTCTAAATAAAAACTCGAATCATTTTCATTAAAATCAGGAAAAACACAAAGATGTCCACTTTCTTCTTTTCCTGTTCAATATAAGAAAGTCTTAGCTAAAACAAGGATATAAAGGTGCTACAAAATAGGAAAGGAGAAAGTCTGCCATTGCTTATTTTCAGATATCATGATTCTATACTTAAAATATTCTAAAAGGTTCACCAGAGAAATCTGACAGCTGATGAACAAATTCAACAAAATATCAGGATAAAATGTTAACACGCACACACACACACACACACACAAAACAAAAATTTTTCTACATAAAAATTACAAATGTTCATTAAAGAGATTTGGAAAATGGCTACCATTCTCAGTAGTCTCAAAAACAAAATAAAATAATCTTAAAATAAATATTGTTATAAAGTAAAATGATATATACAATGAAAATCGCTCACACACACACACACACACACACACACACACACACACAGACACAAACACATATACAAACAAAATTGAAGAAGATGAAAATAAGATAGAAAGATACTCTCTCTCCACTTTGCTTATTGATTGGTAAATTAATATTGAGAAATTGACCCTCCTACCAAAAATAATCTATAGATTCAACACAGTGTCCATAAAAACCAAACAGAATTTTTTACAGAAATGGAAAATAGTTTTAAACTTCATATTGAAAGAGTATAGACACAGAATACCTAAAAAAAAATCCTGAAATAATGTAAAAATTCTGGAGATATTACCATCTCAGATCTCAAGTCTTATCATGGAACTTTAGAATGGGTTTAAAAAGATATACAGAAAACAATGGAATAAAATTAAGGACCTGCATGTCAACAACATTCTTATAACTATCTGACTTTGACAAAGAAACCACCAGTACATGTTAGAGAAATTTTGCAGGCTCTTTCAACAAACGGTGCTGAGAAAATTGAACAGTTACATGCAGAAGAATGAAAATAGTTTGGGTTATTTTGCTACCTCAAGACAGACAGACAGGCTCAGTCATCATAAGAGAAAGGAATTTCCAGGTGAATAGAACCAATGTGGAATGAGACCCAATGGGGGACAAGAGAGAGAGAGAGAGAGAGAGAGAGAGAGAGAGAGAGAGAGAGAGAGAGAAGTGGAGTGAGAGAGGGGAGAGAGGGAGGTATCAAGGAGTGAGATGCTTGTACATTTAATCACTGAGGATGAAATGCAAATTTTACAAGGTCTAACTAAAGCCTGAAGCCCCAGAGAAGCCCTGCAAAGTGAGGAAACAGGTAGTGTGACCTTTTGCTCAGATCCAGTTAGTCATCTCCATTAGGCCTTCAGATGATTAGATGGGCAACATCCACCTTATTGATTAATTTGCTTCATTCAAAAACAGTTTTGATTTCAGACTCATTTAAAAACCGTCTTCATATAAAGATCTAGAATAATGTTCAGCCAACTATCTCGATACTGTAACCATATAAACTCATTTGATAAATTCATATTTATAAGACACACCATGACAACTTTGAGAGAATTTCTGTTAGACAAACACTGCAACCAAGGAAGGCAGAAAATGAAATGCTGATTCTTAGTTCCCAAACTTTATTATATTTTTTAAGGTTGTAACTGTAGCACATAAGGGGAAGAGCTAAATATTTGCTATGTACCTAAGTTGTTAACTGATTGTTTTATGCACTTTGCAATAATATATATTCTATACATATGAGGCCAAAACATTATTTTTCTGGGGAATCAAGATTTATCCTACTGAAATCCACTGTGGGGCTTAATGATACCTAGTTTTATTTTTCTTGCATGAAAAGAAAATTACAGGGAGATTAAGTAATCCTGTCAATATTTAATGCTAGTAAAAAGTAATAATAGTCTAAGAGATTTTAAACTTTATCATATGCAACCAGACTATATGTGCAATTCATAAAAATTCATGCATTGAAGAGAAATAGATTTTTAATGCTAATGTCAGGTTTCAAAGTGTTACTTAGCTAAAATACAGACATATTGGGAAAAATTATCTCTTCTATCAAAGAATTAAGAATATTTAAGATTACTTTTTCTGAATATTCTAAATTAGAATAGACATGTTTCTTCACAGATCTTCTCACATCAGCATTTTCAAAATTATTTTATGGGCAAAGCTGGGCTTTGCTTCAATTTAATATGCATAATATTTGAGACTGAAACTTACTTATTGTTTTAAAAGATGCTGAAAAGTGATAGAAGATGGATATTCATCTACTGTCTGTCATCGTGGACAAGGTTTTGATTAGTAGGGATAGAAGTTATACTGGAATAGTTCTAAAGTAAGGGAAGTTTATTTACACACATACACACACACACACACACACACACACACACACACACACACACACGCATATCTCAAATAGATAAGCATTTTTCTTCTGGAGATCACCACCAGGCAGGGTAGTAGATACCTGCTTCTGACTCTGCTTGGAGCTAATAGTCCTGAAGAGAATCCTTTAAAGACTGTTGTTACTACAGACCTAGGGTTGTTTGCCTCAACAACACAAGTTTTCAGTAGGCCATTTAAATAAGACAATTAAAACAGCCACCCATAAGAGTAAAAAATAGAAAAGGGAGATTATTCAATGCGGTCATATTGAGAAAAGAGACAATGACTTGTTGGTGTCCTTTTTAATGTTAGGCTATGTCAGTGTTTAAACAGAAAGCAGAAAATGTGCATGATAAAATATTCTAGCATGTACTGGCCGTGATTTTAGCTCCAAGACTCCTCCTAGATTATCTGACAAGTTTAAACTTTTCTCCCAGGAACATATTCTTCTTCTAGATGACAAATTTCTCTTTGGAAGTTTCCAGGATTTCAATCAATTCTTCTTGCAGCAAGAGATTTATTGGAAAATTTCAATTTCATGGGGTTCAATCTTTCAATTGTCTGATATCTAACCACTGAGAACAAGTGTCTCTTTAGAATGTCTTCAGTCTTGCCAGGCACATAGCTTATACTCTGTTTCCATTGCCTGGTAAATATTAGCATAAATCTTTCCAACCTTTCCTAAAAAGTCTGTCATATAGGAAATAATCAGTAACCATACAACCTTTGGGTGAATTCACAGGCATGAGATCTCTCTCCATAAGACTGAGCTTAGTATAAAGTATCATGACTATATTAGGCACAGAGGGGACTGTTATCACTGAATACTTTATTTTCATTTTTAGGATTCATTGCTGTTTATGAGACATTTTCATGCACCATAATCACATATTAGATACAGTTGACATATACACATGCTGAGAGATTTGGATGGATTATTACATAAATTATAATTATGGCATGAAAAACATTGAAAAATTTTTCACGATAATGAAACACATCTTGACCTTGACTTTTATCCTAGAATTTTAGTTTGTAAACTAATGTTCTGAATCTGTGAAATGTACCCTTCAAACAGGTCAAAGTCATTCTCCTATTATATGGCCCTGCTAATCCAACAACGTCTGTCTACCAGCAGAAAGTCTAAGAATTTGGTAGTTGTTTAGCCCGTAAGGCTGGATGTCTCAGCTGGTCTTAAGGATATACCAGAATCCTGAAGAAGTAGGCTCCAGTACCAATGAAGGTAGGAACCTGCTAGCAAAGTACACAAACAGGAAGTGAACAAAAGCTTCCTTTCTCTATGTCCTTTATATATGCTGCCACAGAAGATGTGGCCAGGATTAAAAATGAATCTTCCAATCAACAATGAATGCTCCTCCCACCTTGAATGTATCTGAATTAAAACCAGGTCTTTCCACTTTAATTAATTTTATTGAGAAAACACCCTCAAAAGTGTACACCACCACGTTGGTTTTAGTTAATTCCATATGTAGGCTTCTGACAAGAAGAGACAGAAATTTACTATACTTGCCATGGGCAGCAAATTCAAAATAAATATAGAATCCTGATGCTATAAATGGTTTTGTCACTGAGTTAAATTTATTATTGACTTTATATCACCATATTTTGCAAATGATACTGGTATTAGCTGTTGCTTTCATGGAATAGGCAAAATATTGTCCGGGAAGGAGAGCAATACAAAAATCAAGAAAGAGAAAAGACCAAAAGGAAATGGCAAATGGATCATCTGATTTTCCTTTCTGTCCCACCCAAATATATTCCTAAACAGGTTTTTTTCTTCTCTGTTATTTTTTACCATGAGACAGGAATTAGCCACCACACCTTGAAGGCTGATCCTGTTTTTTTCATTTCTCTGCACCCCACTACTTCTTTTATTAATATACTAGATTAAAGAGGCATCATTGTTTAAATAATAATAGAATAGATGTGTGTTCGACAGCAGAAAAAAAAAAGGTCACCTGTATAACTGTAGAACATAAAGAATGCAAAACAGCTTTCATAGTCCAAATTCACAAGATAAAAAGAGGAATAGAAACAGAGAATTTAGGCAGAATATAGGAGAGATTTTTTTCATTCATTTAATGAAATTTGGGTGTTTTTATAAAATTCATTTTGTATTTGTTATATTTAAAATATTTGTAAAATTTAAAAGCAAATACTGAACTTATTGTAGAATTTCAATTCGAATTTTTTAATTCATTGCTTCTTGTATATAAATACTTTAGAACTTTAGTTAGAATAATACAACAATTTTAACAATTTGATAATTTCAGTGGTACAAATTATATAAAAACTTACAAATATTTATATAAAGTAACAATAATTAATGGGGCTCTTCTGAGCCTTCTTCTAACTCAGTCTTTTGACTTGGTCTTTGTGTGTATCCACTTCTAAAGTACCAGAGAAAATTCAGCTTTGGCCAACTTGTAGATTAGCTGTCTGTGGATAATGTATTTATTCACTAGCTGAATTTTCTTCCCCAGATCTCTATGGCCATGTGTAGCATAATTTTGACTTACTCATTCCCTTGCAATTTGTTGGAGTTTCTAGAGTAGTGTATTGACTTTTGAAAAAAGAAAATGCTGACTGAGCTATGATGCGTGTTACATTGTCTTCAGATTGTCTATTGAGGTTGGCCACGTTGACTTTATCTTTTCTAGCTTATGATCATTGGATACCTTCCCATTGATGTAAACCTTCCTTACTCCTTTTCAGCAATGTCATCTAGCTTTGGTGTGAAATCCTATACTTCCCATGGTAAATTTTATTTGGGAGGTTTTATTGTTTTTGAAGATTATGCATAGAATTATCTTCTCAACTATATTTTTATAAATCTCTAATTCATAAAAATTCAAGTGATTTTCATAGGCAAATCTTATATTTTAACTTTCAGAACTTTTGCTTTGGATATAATAGCTTGTGTTACATTCCTCAAAACTTCCTGTATTTTTGTCCATATTTCCAATGGTTCTAGAACGTTTTATTTTTGCCTCCCAAACTGTTTTTTTTTTTTAAATCACTGTTTTATCTACTTGTTTTAATTTAACCATGTTTAAGGTAACTGGTACAGGTTTGTATTGTAGTATGGACCACAATTGTCTCTCAAAGGCTATATCTTAAGGGTTTGGTCCCTCGTGCCTAGAGAATTAAGTCTGGGGATAAAGAAAACTTTAGCAGGTGGGGACTATAGGAAGATTGATGTGTATACTTAAAAGTGATTTGCCAGTCTTGGGTTGGTGGTTTTCTTGTGATTTTCTTTGCTTCTCAGCTGTATTGAGATGATGGTTTCAGGTGTCATACCACTCTCTTCTCTTCAATGAGGCTTGCTTCAATGTGGGCCCAAAGCAATTTTACTACATTGAAAAATGATACTGGAAAGAGTAGAAACCAAGCAGCATAGACTCCACAAGGATACCAATGAAGTTAAACTTTACAGAAGATCTAACTGATAGCTTGTTGATTACATAACAGTGAGGAGCTCATTAATAAATTGCAATAATTCTACTGTACACAGAACCATTAGATTGTCAAGATAGAATGTGTTGTAAGAGGATATCTCCAGAAGCAGGCAAGAAGGTTATCACTGAATAAAACCTGATGGGGTAGAGCTGGAAAAGAGTTACTTTACATTGCCCAGTGTGTTAACTTTGTGAATAATTAGCTTAGAAACTGATGAAATTCACCTTCATAAGAAGTAAGAAAAGCACAAGCACCCCAGTAAGTGAGGCAGCACTCCAAGTAGCCTTGTGATGAGGCATCTCAGAAACATAAACAGGGTACCTTAAGAAACTAAAGATTTTCACTTCTTCTAGAACACTAAGTATTTTACAAACATAGTTTTAGAAATACAACATTAAACTGAACCCCTTTAGACATGTAGTGAAGTCAAATATTTGTCACTTTTGTTTATTTTAAACTTAAGATACAGAAATGCTTTGTTTCAGTTTAGAGACCTGAAAATAGATCATCCAAAAGAGATAGCTTAGAGACTTCAGAAAATGAGTTACCTGAGATTTTGTTTATCTTCTTAAGCCTACTTGGATTTCAAGTCATAGATTCATACATTTTAATAGAACCTGGATATCTGTTCACCCAGAATTTTGGTTTAAAAATTATATATATATAAAATACTGCATGTCCCCAAGTTTTCCAGAAGTGATTTGTAAAATCCAGTTGTTGTATTCTGTGCAGTCTGAGTTTCCAAGTACACATATCCAGACACTTGTAATTTTCCAAGAAAGTGATTTAGTACAAAATAAATGTTTACAATGTGTGTGTGTTGTGTGTGTGTATGTTATTATGAACTCACAGATGGAAAGAAAAGTGAAAAAATAACTTACATAAAGTTAAAAAAAGGAGAACTAAAAATTACTTTCTTAATGAAAAGTAGAATAATCTACATTCTGATCTACTGTGGTAAATGACATGTGAAACTGAGTATTTGTGTATCTATATAGAATGGATATACATCTCTTATTATGATAGAATAGCTAAATTCTTTTCCAAAAATACATTTCAAATTTACCATTAATGAGAAGTAATGACCCTTACCCTATGGGAGACTTGTGCTTATCTATTTCTATTACTAAAATATGGTATACACAAATGTTTTTGATATGGAGCAGACTTCTAAAAAGTATTTGTGCATACACACTTTTGTTCTGTGACCGTAGAAAAAAGAGTTAATCAACACAGCAATGTGTTTATACTGGAGAGTTTTAGAGTGTATGTTAAAACCTATATAAATCCTTATAACTGAGCATTAGCTAGAAAGACTTCATACAAATAAAACATTTTGGAACATGCAGATATGAAAACATAATTCAAAATCAACACATGGTTAAGCTAAAGTGTCTGTTGTAGCAGTTACCCATACACTAGAACATACATTTTATGAAGAACTTAGTTCTGAGCATGTAATACAGACTTTGCACTGAGCATAACATCACAGTTTAAAAGCCAACATAGGATGTGTAGATATGGTTTGAATAACAGTATTTTAATTAGGAATACATTTTTCTGCTTTTATTGAAGCATGGTTGGTTTAACTACATGAAAAAAACGACATAACATTTTCTTTTACATTCTTCTTCAGTATATGTCTATTAGATCAGCATAATTATGGATTATAACATATTATAAACTTTGATTTAAAAATATTTGAGTTGTTTATTTAGTTTCACTAAAAATTCATTAAATTAATTTTGTATTACATTCATGACAGGAATTCCACAAATATCTGAAAAAATCTAAACATGCTTCTGCATGAATATACAAATTATACATATATGCATATATATATATATATATATATATATATATATATATATGAATCATCAGAACTTGTGATTCATGCAAATTTGAAGATGGAATATACGGAGTATAACTAACACTAAAGACATTTTGAAATGCAAACATATAAGAGAGGAGTTTAAGTGGAGTTAAGTGACCAACAATGTTTCATCAAGGTATCATATGGTATCTAGTAAAACTTCCAGTAAGAAGAATGAGTTACATTTTGATGAGGCATTATCCAAAGGATCCGAAGACCTTTTTAAACATTACAAACTTTTGTCAGTGCTTTTGGTTACCTTCCACAATCAAGTAGGCATGCCCTGTTGTGGAAAACATCACTTCTTTATTCTATTGGATATCAAGAAACTTATCTGATGCCCAACTAGAAGTTAAACTCCCACTGACCAACATTCATGTGTGAAAATTACTATGAACAATACTAAAAACAAAAATAACCATTAATATCACCCAATTTTAACCCTGTAATCTATAGTAGCAACTTTCCAGCAAGATATATGGGTATAATAATGTCACAAATGTTAGGGGAGCAGCAATCACCTTTAATAATTAGACTCTATGAGATGGACCACGTGCATGGCACTGCTAAAATGGCTAAGAACCTGAGCCTAGATAGGTTATGGATCCTGGGGAAAACATTCTACTATTTCTGTTTAATGAGCAATAAAATGACTACCAATGACATGTTGCTCATACCACACTTAAGCCCCATCAGAGAAGGTAGTTTTCCTTGAAGTAGGTGGTAAATTAAAACAAAATTTACGATTTGTAAATGTGTACAGTATGGGAGACTTTGGTGCACTAAACCTAAATGTGATACTTTTATGAAACCCCTCCTCTCATGGCTCAGGGATCTACACTGAAGAGGATGTGAAAAGACTGTAAGAGACACAGAAATGTGAAAGACTCTTCAGAAACAGAATATTCTATGGATACAAGACATATGAAGTCACAGAGACTGTTCTAGCACACACAAGCCCTGAACAAGTTCAAGACAAATAATATCTCTGTCAAGGAAGATAAAGGCAGTACAAACTCCTAAAAAAGAAAATATTTTCAATTAGTACCGGCTAGAATAAGGAAATTCAATTATCTACAAAGAAGTGATAATGAATAAATTAACTATAATCCATGTTGTAGTTAACAAACACAAAGTGAACTTTAGGTGTTTTTTTCTTATGATTTATATTTTATGGGGTGTTGGTGGTGGTTTGGCCTTTTGGGATATTTTTCTTTAATGTTTTTGATTTTCTTGAGAGATAAAAGGAAGAGATGGGGAAGAGAGAGAGGGAAGAAAGGAGAGAGAGAGAGAGAGAGAGAGAGAGAGAGAGAGAGAGAGAGAGAGAGAGAGAAAAGGAGATGAAGTTGGATATGGGTAAGGAGGTAAGTAGGACCTGCTAGGAGTTGGAGGTGAAGACAGAATATGATCAAAGCATAACATACAAAATAAATTTAATATAATTGACAAAAAATAAAAATACTCATCAACCCTGAAAACTGTCAAACATCCTACATCCTACATCATCAAATAATCAGCTATTATTTAAATATGTAAAATTAAGTACATATGGGGTTCAATCCAGTTTGAACCTGTACCCACAGCAGTCCTGGAAACCTGGCTCCACACACAGTCCCACAATACAAAGATGAAGCTCAACCTCCAGGTGCTCTAACACCCCCATAATCAAAAGTGAGGTCACAACATCTGCCCCAGCACCTGGAGTAACTAGGGCCCCCAGGATCCAGTGACACAGCAACCCTCACCAAGTCAGTGGCACGGGTCCCTTCTATTTTGAAACTGCAACTGGAGCAGATCTGGGGTGCTGGCTCTGCACCCACTCTTACAACAATTAAAAAAGCTAGACTCTTGCGTGCTCTGACACACTGAAAATCACAAGTGCTCTAATATACCCAGGATCACAGGATCACAGGATCACAGGATCACAGGATCACAGGATTTTTTTCTTCAGATATATATATATATATATATATATATATATATATATATATATATATATTTGGTTTTTAGAGACAGGGTTTCTCTGTGTAGCCCTGGCTGTCCTGGAACTCACTTTGTAGACCAGACTGGCCTCCAACTCAGTCTTCAGATATTTTTATTGGATATTTTATTTATTTACATTGCAGATGTCAACCCCTATACCCATCCCCCCCAATCCCCTATCTCATTCCCCCTCCTCCTTTATGCTTTTATACCATTTTAATTACAGTAAGTATTAAGGTCAGTTCTAGGTTGAGGAACTAGCAATACAATAGATGCAAATAATCAAGGAACAAGCAAGACAATAAATACAATAGTCAAAGAACAAGAAAGGCAATAAACAAAGTCCTGTGATCACTCCTGTGGTCACTGTTTCTAAGGGCCTTCTTCCCTGTCCTAGCCAAAGTCATTTTCATGCCTGAAGCCAACTTCTTTGTTCTAGCATAAGATTTATATTCCTGCCTGAAATTTCTTATTTGTTCTAGCCTAAGATTTAGATTCCTGCCTGAAGTTACTGTCATTAGGCTAGGATCACAGGATTACAGAGGAAGTTTGACTCCCAGGAGATCAAACAAACCTAGGACAACTGGAGCTCTGACACACTTAAGATTACAGTTGAGGCCACAACATCTTTCCTAACACTCAGTGTAACTGAGACGCCCAAAGGAACCAGGAAAACAGGAACTCATGCCCAGCCAAAGGCTCGGGTTTCTTCTGGCTTTCTCCTGTGCCAGGAGAAGACCCAGGTCTCTGGCTCTATACCCACCCCTGCAACACCCAGAGAAAGCTTGATTCCCATGAGCTTTGACCCAACAGGGTCTCAGGAGCTTGGTTACACCAGCATTTCAGGATCCAAGAGGCAGCTTAACTCCCAGGAGGTTTGACACAGTCAGGATCTCAGGATAACAGGATCCCAGAATCACAGCATCACAGACGCTGCTGGACACAACCAGAATCACAAGAAGGACAGGCTCCATTCAGAAACAGCAAGGGCTGTTAGCACTAGAGATAATCATATGGTGAGAGGCAAGCAAAAGAACATAAGCAACAGAAACCAATGTTACTTGACAAAATCAGAACCCAGTTATTCCACCACACCAAACTCTGGATACCTTTACATACTTGAAAGGCAAGATACATATTTTAAAACCTATATCATTAATATGATAGAAAAATTTAAGAAGGACATAAATAACTCCATTAAAGAAATAAAGAAGAACACAGGTAAACAAGTAGAAGCCCTTAAAGAGAGAACAAATACATCTCTTAAAGAAATACAGGAAAACACAATCAAACATGTAAAGGAATTGAGCAAAACTATCCAGGATCTAAAAATGGAAATACAAACATTAAAGAAAACACAAAGATGACAGGAGATGAAAAACCTAGGAAATAGATTAGAAGTCACAAATAAAATTATCATCAACAGAATACAAGAGATAGTAGACATAATCTCAGGTATAGAAGATACCCTAGAAGACATTGACACAAAAGTCAAAGAAAATACAAAAAGCAAAAAGCTCCTAACTTAAAACATTCAAGAAATCTTGGACACTGTAGAGTGAAAAATTATAAAGACCATTTTATAAATTATATACAGGCTTACTAGTTCCAAGAAGGCAGAACTGAATGTAAGATTTCAGGCCTTCACTGCCCTGGGATACATCCTGGGAAGAGTATTAACATTCCTCAAGCCTCAGGTAAAAGAACCCACCTGCGGGTGGGGAAGGCCCAAAGCAGGAAGACACATTCCTGACAACAAAGAAAGATGCAAGTCATCTGGGTGGTTCCAAGAACTAACTAACTTTCCACAGTTCTTGGTTACCCCCTCCCCCAACTTGAGGTAGTCCTAGTGTTACAGCCTGCTGTTGTTCAAAATTTGTAATGCAACCAATCATGTATAAATGTGCAAAAATACAACCAATCATTTCTAACCGCGCGAAAATTCCTTCCTTTCCCCACACCTTGCTATAAAAAGCTCCTTAACCTGCCACTCTGGGTCAAAATTCTGTTCCTGCGTGGACGAGCAGTTTTGACCTTAGCTAGCCAACTTTGTCTCCCCAGTAAATCTCTGCTAATTGCATCCAGGTATGGTGTCTTGAGATTTTTGGGTGGCAGTGATTTCCCGAGAATTCAGTAAGGGTCCCGAGTTTGGGGGGTCTTCAGACACAATATAAAGATTGACCCTAAAAATAATAGGTATAGAAGAGAGTGAAGATTCTACACTAAAAGGCTAATATCTTCAACAAAATTATAGAAGAAAATTTCCCTAACCTAAAGAAAGAGCTGCCCATAAACATACAAGAAGCCTACAGAACACCAAAAAGATGGGACCAGAAAAGAAATTTCTCCCATCACATAATCATTAAAACACCAAAGGTACAGAACAAAGAAATAATATTGAAAGCAGTAAGGGAAAAAGTCAAGTAACATATAAAGAAAGAACCATCAGAATTATACCAGACTTCTCAAGAAAGACTCTAAAAGTGAGAAAATCTTAAGAAGATATACAGACTGTAAGAGAACCAAAATGCCACTCCATGCTAATATATACAGCGAAACTCTCAAGCACCATAGAGGGAGAAAATAGGATATTCCATGACAAAACCAAATTTAAACAATATCTTTCCAGCAATCCAGACCTATAGAGAATAACAGAAGGAAAGCTCTAACACAAGAAAAACTACATCAAAGAAAAAATAAGAAACTAATCTTCTCACCCCCCCAAAAGAAGAAAACAAACAAACAAAAGAAGAGAACCACACAAGTAGAAGTCCACCTCTAACAACAAAAATAACAGGAAACAACAATCATTGGTCCTTAATATCTCTCAACATCAGTGGACTCAATTATCAAAAAAAAAAAAAAAAGGACATGAACTAGCAGGCTGTATATGTAAACAAGACCCAGCATTTTCCTACATACAAGAAACACATGTCAGTGACAAAGACAGACACTATCTCAAAGTAAATGGCTGGAAAAAAATTTCTAGGCAAATGGTCCCAAGAAACAATCTGGAGTAGCCATTCTAGTGTCCAATAAAATAGACCTTCAACCAAAAGTTATCAAAAAAAGATAAAGAAGGATATTACATATTCATCAAAGGGAAAAAACTCCATCAAGAGGAACTCTCAATTCTGATCATTATGAGAATAAATTGTAAAAATTAAATTTTAGGTCTCAACATGAAAGATTCTTAGGTTCAGAGTTTCAATTTACACTCAAGTGTTAGCTGCCCCTGGGGTGCATCCCAGGGACGTGAACTAACATTTCAAAAGAACAAAGGACCCAAGATAGAAGCAATAAAAGACCTGGGTAAACAGTCACTTAAAAGAATTCTTCCATCGAGATACAGATGTAAATAGGGACAGAGACTGGGAAGGAAACTAAGCTTGAGAATGGATGTTAAAATCAGCCTTTGTAGTTATTGATTAAGAGGTAAAACTGCCTTTATGAGCCTTGTGAATATTGGTATATAAATGGCCTCAACTCTGATTCAGGACTCTCTTTTGCCTGCACACAAGGGAGTCCTGGTGCATCAGTAACAATAAACCTCATGTTATTACAATGAATCCTGCCTGTGGGTTCTCTGTGAGAGTGCGTCCCTTGGTTTTGTCCAACAACATCTATGCCACAAATGCAAGGGAACCAATGTATGTAAAAGAAACATTACTGAAGCTCAAAGCATACAATGAACACTACGCAATAATAGTAGGAGATTTTAACACCTTATTGTCAGCTATAGACAAATCATGGAAACAAAAACTAAATGGAGAAACAATGAAACTAACAAAACTTGTGAGCCAAATAGACTTAGCAGATATCTACAGAATTCTACATCCTACAATAAAAGAATATATCTTCTTCTCAGCATTTCATGATACCATCTCCAAAATTGACCATATAGTCTGACACAAAGCAAGCCTCAAATAATAAAAAAGATAGAAATAATTCCATGCATCCTATTAGATCACCACAGACTAAGGCTGGTCTTCAACAACAACAAAAACAGCCAGAAGACTACATACCCAAGGCAACTGAACAACTATACACTTAATGATAACTCTGTCAGGGAAGAAATAAATAAAGAAATGAAAGACTTCTTAGAAGTTAAGGAAAATATAGGCATGATATACCAAACTTATGGGACACAATGAAAGTAGTGGTAGAAGAAAACTCATAGTTTCTGTGCTCTGAGTGCCTACAAAAAGAAACTGGAGTGAGCATACATTAGCAGCTTAAGAGCACATCTGAAAGCTCTAGAACAAAAAAAGCAAATACATACAAGAGGAGTAGACAACAGGAAATAATGAAACCAGGGCTGAAACTAACCAAGTAGACACACAAAGAACTACACAAAGAATCAACAAAATCAAGACCTGGTTCTTTGAGAAAATCAACAAGATAGATAAACCCTTTGCCAGAATAACCAGGAGGCACAGAGACAGTATCCAAATTAACAAAATCAGAAAAGAAAATGGAGACATAACAAGAGAAACTGAAGAAATTTTAAAAATTGTCAGATCCTACTAAAAAATTCTATACTTAACAAAACTGAAAAATCTAGATAAACTGGTGATTTTCTAGACAGATACATGTGCCAAAGTTAAATCAGGATCAGATAAACCACCTAAATAGTTCCATAACCCCTAAGGAAATAGAAGCCACTACTAAAATCTCCCAACCAAAAAATCCCCAGGACCAGTTGGTTTCAGTGAAGAATTTTATTAGACCTTCAAAGAAGACTTAATACCAATACTTCTCAAAGTATTTTATAAAATTGAAACAGAAGGAACACTACCTAATACATTGTATGAATCCACAGTTATAGTACTAAAACATAAAAACTCAACAACCAAAAAAAAAAGAACTTCAGACCAATTTCCCTCATGAATATTGATGAAAAAAGAGTCAATAAAATATTTGCAAACAAATCCAAGAATGCATCAGAACAATCCTTCACTATTATCAAGTAGGCTACATAGCAGGGATGCAGGGATGGTTCAATATATGAATTCCATCAATGTAATCCACTATATCAATATACTCAAAGAAAAAAATCACCTAATCATCTCATTAGATGCTGAAGAAAAAAGCCTTTTATAAAATACAACACTATTTCCTGCTAAAATTATTGGAGAAAATAGGAATTCAAAAGCCATACCTAAATATAATAAAAGCAATATATAGCAAGCCAATAGCCAACATCAAACTAAATGGAGAAAAACTTGAAGCAATCCCACTAAAATCAGGGACAAGACAAGGTTGTCCACTGTCCTCCTATCTATTCAATATAGTATTTTAAGTTCTAGCTATTAGGCAACAAAAGGAGATCAAAGAAATATAAATTATAAAGGAGAAAGTCAAGATATCACTATTTGTAGATGATATGATAGTATACATAAATGACCCAAAAAATCCACAAGAAAACTCCTACAGCTGATAAACAACTTCAGCAAAATGTCTGGATACAAAATAAACTCAAATCAGTAGCTTTTCTTTACTCAAAGAATAAATGGGCCGAGTTACAACAGTCACAAATAATATGAAATAACTTGGTATGGCACTAATGAAGCAAGTGAAAGATCTGTATGACAAGAACTTTAAGTCTCTGAAGAAAAACTGAAGAAGATCTCAGAAGATAGAAAGATCTTCCATGTTCATGGATCAGTAGAATTACATAGTGAAAATGGCCACCTTAACGTAAAGCAATCTACAGATTCAGTACAATCCCCATCAAAATTATAACTCCATTCTTCACAGAGATAGGAAGAGCAATTCTCAATTTTATTTGGAATAATAAAAAACCCAGGATAACTAAAACTATTCTTAACAATAAAAGAACTTCTGAGAGAATCACAATTTCTGACCTCAAATGTATTACAGAGCAATAGTGATAAAAAAAAATAGCACAGTATTGGTACAGAGACAGTCAAGTAGATATATGGAATAGAATTGAAAACCCAGAAATGAACCCACATACCTATGGTCACTTGGTCTTTCACAAAAGAGCTAAAACCATCTAGTGGAAAAAAGACAGCATTTTCAACAAATGGTGCTGGTTCAACTGGAGGTCAGCATGTAGAAGAATGTAAATTGATTGAGTCTAATCTTCTTGTACAATTCTCAAATCCAAGTGGATCAAGGACCTCCACATAAAACCAGATATGATGAATCTAATAGGAGAGAAAGTGGGAAAAATTATCAAACACATTGACCCAGGGGAAAGTTGCCTGAACAGAACACCAATGGCAATGTTCTAACATCAAGAATTGACAAATCAGACCTCAGAAAATTGAAAAGCTCCTAGGAAGTGAAGCACACTGTCAATAAGACAAAACAGAAATCCACAGATTGGGAAAAGATCTTTATCACCCCTATATCCTATAGAGGGTTAATATCCAACATATACAAAGAAATCAAGTGTGGGAAGCCACGGCAAGCCCTTACTCTTGGCAAACACTCATTCTTGGCTCTCCTATCTACTACTCCTCTTTCTGCTTACCTTCCATGATTCACTTGTTAGTTCTCAGAACTTCAAACAAGGCCTCATAGCAACCCACCTTAGTTACCCTTTCTCCTGATCTTTAGATTTAGACAACATCCTGCTAGATAGATAGTTTTAAAACTCTTAGTAATGGAAAGGTTTTGAAAAAATAACTTAGTTAGACCCCATAGCTGCAACTAGCTTCCTCCACCTGCAAAGCCCTCTTTCCTTTTCTACCCTTCCCCATATCCGGTTTTTAGAGTATATAACTGGCGTGAACAATAAAATTTTGCCAGCTTGATCAGACCTCTTGACTTGCTGAGCCTTCTTATTTTCTCTCACATCTCATTCTTCTCCACAGGGTCTAAGGGTCCCACTTGATTGTCCAGGCCATCTGGACAATCAAGAAATTAAACTTCAGAGAACCAAATAACCATATTAAAATATGGAGTACAGAGCTAAACAGAGAATTGTCCACTGAGGAATCTCAAATGGCTGAGAAGCACTTTAAGAAATGTTCAACACTCTTAGTGAATATTTAGGGAACATCTTAGGGAAATGCAAATCAAAACAACCCTGAGATTCCACCTCACACCAGTCAAAGTGGCTAAGATCAAAAACTCAACCAACAGCAGATGTTGGTGAGGATGCGGAGAAAGAGCAACACTCTTCCATTTTTGGTGGGATTGCAAGCTGATACAACCACTCTGGAAATCAGTCTGATAGTTCCTCAGAAAATTGGAAACAGTTCTACCTGAGGACCCAGCTAAACCTCTCCTGGGCATATACCCAAAAGATGTTCCAACATATAACAAGGACACATGTTCATAGCAGCCTTATTTATAATAGCCAGAAGCTGAAAATAACCCACATGTCCTTCAACAGAGGAATGGATACAGAAAATATGGTAAATTTATACAATGGAGTACTACTCAGCTATTAAAAACAATGAATTCACGAAATTCTTACTCAAATGGATGGAACTTTTTTTAGCTGTAGTCTTTTCAAGTTATATTTATGCTGGATGCAGCAGAAGCATACAGCAAAGAAACATTCTCTGAACTAATACAAGAACCAAAGATGTGAATGGAGTTTGTTTGGCCAAGCAGAAATTCAGCTTTACATTTAAGAATGAGATGTATCTCCTTTGCTTTCAGACTTGGCTGGTTAGGTTTTTTCAGAGAAACAGGAGCCCTAGCCCGCAGGAACATTGAAAATCTCTCTGAGTGATTTCCCTTGTTGAGAAAAAGCCTATGGATTTTTGGAAAAGGAGAAAAATCAGGAATTCAATCATCTTAAATGTTTAAATAAAAACACACTGGTCTACCTAGAACCATTATTCCCTGGCTGTCAGAGAACTGTTGAACGCCTAGTCTCTCCCAAAGATTCTTGCTATATGCACATTATGCCTTTATGTGTTGGACAAAAGTAAGCCATACTATACATTTGCATCTCCTTTTATGGTACTTGTTGTCCATTGACTAATTAAAAAAAGAAAGAACATGACAGAGTTGATATCTGCTACTATGTTTTGAGAACAGTTTCATTCTTATCATTCTTTATCTATAGCAGTTTTGTCTCATGTCCTGATTTGAACCAGTCAATGGTACTTCATTAATGGTATAAATTATTTATTCTTCTATCTTTAATAATATTAATGAAATAATTTACAAACCACCCACATCTTTTTGGATGGAACTAATCTTTACCATAATTTATATTATGTACTATAATTATATATGTTTTGCTAAATTTAGAAAGTTGGCTCGATCAGTAAATTGCTTGCCTTATAAGCCCTAGAACTGAGTTTGCTACCCAAATATACATGGAAACAGCCAAGTATGAAGTCACACAGTGGTAATCAGATTGCTAGGAAGAGAGAAAAAGGGAAATCTTAAGGATTGTTGACTGCCAGGCTAGTTATGAAGTAGGATGCAGGACAGTGAGAGACATTGTCTGAAAAGAAAAGAAAAAAATAGACAGTGCTGAGAAATGGCAGTTCAGAGGGTTCTCTGTCCTCCACATACACACAAGCACACATGTGCATAGAAACTTGCATGTCCACTCATGCACACGTGAGCACACACACACACACACACACACACACACAGTTTGATGAGCTTGTTGTTTGTTCACTTGCTGGTTAAAATTCACATAGAAGAAATCATCATGTCTATAGTGTGTAGATGATTCCTGCTTTTCAATCTATTACTATTTTTTCTGCTTCTTCCAGTAGTATTGTTAGAATCTCCTAGATTTTTAAGAAAGGGTTATGTTTACAAGGAATTAAGGATATCAAATTTTCAGATTAATTTATTGCTTACTGCTTAATGGCTCAGTGGTTAATATTTGAAATTTGAATATTGCATAGCTTTTAAAATCTTAAATAAGAATGCTTAAGTGTATGATTAAGTATCTGTTAAAGATTCAAATTGTCCTTGCTTTTTTTTTTTTTTTTTTTTTTGCAGTATGTTACATACCAATGGTACTTAACATGAACTGAAACACTATGATGTTTTCAAAACATGGAATTTACTTTTCCCTAGATAACAGCTACATTCATGTCAACACCTTTTGGTCAATTCTGGGAAGACTTTGTAACTGAGCACTTCTCAGAGGCACATTTAAAAATACTCCATCATTCATTTTCATAATGGAATTAATAAAGAATAACTACAGGGCTCTGGGGAGGCTCCATGAGTTAATCAGAGGGTGAATAGATATTTAAGGGATGACTTTTATGAGTTAAGTGAACTTTGATTTCCATAACAGGGACAATGTGAATGTTCCACTTAAAAAAACACAAATAAATTACAGTAAAAATAATTAAAATGAAAAGTCTATTAGTGAATGAAACAGGAGTCAAATGATGAGGTAGAGATGACGCAACTGAGGACCCATGTTCAGTTTCCAGCATCCATTTGAGAGAACAAACTGTCTGTTACATTGTTCCTGGGGATCTGATCCCTTATTTCAGTCTCTGAGGCAAAAGACATGCATGTGATCCACATACATTCATGTTGATGAGCACTTATACAAATAACATAAACTAAAATCAATCTTAAATATAGAAAACATATGATATTGTGTATATAGCATTCAATGCCAGGCTCAAATCTACCAAAAGGTGGCTGAATTCGATCTGGACCTTGATTCTGTTTACTCAAAGGAAAGTAAAGGGTATTGAAAGTATTGTTGTAACCTTAGAGCACATATTAAAAAAATCTGGGATTTCATCTATGCAGAGAGAGTTATGACATAAAATTATAAGAGTCTTCCCAGTAAATTACTGCACTCTTATTTACTTCTTTGGCAAAATAAGATAGATAAATCACACTATGACATAGGCCTATCTATCATTTATACCTTTAGAAGTGCATAACTTGAAATGGAATTAACATTCACACAAGGATCCATTAAATTCTATCTTTACCCAGATATTGAAAATAAAGGAATTGTATTAGATTACAAAACCAGTCACATAAATTGAGGAATTTGTTGCCCTTTATAGTAAAATATTTCAAACTTCTAATATGTAAATGCTATAATGTACACATGACTATAGAATTGACAGAACTACTATTCATAAGGGGCAACTGAATAGCTAATCATATACATAGTTATATTGCCTCAGGTAGTCAGGCACCTTTGCTCTAATCAAGTGCTACAGATTCAGTAACTAGTACAAAGGCACAAAATGCAAGAGCCAGCTAACAGATCAACTTTAGAGACTATACCTGCTTTTATGGGGTTATAATCTTACATCATCTTTCCTCAGACATTTTGCTTTTCTCTAGCATTATAGGCATCTTGGAGAAGTCTTATCTTAAAATGTGCAGGTGCAAACTTTTCCATGACACATGCCAGGTGACAGGATGCCAGGGAGGTACATAGCTCTATTTTTCAAAACAACAGCTTAAAGATCAAGGTTGAAAAGCAAGAAATCAGTCTAAGTAATCTATGTTCTCAAAGTGGCTCAACCATAAACCAACTGTAGGAAGGATATGCTCTATGGAGAAATTGGCTTAAGTTAGGTGACCTAGGAACAAGAAGTTTTGTTAAAAATTCTCTAAATTACAAAAAGACTAAAGAAGAAATGTTATGTTTTGTCCTCAGTTTTGCATTTTTGACCATGTCATGGGCTAACTTTTTCTCCTGCTATGTACAGTCTTTTATTAATTTCAAATGGCCATTACAGTGTGGCCGTATTAAAATAATTTCTATAAAGGTGGTCAAATTAAAACTAGGACCTAGGATATATATATATATATATATATATTCATATAATTCAGTAGAAATTGTGTCTTTCCCATATGATTCCCTCCTTGCTTGAGTACCTTATGAAAGAAGGAGTGGAAAGGAGCCAAGAAAAGATATGGAGAGGAGAGAAGTAAAGTATTGTCTCATCTCTATGACATGACAATGGTATTCATTAAGTTATAGTAACTGCAGTCAACTGCTAGGAACTGAACAAGACCAAGCCAGTAACATCTGCTATAGATGAGGGAGGGTCTCATAAGACCATCAATAGCTAGAGAAACTAGTGGGGTGAAGTCAGCTTGAGGAAAAGAAGTCATTGTCTTCAGTGAGGTGACACTTGGTAAGCTTCAAATAAGCTTCATATATATATATGGAGGGTGTATGGTCAAACTCAGCAGACCACAAACAAGACAAAATCAAATAAAAAACAGAAGGGTACATTGGGGATTTGGTATGCATTTGTAGAGGCAGGATTAGAGAGTCTTGAGAGATACGTGTGATCAAAATTACTATGCAAATATGTGTGCCTATCAAAGAATAACACTTATAATATTATAAAAACAAGATACTTGAAC
Source organism: Rhabdomys pumilio (assembly GCA_030674055.1). Taxonomy (NCBI): domain Eukaryota; kingdom Metazoa; phylum Chordata; class Mammalia; order Rodentia; family Muridae; genus Rhabdomys; species Rhabdomys pumilio. The sequence goes on from JANHMN010000007.1 coordinate 62,153,026, forward strand.
ACAGGTGCTCATTGAGGAAAAGACTGCTTGAGGACACTACTTGTTGATGGCTACCTGCACGACACAGAAGGGTCTCAGATGACACCAACTCTATTCTGCAACTAAACCATAATGAGCTTCTTATGTATATGCCATCCTGGCTATCATTGGCATGATAGGCTAAGCAAATGAGTGGTATCATTACTAAAAACTTCATTTTGCTAACTAGGATTTGAAGTATGACTTGAATATGCTATATTCATATGAAATATTGCAAAACATAGTTGTTTTTCTGTTTTCCCTATCATGTTTTTTCATTAATTAATTTATATCATTTTACATTCTGATCACAGCTCCCTTTCTCCTCTCCCAGTCGCACCTCACATATTCTTCATTTTTTAATATTGATGTTTTTAATCTATTATGTTGGGTAAGTGGAGTATATGTTTGTGTAGGTGTACATGTGACAAGTTGCTTATATAGAGGTCAGAATACAGATTTGGGAAGTCAATTTTTTCTTTCTAGCAAAAGCATTTGGGGCTTGAACTTACGTCATTGGGTTTTTTAGCAGGCACCTTTTATTATCCAGTGAGTTAGCTAGCTAGCCAGTGAGATACTTTAACACTTAGTAGTAGAGACTAAGAATAATATTTACAGCAACCTTAAGTTCTTGACTATGTTTTGTATTAGTTTTTTATATAGAGACAGTAGTAAAGGAAATACTCTCATAGTTTTTGAAAATTTTACACACAGTTAAGTGAATATAAAAAAAAATTTGAAATAAAAATGTGGAGAAAAAGTCAAGTAATGCTTCCATTATAGGCATTTCTTTCTTCCCTGACAGTGAACAGGCAGAAGCATACATCATTCAAAAAGTTTCAAGACAACTGCAATATGGGAGCATTAATCTTTCCTGCCAATAGTACAAATTTCATTTTTCTAAATAGAAATCAAATAAACCCTGTATACATTTCTAAGGAACAAATAGCAGCTATGTTAAAAATATAAAAAAGGAAAATATTTATAGAGTTCTAAGAGTTAGCAGTACATAATGAATAATCTAAATTATGGCACAAAGCAAAGATGGCTGTGGCCACCCTCCACCTCATCTCAGTTTATTTCCACAGATGTTCAAGTGTTCATGTTCCCTCTCTGGTCACCATGAGACACCTAGAAAATAATAAAACCATGCAGAGCATGCCCAGCTTGGAAGGAACATTGGTGCCATTGAACAGCATTGCTTAGTTCTTCATTTTCCGTCTAATTGCTGTGAGATATTTGAGGTTTCCTGTAGTTTCAGGGAGTCAGATGTTCTGACTGTGGAAATCAAATATTTCCAACAGTGGGGAAGGGAAAGAACTTACAAAATGCTTAAACTGCTATTTTATTTTTGTCTATTGGGTAGATGTTTAGAAACATATCTTTCAGGAACTATCTGTAGTATAGTTATAGGCATACTTATATAATCATTTCCTTCTTAAAAATCCATACAGAGCCACATGTATGACATTGTTGTATATAAATAAAAAGCATCATGACAATCAGAAGCTGAAACTTAGAACAACATGGACATAAACACACAGTGAGCAGGTGGCTGGATGTCATTTGGAGTATAAATAATGGTGAACATTTAGTCATTTCACTGTGCTTTGCTAATTGCTTTATATAATTAAACTCATGTATTCTAAAGACACTTTCATAATATTCATACTAGAGTTGTCATTTTGAAAGAAGGGACACTGAAAATTTTAGGAGCCAAATTTCTTACCTTGAATATTTGTTTAATGAGTTATATCTGCTTGAGTTATATTAGCTAGAGATTTTGTTACTTTGAAAAAGAAATTGAAGGGATTTCAGCTTAGGAGTTCCAAATTCATGACCAAAGACTGTAAGGTTCAAAATGGAGAAATTCTGTTTTTGTTTTGTGTGGAAAAATAAAGGTTCATATATATGGACATTAATTAGATTTTAAATATTTTTAAATACATGAGATATGTGTGCACTCAACCACTTTTTAATGTGAACCATCCAAATATTTGTTACATTTTAAATTATTTAAGTTTCTAAGACAACTTACTCATTACCTATGCTGTCATAAAAATTAGCATGTGCTATTCTTTTAGGTGTTTCAAAGTCATTATACCATAGCAGAACTATAGTTAAAGCAGATGCAAGATGATGTCTGGATTTTAGAGAACAAATTTCCTTAAACCACAGTGTAATTGCAAACTAAATATCCTGTAAAAAAATGATTTTCTAGAGACACAAAACATATTTTTCAACAAACACAATGAGATATTCTATTATATATGACTTTCAGTAAAGACAATCACATTATATCCACAGTGGAGAAAGAAGCTACAACCAGAATAAGGATATATCAGTAATACCCTGCCTTGTATATATTTTATTCTTATATTAGTATATAAGTATGGTCAATAATTTTGATTAATAAAGCCATTATATAAGCATTTGCTTTCCCAAGACTGATGATGGCACACACATTTAATACGTAATTGTACTTGCATATTATATATACTTTTTGGAGCATGTCTGCAGACTGCACTTTTCCCTTTTCTTTTCTATTTTTGAGACAAAATCTCTTCATAGCCCAGCCTGATGATCCTCTGTCCAGCCATGGAAGGGTATTCTGGTTCTTGGGTTGTGGGTTTGGCCACACTCCCAGAACCCAGGTTCCTGACATGAGGTCTGATCTCCACTCAACCTGCACCCTTCAGTCACTTAGGCACAGGTAGAGGGCGTGAACAGGCCTCAGGCCCTAGAGAGGTTTCCATACTAATGAGAAGGCCAGAAGGTGGAGCCAAATAAGCATTCCTTCCAGCCCCTCCCTCCTCTTCCCCTCCCAGTTTAACTCAGGTCTACCCTGGGTTTTTGGGGGGTGCATCCAGATCAATCTACCATCAGTCATGCCAATAAACCCATTTTGGAAACCCAAGGACTTTTTCATGTGTTGGGGCTGCACGCAGTGAGGAGCCATGGAGAGGCCTATAGTGAGCAGCCGGGCCTAACTCCCAGCTAGAGGAACCCAGAGTGTTCCCAGCCAACTACACACAGTGTGGCTAGGGAAGCCTGCGGTTCCCCAGCCCCTTTTACCTACAGTCCTCCTCCTTCACTCTCCTGAGTTGTGTACCTTACTAGTGAGACTGTTAGCCTTATATGCTGACCGTCAAAACCCGTCAGAATAGTTTGTCTTCAAACAGAGAATGGAGATAATTTTCAGTGCTGTAAAATGCCATTTGCCTATGTTCTTTATTAAGCAACTACTTTGCTCATGTTTCAAAGCATTTCACCTACCTTCTTGATATATCAAAATTGTTCACAGTATGGATGTAGAAGGGTCAGCAGTATGTTAGAAATTGTGATAATTGTTATTTTTAAACCTTCATTAATGGGAATCTTATTTGCCTGAGGTTAGCAATTGAGAATATATCTACTTTTGATAGAAAAATGAATAGTTTTTTTATTTATTCACAGAAGCTATTTTCTATGAATATACTAATTTCAAGATCTATACAATATTTTTTATCAATTTATCAGTTACATGGGTGGAATAAATATATTGAGCACCTTGTTCTCTATATTGCTTTCTAGGTACTATTATAATTTGGTTGGTTTTCCTTATTAGAATGCATCTTTTAAAATAATAAAAGAAACCACTGTTACAATGGATTTGGATACCTTCACTACTGATAACTTCCATTCAGCTGTGTGGGTTCTTGCTCAGTCCATCCACTGTCCTACTTATTTCCAAGCTAATTGTAGCCACTTGGTTAGATATTATCTTTTGAGTTTTGACTATCATTCTTCAAATCTGCTGTTAAGCATACCATGATGTCGAGGGTGGTTGTGATGTTAAAGTCCTGTTAACCAATTGGTTCTTGATCGATCAATAAAGATACCGGTGACCAATGACTGAAAACAGGGTGGGAAACTGAGAGTTGCACCAGAGAACGCAGGGAAAATAGGGAAAATGGGAGAAGAAAGAGAAGGCAGCAGGATAAAACCAATCAGACATGTGAGATTTCAGATGGAGTGGCCAATAGCCACTCTATCAGATTACATCTGGAGTGGCACTGAAGGTTTAGAAGTGCCCAGTCATTGAGTTAGCAAAGGCATTTTAAGATTAACAGGCGTGTGTGGGTGTGCCTGTGCTTGTGCTTGTGTGCGAGTGCTTGTGCGTGTGCATGTGCGTGTGCGTGTGCGTGTGCGTGTGCGTGTGCGTGTGCGTGTGCGTGTGTGTCTTGTTTTTTGATCCATGGCTCCAAGGGAATCTGTGCAGTGCTGGTAACATAGTCTGCCTAAAGCTTAAAGTGGAGTAGTAAAAGCCACATGCTACACATAACCCTCAAATACAACTCAGCTTTTATTTTTTTCCAATAAAATTTATTATTCAAAGAACTGACTTTCATCTATAAGATGCTGGACATCTAATATTTATTGACTTTCCTTAATCATATTATCTTCTTATTATCTCAAAGGGATTAACAGAGATGTCATTAAAAAAAATAAAAATCATACAGCACTGTGTTTTCATTCTTTTCCTAAAGTCTTATAACTTTGCTATGACTCCACTATAAGCTTCATCATATTTTCACCACCTCTATAGCCTATGATCTGCTTGTCTTTGCTTTATGAAATAGCTAAAATACTGAAAGTCATAATTTTCTTTACAATAGTTTTGGTGTCACTATGGCCCAGTGTTTGACATTATGAACCTGGAAAGTTATAATTCTTAACAGTTTCTTAGTTTTTGGATGTTAATTATCTTCCAATCATGATGTGTTATCTTTTGTTGACTAACATGTTCGGTATTTCACTCAGTTTTAGCGGTGCAAATTTTTCCATTGTTTGTACAATTCATGCATTTGTTTTGTATCCATAGCCTATAATGAATGCATCAAAATTTATCAAGAAGTCAAAGTCAAGCTTTTTTATAACATTTAGTGATAAACAAACATACCTTCATCTTTGATCATTATGCTTTTAATAACGGCTCATATGTCTTTTCTGTAGTCAAATTTTTACTATTTCAATAGATATTTATTGAGCCTTCATGAAGTATAGTAGGGACTATTTACACTTGGACACTAAGGATACAGTAATGTAAAAATCCATACAAGCTTTTGTCTTTATAAAGAAAGCCAATTAAAAAATAAGAAACTGAAATACTGGAAATATAAGCTATGTAAACTAAAGTAGTATGAAGGATGAGAGACAGGTGATATTATCAGTCACTCACATTGAGAATGCAGTATGAGAGCAAAGTTTGGAAATAAGCCAGTCAACATGTACTACTACAGGTACCTAAGAGAGCTTTCTTTACAAACTATAAGACACAATGATTTAAAAGTGAAAACAGGTATTCGTGTTCATCATGGCTTGAGATTAAAAATAAAAGGAGAAGGAAGAAAAAGGAGGAAAGAAAAAAGGAAGGAAGGAAGGGAGGGAGGGAGGAGAGGAGGAGGTGGAGAAACACGAGGATGAGAATGAGGAGGACAAGGATGAGGAGGAAAGACATGGTTGGGCCCAACAAATGAGATGAATGTGTGAATGAATGTATGTGTGTATACATGTATGTATTTTATGCATATTTGCTTGTGTACAAGTTTTTTCCTTTTGTGAGTGTGACTCTCTTCTCCTGCTTCAATGAAAGTTAAATGCTGTATACCTCTCTTTCTCCTGGACAGTGAGAGACTAGGCTTTTGAGAAAAAAAATAAGCCTTAGCAATTAATTCTTTACATAAATCCCTGCTGTTACATCACAGGCCAGAGGTCTACAAAATAACTTAGATTCAAGACATGTAAACTTTAGTATAGAAAGCAACCTTAACCTCTTGCCCCAACCCCAATGTTCTTCCCTGTTGGCCTCAGATATGAGCCAGCCTAGGGCTAAGCTCCTGGCAATGGAGGCTGTATCTCTCCCTGGATGTCCTACATTTCACTCCTCTCCACAGTTCAGCTCATATATTCTATCCATCTACTCCCCTGGGATGCTACCTGATACTTGGTTGAAGTTTAAGGTTGATAAAGATAAACAATTTTGGACTGAGCAGTCAGTCTTATACTCTTAGCACTTTGACTGATATCCACTCCATAAAGAATTTTTTTTTTTTTACCAAAATTGGAAGCATCTCTAATTTGTGGATACAAACATAAAGATGGAGAAGGCAATTGACAAAAAGACAATTTAGCAAAATGATAATAGCTAAGGACCTATAACCTCTCTAGCCACGGTCTTTTAAGCAGTGTTAATTACCTATCTACTTCTGTGTAGACCTGCCATACTATACAGCTACAACTTTAGCAAGCATCTACCCACAGTACTTTACATCTTTCTACTAAGACACTTATCCGTCTATATTTATTACCAATTTTTCACAACAGCTAAGGATGGAATCAACCTGTCAACTATGAGCCAAAGAATGAATAACAAAGAACAAATTTAATAAATAATATTTTAAAAAGAATGAGCAAAATCCATAAGTCACAATGCCTATTTATGTTACTAGGCAATGCGGCACAACATCACTGTTTTCCTCTTGTCCAATGACTCCAACAAAAGTATTATGTTATCAACATTATGCCTGCTTTTTATAACATGCCCTTTCACTTTGGGCATACACATCTGATTCCCCAGGATGGTTTTAAATCTAATCATACATCTATCACTGAGAAAGCAAATTACATTGAGTGTTCCAGCACATAACTCAGGAATGCTCCTGACTGAAGAAGGAGTGATGTTAATCCTATTACAAATGTGCAGCACCTCAAGTAAGGAAAACAGATGGCTATTTCAACTCTATCCTCTATTTTTCATCCTGCACTGTGAGGGTGCAGACGTAGACTGAATATCTCTCCTTTAATATTCTCCCAGACAAGCAGTGGGGATTCTTAGAGCTAGACCTAGTTGTGTGGCATTTGAGAAATCTAAAGACTGCAGCTGAGTCTCAAGTAAAACATTTTTCTTTACAATTTTGTGACTCACTATTTTGCCTGACTCTGTCTGTCTGTCTGTCTGTTTGTCTGTCTGTCTGTCTGTCTGTCTCTCCCTCTCTCTTTCTCTCTCTCTTTCTCTCTTTCTCTCTTTCTCTCTCTCTCTCCCCTCTGTATATTAGAGAGAGACAGAGAGAGAGACAGAGAGAGAGAGAGAGAGAGAGAGAGAGAGAGAGAGAGAGAGAGAGAGAGAGAGAGGAGAAAGAAATGAGAGAGAGATATCAACTTTTTTTTCTTTAAAAAAAAAAGAAAAGAAAACCTCACCCATTCTCCCCAGAATTTGAGATTATGTGAAACCAGTTTTAAGGTATTGAATTGGAATACCAATGAACAAGGGTATATTGATGATTTGTAAATTTGTAATCCTTAATGTTTCTAGAGTTTTATTTATTTTTAGATACTTCTACCATGGCTGTTTTTCTCTTTATAATTGGACCACACACAAAGCAGCTGTGCATACAGTGTATTTGTTATGATGGGGAAGGGCTAACAAAAGTTTCAGTTTGAGGGGAGTTCTACCTAAACATAAACTGTGGGAGGGATTCTCTACAGTCATTATTTCTACCAAGGGTATAATTATTAATCTAGCAGGTGCCTTTACAGCATAATTTCTTACATAATTATAGCTTTTAAACAAGTTTTTTGTTGTTGTTGTTGGCACTATACAAATAGATTGTGAAATCAATATAATTTTCACTAATCACAGTTAAACGTTATTTAAAGAGAATAAATTCCTTAAGACAATTCAAGTAACAGATGGATTTAACTTACTAAAAAGTTAAAACTGAAACTGAAAATGCTCAGCAGAATATTATTATAGCAATTGAAAAGAATGTTAGCCTAACATATGTTCCTTTAGAATGGAATTACATAATTGATTTTGAAAATTCTGTTTTATGAAGGCAATCCGCTTTCATGTGAAAATATTAATATGCTGTTATATCTATAACAATTCTTTCCATATTAGGTTACAAAATGCTGCATTCATAAATTGCAGTAACTCACCCAGGGTCTTGGTGGCACACATCTTATAATCCCAACGTATTATTTCAGAAGGACATGTATTTGAAGTCTGTCTAAACTAAAGAGAACATTAATCAAAGCAACAGGAGCACTTGATAGTGTAGCATAACCCTAGAACTTATGAAACTTGAGCAGATGTATTGAAGCCTAACTTGAACTGCATACCTGTCTTTAAGTTTTATAATTTGAGGAATAAGGAACAGTTAATTTCAGATTAGAATGGATTACAGTATAAGAACATGTCTCAAAAATGGAAATCAACCCAGAAAAGAAGTAAGCCATTCCTCCAAAAACAAGCAAGAATTTCCAAAAAGTAGTAGTTGAAATAATAAACATAATATAAAAGTAATCTTCACAATCAGAAATTTTGTTAGACTGTCATAAATGTTTTTATATTTTATTCCTATGTATTGTAACAATAGTTAAGGTCACAGTGAAGACTATAAATTCTTTGTATAAATAACAAGAACATGGATCTACACTGAGCCTCTGATAAATGAACTGTACTTATTCAGCATGGCAGTGTGTGGTTCTGACTTAGTGTGAGTGTGTGTGTGTGTGTGTGTGTGTGTGTGTGTCTAAGGAGAGAGAGAGAGAGAGAGAGAGAGAGAGAGAGAGAGAGAGAGAGAGAGAGAGACTGTTTTGTGAGAACAGGGATAGAAGTTAAATGATATTGATGCCTAATTTTCTTCTATGGTAGAATACAGACTATGTCTATTTAACTTCCATAAACACCAGTCAGTGAAGGTGAAGCTTATACTTACACATCAGCTTGACATTTCCATATTTATTTACATAAGGAAATGTTGTCTTTGTAACAATGCCTTACCATCAGGTTATGAAGAGTAACCAATAGATTTGTCAATTTCAACTTTTTAAGGACTGCATAATATTTAATTCCACAAATGAACCACATTGTTTTTATCATTCATCCATTGAAAGACATCTAAGTTATATCCAATTTCTGGCTATTATGAATAGAAAAGCCAAGAACAGGGTTGAATAAGTATTTCTGTTGTAAGATGAAGCAGGAACATTTGGAAATATGCTGGTTCTTGAGGTAAATCTGTTCCCAGTTTCCCTAAAAAAATCACATCATAATTTTCATAGTGACTGTAAAATGTTGCTTTTCGGCCACCAATGAATAAGCATTTTTTTCACACATTCTAGTTGACATGTCTTGTTGTTTGTTTCATTGATCTTTGCTTTTCTGACTATGGTAATACAAAATTTCAAAGTAGTTTTGATATACTTTTTTTCTGTTGACTAGAGATGTTAGGCATACTTTTAAGTGTTTTTAAACCAGTTTAGGTTTTATCTTTTGAGAACCTTCTGCTTATTTCTGCAAACCAGGTTTTAATTGGGTTATTTATGGTCGTTTGTTTGTTTGTTGTTATTCTTTATATATTCTATATATTAGCTTCCATTGAATGTATAGTTTGTGAAAACTCTTTTACCAAATGAGTTATCCTTTGCCATACAGAAGCTTTTTAGCTTTATGAGGACCCATTCACTAACTTTTGGTCTTAGTGTCTAAGATGTTAATATTGTCTTCAGAAAGTTTTTTCCTGTGCCACAGAGTTCATAATTGTTTCAAACTTTGCTTTACACCACAGTTAAGTTACCTGATCTTATGTTGGAGTCTTTGATTCAACTGGAGTTGAGTTTTTTTCCAGTGATAAATGTGGATCTCTATATATTTTTCTATATGCAGCCCCTCAGTTTGACAAACATTTGTTGCACATATTATATTTTCTATAGTGTGTTATTGGATTTTCCCGCCAAGAAAATAGGCATCCATAGTTGTCATTAACTCTTATTTCATTTTACTGAAGAGAGTCCCCTAATTAATGTCAACAACAACCTATTTTAATTACAATAACTCTGTAGTCCACTGTGAGGTCAGGAATGATGCATGTCTTTTATTATTCAGAATGATTTTATCTCACCTGGGGTTTTGTGTTTCTATACAAAATTGGAGGTTATTGTTTTTAATTTCTGTGAAATATTATGCTGGAATTTTCATGGAAAGTACATTGAATCTGTAGATTGCTTTCGGATGGATGGTCATTTTCACAATATTTACCCTACCAATCCATGAGCATGAAACATCTTTTGATCTTGTAGTGTTTTATTTATTTTTTTTTTTTTCGTGTATTGTGGAAGTAACATTACCTTGATTTCTTTTACAGTGTTGGGATTTAGACTCAGGACAAGATCTAAGATACATATTTAACATACGAAATATGACCAGGTTTTAGGTTCTCCCAGTATTCCTCAGTGCCTGTCTGATATGGAACAAGGCTGGCATACTCCACCCTCTGCCCTAAAAATTTCAGCCAAGTGGCTGGGGCTTACCCTCCCAGAGAAATTTCTTCCTATATAATTCAGGCATTTTGGTCTTCCAGTATTCTGGGTTTTCTCTCTCCCTGCACAGGCATTCTCTTTCTCTTCATTCTAGACTCTGTATTCTTCCCCATGTCTACGTTCCTGGCCACTTTCCAGAGAACCAGTGAACCAGCCCATGATTAGCTTCCCAATAAACTGCCATAATTTACTTTAATGTAGCATAAATTGGCTTATTTCACTCACAGAAAATAACATACCATTCAGTATGATTTTGCTATATTTTTAGGAAGAATACTAATTTTATGGGTTAATTTTATATCATGCTAATTAACTGAAAGTTTATTTAACTGTAGAAAATTTTTGGTGGAGGTTTAGGGTCCTTTATGAATGATATCACTTTATCTTCAAATAAAGATACTAGAATTCTTCCTTTCCTGTTTGTACCTCTTTGATCTCCCTCACATGTCTTATTGTACTAGCAAAGACATCAAACATTATATGTAATAGGTTTGAAGAGAGTTGGCATAAAATGAGATAACTGAGTTATTTATTTTTTACTTTAACTCTGTGTGATAGATATTTATCTATTTATATATGTTAAACCATTTATGTTTCTATTTATTGTACCAAATTTAATCATGGTAGGTAATCTTTTTAATGTGTTCCTGGATTAGTTTTGCAAATACCTTATTGAAAGATGTAAATCTATGTTCATGATGTATGTTGATCTGTAATATTCTTTTGTTGAGTATTTGTGAAAAGCTTGGTATCATTGTAATAGTGGCTTTATTAAAACAATCAGAAAATTTTCTTGTTTTCATTTTGCTGAAGTACTTAAGTGTATCAGTGTTGATTCTTCTTTGAAGGTCTGATATAATTCTGAACTGAATCAAGCTTAGGCTTTTGGGAGGAGGAGCTAATAACTGCTTATATTGCACTTGTCTTCATAGTTCTATTTAAACTGCTTATTAGAGATTGATTTATCTTTCTTATTTCATATATAACAAGACACTCATCTATTTCTTTTAAGTTTTCTAATTTTTAGAATATAGAGATTTAAAGTATGTTCTTATGATTATCTGAATTTTTCTCATGTCTGTTTCGGTGAGCCATATTTCGTTTCTGATTCTATAAATTTCTATTTTTTCCTTTAGATAATTTATCTAAGAGTTTAGAAATCTTGTTATTTTGCTTAAAGAACTAACTCCTTGTTTCATTTTATTTTTTTAATTGTTTCTGTTATTTTGTTTTTATTTCATTGTTTTTATTCCGGAGTATAACTACTTCTTGTTATCTATTCCTTTGATGTTCATTTTTGTTGTTCTAGAGCTTTTAAATGACTTGCTAAGTAATTAATATAAGATCACTTATTTTTTATTTTTTTATGTTTTCATTTTTAATTTTTTTGGCAGTCAGTGCTATGAACTTGCCTCCTAAAATTGCTTACATCATTGTCTATGTTGAGTTTATTTTCTCTTCACTTCAATTCTAATAACTTCTTAGTTTCATTTTGAATCCTGTATTAACCCATTTTTCCATTCCAGAGTAAATTTTTCAGTATTCATGAGTTTATAAACTTTTTGTTCTTTCTGCTGTTAGTGATATATAGCTTTAATTCTTGGTAGTCATATAAATTTCAGAGTGTTATGTAAAATTTCTTATGTCTGTTGAGACTTGCTTTGTGTTTTAGTGCATGTTCAGTTGTGAACAAAGCTCTCTGAACTGCTAAGAGAAAGCATATTTTTAGTGGTGGGATTGAATGATATATAAATTTCTGTTAAGCCAGTTAATTTAATAACTCTGAGGGTTCATCTTCAGTTTCAATTCATGTGCTTTGGCTGCCAATATCTTAATGTTATTAAAGACCAGCTTTAACATGATAGGTAGGAATAAATGTATTCCCAGGACAAAAAGGGCTAGCATGATCATGCTATATATGCCTTTATTGAAGCATGACCAAAATGGAAATACTGACCTCAAGACATGGATAATTTTATTAGCATTATCTGCAGCATCAGCAGCATACTTTACATTCATAACCTCACTATGCAAAGATAAAAATTCAGAGAGGTGTTATACTTATGAAAAATACCCTGCAAGCGTCTTTAAACTTTTTCATAATTATAATGACTATCATTGAAAATTTTAGAAGTAACATATCTTCATTGGTATTTGTCATGACACTCGAGATGGCTTCTTTGTTTATTGGATATTTTATTTATTTAAAATACAGATGTCATCCCCATTACCCTTTTTTCTCCCCAGAACCCTCTATTTTATCCCCCTTCCTCCTTTTTGTTTTTATATCATTTTAATTATATGCATGCATTAAGGTCAGTTCTAAGTTGAGGGTCAAGCAACACAATAGCTACAAATACTCAAGGAGCAAGCAAAGAATAAACACAAATAGTCCAAAAAAAAAAAAGCAAGGCATTAAACTCAATTATGTGAATACTCCCATGAACACTGTTACTAAGGACTTATCAGGATGACCAAAGTATCTGAACCTACTTCCTTGTCCTAGCCCAAGTTTATTTTCACATCTGAAGCCTGATTCCTTGTTCTAGACTAAAATTTAGATTCCTGTCTGAAATTACGTCTTTGTTCTAGCTTAATGTCAGATTCATCCCCAAGGATACTTAGCAAGGCTCTCTGTATCTCCCCATTTTTTATTTCATTAACGAGACTGAGTCTGTCTTAGGTCATTCTGACAAAAATGTCTTCTTTACCCTTCATGGAATATGCATTATCAAGAGCAATACATTTCTGTCTTAGGTTGGTAAGGCTCTCTGAAAATCTTACCCCTCCTTGGCTTGCCAGCCTGTTAACAAGTCTGTCTGGGGGTCCATTTTCAGGTTCAAGCCATGTACTTGGCTGCCAACATGTTGATGTTGTTGAAGAAAAGCTTTAACTCAATGGGCAGAAATAAAAGTATTCACATGACAAAAAAGGCTAACATAATCAAGCTTCATATGCCGTTTATTGTTGGTATAACAGCTTAATTACATTAATTTCTAGCAACACTATGTCTTTAATTACTATTACACAATTAATGAAGACAACTACTTTTGTTAATCATTTAGCAAAAAATTTTACTAATTTGTTGAAATGCCAGAGGATTTACATAGGCATTTAGAAGAATGTATTGATGCTCTTTATCCTATTCAAATTACTGGAAGGAGGTTCAGAATTTAAGGGTAAGGAGCCATCTTGAGTGTCATGCCAAATATCATTGAATTCATGTTAGTTCTACAATTTACAGTGGTAAGCAATATAACTAGGAAGAAGTTTAATGACATGTGTAGTGTATTGGGCGTAATACTAACACCTCTTTTGATGTTTTAATGATACATAGGGAGCTTATGAATTTCAAGAATGTTGCTCTGCTGAGCATTGATGCAGTAGATACTGGAGATAAAATTTCCCATGGCCTGAGGTCAGTATTTCTATTTTGGTTGAGATGGCTTCTTACTCTTAAACTCTGAATCTCCATCCGCTAATTTGGATAGGATAAAGAGCATCAATCTGCTTTTTCAAACACCTATCTGAATCCTCTTGTATACTCAACACATTAGTAACATTTTTTTTTTGCTAAAGATTAACAAAAATATCTGTCTTAACTTCTTGTGTCAAAGCAATTGCAGAAGCAGTGGTGCTAGCAATTAAAGTAATTAAAGATTTTATACCAGCAATAATCAAGCCCACTACTCTCTTGATTCTGCTTAAAGCCTGAATTACTTCTTCCAGTACTTGCAGGTCAATAAAACAAAAGCTGGTTGATAGACCCCCCATAACAGACATGACAGGTTTCAACACACTAACATGATTAGAAAGTGTAAAATCAATGCAACTTACAATAAGTACTGTAGAAGAAACAAAAGAAATTTTAACTTGACAATTAGAGAGCCCTAACAAATGCATTAACACTTGTTTGAAATCCACATCCTGTACCAACTTTATCTCTCAGTAATATAACATCATAGAAAACTGCAGCTAACTTCTAAATATGTCTCTGAAAATGTCCAGCTCCATCATTCCATATGAAGGTTGTAATTTCTAATATTGCATTGAATTCTACATGACTAACTCCTAATAACTGTTCACATTTAAGAAAAATACAACAGTCATTATAACTTCTCTTTTTGAATCTCTGTCCCACAAGGTCTAAAAACTTGAAGCAAGGCAGCTTGTCGCATCTGGGATATAGGCAAGCAAAGGTCTGTCAGGAACATATGTCCAATACAGCTTCTCAGTCACTATTGTCAGGGCACTAAGCAAGGTCACAGGTCAGCATCATTCTTTGTCCCATCATCAGCATGTTTCACCAATCACTCTGGCAGCCACCATGATCCTTCAGCATTCTGCAGAAAACAAAACAAACAAAAAAAAAAAAACAAAAAAAAAACAAAAAAACACAAACATGCCCTCTACAACAAATTAGATAATAAATCAGGATCATGCCATATGCCAGTAAGTGGATTCTTCATTTTCACCTAGGCATAAATATGCTTAGTGTTAGGGTGCCATAGACACTCAGCCGAAAGTTCCATGACATCTCAATTGTTTTAAAAATTTTAAATAAAAATAACATGATTTAAATAAATTTGTGGTGCACATTGACATGCCTCCCCATTTTTGAATTTATGAATATATTGTTTTAAAGTTTCATGGGCCCCTTCCATATTACCTTGTCTTTGAGTATTATAAGGAATCTCATTGCATCCATTTGCCTAAGGATGTCATAAATGCATTGGGTTTTTTTTTTGTTTTGTTTTGTTTTTGGTTTTTGGTTTTATTTTATATTTTATTTACATTTCAGATGCTATCTTCTTTCCCCATTTCCCCTCCCTAGAAAACCCCTATCCCATGCCCCCTTTAACTTTTTGCTTTTATACAATTTTTTAAAAATGTTAGTCAAAGAGTTTATAAGTTTGGTAATGCTCAATCAGAAGTGTAACCCAATACCCAACTTAGATATATAAACTGTTGTTGACTGGTGGAGACACATGAACATCTGCCTCCATGATCCCTCCCCTCTTTCTCTCTCTTTTGCTCTCTCATCACCTTCCTTCTCCTCACCTTCATCTTCTCCTCTCCTTACTCCATCTCTTCCTCTCGGTACTCCTTACCCCTTAGCTCCTCCTACATATCACCCTTCCTGTTAAAATAAAACTTTTCTCTCAAAATACAATTAGAGCATAATTATTCCTATTTGTATCAGTGAGGTACAAGATAATCCTAATACCCAGTCGACCATTTTGTCTACTAATCAGAACCTCTGTCGTCTCTCCAAACTAAAACACTTAGTTTTGAACCTGGCTTTTTTCTTGGCTTAGAATAAATGTCAGCTGTAAACCATCCGCTCAGATATTTCTCTCAAAATAAATAGCCAGAATTGGCTATGAGACTATAGGTCTTCAACACCGTCAGAAATCTAGAATGACTGAGTTAACTAAAATTATGGGAAGCACAAAGCATAGCTTCTAAAATTTAGCCAGTTTATAGAGACCAGTGAACACCTGGACAGCCCCTATACTACAGAACATTGGAGCATCACATATTCAGCCTTGTGGCTCAGAATCATCTGACAGACTTTAGTGATGCAGAATTATTAAGGGCTGATTACTCTGTATAGGCAGATATAATCAGTCGACTATTCTGCAAGTGTGTCCTTTTCTGGACAGTAATTTGTCTGTAAATGGAAAGAGGGAATTTTTGCCTTGTGGCTGTCTCTGCACAACTGGAGTAACTCCAAAGATGCTCAATTTCTTCTTCTAATCAAAGACAGGAAGCTGTCAGGAGCAGACAGGTCTCTAATCAAAATGAACATTAATATAGAAATGTTTGTAACATCAATTCTGTGGACTTCTGATGTTTTGAAAACCAACTATCTATGTAAGGTAACCTGGACTGTTGTCTGTTAACTCCTCTCAGCTATTTCTAAATAAAATATAGAGAACATCCTAACAATAAACTCCAAGCCATGAATTTGCTATAGTCACTTAACTCACAGGCTAATCATCTCAAATCTCTTAAAAACGTTAAAGAAGGACTGGGTCTAAGCCTTGTATTGCTAAATATATTATACAGGCACAATGCCGATGAGAGTACCAATATTCATCTCATTTTTATATCAATAAGAAGCTCGTACCAATGAAAACCTTAAATTTGAAATCAAAATAAATTTTGTACTATTTAAGAAATTATAACTTCATCTTCATACTAATTATACAGATTTCTATCAATAGGTTATGGCTATACAATAAATCCTAGCTAATCCTTCCTATTCCAACAAAACCTCTACTTTTCCCTAGAAAGACAGCCTAATATTAACTACCTTAGTCCCCAAGCCCAGGGAATAGGGGTGCTGACTCTTTATTAACTTCTTCATGCTGACTACGGGCATTGAGATATTAGAAGCCGGGTGGGGGGAAGAGTAAATTGATAAGCCTCTGAATGTGTTAGTATTTGGCAGACCTCTAAGGAGACAGGTATATCATGTTCTTGACAGCATGCCCTTTCAGCCATCCACATCAGTGTCTAGCTTAGGTGACTGTACATGGGATGGATACCCAGGTGGAATGGTCTCCGGATGGCTCCTCCTTCAGTTTCTGTCCCATGTTTTGTTTCCATATTTGCTCCCTTGAGTATTTTTGTTACTCGTCCTAAGTAGAACTGAGGCATACTCTCTTGGTCTTCTTTCTTCATGTGCTTCATGTGGTCTGCACGCTGAGTCTTCACTATTCCAAGCTTTTGGGCTAACATATGCTTAACAGTGAATAAATACCATGTGTATTCTTTTGTGATTGGGTTAACTCACTCAGGATGATAATTTCTAGATCCATCCATTTGCCTAAAAATTTCTCAAATTCATTATTTTTAATAGCTGAGTGATACTCCATTGTGTAGATGTACCACACTTTTTGTATCCATTCCTCTGTTGAGGGACATCTTGGTTCTTTCCAGCTTCTGGCTATTATAAATAAGGCTGCTATGAACATAGTGGAGCATATGTCCTTATTATATGTTGGAGCATCTTCTGGGTATATGTGCAGGAGTGGTATACCTTGATACTCAGGTAATGCTATGTCCAGTTTTTGGAGGAACCACCAGACTGATTTCCAGAGTGGTTGTACCAGCTTGCAATCCCACCAACAATGGAGGAGTGTTCCTCTTTCTCCATATCCTCGCCAGCATCTACTATCACCTGAGTTTTGATCTTAGCCATTCTGATTGGTGTGAGGTGGTATCTCAGGGTTGTTTTGATTTGCATTTCCCTGACGACTAAGGATGTTGAGCATTTCTTAAGGTGCTTCTCAGCCATTTGAGTTTCCTCTGTTGAGAATTCTTTATTTAGCTCTGTACCCTTTTTTAATTGGGTCATATAGTTGACTAGAGTATAGTTTCTTGAGTTCTTTGTATATCTTGGATATTAGCCCTCTATCAGATGTAGGATTGGTTAAGATCTTTTCCCAATCTGTTGGTTGTTGTTTTGTCTTATTGACAATGTCCTTTGCCTTACAGAAGATTTGCAATTTTATGAGGTCCCATTTGTCAATTCTTGATCTTAGAGCGTAAGCCATTGGTGTTCTGTTCAGGAACTTTTCCCCAGTGCCTATGTATTTGAGGGTCTTCCTCACCTTCTCTTCTATTAGGTTCAGTGTATCTGGTTTTAAGTGAAGGTCTTTTGTTCATTTGGATTTGAGCTTTGTACAAGGAGATATGAAAGGATTGATTTGCATTCTTCTACATGTTGACCTCCAAGTTGAACCAGCACCATTTGCTGAAAATGCTGTCCTTTTTCCACTGGATGGTTTTAGCTCCTTTGTCAAAGATCAAGTGACCATAGGTATGTTGGCTCATTTCTGGGTCTTCAATTCTACTCCATTGATCTTCCTGCCTGTCTCTGTACCAATGCCATGCTGTTTTTATTACTATTGCCCTGTAGTACAGTTTGAGGTCGGGGATGGTGATTCCATCCGAAGTTCTTTTGTTGTTGAGAATAGTCCTCGCTATCTTGGGCTTTTTGTTGTTACAAATAAATTTGGAAATTGCTCTTTCTAACTCTATGAAGAATTGATTTGGAATTTTGCTGGGGATTGCATTGAATCTATAGATTGCTTTTGGTAAGATGGCCATGCTTACTAAATTAATCCTGCCAATCCAGGAGCATGGGAGATCTTTCCATCTTTTGAGATCTTATTCTATTTCTTTCTTCAGATACTTGAAGTTCTTGTCATACACATTTTTCACTTGCTTGGTGAGATTCACTCTGAGATATTTTATATTATTTCTGACTATTGAGAAGAGTGTCATTTCCCTAATTTCTTTCTCAGTCTGTTTATTATTTGAGTATAGGAAGGCTACTAAGCTGTTTGAGTTGATTTTATACCCACCCACTTTGCTAAAGTTGTTGATCAGGTGTAGAAGTTCTCTGGTGGAAGTTTTGGGTCACTTAAATATACTATCATGTCATCTGCAAAAAGTGATATTTTGATTTCTTCCTTTCCTATTTGTATCCTTTTGACTTCCTTTTCTTGTCTAATTGCTCTGGCTAGGACTTCCAGTACTATATTGAATAGGTAGGATTAGAGTGGGCAGCCTTGTCTAGTTCCTGATCTTAGTGGGATTGCTTCAAGTTTATCTTCATTTAGTCTGATGTTGGCTACTGGCTTGCTGTATATTGCTTTTACTATGTTTAGGTATGGAACTTGAATTCCTAATCTTTCCAAGGCTTTTAATATGAAGGGATGTTGAACTTTGTCAAATGCTTTCTCAGCATCTAGTGAGATGATCATGTTTTTTTGTTGTTGTTGTTGTTGTTTGTTTGAGTTTATTTATGTAGTGGATTACATTGATGGATTTTTGAATATTGAACCTTTCCTGCATTCCTGGGATAAAGTCTACTTGATAGTGATGGATGATCGCTTTGATGTGTTCTTGGATTCGGTTTGCTAGAATTTTATTGAGTATTTTTGCATCAATATTAATCAGAGAGATTGGTCTGTAGTTCTCTTTCTTTGTTGGGTCTTTGTGAGGCTTAGGTATGAGAGTAATTGTAGCTTCATAGAATGAATAGAGTATTGTTCCTTCTGTTTCTATTCTGTGAAATAGTTGGAAGAGAATTGGTATTAGGTCTTCTTGGAAGGTCTGATAGAATTCTGCACTAAAACCATCTGGCCCCGGATTTTTTTGGTGGGGAGATTTTTAATGACTTCTATTTTTTTGGGGGGGTTATGCGACTGTTTAGATGGTTTGTCTGCTCCTCGTTTAACTTTGGTACCTGGTATCTATCTAGAAAGCTGTCCATTTCATCCAGATTTTCCAATTTTGTTGAGTTTAGGCCTTTGTAATAGGATCTAACGATTTTTTAAATTTTCTCTGCTTCTGTTGTTATGTCTCCATTTTCAGTCCTGATTTTATTAATTTGAGTACTGTCTAGTACTAGCCGTTTGGTTAGTCTGGCTAGGGGTATGTCTATCTTGTTGATTTTCTCAAAGAACCAGCTCCTTGTTTTGTTGATATTTTGTATAGTTCTTTCTGTTTCAACATGGTTGATTTCAGCCCTGAGTTTGATTATTTCCTGTTGTCTACTATCTTGGGTATATTAGCTTCTTTTTGTTCTAACACTTTTAGGTGTGCTGTCAAGTTATTAATGTATGCTCTTTCCATTTTCTTTTTGTGGGCACTTAGAGCTATGATTTTTCCTCTTAGTACTGCTTTCATGGAGTCCCACAAATTTTGATATGATGTGTCCTCATTTTCATTTAAATCTAAAAAGTCTTTAATTTCTTTCTTTATTTTTTCCTTGACCAAGTTATCATTGAGTAGAGCATTGTTCATTTTCTATGTATATGTGGGCTTTCTGTTGTTTTTGTCCATGTCAAAGACGAGTTTTAGTCCATGGTGGTCTGATAGGGTACATGGGATTATTTCAATCTTTTTGTATCTGTTGAGGCCTGTTTTGTGACCAATTATATGCTCTATTTTGGAGAAGGTACCATGAGGTGCTGAGAAAAAGGTATATTCTTTTGTTTTAGGATGAAATGTTCTATTGATGTCAGTTAAGTCCAATTGCTTCATAACTTCCATTAGTTTCATTGTGTCTCAGTTTAGTTTCTGTTTACACTATCTGTCCATAGCTGAGAGTGGGGTGTTGAAATCTCCTACAATTATTGTGTGAGGTGCAATGTATGCTTTAAGTTTTAGTAAAGTTACTTTTATGTATATGGGTGCCCTTGCATTTGGAGCATAAATGTTCAGAATTGCAAGTTCCTCTTGGTACATTTTTCGTTTGATGAATATGAAGTGTACTTCTTTATCTTTTTTGATTACTTTTGGTTGAAAAAGAATTTTATTTGATATTAGAATCACTACTCTAGCTTGTTTCTTGGGGCCATTTGCTTGGAAGATTGTTTTCCAACCATTTAATCTAAGAAAGTTTCTGTCTTTTTCACAGAGGTGCATTTCCTGTATGCAGCAAAATGTTGGGTCCTGTTTATGTGTCCATTCTGATAGTCTATGTCTTTTTATTGGATAATTGAGTCCATTGATATTAAGAGATATTAAGGAAAAATGAATGTTGTTTCCTGTTATTTTTGTTATAGACAGTGGTGTTATGTTTGTATAGCTACCTTCTTTTAGGGTTTTTGGAAGATTACTTTCTTGTTTTTTTTAGGTTTTAGTTTCTCTTCTTGTGTTGGAGTTTTCCCACCAATTATCCTTTGAAGGGCTGGATTTGTGTTAAGTTATTGTGTAAATTTGGATTTGTCATGGAATATTTTGGTTTCTCCATCAATATTGATTGAGAGTTTTGCTGGGTAAAGTAGTCTGGGCTGGTATTTGTGTTCTCTTAGGGTCTGTATGAAATCAGTCCAGGATCTTCTGGCTTTTATAGTCTCTGGTGAGAAGTCTGGTGTAATTCTTGTGGGTCTGACTTTATATGTTTTTACTTCACCTTTTTCCCTTACTGCTTTTAGTATTTTTTCTTTGTTTTGTATATTTGATATTTTGATTATTATGTGACGGGAGGTATTTCTTTTCTGGTCTAGTGTATTTGGGGTTCTGTAGGCTTCTTGTATATTTAAGGATATCTCTTTCTTTAGGTTAGGGAAGTTTTCCTCTATAATTTTGTTGAAGATATTTACTGACCCTTTAAGTTGGGAGTCTTCACTCTCTATACCTATTATCCTTAGGTTTGGTCTTCTCATTGTGTCCTGGATTTCCTGGATATTTGAGTTAGGAGCTTTTTTCATTTTACATATTCTTTGAGAGTTGTGTCAATGTTTTCTATGGTATCTTTTGCACTTGAGATTCTTTCTTCTACCTCTTGTATTCTGTTGGTAATGCTTGCATCTGTGAACTTTGGTTTTTTTCTTAGGTTTTCTATCTCCAGGGTAGTCTCCTTTTGAGATTTCTTTATTGCTTCTACTTCCATTTTTAAATTCTGGACAGTTTTCTTTAATTCCTTCACCTGTTTGGTTGTGTTTTATTGCATTTCTTTAAGGGCTTCTACCTGTTTACCTGTGTTCTCCTCAAATACTTTGAGAGTGTTATTTATGACCATCTTAAAGTCCTCTAACATCATCATGAGAAGTGATTTTAATTCTGTGTCCTGCTGTTCCGGTGTGATGTGGTGTTCAGGGCTTGCTATTGTGGGAGAACTGGGTTCTGCTGATGCCAAGTAACTTTGGTTTCTGTTGTTTACGTTCCTACGCTTGCCTTTTGCCATTTGGTTAACTCCAGTGTTACCCTCTTTCAATGGTTCTGACTGGGGACTGTCTTTCCAGTTATCTTGCTTGTGCCAGAACTCCTCAGGGTCCAGATGTCTCTGTGTTCCTGTGATCCTGTGATCCTGAGCTCCTGTCTCCTCTAGGATGTCTCAGGGTAAGGTGTCTTCTTGAGAGTAGACCAACTAGGTGCTCGCTGCTCTGAGTGCAGTGGTTCCTCTAGAATGTCTCAGGATAAGGTGTCTGCTGCTCCTCTAGGAAGACTCTGGATATGGTGTTCCCTGCTCTGAGGTCGGTGGCCTCTGTAGGATGTCTCAGGATACAGTTTCCACAAGGGTGCAGGCCCGCTTAGTGTCTGCCTCTCTGAGGACACTGTGCTCTCTAGTGTGACTCCTGATGCAGTTTCCACAAGGGTATAGACCCACTGGATGCCTGCTTCCACCTACAGAATTCAGAGAGGGGCGAAAGGGGAGTGGAATTCCCATGGCCAGGGTTTTGGTACGGGGGGCGGGGGGGCGTCCTGAGAGCATCCTACTCCCAGCTGTGGCTCTGGTGTGTAGGGCAGTGCACAACTGGCCCTACCTGCCTCCCTGAGGACACTGGCCTCCCAGGGATGACTCAGGATAAAGTCTTTACAAGGGTGCAGACCACCCCCCCGGGTGTCTGCTCTCACTACTGGTATGGATTCGGAGAAGGGCAGAAGGGGAGTGGAGTTTTGCAGGGGTGGGGTTGGGTACCTGTGGGGGTGCCCTGTGAGCTTACTACTCCCAGCTGTGGGTATGGTGCATAGGGTGGTGTGCCACTGGCCTTACCTGCCTCTCTGAGGACACTGGCCTTCCAAGGATGTCTGAGAATACAGTCTCTCCAAGGGTGCAGACCCCCCTGGGTGTCTGCTCTCTCTACTGTGATAGATTCTGAGAGGGGCGGAAGGGGAGTGGAGTTCCACAGGGGCGAGGTTGGGTACCTGTGGGGGTGTCCTGCGAGCTTACTACTCCCAGCTGTGGGTCTGGTGCGTAGGGCAGTGCACCACTAGCCTTACCTGCCTCCCTGAGTACACTGGCCTCCCAGGGATGTCTGAGGATACAGTCTCCCCAAGGGTGCAGACCCTGCTGAGTGTCTGCTCCAGCTACTGGGATGAATCCAGAGAGCAAAATGCACTGTTTTTAATAGCTGAGTAGTACTCCATTGTGTCAATGTGCCACGTTTTCTGTATCCATTCCTCTGATGAAGGATATCTGGGTTCTTTTCAACTTTTGCCTATTATAAATAAGGCTGACATGAACATAGTGGAGAATGTGTCCTTGTTAAATGTTGGAGCATCTTTTGGGTATATGAAAAGGAGTGGTATAGCTGGGTCCTCAGATAATACTGTGTCCAATTTTCTGAGAAATCTCCAGACTGGTGATTTCCAGTGGAATTATACCAGCTTACAATCCCACCAACAATGGAGGAGTGTTCCTCTTTCTCCACATCTTCACCAACATCTGCTATCACCTGAGTTTTTGTTTTTAGTCATTCTTACTGGTATTATGTGGAATCTCACGATTGTTTTAATTTACATTTCCTTGGTGACTAAGGATGTTGAATATTTCTTTAGGTACTTTTTGACCATTTGAGCTTACTCAGTTGAGAATTCTTTGTTTATCTCTGAACCCCATTTTTTAATAGGGTTATTTGGTTTTATGGAGTCTAATTTCTTGAGTTCTTTGTATACATTGGATATTAGCCCTGTATCAGATGTAGCACATTTTCCCAATCTGGTGGTTGCCATTTTGTCCTATTGACAGTGTCCTTTGCCTTACAGAAGGTTTGCAATTTTATGAGGTCTTACTTGTTAATTCTTGATCTTAGAGCATAAGACTTTGGTGTTTTGTTCAGAAAATTTTCTTCTGGACCAATGTGTTTGAGGCTCTTCCTCACTTTCTTTTCTATTAGTTTCAGTGTATTTGGTTTAATGTGGAGGTCCTTGATGCATTTCGACTTGAGCTTTGTACAAGGAGATACAAGTGGATCAATTTGCATTCTTCTACAAGCTGACCTCCAGTTGAATCAGCACCATTTGTTGAAAATAGTGTCTTTTCTACAGGATGCTTTAGCTTCCTTGTCAAATATCAAGAGACCATAGGTATGTGAGTTCATTTCTGGCTCTTCAATTCTATTCTATTCAATTCATCTCCTGCCTGTTCCTGTATCAATATCATGCAGCTTTTTATCACTATTGCTCTGTAGTACAGCTTGTGATCAAGAACTGTGATTCCCCCAGAACTTCTTTTATTGTTGAGAATAGTTTTTGCTATCCTGTAATTTTTGTTATTCCAAATGAATTTGCAAAATTGCTCTTTTTAACTCTATGAATGTTGAATTTTGATGTTGAGATAGCATTGAATCTGTAGATTGCTTTCAGCAAGATGGCCATTTTTACTATATTAATCCTGAAAATTCATGAGCATGGGAGATCTCTTTGTCTTCTGATATTTTCAATTTCTCTCTTCATAGATTTGAAGTTCTTGTCCCGCAGATCTTTCATTTGCTTGGTTAGCATCACACCAAAGCATTTTATATTATTTGTGACTATTGTGAAGGGTATCATTTCCATAATCTCATTCTCAGCCTGTTTATCCTTAGAGTAGTTTAAGACTACTGATATTTGAGTTAATTTTATATTCAGCCACTTTTCTGCACTTGTTTATCAGATTTAGGTGTTCTTTGATGGAATTTTTGGGATCACTTCAGTATATGATCATATCATCTGCAAATAGTGATATTCTTCCTTTCCTGTGTGTATCCCTTTGACTTCCTTTTGTTGTCTAAGTGCTCTGGGTAGGACTTCAAGTACTATGTTGACTAGGTATAGAAAAAGTGGGCAGTCTTGTCTAGTCCTTGATTTTAGTGGGATTGCTTCAAGTTTCTCTCCATTTAGTTTGATTATGGCTACTGGTTTGCTTTATTTTGCTCTTACTATGTTTAGGTATGGGTCCTGAATTCCTGATGTTTTTAATCCTTGTAACATGAAAGGATGTTGAATTTTGTCAGATGCTTTTTCAGCATCTAATGCCATGATCATTTTTTCCTTTGAGTTTGTTTATGTAGTGCTGTATTATGTTGATGGATTTCCATGTATTGAACAATCCCTGGATGGCTGGGATGAAACCTACTCGATCTTGGTGAATGGCCATTTTTAATGTGCTCTTGGATTCTCTTTGTGAGAATTTTATTAAGTATTTTTGTATTAATGTTTATGACAAAAAATGGTCTGAAGTTCTCTTTCTTTGTTGAGTCTTTTTAATTTTTAGGTGTAACTGTAATTGTGGCTTCATAGAACAAATTGGGTAGTGTTGCATCTGTTTCTATTTTGTGGACTAGTTTGAAGAGTATAGGAATTAGTTCTTCTTTAAAGGTCTGATAGAATTCTGCACTAAAATCCTCTGGTCCTGTGCTTCTTTTGGTTGGTAAACTTTTAATGACTGCTTCTATTTTTTTAGGAGTCATGGGACTGTTTAGATGGTTTTTCTGATCCTAATTTAATTTAGGTTCCTGGTATCTAACTAGAAAACTGTCTATTTCATCCAGATTTTTCAATTTGTTTGAGTATAGGCTTTTGTTGTTGGAAGTGATGATTTTTTTGAATTTCCTTGGTTTCTATTGTTAAGTCTCCCTTTTCATTTCTGTTTTTGTTAATTTGGATACTGTCTCTGTGCCTTATGGTTAGTCTGGCTAAGGGTTTACCTGTCTTGTTGATTTTCTCAAAGAACCAGCTCCTGATTGTTTGTTTGTTTT
>JANHMN010000007.1:62187547-62276002 GCA_030674055.1 Rhabdomys pumilio
ATTATGAAAGAACCATTTTCCTATTATCTTGGACTTATATTTTCAAATAGTAAAGACTATTCATGCCAATTGTAAACAAAATCACAGAAATTGTAGACAACAATAGAAGATTTTCTTCTCTCATATTGCTGGGAAAGACCTTGTGCTGATCATATATAGCAATGATCAGCATTGGCCAGTGAACATATTTGAGGCAGCTCATTGCTCTATGTGAAGGAACTTTCTCTTAAAATTAATTAATAAATGGAGCTATTTGTTTTTAGAATCTATATTTTCCTCTGTTAGTTTAATATCTGCAAGCTTGAACTTAAAAGTTTACATTGCTATTCAAACTGAGCATTTTAGGTGTTGAGATATAAATTTAAGGAAGTTGATAAAAACATCATATTAAACTTTTTCAATGTGCAATGTAACCTTTATTTAAGAAAAAAAAGGTTTTTATCGACATCAATTTGAATAAATCTAAAGGGCTTAATGTGTATAGTGCTCTGACTAAGGCCACCAAACTTCACTTTAACCTTAAAACATGACAGACATGCTTTTTATTGCAGCTGGTTGCCTTCAGCCTAAGCAATGTCAGTTTTCAAATATCCTGCTTGGTGATGGGTTACCCAAAAGTTTTGAGTGGCTTTGGTAAGACCATAGCATAGCTGAATCCAAAAGTTCAGTCACCATTTGAATAGGAATGAATGATTACAACAAAAGTCATTTGGCTATTTTGATATTTTTTCCTTTTGGTTTGGTAAGAGAACAGAAGCTTGAATGTGTAAGCTGCTACTTGTTCCTAATAATGTTTAAAAAATATGGAAATATCTTTCTGTGCTATAAACATGAAACTTATATTCTAATGAGGATAACTCATCTGCCCTCTCTCCCTCTTTCCTTCTCTCTCTCTCTCTCTCTCTCTCTCTCTCTCTCTCTCTCTCTCTTTCTCTCTCTGTATATGTCTCTCTCTGTCTCTTTCTCTCTATATATATAATATATATAAATATTATATATATGTGTGTGTGTTTATTATGCATGTGTATGTGTATAAGTATGTACAAAAATGTACTGTATATAATGTGATAAATATAAAGTAAGATACTGTGTATATGTTATATATAATTACTTTCTTAGTTACTTTCCTATTGCTGTGACAAAACCACATGACCATGTTAAGTTATTAAAGAGCTTTTTTTGGGGCTTTACAATTTCAGAAGCTGAATACATGACCACTATGGAGGAAAGACTAGCAGAAAGGAGGCAAGTAGGGCACGGCATAGCACTGAGGATGTAACTAAGAATTTACATGTTCAGACACGACCAAAGGCAGACTATGGGGATCTAACTGGGAATAAAATGGTCTGGGTTTTTGAAACAATACCCACCTGCACTGACACAACTTCTTGAACATGGCCACAAATCTTAACTCTCTCCAAATACTTTCATGAACTGGAGGGTAAGTATTCAAGCATCTGAGCCTATTGGGTGCATTTTTATTCTATCACTACAACACAATGTATACATATTGTAGTTTATAATATATATTACACAGTATATAGTATATGTTATAGGTATACATGTATACAAGGAATGTAAAAATCTGTGAGTCTCACTGGTCCTATTAGAGGCAAAAAAAGGAAAGTTCCCACAAATGATATTTTCACTTTGGGTTTTCAAAAAACAAACAAACAAACAAACAAACAAACAAAATAAAACAAAAACAGAGCAATAAGAGAAAGTCCTAAGAGTTTGTATACTAAAAGCTGTGGGACAGGTCCTTATGTCATTACTGTTTAGAGTTCCATCAAGCTGAAAGACTGCACAGCAATAATGAATACTGGGGGAGATTCATTCGAAATTCATTTGGATGTTTTAGAAGCTATTGAATCATGATGTTAGAGGAGCAGTATGTTGTGGAAAAGATGACAGTCCCTACAAAAGTTCCTAGCACAGTGCTCCTGGAAGATTAAGAAAGCCATGGCTCTAAAGGTTTAATATTACTCAAAACATTTAGAACTTCCTTTCAACTTCTTAAAAATTTATAGTTTGTGAAATCAGGTTAGAAATTGACTCTGCTGGTCTTTCATGCTGGCAAAAGAATCCTCAGTGGAGTTTGCATACCATGGCTCTCTGGGCTTCTTCCGCCACACGCCACAGCCATCCTGACTAATAATTATCAGGGATCTGTCATCCTAAGAGAGAGGATTGGATACATGCGTAGACAGTGATTTATTTCTTAATCATCATCCTAGTTTTTTCTAATGTTTCATATATTTTTGGAATTACAAAGCTATGATTCATACAAAGCATAATTCATTAAACTTTTGAATTTTGGGGAAGTTACTATGCTATGATTTCTTAACATTGGTCAATATTGGAAGTTTTTGAACAATAAGAGACATTAGATTCATTTACTATTGATCTCAATTTTTTAAACACTGCCTCACACAATAAATAATTTATCTGATATCTTTGTAGATTTGAGTTTGTATTAACTAGACACTTGATACAAATAAAATTATACAATATGTGTTTTGTGACTTTTTTTCATTGTACAAAAGAAATCTTAGGTATCCATATGGTAACATGTTAACTACAGAGATTACATGATAATGGCATATAAAGTAGGTTCACTCTTTGCAAGGAACAAGTTAGTACATTAATGTGCAATGTTCATTTTGAAAAAGGTTTATATGAGAGCATAGGGTACTGCTACAGTGCTTTACTTTAGTAATTTCTGAAATAAAAATTAAGTTTCTCTGGCTGTCAAAGTATCACGTACATTTGAAGATTTTAAGTTTGTGCTAAAATCTAGCGTCTAATATCCTGTTGCCTATTTAACTTTACAGAGTAAAACAGAAACGATTCATAAACAATGTGAAATTATTCAATCTAAAAAATCACAATTTAATATTTACTTTAATCTCTTTTATTCCTTCTAGATTAAAATAACAATTTTCATCATGGAAGCTTTGTACTTCTTGTAAAATTATATATTACTATTATACACTTTTTGATGAATTCAAAGAGAATTTTGTTCTTAATTTTCTTTTCTTATTGATCATGGTTACTAAATAAAGATATAGTTAATATTTTTATTCTGATCTACGATAGAAAAACTGTTTCATGTTTGTTAGTTTCAATAATATCTTTAGATTACTTAGATTACAAAAAGGGTTACGTCTGTGAAGAAACAGCTCTTTTCATTTCTTGAGAAATTATATGTAGCTTACGCATTTTTCTTGTTGGATTACATTGATTAGGTTTTTCTGGTACCTTTAATGTTAACAGAAAGAATGAGAATCTTTGAAGTGGAATCAGTTTCATTCAGAAAACACATGTTTACATTCTTTAGCCCAGTCCTCACTGAAAGTGTTTGATTCCTTCAATGTAGGCAAAGTTGATTGAGTACATGAAAGTGTAAACAAGCTTTAGGTGTGATGGAAATAATAATTTCAGAACAAGGTTTCACTCAGCTAGTTTAACAGAGGTAGGCATATCTCAGAATTCTTTTACAGAACTAAAAGAAAATATGTTTGCTGTTTTTAAGAATTAAGGATTTTGTATCATAGGATAATAAAAAGGGAACCTGGAATAAATAACTGAATGGATATGTAAAAATAAAAAGTGGGCCTTTGATCTGCGTGAGCTAAGTTAGCAGAAAGAACTGAACTGTCTCAAGATCTCTGGAGAGCAAAAGCAACTCTTCAAGAATTTTTTTCTCTAACAGGATTTCTAACTTGGTTGATCAAATAATAATTTATAACAGCTTTGCTGACTTTGGACAGAAAACCAATGAGCTATCCAGATAGCTTTTAGAATTTTTACTAACAGAGAGAGCTGTCTCAACTAGAAAGTTTTTATAATAGCAAGAGAGCACGTACACACACACACACACACACACACACACACATACACACACAAACACACACATACACACACACACACATGCACAGAGAGAGAAAGAGAAAAAGAGAGAGAGACTTTTTGTCTTTGTATAGGCTATTCATTTTTTATATTTTATTAACTTTATATTTTAATTTATTATTGACATGTTACTATTTAAATATTTAAATTTCTTTATGTTACTATAAAGAAAATTTGCTATTTTCTTTCTGTAGTTCCAGTATCACATATTATTTTATTATTCTTACCTTCTCATTTGTGATATTAATTTTTTTGTTATGGATCTGGTGCAATGGACTGAGGTGCATATTTTACATACCAAAGCACACTTGGCTGTCACTTTCTCCTAGCATCCCTCAGATCCTATCTGGCTTACCCTGCCCCAACCCTGAACTTTCCAGCCCAGGGATTGGGATGCCCTTCTTCCAGAAACTCCTCCCTATATAATCCAGACAATTTTGTCTCTTTCATTTCTTCTCATCATCTTTCTCTACAATCTTACCCTTTTCTCTCTTTCTCTCCCTCTCTCTCTCTCTCCTCCTCTTCCTCATGGAGACTTCTCTGGCCTGGGTCTTTGGAGCCAGTAAACTCACCCAACCAAGAGCAGCTTCCCAATAAACCTGCCTTTAATGTAATCTAATATGGTTTAAATTATAATCTAATAGACTCATTTCATTGGCAACAGAGAATAATGACTTATGAATATGTTTTAGTGTGAAATGTCACTATATTCTTTTTATTTTCTGAAGAGATGCTGAGGGCATTATACAACACATTTCATCCCAATAACACAATGTAGTTCTAATCAATGAGAAATCTCTGATACTGCTTCACAGTTTTCCTTCATGTATTAGAACCCCAACAACAAATTTATATCACTTTTGTTGTTTCTAGTATCATTTAATTTTCTAAGAGTAGCTGCTCTTGTGACAAGTTCAGATACTTCACTAATTTTTTCATTTCTAATAGTATCAATCTTTGTCTTTTTTTTTTAAGATTATTTGGACATACAATAAATTATCTTTTAGGGTACAATTGCATAATGCTGAACTTCCTGAGAACTGAGAAGACAGCTGCATTCCAAAGTCATCCTGAGTGTGATGCTACATTTGTTGTTCCACTCAAGTATTATTATTATTATTATTATTATTATTATTATTATTATTATTATTTGCTTTGGCTTACACAGTTTTGCTTTTCTATTTGTAATGGTTGGTTGCTTTGGATCTATGCACCTTGATATTGTTATACTTTCTGGAAATACAAGTCAATGTATTTTGAATCAAACGTAATATATTTTGGCCATTGTTTTCCCCAGAATTTCCCTAAACATTCTTTTCTCTCATGTTGTAAAATACCAATTATATGCTTACTGGCATATTTGATGCCTGGTACAGATTTTTAAGACTTTATTATTCTCTTATTTCATACCTCAAAAATTTCGTTCAACTTTTATTTACTCACTTCTGTAGCTTTTTTCTACATCTCCTTTTCCAAGTGACTAATGTCTATTCTCCTTGATCGTATGTTTCATTTAGAGCATAGAGCACGTTTTTATTGTAGATAAATATAGTAGATGCTCAAATCATTTTTATTTCTAATTCTTAATTTATATGCTTGTACTGGTAAACTCTACTTTCATGATCTTTGATAGGTGTGATGTTAGCAGTTATAGCTTGTTGAGTTATTGAATGAAGGACTTGGGAACTAATTTTGGGAGTACGGTCTTAATTTGCTGTAGAGAGAAGCTTTCTGGATAAAAGGTGATAACTAAATATCAGTTTAATACTTAAAAGTGAATGCTTATACATAAAATACTTTAAATGATGCTGTGATACATCATATAACAATGGTCCCCCATACAAACTACAGAGTAACAACAACAACAACAAAATAAAAAACCAATAACAAGCATAAGAAACCTCCTTTTGAGTGATCACCCAGGGTAGACTACGTGATTTCTAAAACACTATAAACTGTTGCTATGTCTCACAGGTTGAAGGTAAGTCCCTTTTTCTAAATGCATTACACACTTAGGACACAGAACTTAAATTATTAGAGCTGGATCTAACCTGACATCCTTTTTGTCTTCTAGTTACAAATGTACTAGAAAATGTGAGGCACACAGCCAAGGAAGGGAAGCAATTCTCTCCCAGACAGACACATATGGACCACAATAATGACTAGCTTGACAACATCTCAATAAAGGTGCAATAGTGGCTTTCATGTGTTTCTGATACCCAAAAGTTATCTAAGTGGACTTAAGGCTCATTCAACTTGAGAGGAAACATGTTAGGTATTTGAAACCTAGGTAACTACTTGAGGAGAGTGAAGTCAATGATACTACAAGTGAAACTACTATTTTGAAGAATTTTACCCATCACTTACGTCAAATTCAGTAGTTGTACCTTAAGGGTATTGTTTTTACCTTATCTTTGGAACATGAACTTCAGAACATGAATTTCAGGAGTATATATTCCTAAAATCATATATGTCTTAGTAAAATCCTTGTTTTACTTTATTTTTTGGTTAAACCCAGGACCTTTTCATATATGCAAGGCTGTATTACACTCTGACTCATTAAAACTTCTTAATAATGAATAATTGTTATAGAAAATCATAATTGTGGTCTCCCTAATTATTTGTGCCTCTATTCAATCAGAATAGAGATATGCAAATACCCTATTATGCAGACATTCAGTGCCTACATCAATGTTTGTCCAGAATTAGCATAGTTTGTCTGTGATGGAAACTCATCATAAAGATAATTTCGATTCACTTACATTCATTTAAAGTTGGAAAGTTTAGATCCATTTGATTTCACACACAAATTACTTTAAACCACTTAATTATAGAAATATGCATGTAAAATAATTTTTTATTAACATTTTATAATGTGGATATAAAAACTTAAAGTTTATTTTATGTATATATGTGCTAAGGAATAAATTCTACTTTACGCTTATATTTCATGCCATTATTTTCATAAATATGCACTTTATTAAGGAACCCTTTTTCAGTGCTAGAGAGATGGCTCAGTGGTTCAAAGTACTGTTCTTCCAAAGGAACTGAGACTGGCACCAGTACTCAGAATGGGAAGCTCCCACTTGACTGTGACTCTAGTTCCAGGTGATCTAACACACCCTATTGGTCTCTCTGGGCACACCCCTTATGTGCACTCACACACATACACACACACACTCCCAAAGAGAGGGTAAGAGATAGGCAGAGACAGAGAATGAGAGAGACAGAAACAGAGACAGAGAGACAAAGAAAGAAAAACGAAACAAAACAACAACAACAACAACAAAAAAAAAAAACCCCAAAGAACAAAATCTGTTTCTCTGTTCTGGAGTTAATATTGAGAGTCATCCTGAAAAGTCTTTGTTATGTACTTGTTTTGTCTGAAGATACAAATCATTACAAAAGCTACAGTTGTCTTCATGAAAAACAAGCAGGAATTAGTTTTTAAAACTGCAGACTTAAACTCACAGCAAGAAAGTTATTGTTTTTCCCACTAAAGTGAAGATTGATTTTATCCTAGTAGGGTGTAAAAGTAGGATTGTAAGGAATTTAAGTATTATCTACCAGATGTTGACTCCACTAAGCTATCGTTTGAGCTTATGTTAGGGGCTTTTGATCACAGTTTTCTGGAAGTAAACAAATGGCACAGCAACTCTACCTCTAATTCCAAAAGATAAGCTTCTGTCCCAGGGAAGCCAGAACAGGCAGCAGTGTGAGAGTTTGGGGAAGAAACTCCAATTTCCCTGCACCATTAAGAAGCAGCATGAAGATAAGAAGCCAAGGTACACACTTTATATTACAAGGCCTTGCCAAAGAGCTTCCTGTTTTCCCTTAGTTGTAGACATGTTTCAGTGGTCATCAGTTTACAAGTTTAGTCTCAGCTTATTATTAATTTATCTATAGCCATTGTGGAAATAGAGATATGACATGGTAGATATCAGGAGCATTACAGGGACATTACAGGGGTATTATAGGGGCAGCATAAAAGCATGAAATCCTAGGCTTCCTATGCCTTGACTTTCTGCAATCAGTTCAATTCCTGCTTTATTTAGATGCCATATAATTATAGCAAAAAATAGAAGGCTTAATCTGAAATTAAACTTAAGCATGTATGTAAATTCAGACCCTCAGGTATTTTGAAGAGCTTTGGAATACAAATTGATGCATTTTAATTCTGTTGCTACAAATGTCCCCTTCTTTGAGCTCTGCTGATATATATCTCAGCTAGAGGGCCTGAGAGAGATCCCAGCTCTTCTAACAACCAATCATGCAAACTTAAGCAAATGAAATAGCTTATTCCTTCTACTTATCTCTGTAACGTGGAAATGAAAGCAGTCTCTACTTTCCATACCTGCCTGCTCTGAGAAGCAAACTCTTCAGAGTTGTGTCTAGTAGTCTAATTTGCAGTTGTTAATCTAATTATCAATGAGGAGCTGGCAGTCAGAGCTGCTTTGGGTGAAACCTGAGGCTGAGAACCAAGCTGTTGGTAGGTCACTATCTACTTGCTGGACATGTCTACATTCTAAGTCATTTTGACAGACCTTTTAAGGGGAAACACTGTTTCACATACAATAGAATGATTTTTTT
This sequence comes from Rhabdomys pumilio, assembly GCA_030674055.1. Taxonomy (NCBI): domain Eukaryota; kingdom Metazoa; phylum Chordata; class Mammalia; order Rodentia; family Muridae; genus Rhabdomys; species Rhabdomys pumilio. Next base: position 62,196,050 of record JANHMN010000007.1, read on the forward strand.
GAGTTGCCCATAGCAACACTGTTAGTTCTCTCATTAAATCTCCAGTTAATGGTTCAAAAGAATCATTGGGAAATAAATCAGAATAAACAATCAGATTTTTACAACATCATGTTTTTAAAAAGGCATCTAAGGTCTACATCTCTTTTAGCCAAAAGAAAATAGAAACAAACATAATATTTGGAAAGAACTGTGTAGATTTTGTAAGAATAGTGTTCTGTTCCTCTGCCAGAGTATTCAGTAACTATGGTGGCAATTCAAAGTACATCTCTTATTCCAAGTGAATTATAGATAGCTTATGTTTCAAACAAGTAAGACTGAGCATGGCTTGGAAAAGCACTGAGCTTTCCTTTATTGATGTGAAAACAGTTTCACAGAGTTTATATTTTCTAACAAGAGAAAATTAAAAAGCTATTTGCACATAAATTGATGAATCATTACATAGGTGTTTTACAGAAAAGTGGAGAATTCTCCAGTCTAGTTCTTAGTCAGTATCTTATAGCATTCTTAGCTTTTTCATTAATAAAAAACAGTGTTCTGTTTGGTAATACATGTTAAAAGAATTTACCCGAGAATCACAAGAATGTTGGATCATAGAAATAAGCAAAAAATGACTATCAAGGGTTGAGGAATTTAAAGATAGATCAAGATGATTTGACTTTGGATCTGATTCAAACTTGCCACAACCATGGTTTGGTTTATGTGTCAATCAGCCTTGTAGATGCTTTCACAGTTGAGTTTGTTTGTTAGTCTGTTTGGTGGGTGGAAAGATCAGTTCGTAGTAGACAGCTTTTATGAAAATAGGAAACCATTCCGAGCTACTGAGTAGCTGTTTCTGCACCTGACTTTCCACCTCGTATGATTCTACCCCAAAAAGTCATGATCCAGCCTGACTGTCCACAGAAGACAAGACACACCTGCTCTGGGCTAAGAACTAATGGATGTCTTATATGTATTTGACAATAATTCTATCAAATTATTTTTATTAATGTGATGTACTAGAGGTGCAAATGAAGCTATAAACATTTCTTATCCAAAATGGGAAATTGAGACAGGTTAGAATGTCATCTGGAACAAGAATTAATGTCTGTGGATAATTAATATCTGTGGATAATTCTTCCTACAGGAGCACAGATACACTAAAAGTAAAATTTCCTCCTCTTTTTGACCAAACATCAAAGCTGCTAAACGATCTTTCTGATCTCAGATATTACAAGCCTATTTTTGGACAGTGTTTCTTGTATTATACCTTCTTAGAAACTTAGTTGGTATAAATAATCATATCTGCTCTGTAATAACTAATAAATTTAAAAGGATGCTTTGTACTTTGATTTTTCAGTGCTGTAATCCTAGGATTACATGACTCAGCTTTATGATATAATTATTCTTTCCTCCTGCATCTCTTTCCTTTGACTTTCTCCTGATTACAATATTCCATAGGATTATAGCTAAATATAAAAAAGAATGTGATTTGTCAAATTTATTGCAATTATTTACTTCATATAGTTGGTTTTACTTTACAATGAAAACATGGGACAGAAACTGAAGGAGGAGCCATCAGGAGACCATTCCACCTGGACATCCATCCCATGTACTGTCACCTAAGCTAGACGTTGATGTAGAAGACTGAAAATGCATGCTTTCAAGAACATATTATAGCTATCTCCTTAGAGATCTGCCAGAGACTGACACATTCAGAGGACAATGCTCACAGCTAACCACTGATATGATCAAGGGTTTCCCAATGGAAAAGTTAGAGAAGACTGAGGGAGCAGAAAGGGTTTATGACCCCAAGAGGAAAGCAACAATACCAAACAATCCAGAGCCCCCCAGGGTCTGAACCACCAGCCCGGGAGCACATAGGGAGGGACCTACGACTCTAGTGGTATATGTAGGGGAGGACGGCCTTGTTGGGCATGGGTGGGAGAGGAGATTCTTGGTCCCATGAAAAATCAACACAGAAGGGGGGGAGTGTGAGGGTGAGGAGGGGGTAGTGGGGGTTGGGGTGGGTGCGGGCACAGCCTCATAGGAGGGATATAAGGAGGGGGGATGGGATAAGGGGTTCCTGGGTGGTGGGGGAAATGGGATAAGAGGATAAAAATTGAAACATAAATATTATAACCAACTACATAAAAGGGGGGAAAAAGTTGTTAGAACCAACATCTTTAAAAAAAAAATGTCAGCCCTCTAGGAAAAAAAAATTTTTTTTCTTGATACTAAAACTTGTCCAGAGAATTGTATATTGCAGAATGCACACCCTTGGTGTATCTACTCATCAAGCAAAACGAGCGGACCTATTAAAATCTCCGGTGACTGGGAGTTCCATCTGAATGCAGTGAGGACACAGTGTCGGAGGCTTATCAATTTGCTCTTCCCCCCACCCCTCTTCTGATTTCTCGATGGATGCCTGTAATCAGCTTGAAGAAGTTAAAGAAGAAAAAATTAAATAGCGCCCCTATTCCCTGGGCTTGGGGACTAAGGTGGTTAATATGGGCTGTCTCTCTGGGGAACAATGAAAACATGAAATTAAAATAAAATGCATGAAATATATGTGATCTGCATGTATCTATACAGTATTTATAATTTCGTATTTCTTGTGAATATGACTATTCTCGGCTAAGATATAAAATTTTGATGCACAATAGCAATATTAAAAATGATTGTTGAATGCATAAACATTCAATTATCTGACTTTTTGAAATGTTCTGATATGTTCAATCTAAATGTTGACTGTTTAAACACAGTTTGCAACATTAAAATTTTATGAATAACATAAATAACTTTTCTTCAGGTCACTTCTGTCTTTGTACTATATTCTGATCAATATAATACAATTTCCTGTATTCATAGGAAAATAAAAAATTAAAACATTTTAGTGATATTTTTGTGAATATGGATTACTCTGTATAACCAATTTTCATTTCAGAAACCATGTTATTTCATGTTTACTTATTAGTTTAGAGTAGTCTACTCCATGATAAAGTTGGTTTACAGTACATGGTAGTAATATGCGCATTCTGTGGTAGTGTTACTGAGTAGACAATCATATTGGCATGCATCTAAGAAATGAAGTTGACCATATAGAAGTCTCTGAGTGTTTTAACAAAGTAATTGTTATTGAAAACCTCAGTTCTGGTATATTTATCACAACATAAAAGTATATTCTTTTCTTTCTAGTGGGGTGAGGCTTCCTATGTTAGCTCATAGCCCCTTGCTCACATTAGCTGTTGAATGCATTTAGATTCTGTCTAACCAGAAGAAAGTACACTCTTCCTCTATGTTTGTTCCTTGTGGAGTCCGAAGGAATGGAAAATTTCTTTTTTTCAATTATGTGGCAAGCAGATTGCTGAAGAGCATCTGAAAATCAATCACAGTACAAGGCACACGGAGAGAGCCTGTTATCTTCCAAGATTGCAATTCAAGGGTTGAGAATTCCATTTTGTATCAGCCAGAAAGTTTGGGTGAACTAAGTATCTTTTAAAGTTTATAGGTTCAAATAAAAGTGCACCTTCAGGAGGATCCTAGCACATGAAGCAGGACACAACAACCTTTTCTATGTTTAGATTTTGTGATTATTTTAATGAAATGAGACTCTCTAATAGAAATACAAAAAATTTTCAGAAGCACCATATTACAAAAACTAATTACACATATTTTATACAGTAGTAAGGTAGGAGAAAGTAACACAGACACTGAATGCCACAGCATAGATATATTTCTAACTATTGAGACACTGAGACAACATTGAGGAACTTTCAAGAATGTAAGAAACTCAAGAATGAATGCAAATGATACTGTTTTTCTTTGAGAAACCTTTGCAATTGGTTCTAACTTTGGATAAGTAGGCCAGATAATGTCTTTGTATGTGGTTATTTCTGCCACTCTGACTCTGGTAAATATATGAGATATATACATCTAATGTTTTTCTATATGTAAAATGAAAAGAAATGTAGAAATGAATAGTTCTTTTAAAATAAACTATGCTAGTTTATATCAACAATGTCCTTAGTAAGCAGAGTGAGGTTCACATTTGAGCTATTTCCATGAGTTGAAAGGCTTGCTTTTTCCTCTCCCATCACTTCTTTTGTGTCTGTTTTAATCACTATGGAGAAAACCATTTAATGCAATGTCTCTGTTGAATCAACCAACATAGGGAAAAAAACAACCAAAAAAAAAAAAAAAAGCAAACAAAGAAGCATTCTAGAAGAAGAAACTCTATTTTTCCAACCTAGACACATCAACTGTTTAAATAAATTTCTACCTAGACACATTTATAGATAATAAATGTCCTCCTTGAAGCAATCATGTGAAAATGAATGATGAATGTATTACATATATAAGAACATGTTTTCTAGTATTGTTTCTTTCTTGACATATTATACCTAACTTGGGAGGAAGGATTTTAATTTTTGTTTTTTGTTTTTTGTTTTGCTTGTTTGATTTTTTTGTTTTGTTTTTTTGTTTGTTTGTTTGTTTGTTTTTACAAGAACCTAGAACACTAGAACTTTAAAGTAGGCAAGACTAGCAGAGAGAAAATATCTGATATCCTGAGTGTGGTAACTGGTCCTGGGCATGTAGACCATGATGCTTTCTATGCTCTAATCTATTAGCTATAAGAAAAATTATTTAAGACCCTGTAACATTAATTTGTTAAGAGGCATCATGGGACACATGTGTGTGAATTCTGTTGGTAGTCAAAAATGTTGTTCATTGCTGTAAAGAAATAATGGGACTGAAGACATGGCTCAGCTACAGGGGATCTGCCTAGTAGAAGGTCTCCCCATAAATAAGTCCCCACCAACAATTCGACAACCCCCAAACCATCCTGGACTAAGCCCACTAACACTAATAAATAAACCTTATTTCTTTTGAAGCAGTTGTGTCAGGTTTTTGTTACTGTAAAAGGAAATTAAGAATTGGAAGGCTTTTGCCTTGGCAGCTACATAATAGAAAGGGTAGTTATGTTAGGCAACATATTGTTATATTAGGTCACCCAAACAATGTCTCTAAGTTTAAGGGATGAGAAAAAATTTTATCGAGCCTCAAGATAATCAAAGCTGTAATGGAAGAAAATGGTGTCAGAATTTAATAAAGTCTTTAACTTTCAACACTTAAGGTGCTTTTAACACATAAGTATTTAGCTGGGGCATTTTTTTTTCTTGAAATAATTACTTCATTTTGGAACTCTGAGAAAGAACCAGTTCCACAGTAGATATAACAGTGCCTCTTTTTGGCCCATTTCCTACATGATGTTTCATGGAGAGTTTTTAGCTATGCATGTTTTCACTCTGGTTTGAATTATGATTATAGCTCTTGAAAAGGACATTCAAATCTCACTGACAATGACATGACAGGTGTATAGTCCTTGTTTCCTACAATAGACCAGAAACAATGATACTAGTAAATTTTACATAATATTTAAAAATAATGTATGAATACTAGCTATAAATAAATAGACTCACTAAACCATAGAAATTAGTGCCATTTAGAACATTCTTGCTTCTTGATATTCATGCCCTTCAAGGAGGGTTTTTACTTGTTTTCATACCATAGAAGCCACTAAGCAGTAACGTTAAACTTGATGTTTACAGTAATAGCTCATCTACTTTATTCTTGTAGTGAGGTTTACTTAAAATTGAAAAAAGACTATATATATGAAAGCTATGACTCTAGACTTGCCTTAATCTTTAACTCAAATCTCAGGGATATGTATCACTAAATAATGAATGGAAGGTATCTTGTATCTTAGAGATAATCATTACCTTATAAATTACTATAGCTTATACTCTCAAATATCCATCATTATTGGCAGTCAGGGATACAGTGAAAGTTCAAGATATTCACATCCAAAATAAATATTCATCCAAAATAAGTCATTCAAAATTTATCCATCATTATGGTTCTCAAATATTTTGTGAAATTTGTTTTTGCACACACAAGGCCTCAATCCTGTGTCTTTCATTTCTTTCAGAAGTTCGTTAACCATAATAATGGATATCCAAGGGTCCTGAAGAATTTTTAGCACAGAGGGCTTCCTTCTGCCCTGCATAGACTGCAGTGTCTGTTAAATGCCAATCAATATGGAGAAAATCATATTCACTCCTAGTAGATTATTTTCCTGTTGACATGACTCAGAGTTGACAGGAAATAGCTTAAAAGAGATGATGGGAGGTTGGTTGTTTGTAGTCTGAGGGGACAGGGTTCCTAATGACAGGAAAATTATGGTAGCAGAAGGTGACTGGGTGTTTTATGTTTACAGACTAGAAGTGCAGAGAAAGTAGAAAGTTGGGTCAAGCAGCAAAACCTCAACTTTTACCTCCTCTGTCCCACTTCTTCAGTCAGGCTCAGGCAATTCTGATTTCTACAGGTTTGAAGAATAACACAAGCCTTTGGGAATGAAATGTTTTAACATGAGATCCTGCAATTAACATTCCACATTCAATACATAATAATAGGGCAACTAGATATAACATGTATTAACAGAGTATCAGGTTAGAATATGTCCTAAAGAAAACTATGGAAAAATATTTTCCTATATCCCAATAAAGACAAGAACATTGAACTTCCCTTCAGAAAAAGTGGAGAAAAGTAAATAATAAGACCAAACACCACACACACACACACACACACACACACACACACACACACACACACGCTATATCTAGTGAAAATGTCCTTTAAAGGTAAATAAATATGAGAAACTTCTGAAACTGAGAAAATTTACTGTGAGTACAAAGTAACATTATATTGAATAATCATTGCATATGAATGACTGCAATACTTGAAGTCAATGCAATAAATAACACAAGGCAATAAGAACAGTTGTAAAGTTCCTATGCTGCGTGGAACCAATAAAATGATATTTGAAAATACTCAGGGACACAGAATATATAATTAGAATTCTGAGAGGTCACTAACCTTTTTAAAAGCATACCATGAAGAGAAGGAAAAAGTCATATATAAAAAAACCCTCAAATACAAGCAGATAGTGTAAAAATAAGAAAATGAATAAGGTATAATATAAAATGTCTATGAACATGCTATACAGCAATTGACTAATGAATAATTTATTGATGGTAGATAGTAGCTAAACTATAGATATCAAGAAAAAAGTGTTAATAGAGAAAAAGACATTAAAACCTACTATAAGAAGAATTTTTACAAGAAACTCATACTAAATATAAACAAAAAGACTAGTATATAGAAAAGAAAGGAAATTTACACCATGTTAATACTAATAAATGTAAAATGATTTTACTGTATAAATTCAAATGAATAGTGTTAAAACTCAGCAGGGATATGAACAGGATGTTACACAATGATGAAATTGTCAAAATTCAAGGATTACATATGGCCCAAATGATTGTGGTGAAATGACAAAAAATTGAGGTGCAAAAATTGAGGCAAATTATATTAAATGAAAGCAAAATATACAACTTGACCATTCTAAAAGACAAGAGAAGTCTTTTTCAGTTACTATACTCTTACATTTTAAATTGATAGTGGCTCCTTCTGTTCTCAGTGTTGGTTAAGAACCCCAAATTATGTATTCACATACAAAAATCTTATTACAGACATTTAGATGAACATATGATCTCTTTAGAAATAATTTAATACTTAAATATGGGACAACTAACTTTCCTCCATGTTAGTTAGCTTTCACAGTGCTAAATGTTGCTATGCTTCCTGATATGAAACGAAAGTCATCATCGATCTTACCCATTGAAGGAGTCTGTGTGCTCAGTCATAAAAGGCACATACATGTCATTCCCTCTAAAGCTCAGGAAGCATCATAGAAGAAGGGACAGAAGGGATGCACGAAGCAGTGAATGGAGAAGGATGCAATGTAAAGTTGTTTTCAGGAAATGACATGGCCATTGTGCTCATGAACTCACAGTAGCTGTGGTACCCACACAATACCTATACAAAATTTGATCTGTCAACATTCTGCCATGGATAGGGAAGAATTCATGAGACTCTGTTCCTCCTTGAGTAGTTAATTATTGGTTGTTGTGGGACAGATACGCATTTTCTTCAATGATGTAGCCACTGGCAAGTTGCTAATGCTCCAGTAAACAAATACTCCTCTGCTCATGTTCATACAGACAATCCTATTTAAAATTTGGGGGCCACAAAAAGGCAAAAAAATACACTAAGTAAGAGAAGAAATACCAGAAAAAAATTCAGTTGGAGAGACACAAGAAGAGATAATGGTAGGTAATTATGATATATACATATATAGTAATATAGATTCATATTCATATATATATGTATATATATGTATACTGTCAAATAATTAATTACAAAGCAAATTTATGTTCAAATAGACATTAATTCAAAGAAGATAAACAAATAAAAGTAGGAAAACAAAACCATGATCAACTTCACCAATCACATAAAAATGGTAAAACAAAATCATCAAAATAAATATCTCATACTCATAAAGATGTCATTTATAGAACAAGACAAAATAAAAATCCAAATATAAGTGCTGTCCATGGTAGGGGAAATTATGAACTGCTGTTGGCTGTATAAATTATTTTGGCAGGCATAGATTTAATAAACTAAAACTGGAATTATTATATTAATCAGTGATGTCACTTCTTTGTATATAATAAAATGATTTGAAAGCAAACTTTTGGAATGAAAATTTACACCTATGTTTTATGTGAGTATTCATAGTAATCAAGTGGAGGAAGCCTATTAAGTTCTTTTTTTTTTTTCATTGATTCTATAAAATGCTTTTGTAAAGCAATTTAAAGGAGGATTTGTTTTAGCTCATAGTTTGAGAAGACACAGTCTGTTCTGTCAGAAAGGAAGGATCATGAAACAATTGGTCACATGACAGTCACAGTTAGAGAGGAAAGAACAATGAATGCTTGTGTTCAGTTTTCTTTCTTGTTCTGTTTGGTTTTCTTACCTGCCTTCTCTCTCTCTCTCTCTCTCTCTCTCTCTCTCTCTCTCTCTCTCCCTCTCTCTTTCTGTCTCTCTTTCTCAAATTTAATATACCACTCCTGTTCTTAGATTGATGGCATCCATATACCATATATTGAATAACTCTTTTTAGAATACTCCAAGAGATATACACAGAGGTACACTTCCATGATTACACTTCCATGGTTATTCCCAACCTGCTCCAGATTATATTGAAAATTATGTAAATAAACATGGATAAACCTCAAAGAAATTAATTTTTTGAAATAAGCTAACTGCTAAAAGGTAAAATATTTTTATTCAATTCATTTGAGTAATTTAAAATATTGAAAAGTCACAGAAAAGAGAAATTTAGATTAGTCTTGATCCAGGACCACCTGCAGTTCAGGAGTAAGAATGAGAAGCACTGTTCCTAGGGTGCAGAGATTATTTTGCAAGATTAAACAGTTGAGATATCTACTTCATTGTAATATCAGCACAACTAATAACTTAGAAATTGACCCCTGAAATGGCCATTGTTGAATTTTGTATTATGTCTTAACTCAACATTTTATCTCTTAAGATAGTACATTGGTAAAACCATTTCTCAGAAAATTATCTAATAAATAGGAAACAGTAATATAATCAAAGCAGTAAAAATGTTGAGAATCAGTTCAAGATTTTATCAAAGAATAACCATTTGATTTACTTATATAAGATGAGAAGAATAAACATAAGTAGTGACTGCAGTAAAGGTGAAATAACTACTGTGGGCAGCCATGCCTTGTGGCTGTCTCTGGACCTGTGCTCACCATAAAGGAACTTATATGATTTGGTCTGTTCTGTAGCTAGCTTACATGCCCATGACTTTCTTGGACATGAATCATGAATAAATAGCTCTGCTTATCTGTGGTCAGTATGAATTTGCCATCAGTGTCTTCTCTATGGCCATTCTGTGGTTGTCATACACAAGCACACTCCTAGGCATAATTTGAAATGAGAATGAGGGCAGTCATAACCCACCAACTTGTTGAGGACAGAGAATAAACTCAGGATCTCCAAACCTACATTCTCTATCAAAGTCACAAAAATGGAGATTTTGCAGTAGGGTGGCTCCTTGCAGGATTGACACTTCTTGGAAACTGTCTTTTCTCCTAGGCTCTAGTACTTAAGTTTTGTGATGGGAAGCACTTGCCAGTGGTACCTAAAATGATACAGGTTTATTTTTTTCACTATTATGGACATTAAAGATACACCTTATTACATGACTAAAGGGCTGCAAAGTTGACAATCTCTTCCATATCTTGGTTCTTATTTATAATGTAGATAACTGACAGGCTTACACTTTAGTGGACAGTACTATCTTTCTATCTATTCTCTTTTCCCTCATTTCCTTCCAGGAACTGAGAGAAATATAGCCTGCTCTTTAAGATACTCTTAAGATATTTTATGTGTATTTCATTCGAATATCTGACTTCAACCGTCTAAGAAAGAGGAAGGCCCAAACACAGTCCCTCTAGTCATGTGAACTTTCTAACAAACTGGGAACTCTTCCATTGTTGAACAGCATGGCCCTCACTTCCTACTGAGGTCTCAGCATAAGGGCTTTTACTGTCTCCAGTATTCTGACCACGACAATTAAGGTTCTCTTGAAGAAGACGGAGCCTCTGTTAAGATACTTTTCTTTCCAGATCTCACTGTGTTTTTCTTTATTCTATGAGAGCAATGATAGTTCTTTACAGCAACCACTTCCGAACTCCCCTACCTCAGCCCACCTCTCAGTTTTCAAGATACTGCCTTAGTATTGTAGGTATTTTCAAGAGCACATAACATGTTGTAGCATTAATTTTCCGCCCTATTCAATTCAGGCTGTTATAACAAAATCCCACAAAATAGGCAATGGGAATGGGACAGAAATGTCTTGTTTCACAGCTCTGAATGTGGCAAAGTCCAAGCTCACGATTTAAGCAGTTCAGAGTCTATGAATTGCAAGCATTTAGTTAGCAGCACCTGGGTGAATTTACCTACTCTAATTATCTTTCCTCTGTGATGAGAACACTTGAGAGTACTACTTTAATAAATTCTGACTTTATAATGCATTATTATCAGTGATAGTCACACACTACATTAGTTAAGTTCTGACTCATTACATAACTGTTAGAACAGGTAAGAAATAGCACCAAGAGGCAGATTGTCAAAGAGGCACCATGAAACTTTTAGTATCAGCATTCAAACTCCTTATTACTTATATAAATATGAGCCAAAAGAGCAGCAATGTAGGGGGAGGCTTGACTGGGTTAATGATGACTGCAGACACTCATTGCTGGTTGAAGATAAAGAGACAAGTTTTCCAGGTCCCTTGAGGAGGAGTAGGAGGAGAAAAGGGGGAGAGGGGGAGTGTCAGGGAGAGGGAGAGAGGGAAGAGAGGGAGAGGAAGTTGGCTCTTATGGCCAGACTGTGGAGTAGAGAAGCACAGACACCATGTAGGCCTGGGAGCTATTAGACAAGGTTGTGGCCTCTGATACCTATTTTAATATAGCATAGCTGATGTGCTTAAGAGAGTAGATTCTGAGCCCAGCGGTTGTGTCACCCTGCTGATTTTACCATATTGTTTGCCTGGTGCTTTTCATCTGTGATGATTCTAGTGGGCAAGAGAGGGCACAACCACAGGGTTGGACATTGGCAGTCAGCAGAGCTAGCCATGGAGGTGGATGATTGGTATAGAGTGATTGCTGATCCAAGCATTCGCAGGGAAAGTGTTAGCTAGCCATGGGGACTGACTAGACCATAGGCGGACAGCTGCTAGTCTGAGAGACTAGTATGATCAAGAATATTTTATAAATGCACATGCAATGAAGCTTGGTGCTTTAAATTGGGCATGAAACTAAAGAGTATACCAATAATAGTAAAAATTACTAGTAGTTCCTTCCTGGCCCACAGGTAGCAGAAGCTACAATGTAAACAGTGTATGATGATGAACTCAGTTAGCTGTATTCTATCTCAAATCTCATCTTAAACTTTGAGTCAAATGGAACAGCCATTCACTGACTACAACTCTAAAACTAACAGTAGTACAATATAACTCCTTGTTTCCCCTTTACTTTTATCTTGACTGGAGAATATAGATTTCAGTTTTGCCTCCTCTCTCTTGTAGTCTTATAAGTAGTTTTTATGCTCACCTATATAGAAGACTCCACAGTGAAACACTTGTGTAACCAGTACTTTGCTCATTGCTTTTTCCTCCTTTTCCTCCTGTCTCAAGGCCTACTATACTTTGTATTCTGGTTTTTTAAAAGCCCTTACAGGTTTCATCTCATTTTCAGTGGTTATTTTAGAAAATGATATAGAGAAGGTATCCCTAGTCTTAATCAAACACATTCAAGGACCTAGGTGAATTTCTAGTTGTCTGGTAACAAACTGTACTTAGCATTTTCTGCTTCTCTCCTTAACCATTCATAACTATCAGTTTGTTTCCTTTTATGAATCTGACATTTTAGAATATGCATGTCAGTGAAGTCATGCAGCACTTTTCTCACTGGATCAGTTTTATTTCATGGAGCTTCTTATTTTGCAAGTTAATTTATGCTATTAAAAATAACAGAACTCGAATGCAGGACTTTGCACAGGCTAGGTAAAGGTTCTGCCAAATGTTAAATGATAATCGTATGTTTAATAGAGGGTACTATTTATGACTTTCAATGTTGGCTGTATGTATAAAAATAAATCTATTTCAAACTTTTGTGCTAATATCCACTTATCAGTGAGTGCATATCATGTGTGGGTTTGTGTGTGTGTGTGTGTGTGTGTGTGTGTGTGTGTGTGTGTGTGTGTGTATGTGAGATTGGGTTACCTCACTCAGGATGACATTTTCTAGTTCTATCAATTTGCCTAAGAATTTTATAAATTCATTGATTTTCATATAGTTGAGTAGTACTCCATTGCGTAAATGTACCACATTTTCTGTATTCATTCCTCTGTTGAAGGACATCTGGGTTTGACGATTGTTTTCTTGTACTGAGAGTACCCTCTTTCCATACAAAGCCAGGGTAAAATTTCAGGCCTGCTCTGAGATTTATATTATTTATAAACAAATATTTGAGACTATGTAGAGATGCAATGGTTCTTTAATATTCAAATATACTACGAAGAAAATTTTTTTAAATCATATTTTGTTAAAACATCATTTCTTAATAGTCAGCTGTTGAGAATAATCATGATCACCTGGGTACTGTTTTTTTTTTTCTCTTCGAAAAATCTTTAAAATATGGTCAAATTAGTAAGGTTCAAAAAGCAATAAGACCATAGATAGAGTGATTTATTTTTTAAAGAGAATATGACATTGTAATTCACTTTTGCCCTATAAAACTATAGTATGTGAATGTATGTTTAGAGTTAGTCATATTATATAGCATGCATGCTGTATATTCCTATTTCACATTGATAAGTAAACAAGCCTGTATAACATGAATTTATTATTCAGATTTATTTTATTTAAATATGTGTGAGATTTACACTTGAATATCTACATGTGTACCAGTGATGTGGCTGGTATCCATGGAACTGCAATTATAAATAATTGTGACATAAAATGTGAGTTCTGGGCACAAAACCTCAGTCCTCTGCAAGAGTAACAACTGATGAATCATGTCTTTACTTCCATATACATACTTTGAATTTTTGTTGCATAATAAACATAAAAATACCTAAATAATTATGTGATATAAACTATCTATTATACAAAGAAACAATCATTACAAGGTAATTTTTTAAATGTTCCTTATACTGGAGTGTGGGGCTGTTAGCTTGTGTGTGTGGGCATGAGTCCTGTTGGGCTGTTGTGGTTCTTGCATGTCTGATGCCCAGGTGGCTGGAACTGTGGCTCTAGGGAGCAGAAGCACAGGAATTTGACTGAGTTCACTCCATGCAGTGCCAGGCAGATGCTGGACTGTGTGAGAAGCCACTGTGGTTCTGCCGGGGCATGGGAAGATCTCAACCTGATGTCCCGTGGGGGAAGGGCTCCCAAGGTGGATCTCTGGGCCATTGTAGCTGATCTGGAGACTGGTGGTCTCGGTCTTTGGGTTGGGAGCAACAGGAAAAAACCAAAGACTGTAGGAGTGTGGGTGAGCTCGGCCAGCAGCAGAGAGGGACGAGGAAGTGATGCCCCAACAGTGCACCCCAGAGACTCTTGGTTACAGAACTCACTTGGCTGAATCAAGGCTGGCTCAGCTAGCTTTTTTGAATTGGCAGCCTCCATATCAGGAATGTAGTGAAGTCTAGGAGGAGATTAAGCAGTGGCTCAGTAGTCAAAGGCCTTCTAGACAGTTCTCTACAGCAGGGGTGGTGGGCAAAGACATGAGGAAGTCCATGGTTTTAAAAGGTTTATTGTCAAAGCAGAAAGTGGATGAGCTGTAACCCTTCACCTCCAGGGCAGGCCTTCACTTAAATGCTATTCCTAAGGAGGAGAGTCTGGAAAAGAATGCTTAATTGGCTATGCCTTCTGGCTTTTGGAAATCTCTTGAGATTGAAGCCTGTAGTCACGCCCTCTACCTGTGCTAGGTGACACAAACCTCACTTTGGGAGGGGCTGTCCTACATGACTAAAAGGTATGGATCAATGCAGGTCTTGTGGGCGAAGGGGGGTCTTGTGTCAGGAGCCTGGAGTCTAGGGGCATGGCTGAACACCTACTGTTGTCCAATTAGTATCCCAGGTTTGAGGCCTGTGCTCGACCAGGGACCAAGCTATCCTTTCTCAGTCCTCTGCCTCACACTGGAGCATGGACTATATTTTCTGTCTACTAATACAGGACCTATGGACTGTGGAATTTTGTTTGGAAGTGAGCTCACTATCCGAATTAGTTTAAAAATAATTATTTTCAATTTGTAGCAACAAAGTATTAAGATTATTATTCCAAAGCACTTCTCAGAGCCATGTTTCTTTTGTTTGAGAACAGCAGAAGTTGGTTTTATTTTCTCTTAATGTGATGAGATAAAATTTGATATAGAATAATATCATGGCATAGTCATAATAGCACCTCAAACACAGATGAGCTTACTCTCATCAATATAAGTAGCATACATAACTAAATACACAGACTGTGTAAATAAGGATATGTTAGAGCTAAGCTACATATAAATATAAAACCTTTAAAATATAAATTAATATAATAACTGTGGGTTCTGGCATTTCTCTGTATTTGATATATAGTCCTGTTTTCTTGTTTATTCTTTCACACAAAAAGGAATTAAAATTGCACAGTGCAGTATTTCTATATAGCCATTATCAAAATGTTCACTTTTGTGTGAGTGATATTCCCTACTAATAATATTTTTGGCAAAACATAACAAAATTAGTTTTTATCTGATCTGTTTCTAAATGCTGAAAAGCTAAGGGAGTCTAACCAATACAGCAAATGAGTTTCATTTTCCCTATAAGCAAACTCTGATATTTAGTTTTCACATTGTTGGCAAAAAATCATTTACACAATAAAATTATATTGTCCCAATCATACTGTGATGAGTAGTCAAATACTGCTTCTAGAAATAAAAATTCAGCTGTTGCCTCAGAATTGAAATCACATACATTTTTAGTACCTTAATTCATAATTAGTCTGTTTGAAATATCTCAATCAAAGTCCTCTTTCTCTGTGCCCTGCTCGGCAGTGCTCTTGCACAGACTTTCACTGGCATTTCTGTTTATTCTCTCTGGTCTCACTGTGCAGTGCTGAGCATCAATCACTTGGCTGCCTTCCCACAAAGTAATGAATGTCTCATATCAGGCATGAGCTTCTACTCTCCTTTGTTCTGTCTCTGGTTCTTTTTATTTTTCAACCTTCTTCCAATTTGTTGCATGTTATTATGGATTCTTGGCTGTCTCATAGCTAACAAGGAGTTAGTGATCTAGTCTGTACTGAGGTTCTCCATCTCACTGTTGATTCATTTATTAGAAACATGTGCTTCTGACAAGCTTGCACTCACCAAACTGACTCTTTGTCGTTAATTCAGAGGTTTTGAACAAGTGACTTTAGGCATTTTGACATCCTCTCTGTGAAAGTATGATTCTGAAATGTATCACATAATAGCTCCTTGGTCAATATTTGTTTCTATAAGAAAGTAAAAAAAGGATACAGAATGAAGATATTATTCTTTTGTGAATAAGAGTGTATATTTGCATAGTAGAAAGAAGCTGCCAAAAACATCTCATATTCATAAAATTAGAATGTCATGTAGCGTGGGAGGAAAATATACAGCTTCCTGGATTGTCTCATATATACACTTTGGGCACTGTCGGCATATACTGCATCCTGTCTTATCAGCTGAGGCATTCACTTTGAAGGAAAAGGTCTATTGCTGTTATTTTGACATTATTTCCACATGTCAAGATAGCTTTTGTTATCTGTATTGTATAATATCTAGCTTTGAAACAAGTATAAAAAGTCATTATTGTTTATTAGAAAATAGAGAAGATAGGGTTAAACTTATTGTATCATAATAAAATTAACAAAAACAAGCCAATGAATAAATAGGTAGTTCTAAATTGACTAATTGATATTTAAAATAAAGAGTTCATCAAGTTGAGAGTGAGATGTGGTAGTACTTTTTTCAAGGACCTGGGAAGGAAAAATGGTAGAGGCAGATTAATTGGATCAAATCACAAAGTATACATGTGTGACATTCTCAAAGAATGAATAAATAAAATACATTTTTCATGATTCCAATGTAAAAGAAAAGCAAGTGAAGAATATGCCATAACAACACTATATGATACTAAAGAACTCTCTGAAGTTTGCTATCCTGCAGCCTCACCTACCTTTCTGGACTTCAATTCAGGAGCAACCACTTATGTTCATCTTTTTCATTCCTATTGCTTACAAAATGCATGAATGTTTTTTAAGCAGAATGTTAAATATATTGACGGGTCACAAGACTAAAAACAAGAAATACTGTTAATTGTTCAATTCTAGCTCCTATTTTAGAAATGTTAAACGTTCAAAGCATTTGCTTTTTATTCTTTTGAGAAGAGGATTGTGCTACTGCTATTCATTGATGTGATACACAGGAAAGCTATTCAGGGTCTGTTAAAACAGTTTGACTCTAGGGTCACAAATGTTCCCTGCCTATCACAATCATATGTATCAGATGTAATCAGATATATGTCCTGACATACAAATTTATATAACATGAAAATACACAAATCATTGAGCCTCTGAATAATGCAAAGATTTATATAAAATATATATTGAAATGATATCATTTTTTAAATACTTCATAGTTCTGAAATCTAAATACTTCATAATGCCAAGTCTACTTAACATGTTGTCTCACTATTGCTAGAAAACAAGGTTGACTATATCAAGGCCAAAGGTACTCAAATTATCTTTTATATTAACTATTTCTGCCAATATTTTTATTATTGCATTTTATTTTTGGTATTTATGTTTTCAAATCCTTGGGAAATATGTTTGCAACTGTAAAGAAAATCTGACCTTCCAGAGGATGCCTTCTGCAAGGTCAGATCACCAGCTTGGCTGTTCCCCTGAAGACACTACAGCCTGAAAACATTCCAAGAGTTCTGTTGTACACAAGGCAGCTGGTAAGGGACCCTCCCGAAGGCTCACAGCCACTGGGAGCCCAGTGCATCCAGATCCATCACCTTCCAAAACCCTGCCCCCCAAATTCTACTGATTCTAACTTGTACAATCCAGGGCAGTTTGCCAGCTTGTTTGATACCCTAAAGACCATAGCCTGAAGGTCTCCCAGGAGTTCCTCTGTGTGCAAGGCAACTGATAAGGGACCACACACAGACAAAGGCCCACAGCTGCTAAGAATCCCCGAGGCACCCGGTGAACTCAGTACACATTAGTCTCCAACCCCCACTGCCCCCAATTCATTCCCCTTGTGTCCAATGCCTTCTGCTGGGGCAGATCACCAGCTTGTCTTCTCCCCTGAAGACACCATAGACTGAAGGAATCTCAGGAATTCCACTACCCACAAGGCAACTGACACCGCAGTCTGAAGACATTCCAGGGGCTTGGACTGCGTGCAGGGCAGCTGACCCAACAGTCTGAAAGCCTCCCTGGCGTTGTGCTGCACACAGGGCAACAGACCCCACAGTCCAAAGGCTTCCCTGGAGAACAGCTACAAACAGGGCAACAATTTTACTGCTGTTCTAAAGACCCAACATTCTGAAGGCCCCTCAGGAGATCTGCTGCAGCCAGGGCAACAAATAAGCAGCTTCTCTGCCCCTCTGAAGATTCCATAGTCTGAAGGCCTCCCAGAAGACCTCCCAGAAGAGCCACCGCAGCCAGATCAACAGGTCACCAATGTACATGCCCCTCTGAAGACCTCACAGTCAAAGGCCTCACAGGATGTCTGCTACACCCAAAGCTATAGGCCTCCGAGGAAACCTGAAGCAACCCAGGGACATAAGAAGCAGGCTCTAGACAGGGACACTCAGAACAACAAACAAGAGAGATAATCAGATGGCAAGGGGAAAGCACAAAATTATAAGCAACAGAGGCCAATACACTTTGGTCATGACCAGAACCTAGTTCTCCCACCACAGCAAGCTCTGAACACTCCAACACACTTGAAATCAGAAAGCTGACCTAAAATCCTATCTTATGAAGATAACATATACCTTTAGGAAAATATAAATAAGTCATTGAAAGAAATACAGGAAAACCGAGATAAATAGGTAGAAGCCCTTAAAGAGCAAACAAATAAATTCCTTAAAGAAATAAAGAAAAACAATCATTCAGATGAAGGAATTAAACAAAGCAGTCCATTAACTAAAAGTGGAAGTAGAAACAAAACAAACAAACAAACAAACAAACTCAAAAACAAAAACAAAAACAAAAACAAATGGAGGCAAACTTGGAAATGGAAAGCCTAGGAAAGAGGTTTACATTATGGATGTAAGCATCACCAACAGAATATAAGCAATAGAAGAGACAATCTCAGGTGTAGAAGAAATTGACACAACTATCATCAAAAATTCCAAACTTAAAAAGCCTTCTAACCCAAAATATCCAGGAAATCCAGGACACAATGAAAAGGCAAAAATCTAAGAATAATAGGAATAGAGGAGAACAAAGATTTTCAGCTCAAAGGACTCAAAAATGTCTTCCACAAAATCATAGAAGAAAATGTTCTGAACATAAGAAAAAAGATGGTCATGAATGTACAACAAGCCTATAGAACACCAAATAAAATGTACAAGAAAAGAAAATTCTTTCATCACAGAATAATAAAAAAACTAAATACACAGAACAAATAAAGAATACTTATTAGCAAAGAAGAAGTAAAGGTATCATTATTTGCTGATGATATGATAGTATATGTAAGTGACCCCAAAAATTCTACCAGAAAACTTCTATGGCTGATAAACAACTTCAGCAAAGTTACTAGATGTAAAGTTAATTCAAATAAATCAGTAACCTTCCTCCATACAAATGATAAACAGGCTGAGAATGAAATTAGTGAAACACTATTCACAATAGGTGCAAATAATATAAAATATCTTCAGGTAACTCTAACAAAACAAGTGAAAGATTTGTATGACAATAACTTCAAGTCTCTCAAGAAAGAATGCAAAGATGTCAGAAAACCTAGAGATCTCCCATGCTCCTGCATTGGCAGAACTAACATAGCAAAAGTGGTCATCATACCAAAAGAAACCTATGATTCAACAGAATATCATTCAAAATCTTAACACAATTCTTCAAATAAATGGAAAGAACAATTTTCAAATTCATCTGGAAAATAAAAAAAAAAAACAAAATAATGAAAACAGTTCTTAACAATAAAAGAACTTCTAAGGTAATCACCATCTCTGACCTCAAACTATACTACAGAGCAATAATGATTAAAAACTGTATGTTATTGATACAGTGACAGATATATTAATCAATAGAATAGAACTGAAGACTCAGAAATAAAAACCACACACTTATGGATGCTTGATCTTTGACAAAGGAGCCAAAAATATACAATGAAAAAAATCTTCATTAAATGGTGCTAGCCTAACTGTAGAAAAATGAAAATAAATCCTTATTTGTCAACTTGCACAAAACTCAAGTCCAACTGTGTCAAGGACTGCTACATAAAACCAGATAAAAGCAATCTAGTAGAAGAGTAATTGGGAAAGAGCCTCAAACTCATTGGCACACGGGGGAATTTGCTAAACAGAACTCCGATGGCTCAGGCTCTAAGGACAAGAATTAATAAAGGGGCCCTCATGAAACTGGAAAGCTTCTGTGAAGCAAAGTACATAGCCAATAAGACAAATTGTCAACTTACAAATTGGGAAAAAATCTTCACTAACCCTACATCTGATACAGAGCTAATATCCAAAATATATAAAGAAATCAAGAAAGTAACCACCAGGAAACCAAACAACCCAATCAAAAAATGGAATATAAAAGTAAAGAGAAATTCACAGCAAGAAAACTTGAATGGTTGAGAAGCACTTAAAGAAGTGTTCAAAGTTCTTAGTGATCAGGGAATTGCAAATCAAAACAATCTTTACCAATGGCTAAGATCAAAAACTCAGGTAACTACACATGTTGGTGATGATATGAAGAAAGAGGAACACGCCTCCATTGCTGGTGGGATTGCAAACTGGTACAACCCCTCTGGAAATCAAGCTGGAGATTCATCAGAAAATTGAAAACCTGAAGAACCAGCTATACCACGCTTGTACATATACCCAAAAGATGTCTCACCATGTCACAGGGGCACATTTCCACTATGTTCATAGCACCCTTATTTGTGATAGCCAGAAGCTAGAAAGAACCCAAATGTCCCACAACAGAAGAATGGATACAGAAAATGTGGTTCATTTACACAATGGAACACTACATAGCCATTAAAAACGAGAACTTCATGAATTTTGCAGGTAAATGGATGGAACTAGAAAACATCATCCTGAGTGAGGCAACTCAGATGCAAAAGACATGCATGGTATGTACTCGCTAATAAGTGGATATTAGCCAATAAAGTACATAATACTTAGGATCCAATTCACAGAACTCATGACAGTAAAGAAAACAAAGGGACCAAGTGAGGATGCCTCAGTCCCACTGAGAGGGAGAAGAAAGCAGTCTTAGTAGTGGACAAAGGAAGGAGGGACGTGAGTGGGAAAGGGGACAGGGAGAGGAAGAGGAGAAGATGATCAGGTATTGGGGGAGGCAGGACTTAAACCCTGAGGACCAGAAGAAAAAACATAAACAGGAGCCCATCAGGAGGTAGGATGTGGGGGAGACATCCTCTAGAATGTACAGAGACCTGGGAGGTGAGAAGCTTTCAGGACTCCAAGGAAGGGACCTTAGATAAAATGCCCTACAATAGGGAGAGGGGACTTGTAGAGTCCACCTCTAGTATAAGACAGGGCATCAAGTGGAGGAATGGGGTTGTCATCCCACTATCAAAAACTCTAACCCAGAATTGTTCTGAGTCAGATGCAGATATCTGCACCCAACCAAAGGACAGAAGCTGGTGACCCCTGTGGTTGAATTAAGGAAAAGCTCAAAGAAACTGAGGAGGAGGATCACCCTGTAGGAAGACTAGCAGTCTCAATTAACCTAGATCCCTATGAACTCTCAGATACTAAGCCACCAACTAGGCAGCTGATATTAGGCCCCCAACACATATACAGTAGAAGACAACCAGGTCTAGACTCAGACAGTGAAGATGCACCTAACTGTTGAGGCCCCAGGGAGTGGAGAGGTCTGGTGAGGTTGGGGTGAGGGAGTGGAAACATCTTCTTGGAGATGAGGGAGGAGGTATGGGATATGGAACAGTCAGTGTGGACAGGGAAGAGGATAAAATCTGAATTGTAAAAACAAGAATAAATAAATTGTAAAAAAAGAAAGAAATGAAAATCTGATATATTTGTATCTTTTTCCAGGAGTAATTGAGTTCTGTGAAATCATTGGTAGAAAAGTTTGAAAATTCACGGGAGAGGCACAAGTATCTTCCAGTAATGTCACAAAACCATGACATATATGGTGCTAAAGTCTTTAAAGAAGATGTCTGGTGACAGAGAAGGCATTAAAACCACCACTTTTTACCTTCTAGTGATGTTGAATAACTTCTGTCTTTCTTGTCTTTCACTTTTGCTCATTTAATCAAGAAATAGCTCTCTAAAGTGATGTCTAAACAGTAAAGCATCCTAAAGCCTTCTTATTTAAAGTCACTTGGAATAAATGTTTACAGAAACATAACCCTTAAAGGATAATCTTCAGATATTACATATATAGAGCACTTCACATGCCACCATAACACAACCACAGGCTCCCATCCTGCATAGAACCATTATTGACTATTGATAATTATAGTTGTGTTATTGTTTTCTTCCATACATTT
This sequence comes from Rhabdomys pumilio, assembly GCA_030674055.1. NCBI lineage: Eukaryota > Metazoa > Chordata > Mammalia > Rodentia > Muridae > Rhabdomys > Rhabdomys pumilio. The sequence continues at coordinate 62,218,324 of JANHMN010000007.1, forward strand.
GCACTCTATTCACTTATATTTTGAGCTAGTATCTTCTTTGTTGTTGATGGCTCAAGCTAGACTCAAGCTCACCATGCTTCCTCATCATAATTTATAGGCACTTGGTATCATGCCCAGCTTGAAGCTTAAAGAAAAGAATTTTGTATCAAAATTATTTTATTCAGGAAGTCTTATTGAGTCTCCACTATGTCTTAGAATTGTAAACAAAATAGACAAGTGAGGGCTTTATTTCTAAACAAATCTGACTTCTAAACTACATGAAAATAAGCATTTTCTTATGCATAATTTAGTTTCTGCTGTCTTGTTTAAAAGGATTAATGATAGTTCCTTACACAACCTGAGCCAAATACATGACAAATTTTCTTCCCAAATCCTTCACATTTACTGCAACTTTACCTAATTCCTTGGCAAAGAATTTTCCACTATGCTGCTTTTTCTCAAACTTAAACCTCTGTACACTGAAGGGACATATTTTTGGCCATGACATCAGTTGATACTTATCAACTGATACCTAGTTTAGTTTAAAAATTGAGCTCATTGTATGTATTAAAATGTTTTACACAATAGAAACAAGCAAAAACAGATAGACATAATAAATGACTTCAGTACTCATGACTTAAGATGAGAGTAAGGAAAAGAAGAAGGATAGAGTCACAGTATGAAGGATTCTGGAAAATGCATATAGCTTACTGAGTCTTATTGCAAAGACTGTTACATGATAAAGCTAATAAAAGCTATTTTTTTCAACTCATGAACATAGTGGGACAAAGTATTTACTATCCCAGGAAAGAGTTGGCTAAAAGAGTTTTTAGCTAGTAGAACATATAGACTCTGTTTTAAACCAGTGAGAAGTAGAAGTAAGTTTTCAGGGACTAAGTGGGAATGACTTTCTTCTCACATATGCTAGAGACGAGAGGAGTAAGATGGGGGGTTGCATGCATAATTCATTTCTTTCTAACCAGAAGACCTTTATTTTATATATTTGACTTTTGTCTACAAAAGCTTCTTTAATACTAAAAAGCATGCAGTTAGTAATTAGCACTATGCATTTTTATGAGTAGAATTGTAGAAGAAATTGCCCAAGTATGAAAACTACTGTTTTTGTAACTCACTCTGTGTTTCTTTACTGGGTCTTACATGGTGAGATGAAAATACTGCTAAGATGGAAGCATAATGGTAAATGTTACCTATTGATTTACATATACTCCAAGCTGACACAACTTTGCTATATAGTTTATTACATTGTCACATTTAATTAATAACCTGAAAACTTAAGACATTCTTTTTTTTTTTTTTTTTAGGATGAAATGTTCTATAGATATCAGTTAAATCCATTTGGTTCATAACTTCAGTTAATTCCACTGTGTTTCTGTTTAGTTTCTGTTTCCATTATCTGTCCATTGCTGAGAGTGGGATGTTGAAATCCTGCACTACTATTGTGTGAGGTGCAATGTATGCTTTGAGCTTTAGTAAAGTTTCTTTTATGTATGTGGGTGCCCTTGCATTTGGGCTATAGATGTTTAGAATTGAGAGTTCATTTTGGTACATTTTTCCTTTGATGTGTATGAAGTGTCCTTTCTTATATTTTTTGATTACTTTTGGTTGAAAATAAATTTTATTTGATATTAGAATTGCTGCTCCAGCTTGTTTCTTTGGACCATTTTCTTGGAAGATTGTTTTCCATCCTTTTACTCTGAGGTAGTATCTGTCTTTTTCACTGAGCTGCCTTGCCTGTATGCAGCAAAATTCTGGATTCTGTTTATGTATCCAGTCTGATAGTCTATGTCTTTTTATTGGAGAACTGTGTCCATTGATATTAAGAGCTATTAAGGAAAATGATTGTTTCTTCCTGTTATTTTTGTTATTAGAGGTAGAATTATGTTTGTGTAACTATCTTATATTGGGGTTGTTGGAAGACTACTTTCTTCCTTTTTCTAGGTTGTAGTTTCCCTCCTTGTGTTGGAGTTTTCCATCCATTATCCTTTTGAAGTGCTGGATTTATAGGAAGATATTGTGTAAATTTAGTTTTGTCATGGAATATCTTGGTTTCTCCATCAATAGTGATTGAGAATTTTGCTGAGTATAGTAGTCTGGGATGGCATTTTTGTTCTCTTAGGGTCTATATGATATCAGCCCAGGATCTTCTGGCTTTTATAGTTTCTGGTGAGAAGTCTGGTGTAATTCTTATAGGTCTGCCTTTATATGTTACTTTGCATTTTTCCCTTACTGCTTTTAGTACATTTTCTTTGTTTTGTATGTTTGATGTTTTGATTATTATATGACAAAAGGTATTTCTTTTTTGGCCTAGTCTATTTGGGGTTCTGTAGGCTTCTTGTATATTTAAGGATATCTCTTTTTTTAGTTTAGGGAAGTTTTCCTCTATAACTTTGCTGAAGATATTTACTGGCCCTTTAAGTTAGGAGTCTTCACCCTCATCTATACCTATTATCCTTAGGTTTGGTCTTCTCATTGTGTTCTGGATTTCCTGGAAGTTTTGGGTTAGGAGCTTTTTGCATTTTACATTTTCTTTGACAGTTATGTCAATGTTTTTCATGGCATCTTCTGTGGATGAAATTCTGTCTTCTATCTCTTGTATTCTGTTGGTGATTCTTGCATCTATGACTCCTGCTCTTTATCCTAGGTTTTCTATCTCCAGAGTAGTTTCTCTTTGAGATTTCTTTATTGTTCCTATTTCCATTTTTAGATCCTGGATGGTTTTGTTTAATTCTTTCACTTGTTTGGTTGTGTTTTCTTGCAGTTCTTTAAGGACTTCTACCTGTTTACCTGTGTTCTCCTTAAATTCTTTGAGAGTGTTGTTTATGTTCCTTTTTTAGTCCTCTATCATCATCATGAGAAGTGATTTTAATTCTGAATCCTGCTTTTCTTGTGTGATGTGGTGTTCAGGACTTGCTATCTGAAAGAACTGGGTTCTGGTGACGTCAAGTAACTTTGGTTTCTGTTGTTTACATTCTTGTGCTTGCTTTTTGCTATTTGGTTAGATCTAGTGATACCTGCACTCATTGGTTCTGATTGTAGCCTGCCTTTCCAGTTATCTAGCTTGTGTCAGATTTTCTCAGGATCCAGATGTCTCTGTGATCCAGTTATCCTGACCTCCAGCTGCTCTGGGTACAGTGATTTCTCTAGGATATCTCAGAATATAGTGTCTCTACTGTAGCAGACCAGCTAGGTGTCTGCTGCTCTGAATGTATCATCTCCTCTATGATGTCTCATGACAAGATGTCTTCATGGGAGCAGATCAGCTAGGTATTCACTGCTCTGAGTGTAGTTGCTCCTCTAGGATGTCTCAGGATATGGTGTCTGCTGCTCTGAGTTCATTATCTCCTCTAGGATGCCTCAGGATATGGTGTCCCCTGCTCTGAGGTCAGTGGCCTCTCTAAGATGTCTCGGGATACAGTTTCTAGTGGGGAGCAGACCAGTTGTGTGTGTACTCCAGCCACAGGGATCCAGGCAAGGGGGGGGAAGGAGTGTAGTGTTTTGCAGTGGTGGGGTTTGGGTGCCTGGTGAGTCTTGTGGTCTCCTTGCTCCCATTTGTAGCTCTGGGGTGTAGGTTGTTGTGCGACTGATCTTACCTGCCGCTGTGAGGTCAGTGGCCACTCTAGGATGTCTAGGGATACCATTTCCAGACAGAAGCAGACCAGCTCAGTGTCTGTTCCAGCCAGAAAGATCCGGCTGAGGCACCATTGTTCAAATCATAGAGTAGATCAAATAATTGAGGAAATGTTATTGAAATCGATTTTTAAGATAATTATTATCAAACCATTCTTAGTAACATAAGGAAACTTTGGGGCAGTCTCATAGTAATGACTGAATACTCAATTTAGTGAGAAATTGCTCTGGAATTAGTAAATAAATATTTCAAAAAAATATTGCATCCAATTTGTAACAGCAGTTACCATTAAATAATTGTATTCTTTTACTTGCAGAACAGTTTATGGTTGTTTTATTAGATTTTGTTTACTTTTTCTTAGCACATGTTAATTATAACTAATAGTTTGAATTGTGACATTTTAAACTATATGTAAAATGTATTTTGGTAATATTAATCCCATATTACATTTTGACCCCTTCTCCTGCTAATCTGAGTATATCAAACAGTTTCATCATTCTCATAATTTATCTTTCTCTCTCTCTCTCTCTCTCTCTCTCTCTCTTTCATTCTTTCTCTAGTTTTGGGGGGAATTTTAGATTTTAACTAGGGCGTTAAAACAAAAGTATCATTGCTCAGGGTTTAAATACAGTAGCCAAGACACAAGTCTATGATTCTGAGGAAAACCTTTTTCTTCTAACACTCTCTTAATTAATTGCCTCAGGACATTGGGCAATGTCCTTCCCTTTATATCACAGGATGTTGATGAGCCATTCTTATGCAAGTCTTATGTAAATAATCAGAGCTGTTGTCAGCTTATTTTTGCTCTTACAATATTCTCCTCTTCTGCAGCATTTTCTGAGACTTAGAAGGGATGAGTTAGGGGTGGAATATAGGCCTCATCTCTCAGCAGTCAGTTATTTTCATCACTTTATGCAATTAGTGTCTCTGTAGTAGGGTGTGCAAAACTCAGGCTGACAACATAAATTAAGATGCTTAAAAGGCAATTTATTAGCAAAGAACAGCAGTTTAGTTGTAGATTTGTTCTAAGTTTTTTTTATTTGACCTCCTGAACCACAGGGTTTTGAGAAGGTTAATGGTGCCATGTATGAATTCCTTTCTGTGACGCATGGTCAAAACCACAGAAACCTGCTGGATATCCAGATAACTAATATGTCATACAATTGCATGATCAGGTAATAGAATACCACACAGGGTACAAAGCTGGGTAAGAAAATCGATCATAGCACTCCTTCAGCAGTCTGCAAACACCATTTGGCTCAGTGTTGGGTACCCAGTGTAAAGGAGCTTCCAGTTTAAATTTAGCTTGATTTCTCTATGACTTGGCACAAAAGCATGTGTTCTTTTCAATATTAAAATCTTATTATATCATCCTATTTGGTAACTAGAATCAGTTTTTTTTTTTCCAACAGATCATAGGATTATGGCACATTCATTTTGTATATATATATATATATATATATATATATATATATATATATCCTTTTTTATATCTATATCTATATCTATATCTATATCTATCTCTATCTCTATCTCTATCTCTATCTCTATCTCTCTATCTCTATCTCTATCTCTATCTCTATCTCTATCTCTATCTCTATCTCTATCTCTATCTATATCATCTATATCTATATCTATATCATCTATATCTATATCTATATCTATATCATCTATATCTATATCTATGTGTGTGTGTGTGTGTGTGTGTGTGTGTGTGTGTGTGTGTGTGTGTTCAGGGTACAATTGGATATATTTCTTTTAATGTCTTACTAAAGTATAATCTTTAACCTTCAGAAATATAATTCAATTCATTTATCTTATTTAAATTAGTTTATTCACTACAATTTTCACACATTCTAGATTTAGAATGTTCCTTCCCATGTCAATATCTTCCGATATCCTGTCCTTGTTAAACCTTTTCTCCACCAACACGACACCTTACACTTTTATATCACACGAGTTCCATCTCTAGCCCTCCTGCACTCCTAAAGACTCTTATTTTCCTCTCATTGGACCTCATTTTTGTTTCATGACCAATATACACAATCACTCCTACTTGAGCATAGGTATATAAAGATTAGAGATGAGGAACTATAAATGAGCCAAAACATGTAATATTTACAATTATAAGCTATTTTACCTCACTCAATGTAACAATTGCCAATTTCATCCATGTCCATAAATCTTTTATAATTTAGGTTGTTTTCTTTTACAGTTGAATGAGGTTCTGTTGCATGTGCATATTTTTATTATCAGTTCATATGTTGATGAGCATCTAGAATGAATCCTTCCTCCTAACTACAATCATCACTTTCTTTAAATCTTAGACAACCCACTAAACTTTGACCAGTGAATTGTCATCTTACTTCTCTGTAAACTGTGACTACAGGAGTGAATGGTCTGATACCAAGATCTCTCACCAAAGAGGAATGTAATGGAATGTAAGATGGCAAAGTTGGAGTCATCATCCAGAAGAGGTTCATTCACAATGTCGGATTAAGGATAGAACTTCGGCCTGGTCATGAAGGTGGTGTTTTCTGGGTCTACTTTTTATGATTCTTTTTAACTTTCTAAATATATATATATATATATATTTATATATATTTATATATATTATATATATATATATTATATTATATATAAATATATATATTATATATATATTTCAAATTTTTAGTATGTAATATGTGTAAAAATTATATGTAAAATATATATTTTACAAAAAAGATCATTTGAACAATTTTCTCTGACCTCCTCATCTATGCCTACTGAAAATATTTCTTTTAATGACTTATTAAAGTATGAACTTCAATCTTCAGTTTCCTATACACAAATTTAAGGTAATTTTAACACATTCTAATACTGTTTAAAACACAAAGGGTGTAACAAAAAAATAATTAGCTCAAGACTATTTGTTGATACAAAACTTTTCTATGGTAAAGTTAAAAATGATATAATGAAAACAGTAGGCCAAGTGTGGAAGAGGTAATTCTGGATCCAGATCATCCATAAATATTATTAGCTGATTCATTTCTATGATTTTTCAGGTTAAAAAGCAAGATAAATAAATTGTAGCTGCCTGTACCCACGATCACCGGGTTCTCCTGAGATGAAGCCTGGGAGGGCGATAGAAATGTGGGGCCAAGACAAAGTATTCTGATCAAGACCCGTAGTTTAATAATTTGCTTTCACATATAAAGGGGAAGCCCCACCCCCAGAGTCTCTTCTAGGTTCAGCCCAGGGGCTGGGTAAGGAGATTGCAGTCTGAAAGGTGTCAAGGCTAGCTCAACAGGCAGTCCATTCTTCTTAGCTTGGTAGCAGACTGCAGGGTGCCAAGACTGGCAAGGCAATGCCTCCTTCTAGGTCCTACTGTTGTTTGGTCTATTGTGGTAAATGACAGGCCTGCTCAGGCCTGGGGGAAGGGCACAATAAATAATACAAAACTTCTAATATTAATAATGTACATTAAAAAATTATTACTTATAACAAATTATTGTGATTAAACATCAAAATTAAAAGGTATGATTGATATAAAATACTTTGAGGCTAAAAATTTCAATATGTGTTTTGTTTTATAGATAATAATTAAAGAATATTTCCACTGTGAAATGAATTCATATCTGCCAGTTTTTAAAAAGTTCTTTTCCACTTAATTCTAAAAGAAATATTTCTTCAATATTCTCACACTGGTCATATTTTCATTTCTTAGGTCTTATGTATTTGAAGATTAAAATATTTAATAATTTAGTTATATAATAATTACTTATACAAATTAATAATCACAGTATATAGAATGTAGCCTTCATAGGGTAAAAAGAATGTAAGCTTGAGGAAGCAGTGCTTTCAAAATGAAATTAACAATACATTAATTTAATAAATGAAATAGAAAACATACAAGTAAAGACAGGAAAGTGTTTTATATTTATGAAAGCAGTTATCTATCACTAGTATTTATGCAAGGAACAATGCAGAAAAATGCACACTGCTGGGCAAGTGAAATAACTGCCACAGTTGAAGGAAGAATAGATGTTTTTATCCAATAATGCCCCAGAAATCAAGTACTGTGTAGTATTAGCAAAGAGGAGTTCCTGTGAATGGAGACCAGTGCTAACCTCATTACCATCATAATCAGGGAAATCCCTGAATGCTGAATAAAGAGAGCAGCTCCTGTTTTAGATGTTGTCAGATCAACATAAGAACCTGCACCTTAGATCTTCCCAGATTATTATTAAATACAAAAACATGGCATCTTTCAAATTGCAGGAAAAAAAATTAACCAAAGACAAACACAAACAAAACTGTAAATGTTATATTGTTTCATATAATTACAATAGTATGTTACTTTTTATCTATTTCTTGGATCAATGTAGTCATCACTAATTTTTGTAGAGAAACCAACATGGCATTCTTTCACCAAAGCATAAAGAAGGGCCTTGGAACTCAGTACTACTCACAATTTCTCATCAGTTCCTGTCAGACTTTATGGCCATTAAAGTGATTTTATGTGACCAAATTGGTTCTTTTGGCTGTCTTAAGCAATCTCCACACAATCAATCAGAGACCCTGTTGAGGTGCTACAATTTGGTAGCTAAAATGGACAAAGGTAATACTTCAGTACTGTGCATACTCATGATTGTTAAAAAATAGTAATACAATAGACAGGAGGAATTTTGTTTTGTTTTAGAAAAATAAAATTGCACACACATTTACTTCATAATTTATTCCTCAAATTGGCATTCCACATATTATGGTGGTTTATACTGATTTACCTTGAAATCACATGTGTGAATCTAATCTGACATGAGAATGAAGCAGACAGGCATTTCTAACACAAGAATAATAAAAATTGATTGAGTTTGAAACTCAGCCCTTCCTAAAAATTGTGACTGAATCACAAGAATGAAAGTGACCTTCCATACTCACCACAGAGAAGCTATTATGGCCTCCTTCTAGGAAGCTGAGGTTACTCAGAAATAACTAAATATAATATTGTTAGGTAATCTCACAAATAATACTGCAAGTAAAATCAGTTGAATGGCCATAAAGTCTGATGGGAAGTGATGAGAAATTGTGAGAAGTATGGAGTTCCTGGCCCTTCTGAAACTACTGGGTAGAAGTAGACATACTACTTGTTTAAACAAGGCTTTTTCACTTCATAGCGCTTAGAATTTCTTCTCAGTTTCTTAATCTGTGATAATAATAATAGGATAATTAATGTATCACATATATCTTTTAAAATGTTAAGAGAAAATACTGTGAAAAACATTAGACTATTAAAAACATCAGGCATGTTTTCATCCTGTGTGACCAAAGATTGGAGGAAGGGCCCACTTTATTTTTTTAGACCTTTTGTTTTGAGTCTTTTAATTTTTGTAGAACCATCACCTTACATCGAAGATGTTCAGCAACCCATGGTACATTTAAAATGCTTACCATGTGCCTAGTGGTCCTGCTTGTATTTCTAACTACACAGGAGACTGTGGTATGAGAACCAGGCCAGTCGCTCCCACACAGCAGGAGCCTTCTTCAAGTGAACAAAACAAAATGATAGAAGTTACACAAAATTTGGAACCCTGTTAGTCACTGGATATGTGGACTTGAAAAAACTTTATTGATCAGCTTATTTTCTAGTTACTAATTGTCTGGTCTTGCTGACAAGAAATAATTTACTGCAGCCAAACATTTTTATTTCTTTATGGATGTAAGTGTATTTGCCATAGTGTGTGTATGAGGTTAGAGAACAATCGTGAAATTAATTCTCTGCTTCCACCATGTATATCCTGGTCATGGAACTCAGTTATTAGTCTCAGCAGCAAAGGCCTTTACCTACTGAATCATCTCATTGGCTTAATCAATCAGATTTTAAGGATAGCACCCCACTGCCCCCAAAACTCCCTGTTCTGGGACTATTCCAAGTTGTAATGATCCACTTATTTTTCTCTTTCCCTGTAGTGTATAGTAGTAAAAAAGAGCTGCCTTGGGACCTCAGCACACTGAAGAGCACTAATGAGATATTATATAGAAAATCCTCCAAATCAGGTTTCACTGCAGTGCTCTCAAGGTTAGAATAGAGTAGTAGATTTAGCAAAACTCATTGCTAAGATAATATCTCCATTTCATCACCTATATTTTTTATGTGCTATCAATATGATAATTCATGTCATGCCATCTTCATTCACTTGAAAGGACAGGGCCTCAAATTGAAAATATTTCATGGACTAATAATATATTCAATAGTGTTTTTAACTACATCATATTGTTATTAGCATTTTATCATATTGTTATTCAGACTTTTATTAGTATTAAGTGAAAGCTGATTAAATATATTAGCTTATTGGTTGAAAGTAACCCAATAAAGTGACAGGCAAAGTTAAGAATGTTGGCTTGAATGACATCAAGTATTACCATCATCTCTGTTTTTTCTACTCACCATTTATCTTCCTGATGCATTCCTTTTATGTCAGTACTAAAAATAACAAACAGTTGGCATTCAATGCCAATATCTATAGAAATCCTCTATAAACAAGCACAGCAAATGGCTCCTGAGATATCTTGGTGTGTGACAATTTCAGTACTTCTAAAATGTAACTGTTGCATTCCCACCAGTAAATGATACTGGGGAATATTTTCATCATCCCCTCTAGTACAGATAGGCTTATATAATTGGTATTTGGTCTCTATTGGATTTGGGTCATACCATATATAATTATTCTATAAAGAAAACAGTGACAAAAATAAACAATCCAATGGAAAACTCAACAGGATAAAATTTTATAGAAATAAATGAATACAAAAGAAGAAATTAAAAGTAAATATTAATTTATGACATGTGAGTATTTTCCTAATGTCCTTCATAATTAAATCCAATATAAAGTTAATACCAAAAATTTATGAAGCATTTGGAAAAGAAATTGAATTCTATTTAATTATGAAGAAACATATTTAATAAAAATAGTAATCAAATACATGAAGCAGAAGTTATATTAAAACCATTCAATTGGAAAAATGAAAACATTTATCAACCAATGATATAAAGACTTCAGAAGACATAGTCTTTCATATTTTTAAGAAACTGTATAAGTTGAAATAAACATTTCTGAAGGGATTCTGCCAGCAATCTAAGAGATCAGATGGTGAGATCCTTCATGCAACGTTTATTCCACTTTTAAAAATTCCATTCATTGCAATGTTTTTTATAAAGGAAAACCTACAAATTTTATAAATATTCAGAAATGAAGTTTTTTTTTCAACACAGATAAGATACTTTTAGAATTTGTTATACACATGTCAATAGTCTATGTAATGTGATAGGACATAAATTAAAAGTGTATATAGTAAAATATATTGAGTTATAATTATATTGCATTTACAAATATTTAAGAAGTGAATTTTGACCAACATAAGAAACATCCTTTTTTTAGGTGCTTAGATCCTACTTCAATAGGTTGCTTTGAAAACTCCATGTATGAAAACTCAAAGGTTTTACAGATACCAACATGAGAAAATTGCTTATACAAAAATCCTAAAGACATCTAATATTCCTCCCTTAGTCTTTCAATTTGTCAACTCTTCTATTGCCCTTGCCTCTCCCTTTCCTATCAGTTATACTTTCTGTATCCTTACTCCCTTGTTCCATGTATGTGAGTGAACAGCCAGAATTTCTTAACTTTTGGTGACCTGTACAACATTTCTAAAGTTAAGAAATTTTTTCTACATGTAAATTTGGTTTTTAAAATTAAATTTGTTCATTGACATTTACATACACATAAGCAATATGTGGATAAGCAATATATGGATTGTCAATATTCTTATCCTGACCTCCAGCAGTTCCCTCCTGCATCTATCAATTCTCTATTCTCCCTAAAATCCCTTTTTCATATTCACGTGTTTTTTTTTTTTCTTTGAAACTCACTGGGTTTAACCAGGGCCATCTGTGAGACCCTAAATTTGAAGCATTCATTGAAGCTGGGTATGCTCACCAGGGGATACACAACTGACATTAGTGACTTATTTCCTAGAATTTATCATCTGTCAGTAACAACACCACTACATCAGTGGAGAAATTAGGGCCTCTTGAAGCCATCCCCAATTCACAGCTGTTGATAGGCCTATTTTCAAGCAAGTTCAAGACTATGTTCAAGATCAGAATGGTTGCATCATTCCTAAATGGTGACTTTTGTAGCCCTTCTTCCTACTTTTTTACTACTATTTTCATCCTCACTCCTCTTCTGCAATATTACATGAGCTTAAGCAGTAGTATAAATATCTCCTTTATCTCTGGATATTCCAATTATTCTCAGCACACTATGTGATCATGTCTCTATATTCATAGCCTTTCATAGCAAAGAGGCTCTGGTGAAGGCTGAGAGAAGTATTTATCTATGGGAACAAGCATAAATAATTAGAATCTAGTTTGACCTTATGTTAGCTAGGTGTTACTAGGTTTCTGCGTTATGTCTGTTACTTCCCCCAAGCATGTGTTTTGTCCAGAATTTAAAGTGCCAGAAATGTATTTTTGTCTTGTAGAGCATGTCTCAAGTTCAACCAAAGAGCAGCAGATGGTTATTTTCTTAAATGACATACCTTAGAAGACCTACCCTTATGAGATTGTTGCATAGTTGGACACATTTTGCCTGGTCTGCTCATATAGTTCATGGATGAGATTACTGATTTTTTTTCTAGAAGCCTGCACAGCACCTTCTGCATTGTGAAAAACAGCCAACAGGGAGGAAGCTTCCAGCTCAGATCCACTTTGGATCTCTGTAACTCATAATCAAAATGTCTGGTGTTTTCTGCAATAAGATTTTAGCAACTAGATCTAGTTAGCAACCAGGAGGAACAAGTAAAGACCATGTTTGTAGGCTTTTCTGAGGCCTCCCTAAACAATAACTTTGAAGAAAGATTTCGAATCTTGACATTGGGATTTTTGTTTAATAAGCTATGAGTTTAATGTATGTATTTTCAACTTATTTATTTTTTTGAGATCTATTCATATATATATATTCATATATACACATTTTAATTTGGATTAACAATAAAATATATTACTTCTTCATCTATTTGGTTAACACTATATTCTTCCCCCTCTCCTCCCATTTTATCGACTCACATCACTGTTTAAGCACTTCCATGACCACTGTCCTTCTCTATTTTTATATTACCTACAGTCTAAACCCCTTACACTGTAGCTAAGGAAGTCACTATGTGGTCTTGTTAGAGTTTTGTGTCTTCTGAAGGTGCTACAACTCAAAAACATCAAACTAGGTGTTTAAAGCTAGTACTCACCTATGAGAGAGAGCATATGATATTTCATTGCCTTTGAGGTTTGGATTTTGTCAGTCAGTATCACAGTTTCCATTTCCCTCCATTTACCACTTTAGAAATAAGTGTGGAAATTCTCCAGAAAGCTAAATATAAATCTACCATATGAATGATCCCCAGCCTATACATACCAGACTCCATTTCTGCTCCAGCAATACTTTCTTGGCTTTGTCAATTGCCTCATTATCACTCTATTCACAATAGCTAGGAAATGGAGCCAACCCAGATGTTTATCAGCTGATGAATGATAATGAATATTTAGTACAAATATACAAGGGAATTCTGTACAGCTGTAAAGAAAAAATTAAATTATGAAATACACAGGTAAGTGAATGCAACTGAATATTACTATACTGCTTGAAATAACCCAGACCCAAAAAGATAAACACCACTGGGTCTCCTCACTTTGTGGGTGCTTTATCCAGATATTAAGGCATCATTGCATAACTTTTAGGAATTGAGACAATATAAGCAGAAAATAAACACTGCAGTAATGGGGAGAAAGAGCTGCAGAGGGTATATAATAGAACACAAGTGCAATAAAGGCAGAAAGAAAAAATGAAAGGTAGAATTAATTGGAGAGGTGAAGGAGAGGGTAAGACAAAAGGAAGTTGAGGGAAAGGATGAAAACTAGAAGAATATTTCCAAAACTTACAACGAAACCTACTAGTTTCTTTAAAATACCTTCTATACATACATATATCCAATTTGTGTGATATATTATAAATAGTTACATAAGTATGTTTATATATTTGGGTTTTTATTCAATTGGGTTTCCCCTATGCAGGAGAATATTTTTCTCCCCAGAGACCATACTATTCAAGAAAAAGCCCAGTTCCAAGCTAGGAATATATTGGTTAAGGCAGTACAGGAGATATCCAAAACAATTCAAGACACTGACATTGCTCTTAGTTGGTTGCCTTCAGGAAATTTAAAGTAACACCTTATTGTAGAATAGGACTGCAGTTTAGTCACTGGTCTTGGAGAAATAACATTGATATTGAGTTGGAAGCTTATTTCCAGATGTCCAACTCTCATAATATTAGAAGAAATTGTTCATGCTAAAGAATGGCAGAGTTAGAGAAAGAAGTTATCAAGCCCTACCTAGATATAAATCTTGTGAATTACAATGATTAGCCCACCAAGAATACATCTAATGGTAATTAATAACTTAGAGGTAATCAACAGCTCTTTAACTAAATTAAGGTCTAGTCAATAAGAGAGAATATAAATTCCCTTTTATCGTAAACTGTACAAAAATCTATGGAAATCCCTATTGTATGCTGTCCATGGAACTAAAAGTGTGTTCTCTCTCTCTCTCTCTCTCTCTCTCTCTCTCTCTCTCTCTCTCTCTCCATCTTTGTGTTTGTGTGTATGTCTGTATATGTCTGTTTGCATGCATGTGTATGTGTTATGTAACTACAGAGAAAAATGACAAGAATTTTAGGACAGTAAGAGGGCACACTGGAAGAATTTCCAAAGGGAGGGAACATAAATGAAAACATATTCATATATGTATGACATTCTCAAAATTCACTACAATCAAATAATCTAAATGAATACACAGAAATCAGAGATATGAAAAACATAATTAGAAAATGAAAAGATTCTTTAAAATATTTGTAACAAACTATATCATTAAGAAAGACCAAACAAAATTGAAAAACAAGATATAAAGAGGAGTAAACAAACTGAATAAAAATACTAAAGGACTTATAACACCCTATCAATAAACCAATACTCAAGTTAATGGAGTAAATCAATAAGAAATATTAAATATCAGAAATGTCCCTTAAAGAATTTTCAAGTAAAGCATTCTAAGACACATGAATGATAATCTCAGTAATGTCTGTTAAGTATGGTTGATTCTCCCAAACATAATCCTAAGCAAATATACAGTGAAACCCATTATAGCAGATCATACAGTAATCAAAGATGAGAAATTTTAAGAGAAATGACTTGTCACAGAAACATAACATCTTTAAAGTTGTCAGCATATTTTTCAATAGAAAGTTTGCAGGCAAGAAAGAAATGAAATGCTATATTCAAGGTGAATAAAACCTAATGAAGCACAAAGTACCTGACAAAACTGTCCTTCAAGAGATAAACATTTTCCCAAAAGTGAAAATGTGAGAGAGTTCTGTTATATCTGTCAGAAACAAAATGATAAAAGTAGATAATCAGATTGAACATCAAGATGATTCAGAAATATAAAATATGAGAGAATAATTGAGTTTTTGTTTTGTGTATGGATTGTTTGATGTTTCTATTCTCTTGATTTTTATCACGAGTTTTACGTTTTTCATATACTGGATATTTGTGTTTTGTTTAATCCTATTTTCCTTAGTTCAGGTGCATCATTAAGCTATTTGCTTGTGGTTAATCTGATTTCTTAATGAAGACACCTGGAGTTATAATTTTTATTCTTATGCTTGCTTTTAATGGGTCTGAGGATACCAATGGTAATAAGCAAACTGCCAAGGGACAAAAAGCAATAAAATATTCCTACCATACTTTTCTGCCAGTGGCTCCAACAGTGAATAACATGGCAGGATACCCCCAAAAGTACAAATAGTTACACTTATATCTTAGGAGTAGCCTGTCACTAGAACTGATTGGACTTTAACTCTTTTCAATAGCAAGCTGCATTCTAGATACTTGTTTTTATATCCACTTGTAATTATAGTTCTCAAAGCACAATGTAGTTTTTTTTTTTTCAGGAGATGAAAGACCACTAGAAAAGCCACAAGTTCTCAAAATGCAGAGAACAATCAACCCTGAAGTAGGTGTCTAGCCATATAGCAAACTCTTATGTAACACTGCAGAAGAGTGGGTGAAAGATTTTAAGAACCATGGGACAAGAATATCAGCTGCAAGTTTGTATCTTTTGTATAAGCAGAGAAGCTGTACCTATGAAATCTTATGGTTACTTAAACAGGATATGAATAATGTCAGCACAAGTAAACATGGTAAAATGTATGGGGACATCTCACGAGGCTCTACCATTAGGTGAAGAGCTATAGACAATGACTGCAGAGATACGAAAAATTAGTATTTCAAAAGATGAGCCCAATTATTGGTTATCAAAACCAAGTGGTCAGCCCTTAACACACAAATCTATACCCCTACATCTCCATACTATAGAGCCCACACACTGCTAAATGGCCTCATCAGGTTTTGTTTATAAATTAATTAATTAATATATGTGTGGGTGTGTATATGCTAAAATTACAATTAGAAAAATTGCCCATCAATTTGAGATAAAGTGGAGGAGAAAGATCAAGGAGGAGACAAGGTAGGAGAAGGCAGAAGGAAACTAAACACACACACACACACACATACACACACACACACACACATACACACACACACACACACATTACTAAATTTTAAAAGAACAAAAATCAGTAATTTGAGGAGACATTCTTACTCCTATATTTGCTGCAGCACTGTTCACAATAGCTAACATACAGACTTTAAAAGAAAATATACTGTATACATACAATGGTATATCACCTTTCTGCCTTAAAAGAGGAAATCTTACAATGTACAGTATCATGGGTATATCTTGAGGACATCCTTCAGAGTGAATTAAGTCAAGTACATAACAAATTTCTGTCATACTACTTATAAGACATTCTTTTATTAATCCACACGCACTTGCAGATATTGTGGAATAGTGATTTAATTGCCTTTAGATGAGAATACAGTTGAAAGCTACTGACCAATGTTTCACAAATATATTATATACATAAATAATAAAATGTTTACACTAGGTATGTTTGTTCATAGTGTTAAAAAGTAATCTGCCTGTCATTCATTTTATGATCAATATTCTGTAATTGTGGACTTGTTTCCAAATAAAGAGCTTGGGAAGTTTCAATGAAATTCAAAACTAAACATCAAATGAAGATACTGAATGATAAGTCTATGTGCTTTTCAACAATCTGCAATGAGCTAGCTGGTATCTCTCAAACAGCATAAAGTAGTTCTTGTGAATTAAAGAGTTTGTGGTCTGAAGTGCAAATTCACAGGTGAGGCAAATGAGAGGGCAGGCATCATGGTAAAGACCTTATATGGAAGGTATTACTTCAAAGAGTCTGTATGGGATATCTTCACATGGTAAGAATACATGCTTAGTTGTGGGTCTGGGTACCTGGGAAGCATAACAAGGCTTAAGATCCAAGGCAGGTTGCAGCTTCTATATCATACAACACTTTTTTGACATGCTGAGGATAGCTACTAATTAGAAACAGGATGTAATTCAGGTTTTGAAATTTAGGTTTCTAAAATCACTGGCTATATTTTTGAAACAATGCAGTTGGTGCTAGTTCAGCATTCTCATTGTTCAAAATAGCCTTTTTACTAGTTTAAAGTAAAATCAACACATTTCTTTTGGTTTTTTTCCCATTTGATTGGCTATGAGGAGACAATGAAGAATTTCAGATATGAATGGTATTTGGGCGGTGAGGTGAATGTTGCTTTGAAAGGCAACCCTTAGAAAGGAACCAGAATGACTGGTGATGTTCAAAGGAGGAATGTCATGCTGCTGACTTCAAAGAACACCAGATCTTTTGGCCATTTAAGAGGAGATTGAAGATTAATGTCTAGATGCACTTTCCCAGAACACAGACAAAACCCTTAGACAATGACAAAAATTTTGAGTTATTCAAATACATATCACAACTGAAACTTAATTGTGGAATAAATAACCCAAGAAGTAAGTCCACATAGAAGTACATTCAACTGTCAAAACCTTGAGAAATACACACAACAACAACAACAGCACAGACAACTACAAAACACGAAGAAAAAGGTGAAAAGATAATGACAAATTAACAGAAGACAGCCAAAGGACAAAATACTGACTTCCCAGTGGCCAATAGTTTTTAATCAGTATAGAGACTGAGAATCCTGAGCACAGAAACGGTTAGCATTAGTTTTCATCCAGGCTGATATGGATCTCAGGAAAATTTGATAAGGAAACTTCTGTGTAATGAGCAATGACAAGTATGAAGTTACAAGTTACATATGGGCAGATGCCAGAAATGGAGCTGGGACTGAACATGGCCAGTGGCTGGAGCTGGTGTAGGACTGTATTTCATAGTTGTTCTGATTTTTTCACATGTAGTAAAAATTACCTATGAATTTTTCTTTTTTTTTTTTGTCAGAACATATACAACTTCTTTCTTAAAGCTATAGATAGATACAATGAGTCTAGTCATAATAAATATACCCACAAAATAAGCAGTTATTTAGCTTGAAAATTGTTGATTTGGGAAAAGTACTGGGAAAAAAAGGCATAGAGAGAAAATCAGAAGATAGTCTTGGAACAATGAAGACTGAAGTGAAAGACTATTCACTATTCAACAAATAAATGTATGCTTTGTATCTTTACTTTATAGCAGTGGTTCTCAACCTTCCTAATACTACAAACTTCTAATAGTGTTCATCTCGTGTGGTACCTTCTAACCAAAAGCCCTATTTTATTGCTACTTCATAACCATAATTTTACTTGTTTTAAATTGTAATGTAAATACCTCATATACAGCGTATCTAATATGTAACCCCCAAAGTGGTTGTGATTCACTGGTTGAAAAGGCTTCTTTAAAGGCAGGTATAAAACTTACCAGGAACTTGACCAGTGTGTAAAAGGCCTGGATATATTTTATTGACATGATTTTAATAATAATAAAAAAAGATGAGAATCAAGTCATCTTCAGAAGGCGCTATATAAGACTGAAGCCTGAGACACAATATCTACTGATTTTGTTGGGACCACCTGAAGAATAGGGCTGTTAGGCAAGTCAACAGGTGGCTCCAGACATCCAGAGGTATTAGAAGTAGGGACACAGGACATGGCAATAAAGTTGTTCACATATCAACATCAAATATCCTGTGACATTAGAACCAACTCAATCAAATACACTCACATCAGTTGAGAGTGGAGAATAGGGAATGTAAAGCTGTCCACAGAAAAATGACTAAACAAGGGGTTTTCTAGACAAGTTTTATTTAAGTGACTATTCAAATTACTAGCAGGTTAAGAAAAGCAGTTGAGATCTGTACCTCAGAGCAAAGGCTGTCCCACAGCCCTCTGCACCCAAAGAAGTGAGCTGGTCTTCCAGGAGTGCTTTCACTCCTAAGCCCAGAGGAGAGATTACCACTGTTGCTCTGATAACTGTCCAAAGAGAGACCTGCCAGGAGTGCACATGGCACAGGTACAGCAGAGCAGCTGGCGATAGGATCCTACCACATTCCATCTGTGACCCAGAGCTAAGCTTGTCCTACAGACCTCCATCCCCAAAACCCATCCAAGAGAGAGCTGGTCCCCCCAGGAATACTGACATACCTAAAATCACAGGCTTATAGGCACACAGGAGGGACAAGCAGAGAAAGCAAGACCAACTAACTCTAGAGATAAATCAGATAGCAAGAGGCAAGTACAAGAACCTAAGGAACAGAAACCAAAGCTACTTGCCATCATCAGAAGCCAGTTGTCCCAACACGGCAAGTCCTCAAAACCCCAACAAACAGGAAAAGCAAGTTTCTGATTTAAAAATCACATTTTATGATGATGATAGAGGACTTTAATAAGGACATAAATAACTCCTTTAAAGAAAATTCAGGAGAGCACAGGTAAACAAGTAGAAACCCTTAAAGAGGAAATACAAAAATCTCTTAAAGAATTACATGGAAACACAACTAAACAGGTGAAGGAATTGAAGAAAACCACCGAGGATCGAAAAATGGAATAGAAATAATAAAGAAATCACAAAGGGAGACAACTCTGGAGACAGAAAACCTAGAAAAGAGATCAGGGGTCACAGATGCAAGCATCACCAACATAATAAAAGATATAGAGGAAAGACTATCAGGGGCAGAAGATGCCGTAGAAAACATTAACACAACAGTCAAAGAAAATGCAAAATGAAATGCTCCTAACATGAAAAAATACTCATGAGAGCAAATACAGAGACAAAGTGTGGAGCAAAGACTGAAGGAAAGATCATACAAAGACTGCTGAACCTGTAAATCTATACCATATACAGTCATCAAACCCAGACATTATTGTGGATACCAAGAAGTGCATGCTGACAGGAGCCTGAGATAGCTGTCTCCAGAGAGGCTTTGCCAGGGCCTGACAAACACAAAGGCAGATGCTCACAGCCAACCACTGTATTAAGCATGGGGTCCTCAAAGGGGTACCCAATGGAGGAGTTTGATGAAGGACTGAAGAAACTGAAAATGAAAGAACAATAATATTAACCAACCAGATGCTTCTCACCCCGAGATACCAGGGACTAAGCCACCAACCAAGGAGTACACATGGAGGGACCCATGGCTTCAGCTGCATATGTAGCAGAGCATGGCCTTGTCGGGAATTAATGTGAGGAGAGGCCCTTGGTCCTGTGAAAGCTCAATGTCCCAGTATAGGGGAATTCAAGGGCAGCGAGGCAGGACTGAGTGGGTGGATGGGGGAACACCCTCATAGAAGAAGAGGAGGGGCAATGGGACAAGGTGTTGGGAGGGACAAACCAGGAAAAGGGATACCATTTGAAATGTAAATTAAAAAATATCCAATAAGAAATGAAGAAAGAAAGAAAGAAAGAAAGAAAGAAAGAAAGAAAGAAAGAAACAAAGAAACAAAGAAAGAAACAAAGAAACAAAGAAAGAAACAAAGAAACAAAGAAAGAAACAAAGAAACAAAGAAAGAAACAAAGAAAGAAAGAAAGGAAGTTAGTTCCTAACCCATAGCATCCAGAAAATTCAGGACACAATGAGAAGACAAAACCTAAGGCTAATAGTTATAGACAAAAGTGAAGATTCCCAACTTAAAGGGCTTGTGAATATCTTCAACAAAATTATAGAAGAAATTTCCCTAACCTTAAGAAAGAGGTGCCCATGGACATACAAGAAGCCTACAGAATCCCAAATACAATGGATCACAAAAGAAACTTCTTTTGTCACATAATAACCAAAACAGCAAATGCACACACAAAAAATGAAAGAATATTATAAGCTGTAAGGGACAAAGATCAAGTAACATATAAAGGCAGACTTAAAAGAATTACAGCAATCTTCTCACCAGAGACTATAAAAACCGGAAGATAATGGGCAGATGTCATACAGACCCTAAGAAAACACAAATGCCAGCCTAAGCTACTATAACCAGCAAAACTTTCAATTAACATGAAAATCAAGATATTTCATAACAAAAACAAATTTAAGTCATCTCTTTTCAAAAATCTAGTCCTACAAATGCTAATACATGGAAAATTCCTGCACAAGGAGAGAAACTATACCTAGAGAAAGCAAGAAATTAATCTTTCAACAAACCATGAAGAAGATAGCCACACAAACATAATTTCACCTCTAGCAACAAAAACAACAGGAAGCAACAATCACTTTTGCTTAATATCTCTTAACACCAACAGATTTAATTCCACAATAAAAAGACACAGAATAACAGAGTGGATAGGTAAATAGGACCCTGCATTTTGCTGTATATACGACCTCAGTGAAAATGACAGACACTACCTGTGTAAAGTAAAAGGCTAGAAAAAATTCCAAGCAAATGGTTTTAAGAAACAAGCTGGAGTAGCTGTTCTATTATCAAATAAAATTGACTTTCAACCAAGTGTTAACAAAACAGTTAAGGAAGGACACTTCATTCTCAACAAATAAAAAATCTACTAAGATAAACTCTCAATTCTGAACATCTATGTTCCAAATGCAAAGGTACCCACATTCATAAAAGAAATTTACTGAAGGTCAAAGCACGTACTGCCTCTCACACAATAATATTGGGATATTTCAACTCACCACTCTCAGCAATGGACAGATCATGGAATCAGAAACTAAACAGAGACACAGTGAAACTAGCAGAAGTTATGGTCCAAATGGATTTAACAGATATCTATAGAACATTTAATCCTTAAAACAAAATAATATATCTTTTTCTCAGCACCTCACAGTACCTTCTCCAAAACTGACCATGTAATCAGTCACAAAAGAGGCCTCAACAGGTACAAGAAGATTGAAATAATCCCACGCATCTTATTAGACCATCACGGACTAAGGCTGGTCTTCAATTGCAAGAAAACATCAGAAAACCCACATAAACATAGAAACTGAACAATGTTCTACTCAATGATAACTTGGTCAAGGAAAAAATAAAGAAAGAAATTAAAGAATTTTTAGAATTTAATGAAAATGAAAGCATAACATACCTAAACTTATGGAACACAATAGAAGCAGTGCTAAGAAGAAAACTCATAGCTCTGAGTGCCTCCAAAAAGTAACTGAAGAGAACATACACTAGCAGCTTGACAGCGCATCTGAAAGGTCTAGAACAAAAAGAAGCAAATACACCCAAAAAGAGTATATGGCAGGAAGAAATCAAACTCAGGGCTGAAATCAACCAAGTAGAAACAAAAAGAACTGTACAAAGAATCAAGAAAACCATGAGCTAGTTTTTTGAAGAAATCAACAAGATAGATAAATACTTAGCTGGACAAACCAGAAGGCACAGAGACAGTATCCAAATTAACCAAATCGAAGAAGGAAGACGTAACAGAATCCAAGGAAATTCAATAAATCATCATTTACTATGAAAGAAGCCTATACACAACAAAACTAGAAAATCTGGATTAAATGGACAATTTTCTAGATAGATAACAGGTACCGAATTTAAATCAGGATCAGCTAAACCTTCTTAACAGTCCCATAACCCCTAAAGCAAAGAAACAGTCATTAAAAGTCTCCAAACCAAAAATGCACAGGACCAGATAGGTTTTGTGCAGAATTCTATCAGACCATCAAAGAAGACATAATACCAATACGCTTCAATATATTTTACAAAATAGAAACATAAGTAATACTACCCAATTCATTCTATGAAGCCAAAATTTTGCTAGTATCTAAACCACACAAAGACACAAAAAAAGAAAGAAAACTTAAGACTAATTTCACTTATGAGTATTAATGCAAAAATACTCAATAAAATTGTTGGAAACTGAATCCAAGAACATGTCAAAATTTTCATCCATCATGGTCAACCTGCTTCATCCCAGGGATACAGGGATGGATCAATATACAGAATCCATCAATGTAATCCACTGTATAAAAGAGCTCAAAGAAAAAGAAAACACATGGTTATTTCATTAGATGCTGAAAAAGCATTTGACAAAATTCAACATTCCTTCATGGTAAAAGTCTTGGAAAGATCAGGAATTCAAGGCACATACCTAAACATAGTAAAAGCAATATACAGCAAATCTGTAGCTAACATCAAACTAAATGGAGTAAAATTTGAAGCAATCCCACTAAAATCAGGGACTAGACAACGCTGTCCACTCTCACCCTACCTATTCAATATAATACTGGAAGTCATAGCCAGAGTAATTGATAAATTAAAAATTACTTTTATTATTAATTAAAAATTAAGACAAGTGGAAATGATTATCCTGAATTGACTGGTAAATGTTGTAGAAATTGTATCATCTACACATTACACATATTTTTACAATTACAATAAAAATACCTAATGAAACACTAACCAGAGAAGCTATACTTCCCAATAAGAGATAGTGCTGTTATTAACTCTGGAGAGACTAGGTCTCTGATATAGTTCTTCCTGGCCTGAGATTGCTTTCACCAGACTACACACATCAACTATGAAAGCAGACATGGATTTACAAACTGTAAGGAGATAAACTTCATTCTCTATGGCAGGCTGCAATGAATACTGAAATGAAAAGTTATCCATCTGCTGCTGCTGACACTGGAAACTGAAATCAATATACAGCATTGTGTGGCCGATTCATTCATATTAGGTGCAATATATGTTCTTGAGGTGGGCCAATCAGTTTCATTTTGGTATGAGATAAGGTTTCCATGTGAAAAGAGATGTCCAGTGATTAACTTCAAAAGCACAAAAAAGCACAAGGTTTGTGCCTGTGGGAGCAGCTATGAACATTACCAAAGCCAGGCTTTATGGACTGTGAGTTGCTAGGAAGTGATGCACAGCACAAACATCCCTTGGACTTCATGGTAAGACATAAAGTTTACATTGAAAACTCTGTTCATAAAAGAGCTGATCCACAGTTATCTAGAGAACACTGTGGAAAAGAGTGACCCCAAACCTATCTACAAGGTAGCATAGCAATAAACATTTTCTGGTTCAAATTCCTATACGTGTAAGCTTATACTATCTCACTCATTCAAGAGAATTCAAACTTCTCTTGAGTGAATTATGAACTAAGTTTTCCTAAGACAAATGTAATTGAGCATAGAATGTAATTTTCTTGTATTTTTCCTGTTTCTCTTGACTTAAATCTATCTATCTATCTATCTATCTGTCTGTCTGTCTGTCTGTCTGTCTATCTATCTATCTATCTATCTATCATTTATTATCTATCATCTATCTTTTTCTATCAATTTTTCATATTATACTTGTCTGGAAAAAAAGGCAAGAGAATTAGCATGCTAATATCCTGACTTCTCTTTGCAGCAGATACAATCACAGGAAACTATAACTGATCAAAATAGAATGAGCAACTGATTGTGGGATATTCAACCCCAACAGGTACATTTACAGCAAATCTCCTATACCTAATGATCAGAGAAAATCACAAAAGATATCAAAGCCTTTTAAGAGCTAGGGTTCTGGTAAGATTCACAGGGAAGCTAAATCGATGAAACTTCAACAATATGGGTTCCTAAATAAGAACTGAACAACAATAACACCAATCATCATGTTAACATGGAAGGGAGAAATCTGATGATGCCCTACCTCTAGAAAAAAGACCTACATGCAATGAATGCCCACTAAGAAAATGAGAGAAACAGTCTTCCATAAAGATAAGTTGCTTAATTGGATATCATACCATGTTGTGAGACCCAAAATCATGTACACATAAGCATCAGTAAATGAATTTAGCACATTATATATTATACAAATATATGTAATTATATCAAATAAAAAGAAGCCATGTGTTTGAGATATATTAGAGGAAGGGAAGAGAAGAAATGATATAGTCATATTGTAATGAAAATAAGGACTAATAAAAAAAACATGTCTTAGAGTTTACTTTACAGAGAACATTGTCTCTCAGTTTTATTCATTTCACAAACTATTTTTAAGTAGCCATTATCCTATAATACTGTCTGGGCCAATAACTCTGAGTGCTTTGCAAGCTATTCTTATAGAAATAGATGGAAATACATCAGTAATAATACTCTTTTTCATAATTACATTATCCAAACATCCCCTAAATGCAAAAACCTAAAAAGCCATGACCATATATTGCTTCAGTTGATCCACATTTATGTAGCTGGTTCCTGTGGGGAGTGAACTCTTTTGGACTGAAAAAAAAAAAAAACCAAACAGCCATACAAAACTATCCTGATGACTGTATATTGAGAATGTGACAAAACACAATATAACATTTTTAAGGAACCAAATAATATACAAGATCACAAGAAAAGCAATGCAAATTTATAATCATTGTATACATGTTCTGTCAATAGCACCAGAAAAAACTAATGAATGTAGACACATTAGATAAAGTTACAAATACTCACAGACTTATAAAATAGACTTATCTTTGAATTTCAAAAGTCAATGCATAGGTTTTGTTTGTTTGTTTGTTTGTTTGTTTGCTTTGGGGTTTTTTCATTTATTTTGTTTCTTTGGTTTTGTTTATTGTTTTGTTGTTTTTGTTGTTTTTGTTTTGTTTTGTTGGTTTTTTTTGTTTTGGATTATTTTGTTTGTTTTGTTTTCATTTATTTTGTTTGGTTTTTTTGTTTGATTGGTTTTATTTATTTTTTGGGGGGGGTTGGTTTGGATCCACATTGGAAAAAATTCTCTTTGTTTTGATGACCTACAAGGATTAATGGCCCTTGTATTGAAGAAGCTATGAAATTGTGAAGGCTCAAAATCTTTCTCAGCTATTATCAGAGAATCTCATTCCTGCAGTAGATGAAAAGTCCAGAGACCCAAAACCATACAAAGTACAAGAGACCTTGGAATACTCAGCCATAAATGGGATATGTCTATCAAATCACTCTTTCCAGGACTTGATGAATTCTGTGGAAGAGGAGATGGAAAGATTTTAGGAGCAAGAAAGGATAAAGGACACTAATGAATCAAAGCCTTTTAGACCCAATGGAGCTAACACACATGAGCTCAAAAAACTGAGGCAGTATCCACAGTGTCTGCATGAGTCTGTACCAGATGAGGTCCTAGAGATAAAAGGAAAATTGGACACTCAAACACAACCCTTACCCATGAGCTATTCCCAGCCTATAACTACTAGGAAATAAGTATTTTTTTCTCCAAGGGAGTATACTTGAAGAATAAACCACTCTTAACCAATCAGCCCCATGCTCAGTAGTAGAGGCCAAACAGAAAACAACTTGAAGGCATCTTTGGAGGTTCATTGTCTTCCTCTTTCTCTTCCTGTCCTCTTCCTCC
Source organism: Rhabdomys pumilio (assembly GCA_030674055.1). Lineage (NCBI taxonomy): Eukaryota > Metazoa > Chordata > Mammalia > Rodentia > Muridae > Rhabdomys > Rhabdomys pumilio. The sequence continues at coordinate 62,244,753 of JANHMN010000007.1, forward strand.
TCCTACTCCTCCTCCTCCTCCTCCTCCTCCTCCTCCTCCTCCTCCTCCTCCTCTTTCTCTTCCTCTTTCTCTTCCTCTTCCTCTTCCTCTGCCTCTTCCTCATCCTTCTGACATCTGGTTTTCTGCTCTCATGATATTTCTGTATATGGAAAAATGCATATGCATGTCTCTATGTATATGTGTTTCTATCCTTTTTTTTGCTCTTTTTCTTCTGTTTGTTGGTTTTGTTCTTTTCTGGTTTGTTTATATTGTATTTATTACTATTATTCCTTAGATGCCTATTTGTTTTCTAAGGAGAGACGGAAAGAGTGTACACATAAATGGGAGTCGGCTAGGTAGAATACACTAGAAATAGTAGAATAAGAGATAACACAATTAAAACATGTATGAAAATTTTACTTCCAATAAAGGAAATAAAAAGTTTATAAAATATTCTTATATAGTATATATGAAATAAAATGTAACCAGAAACTTATATATTTTAGGACATTTTATTTAATTTATTTCCAAAGCTTCAAGCACACATCATCAAGTAGAAGTTAGTTACACTGTTTAAGAGAAAAAACAGAAAGTAAATATTAAAGTAATAGGAACTGTGTTGATCTTTGCTAAAGAGGGTCAGGCAGCTGAGTAGATGTTCAAACAAAGGCATCAAAGTGAAAAAGTTTATTTCAGCTTCAGGAAAATTAAAATGGTTCACTGCAACCAAGAAAGAAAATAATCAGCAAGGCTCAAGTATATGAACATTGTGGCAACCAGGAGTGGGGCATTGAATAGGAACAAGGAAGACTTGGCATAGCAGCTTCATGTGAGGTTGACAATATGGATTCCTTGTAATTTTTAAAAATAATGATGTAACCAGACCTGTTATTCCTGTGATGGATAGGTTAAAAGCTTTTCAGTAAAAACCTGAGTATGGAGAATAAAAATGTTGTGAACTGCATCACAGAGTCTTTGCCTTGTATGTGTAAGGAGGGGTGGGAGGGGTAGAAGAGTGTGAAGTTGTGAATGTGTATATGTGAGGTTATGCCAACATGGGTGTTTTCTCTGTGTTAAAGCATGTTTATGTTAAAATTATGTGTGCTTAAGTTTGTGTGAATGTGTGTTTGTGTGTGTATGCGTTTATGATAATGTGTGTGTGTGTGTGTGTGTGTGTGTGTGTACTCACATGTGTGATTATACACATTAGTAGTGGCTATTCTGTGATATGTATGAGCGCCATGTAAAGACCTGTGGGATGTTGTCAAATTCAAGCACGACAAAGTTCTGACTCATTTCTTGCAAGGTGAAATTCCAACTGTCTTCCTGTTTCACTGCTGGCTGGGGCCATGGTTCAGCGGATTCACCAGAAAGAGTTTAGATCCCCTTCTCAGTCTCTAACCATCCAGAATGGAGTGCTGCAGAAAGAAAGCTGATGGCTAATCTTTTCATGCTAGGCTACCATATGGAAATTATTCATATGGCATTTAGCTGGATAGAGACTTGTGCAGTAAAGGCCATTCTTACTCCTTTATCAGAACACAGAAGGGGAGTTAAGCTATGTTCAGTGTGGCCTATATCTGTGACTGTGTGTATGGCTTTGTTAGTTCTGGATGGATATCCATAAAGCAAAGGGAATCTGAAAGATCACGCACATGTTTTTATTGTTAAAGTCTTAACATCTACTATTTGTGTCCCCCAATCACGAAGCACATAGTTTCTAAGTTGCTATGCTTGCTACCAAGAACAAATTACATTTAAATAGCACTACTGGAAGAAGTCATTAAAAACTGATTTTAGAGAAATATATAATGAATATTCTTGACAAGTCAATGAAATACATTTTAATTTCTATGCTTTTTTCTATCTTCTTTTTTAATATCATACTGGAGATTGAACCTAGAACTTATTCTTGATCAGGCAGGAGCTCTATTGCTGAGCTGTATCCTCAACTGTCTTTTTACTTTTTGTTTTCATCTTTTTAGTTTTTACTTTAGAACATGTCACCAAGTTCTCTAACTAGCTCACTAAATTCTCCATGTAGGCCTCACACACTTTCTGTGGTTCAGATAGGCCTTGATCTGTTAGTTTCTATATACCAGCTCTCTTTGTGGCTAGGGTGATGGAAGTGTATCACCAGACCTGTCTTTGAAACATTTTCAAAAAGACAAATAATTAAAAATAAACTATAGAAACAGTAAAACCAATAAAGAATTACTGGATTAAAACAATAAAAATAAACCTAAAATAATATATTTATTGGAGGCCATATATGCAATGTATATAAGTAATGATACACACATGTAATGGGAATTTCTACAAATCAATATACAAGGTTTGCACACCCTACATAAAAAAGACTAATAAGGACTTCACAAAAATGAAATTATAATAATTAATGAGCATATAAATATCACATTAATCACAGATTTACCAAGTAAAACCATAAATATCACTGTAACCCTCAGAGTGGTGAATATATTAACATCAGGCAATATCAGTGAGGGAGAAGATTCAGAAAACCAGAAACCCCATTGTACTGCTGTTGGGAGAATAAATCACTGCAACCACTTTTAAAAACCAGTGTGTTACTGTTTATTGATTCAAGGCATCGCCAGTCTACGTGTAAAAATCCCAATACAGGATTTATGCCTTACAGTACGTTTATGTGTAGAAAATATGCATAAATAAGAAGATACTCAGTAACATTCTTCAATATAGTTCTTCACACTAAAATAGTGTTAGACTCCCATCACTTTAATATGGATAACTAAATTATAATGTAGACTATTATGCAGTCATGAAAATGAATGAGCTAGCTAGATAAGCTAAAGTAGATATGAATTCCACAGAATAGAAAGAGAGGACTAGATGAAATACAGAGTGATAATGTTTATTTCTTGTTCAACAGCAAGAAACAGAAGGGGTTATAAATTGTTTTTTAGTGAAACAAAATGTGATTGGTAATTGTAGGTTTCTATTTGTCTGGCACCATTTTGATCAAGTTAATTCTAAATTTTTGATCAAGTTAATTCTAATTACATCTTTGAGAAAGTTTCTGAAGGAGACTGGCAGTTGAATGCATGACCACTTCAGGAAGACTCATGTCTGTGTGGGATCTGTCCTGTGCATAGGTAAATCACAAGGTAGTTACGTTTCTTTAGTCAGGCCTTACAAACTCATTCTACTGCTGCCTTTTGTGAGATCTTTTGTTTTATAGAGTGGAGGCTGCCGCTGACCCACATGTTATGAATAATCAGAAGTCAAATGTTACAGGATATTGATCACATTGTGACCCAAGATTGTGTACTGAAAAATCATGTCTTGTGCCTCAGCCCTAGCACACACCTTTAACCCAAGAGCTTTGTCTAAACGCGAGCTAAATAAAGTCAACAATAGGTCAAGAGGCAGAGCAAGCAGCCAGTTGATAGGAAGTAAACATAAGGAAACTCGGTAAAAAGAAAGGATCATCTTTCAGTTGAAGGGTATTTAAAACAGTGTGGAGAAGGAGAAAGAACTTTTTTTCTTCTGGGACCTCAGTGGAGTAGAAAGGTCAGCTGGGTGCTCCTCCAGCATCACAATGACTGGCTCCTGAGTCTTTATTGGTAAATAGAACTTTGAGGATTTTGTTTTGAAAACAACAGTAAAGTCCACTGTAGTTTGTCCTTTGACAACACAACTTCTTTATCCTAGAAGTTCTTGCAAAAGCAAATTTCATAAGATACCATTGACCATATTCTACATAAACAATGTAACATAATACTATCTTGACCAATATCACAATTCAGACAAGGCAAATTTCAGTCCTAATTATTTGTTCTCTTAGAAACTGAACAGAAAATTTATTGTACAGTAAATTGTGTTCATTTATTGAAGCTGAAAGCAAACCAGGAAGGTAGGACCCTAATCCTCTTTCTCTTCACCTCATCAGAAGCATACCAGTTGCATTGGAAAAACAACACCTGTATTAGTAACTGAAAGCTGGCTCTAAGTGCCGATAATAACAAAAGGCCCCAGTTGGATGTGAAATGCTTATATTGCTAACTTCTTACTGATATCACATACTTTAATTTTATTTTTAAGGGGAATTAAGACAACTAAACTTCCAAGTAATTTTACAGTTCATGTACCGTGACATTTCTGCTTTGATGCTTAATTATAAAATAGTACAAGACGGAAAAGAAGAGAACAGAACAACAACAGAACAATTAAAAATTCATCAGAGAGCAAAATTTTGTAACCACAAACCAAGTAAACAAATACAACACTGACAGTACAACACATCTTTTGGCCATGATTTCCTGACCCTGGCAAAAATCCAGAAGCAATATCAGTGAGCCTCATTCTTTATTCTCTTAACCACTCCTTCCTACATGATATATAAACTAACATTCTCCCCTGTAGCAGATAACAATCATTTTTTCTTTCTACCCAGGGAATTAATATTTATATTTCTTGAGCAATTCCAGAGGGTAAATATTGACACCTGGATGTGATTTGATTTAGTTTTTCCCTGATTACAGCTGAGATTGAGCACCATGTCAAACAGCTATTGATTGTTGGATGGTATTTTTACATAGGGATTTTTTTCTTTTTACAATCTTTTGCTTCTACTTCTTTCTTTAGTGAGTTGTGAGACTCCATCATTAGCTCTTTATCCCTTTCATCGAATACCATTATTTCCTTTCAATCTATGTCTTTTCATTTTACTTCTAGTTCATGAGTAGCCAATCTTAACTTGAGCAAAAAGGACCTCAACTATGTTTTCTTTTGAGATTAGGAACACTATGTCTTTGGAATGCACTTCTTGTTTTAAGCTGTGCTGTGTAGACTCTATAGCATCATCAGATGTTTGCTTTCTGATTTCTTTCTTTTTATTAAATTGGATATTTTATTTATTTACATTTCAAATGTCATCCTTTTTTTTCTGGTTTCCCCTCTGAAAACTCCCTATCCCATTTTCCCTTTCCCCTGCTTCCATGAGGGTGCTCTGCCACCCACCCACCCACCCACTCCTGCCTCACTGCCCTAGCACTCCTCTACACTGGAGCATCAAGCTTTCACAGGATCAAGGGCCTCTTCTCCCATTGATGCCAGATGCCAGATATGGCCCCTTCAGTTTCTCCAGTCCTTCCTCTAATTCCTGTATTGGGGTCCCTGTGCTTAGTCCAATGGTTGGCTGTGAACATCTGCATCTGTATTGGTCAGGATTTGGCAGAGCCTCTCAGGAGATAGCTGTATCAGGCTCCTGTCAGCAAGCACTTTGGGGGGTGTATTTCCTCAACATCAGTGCACAGTAGTTGCAATGTGGGAGCAAAAGGTTGACAGCAAGCTGTCAGTTAAACATGTAAGATTCTCCCACATGATATTGGACATAGCAGCATGACATATTCAGGACTAAGTGAAATCGTAGAGAGAAGCTGAAACCATAAAAACTGAAAACTGGCACAATTTTGCAGGGTCAGAGTACTGGAAAAAAGAAGCCAAATGAGTTTAGTGTTGAAGGTAGAGTGGCAGTGGAGACACTAGGGTATTAGAGGTGTCAAGTTGATGTAACATACACCAAAGACAGTGGTATGTGTCTTAAGCCTTTTAAACACACATTGTAGGTGATGAAGCCATATATGGAGGACTTCTCATGCCTTCTGGAACACAGATCACAGGTAAGTCTTAGCTGTTGAACAGTGAACTGTTTGTTTGTTTATTTATTTATTTATTTATTTATACATTATGTAGTGTTCTGCCTGCATGTATGCCTGCAGGCCAGAAGAGGGCATCAGATCTCATGATAGATGGTTGTGGGCCACTATGTGGTTACTGGAAATTCAGTTCAGGACCTCTGGAACAGTAGCCAGTGTTCTTAACCTCTGAGCCATCTTTCCAGTTCCAGTGACTTATTTTCATTCCTTCATTTGAGGGTTTACTTTGACTGTGACTGTGTTCTTGTTCATTCTAGTGGAATAGGAAGTATATAACTTAGTTTTAACTTTTTATTTTTAGGGTAAGAGATCTAGAATTTTACAGGACATTAAAAGTTTAAAGCATTGAAATTCCTTAAAGATTATAGGACTTTCAAAATTACATTGTATTTTATATTATGGTATTAACATGAGTTTTTTGGGATAAATAAGAAAAATGAAGCTATGGTTTAAATAGGGATGACTTTGTGTCAGCTTGACAAGGAAAAACTTATTCTGGCTGGTATTTAGTGTCAATTTGGTACAATCGAGAGTCCTTTGGGTAGATGAAACTTCTATTAAGGAATTGCCTTTATCATATAGTCTTGAGACCGTTTCTTATTCAATGATTGGTTTGGGAGGGTCCAGAACACTATGGGAGGAACCATCCTAAGGCAAGTTTGTCTAGGCTATAAAAGAAAGTTAGCTGAGTATGATCCAGACAGGAAGTTGATTTGAGTCATTCATCCAAGATTTTTTCCTATGGTACCTGCCAGGACTCCAATCTGTGACAGATTGTGACCCAAAATATAAGATATAATAAACTTTGTTCCTCAAGTCATTTTGGTCATGATATTTATTGCAGCAACAAAAAGTGACTACAAATTGTGTACTAAATTAAATTAAAAATTAATTAAAATTAAAAAATGTGTACTAGCATATCCAGTACACATTTAGCATTTGAACAAGTTAACTGAAAGTGAATTAATACCAGAATTATTATACTTGAATTGAAAAATTCTAAAGAAAAAAATGTCTTAGTTAGGGTTTTATTGCTGTGAAACTACTCCATGACCATGACAACTTTTATAAAGGAAAACATTAAATTGGAGTTTGATTATAGTTTCAGAGATTTAGTGTATTATCTCCATGGCAGGAAACAACTTGGCAGGCAGGCAGACATGATGCTAGAGAGGAGCTAAAAGTTCAACATCTTGATCTACAGAAAGGAGAAGGAGACTCTATGACACAATAGCAGAGGTTGAACATAGGAGACCTTAAAACCCACCGCCATAGTGACAAACTTTCTCCAACAAGGTGGTATCTAATATACCAAAGTCCCACCTTCTAATAGTGCCACTCCACATGGGCTAAGCTCTCAAAATATGAGCTTATAGGGACCATTCTTATTCAAACCATGACCAGATTAAATTTTTTTTGGTTTTTTAAATGTGTAACACTTTAAATGTCACATCAGAAACATATGTGTGCAGTCGAAAACAGAAAAATGTTTTGTATTGAACTAAAACAATATGTATTGAACTAAAAAGCTTCCTCAAAGATAATAAAATACATAAAGTTGAAAAAAACTCTTACTAAATAGATAAAATATTTTTATACTACCTATCTTATAAAAACTCTCAGCATCCAAAATGCTTGAGTAACTAAACTCAATAGCAACTATAAGCAGAAATAAATAATCTTTATAAGTAGGCCAAGCTATAACAACAACAAAAAAAATAGAACATAAAATTTTCAGTTAAATGAATGGAACCAGAAAAATTATTCTCAGTAAGGGAACCCAGACTCAGGTAGAAAATTACAGTGGTATGTGAACTGTGGCAGCTAAGTCTCCAGTAGGCTGGCTACAATTAATATAACCACAGAGGTTAGGTATAGAGTAAGGGACTTGTGGAGAGGGAAGGATCTCCCTTGGAAACAGGAATAGAATATATAGTTATGAAGAGATGGGATAGGGAAGTACTGGAGAAAAATACAGAAAAGGATAAAGAAGACAGTAAGGAAGCAAATATGGAGAGAGACATTTAAAACTAGAAATCATTTGATGGGTGTTATGTGGAAACCTATACAGTAGATGATTCTTAATATAAATACTATATGTCTCTCCATTATTTGTTGATTCCATATTATACATATACATACACATACACATGCATATACATATTATGGAATAAATAATAGAGAGACAAAGTTCAAAGTAGGTATCTTCTGACACCAGATGAAACCTCCAGATCAGGGAATGAGATTATTCTCATCAAATTTTTAGCCAAAGGGGCCTTGTGGAAGCACCACTCTCCCACCCAATTCAATTAGTGCTCTGTTCAAACTGATGGTAAAGTCTTATTGAAAAAAACAACATCTAGACAACTCATCAAACATGTAGAGGTTAATCTGGTGCCTACAGAGACTCCTTATTTACTACTGTTTTTGGAATTAGAAGTTACTCTGTATAGTACCAAAATAAAAATGTAAACACAAGCCCAGCTAAACTTCAGTATATGGTGAAGATCTACCTGCAAGATATGCTAGTGCAACCATGGCACAAATCTTTTGGGACTAAATCAATATTTGATTGAATTTAAGTTTCACTTTATGAGACGCAATCCATCCCTGACTCTGATATAGTGACTAAGAACCAGAGATGCGGTAAACCAGAGACTTGAATGAAAACCAAAAACTACTGTTGTGTAAAAGCAACCTAGTAATAAAATGACTCCTAGTGGCATCCTATTATATTCATAGTATAATATATACTATATGTATACTTGTCTTGCTCAGTGATCATCAGAAAAGCCTCCTCTGAGGAAGCTGCCTGACTCCATTTTGAAGGCAAAAGCCATTTTGTTGAATTGTTCAATTTACTCTAAGAGCTGAGTTTCAGTTTTTAAGTTTCTGTTTCCTGGAACCTGACCTGTCTGAAACCATAATCTTGCCTTGTTCTTGAGAACACCATAATTTTTCCAAGTTAGTGATCACTGACTACAAGTGATTACTCCACCTCATCAAAGAGCTCTGTGAAATGGACACAGCATTTCTCTCTCTCTCTCTCTCTCCCTCTCTCTCTCTCTCTCTCTCTCTCTCTCTCTCTCTCTCTCTCTCTCTCTCTCTCCTGTCTTAGGAGGCAGTAATTGGCCAGCTTTCTGGTATACCCACCAAAAATCAAGCTTATTTATAATTTACCTCAAAATTTATGGTAGGTGTCTTATATTCACCCAGTAGGATTATCATTTTCTTGATGGCTAGGTAAATTCAGACCACCCACACAAAAGACAAAGTTGGACTTTTATTCTAAGGCTGGAGCTGAAATGCCAACTGAGGAGGTACACACTTTGGGACATTCTAAGATTTCTCCAAGGCATACTTTCAGTTTTATTGACTATCAGAGTAAACTGCCATGCTGAGGAAAAACAGCAAGCATCTATGAAGGCCTTTCACTATAACCTATTTAATAAGTAAAGGGTATCTGTTCCTTTAGAATTCAACTCATTCCCCAGAAAGATAATGTAAAACTTTGTTGTTCCAAGAAATTCCCACAGTTTAGTCAGAGTACAATCCTCTTGACTTGGCCAAACATGTGTCTACCACAACACTGTACAACTAATATCTAGTGCTATACAAATTTGAATCAAGAAATATTCCATTAGTTCAGAAGCCAGGGAAGGGATCAAGGTTCATATCAGATATCTCCTTGAAGCAGGCATAGTTGATCCTTGTGAGTCAGTCTGGAACACCCCTTTATTGCATATCCAAAAGCCTGGAACTCAAAATAATAGACCAGTACAAGACTTGAGAGAAGTGAATAAATACGTAGAAAGCATTCTCCCATCATTTACAGATTCCTACACATTGCTCAATCTATTACTATCAGAACATAAAGTTTATGAAGTTTATTGTACTTAAAGGATGATTCTTCTCGATCTCCCTGCCAAAATTATGAAACCCCATTTTTGTATTTGAATCAACAGTCCTGAACTCAAGATACTGGAACAACTAACCTAGACTAAACTGTCTCAAGGGAGCAAGAACTTTCTAACTTCTACAATGAAACAGGATACTGATATGTAAGTCTCTTTTGGCATATGTACCCTGAGATACCCTTGCTTTAATATGTAGATGATCTATTATTGCCTTCTGAAGACAACTTCTTAGAGCCACCTGGTGCCTTTCTGAATACTCTAGATCTGTTAGACTATACAGTTTCTAAAAATGAATGTAACAAATTTGCTCATTCCAGGTTACCTACTTGGGATACAAACCAAGAGAAGGAAATTGATGTTCCTGGCACACATAGTGGCTATAATGCACATACCAACCACAACCACCAAGAAACAAGTTAAGAAGTTTCTGAAGGCTGTTGGACATTACTATCTTTGGATACCTGGATTTGATGAAATTGTCAAACCTTGTACTTTGCTACAGCTGGAGGTACCACCACTTTGGAATGGATTGCAGAACGTGAGTAGGCCTTTAGGAACTTAAAAGATGGTCTTATACAACCCCTGCTTTAACTTTCCCTATTGGCTCCAAGCTCTTTCATCTTTATATTCGAGAAAAAAAGGGCATTGCTACGGGAGTCCTGACTCATACTCAGAGTGCCTGAAAAAGAGCAATAGCTTACATCTATCTCAAAGAGAGTGGATAATATAGACTTTGGATGGCTCCCTTTTGAAATAGTCATCACAGTCACCAAAATTCTTGTAAAAGAAGCTGACAAGTTCACATTCAGACAGACTCTAACTGAAACAGCTTCACATGATATGGATCCCATGCTGATGGAAACCACAAACTCACAAATGCCAGCTGCTTGTCTGACTCAGTACCAAACTCTTCTTTTTACATAAAGACTGACTGACCATTGACAAATCCTTGGTCATCAATCCCACTATCCTGCTGAGAAGCTCGTCTATGACTGTTTGGAGATTCTAGACATCATTCAAGGTTCAAAACTCAACCTTACAGATATTCTTTTATCATCAGAGATGCAGAACTCAGCATAGATGGCAGCAGCTTTATTCAAGAAGAAAGCAGATATGAGGGGGCAGCAACAGTGAACATTGGCCAGAAGGACATTATTTGGGCAGGAGCTTGCCCAGGGGCATATCCACTTAGAGAGCAGAAATGATTGCTTTGACACATGCTTTAAAATGGGTTGAAGAAAGATAAAAAGTATATCTTTTCAGGCAGCCAATATGTCTTTGCCATGGCTTTTTTTTTCCCACAGTAGATATATAAACAGAGTGGCTTACTCACTTCAGAAAGAAAAGACTATTGAAAGTAAATTTGAAATTGTTCCTGTAGGCTATCTGACTGCCAACTAAATTGGCCATGGTACACTGACTGAACACTAAAAAGTCAAAAGTCCCCAAACTCAAAGTAACAATCATGTAGATAAAGTCATCAAAGAGACAGCTCTTAGGAAACCGAAGTCCCAGATCATCCTAGAATTATTTCCTGTTTCCAACACCGCACTCTTCCTTGACAAAGATATTCCTGAGTGCAATCAAGTCATATTCTTCTTTTGGGGCTCAGGAGAGCTGTGATGGAAGGTAGATTCTACTGAGTAAAGAATCTGCATGCCAAACTGGCTACATACCTTATATAGCTCTATGCACTAGTCACCAAAGATCTTAGAACTCATTTGCCCTAGCCATCTAGACACTAAAAACTAACCTCAGATAGTTTCAGACCAATGCCTGATCTATGCCCAGGTAAATACCAAGAAGGATATGTTTCCCCAGGACAATGGAGTTAAGGTACTCTATATGGTGAATTTGGGGAATTGAACTTCACTGAAGTCAAGCCAGAACAATATGTCTACAAATATCTTCCAATCTTTATTGACACCATTTTGAACTGAGTAGAAGCCTTTCCATACAGAAAAGAAATAGTACAGGTGGTAGAAAAGAAATTAATAATGGAAATTCTTCCCAGATTAGGGCTTCCTATACCTCTTGGGTCACATAATGGTCCAACCTTCATGGCCAAGTTATCTCAGTAGCCCTGTAAGGCTCTTAATGTCAATTAAAAAATTCCTCAGAACTCAGACAGGGTAGAAAGAATTCATAGAACTTTAAAGGAGATTTCAACAAAATATATTCTTGTGACTGGTTGTAACTTGGTTGCCTTATGCTATTCTCAGGTCTGCTATACCAGATACTGAGAAAAGTTCTCTGTCCCACAAAATGAGACAATTACCTTCCAGGCTGGTCTGTTATCAGATTGCCCCTTCAATCTTTGAGTCCATAAAAGGATTGCAATTAAACTTAGATAACATTTTCCCCTCTTGTGTAGGCTGCTTAACCTGTTGGGTATGATCTTCTTGACCATCTGTAATGGTTGGTATTGTATGTTAATTTAATGTTAGAGTCATCAGAGACAAAGGAGGTCCAGTTGAGAAAATGCCTCCATGAAATCCATCTTGAAACATTTTCTCAATTGGTGATTAATGAAGGAGGGCACAACCCATGATGGATGGAGCCCTTCCTGTTCTGGTGGTTTCACATTCTATAAGAAAGCAGGCAGAGCAAGCCATGGGAAGCAAACCAGTTAGCAGTACTATAGCTGTCTATGGCCTCTGCATCAGTTTCTTCCTCTAGGTTGCACCCCTGTTTGATTTCATGTTCTGACGTCCTCCAACGATGAACCTGAAAGTGTAAGACAAATAAACCTTCCCAACTTGTTTTTTCGTCATGGAGTTTTGTCACAGTAATAGAAACCCTGACAAAGACACCACTTATTCCAACCCAGGGACACTGGATTGGTTTGCCACTTCAAAATTGCCCTACTTGAACCTACATGGAAAGGACCTTATATTTTGTTTCTCAGAATGCCTACTCTTACATTCATCACTCAAATTTCAAGAAAGCACCTGAGAAACAATCCTTGGGAGAGAAGCTCAATGCTCAGAGATGGAAAATGACTGAAAAGGAGTCATTAGAAATCAAATTTCCTAAGGTTTGACTATCTAAAATAGCTTCGAGCATTGAATGGAGTAATCTAAATAATCAGATTGTAATAATAAAGACTTTAGCATAATCAAATACTCTTTAAAAGATTCTGGTAATAAAAATTACAGATGTACTAAATTAAGAAGGGGAAGAGAAGATCCATTAGTCATTTCAATTGAACTTAACATACCCAGAGGAACCCTGTCTATAACCAGCCGTGTAGTGAGTGTATAACCTCTGGCTGCATCTAGCATCAGAAAGTCAACAAGAAAAGCCCTTCCATGTCAGAGGAGAGTCCTTGTTTCCAGTTGCTTAAGAAAAACAATATGAAATAGGAATTTCATATAAAAATTATACAAGGACCACAGAGGACAAAGTAGAACATACCCCTCTGATGTTTTAAAAGTGTTTACTAATATTTCTGTTAATAATGTAAAGACAGTCCTCTATCAAGGATTTGACTAAGACAGATAAGAAAAGGGAGGAATGAGGGATTGCCTGATTCCATTTTAAAGGCTGGATAGATTTTGTTCCATTTACCATAACAGTTGAGTTTCTGCGTTTAAGTTTCTAGCTCCTGGAAGCTGACCTGCCCCAACCCATATAATGACAGTTTTTTTTCTCCTTCTCCTTCTCCTTCTCCTTCTCCTTCTCCTTCTCCTTCTCCTTCTCCTTCTCCTTCTCTCTCTCTCTTTCTCCCTCTCTCTCTCTCTCTCTCTCTCTCTCTCTCTCTCTCTCTCTCTTTCTCCTTCTTCTGAGATTATTCTGTAATTCTCAACTACCCCATTCTCTCACTCATTCTTGTAGGACTCATAATTTTATTCCTTAGAAAAGTACTGAGAAATGAACTCAACATTGCTCTCTCTTCGACTCCACTTGGGAGACAGTAAATGGTCATCTCTCTGGTGCATCTGAATAAAACCAAGCTTGTTTCAAATGTGGCTAGAAACTGTGGTCGTGGTCTTATTCTTACCTGGTGTAATAATTCTTCCTAAAGTAGCTGGGGTAGAGCTGGGTCCACTGAAGACAGAGCCCTCTGTTTTAGAGTGGAGAGTCTTAACTTGGTCAACTAAAATGGATCAGGTGATTGCCATCTCATATTTCTGAAGATAGTTGGAAAATAATTATTAAAGGGATATAAGTAGATGGTTTGGTTATAGAATAGAGTTGAGAGAGTTCCTTGAACAGATGAGGGAGGAAAAGAAAAGAAAATGAGTACCGAGTTGATTCAGGGTGACAGTGACTGGTTCTCTTGCCAAGACTGTTCTACAAAATGAGCTAGCAAAAGCATCAGGGAGCTACAGAGCACTAAGAGAAGGGAAGAGAAGAAAATATAAAGCTATTTGTATTTGTATTTGTATTTGGCTTTAGGTAAATGGGATCAACAGCCCCTTTAGCCAGTTTCCTCACATCATCTAAAAGGTCTTTCTTTTGCAGACTTATCAGGGGCAAATGGAGTTTTGTAGGATGAAATTATTTAATAACAGTGAGTTCATATGGAACAATTTGTTTTGGCTCAGGATGAAGTTCAGTAAGTAAAACCTTTACAAGAAAGGGTAAAAGCATAAGTATAAGGATAATGAGGAAAGGGTGATCAAGGAGCCTGGGTAGTAGAGTAGGAGGGAACCAGAAGCCCATACATAAGAGGCTTGTGGTTGAATTTTTTCTCATCTCTTTCTCTAGGTTTCATTTTAACACAACAGGATATATTGGTCTAAAACCAACATGTTTTCAGAGGCTAATGATAAGGATGGCATAAATGCCATCCTTAGCAGTACACAAAGGACAGACACAGTCCTTTTAAATTTAGGAGTACTGTAGAAGTCAAGGAGTGCAGTTAATCCTGAAGAATGTTTAAGCTGATCTAAGATGGTGAGGCAGAAAGGTTAATTGTTACAAAACAGTTTCACTTCATCTATTTTAATTCTGTGTCCCCAAACAATGTTCATGGTGGTGAGAAAATGGATGAGTTGGATGGACCATATCTATTAGTCCCTTCACTCAACGTGCTTTGTGGACCTTGGAGGAATTGGTCTACTGGTATCTTCTTCAAGGCTGACAGAAGTGTGATGAGGGAGAACAAATTAAAGTTCCTTAGAAGAGGATCCATCCAAGGGTCCAAAGATTCAGAACATAAGGATCAGGAGGTGATAATTATTCACCATTGTGTGGAACATTAAGAGACAAAGTTACATGAGGAAATCTTTTACATCTAGACAAACATAAATCAGTATAACATAAAATTAAATGTAATTGTACAACAGCTTGGACCATGTACCAGAGTTCTATAGAAAAATACGGTAACTGTGCTTAGGTTGTTTGTTTAAATCAGACTCCTGAATAATGATCAAGTATCTTGTAAAATAAGTCAGTTAAAGTCATGAGTTTGAACAGAAACTATCTAGGTGATATTTCTTATTTTTTTTGTGGGTTTTTTTTTGATATTTCTTGTTTTACATATGATAGATTTTATATATTTGCTTTAAATATTAATAATAAATGCTCCTATTTAATGAATAAAGACATTTTTATGTAAAAAATTATTATTAGAAACAATTTAAAGGTAAAATTCTTTAAAATTTAGATGTACTTTAAATGAGAATATCTCCTACTTGAATACATACTTAAATTAAATTTTTATATCTACATACCAAAAGAAAGTTTAATTATAAATTTTTATTTCCCCAAAATAAATGCTTTTTAGTTTTCAATTTTAAAATAGTACTCCCAAAGACATTTTTCTGCCTTGTCAAGTGTAACTGATTCACTTTACAAAGATTTCTAAAATTAGCTCTATTAACAACAACCTCTTAAAAGTATCTACATTTTCCTACCATAGGCTCAATCAACAGATGAAAGATAAAAGCCATCTATCAGGACAAATCTGTAATCAATAATTTACATCATACACTGAATTAGCAAAGATAACCAAAGCCAACTCCTTACTGCTTTTGCCTGTGAACAAAACCCTAGGTCAGCACACAGCCATAGGACTAAGCGTATTTCTTAACATCATTCTAGGTTGTTTAGAGAAATAATTTGTAAAGCGAGCTAAGGAAATGAGCTTTAGAAAATATTGGCTTTTGAAATTTCTTAGAATATATCCACAAGCATCCCTGCACAGAACTGTGTAAGCCTTGTAGGCTACACAGTGAGAGTGTAGACACTGACTCTGGAGCCCTCTATCTATGTAGAATAGATTAGATTCTCAAAGCACCACATTGAGCCCAGGTTGGAAAGAATTTCCTTCATCTAAGTCATCTTAGATCCTTCATCTAAGTCATCTTCTCCAGAAGAATCTGAAGGTTTGGTATATCATGTAAGAGAATCATTTGCTCATTCTAAAGATATAAAACCATCTGCCAAAGACACAGCTTGGATATTGGGAATAATATTGCAAACATGTGAGTTTAATAGCAGAGTATCTGGAATCCTCTAATGAGGGAACATTGGTGGTTAGGTTATGGTATTGACCCTGAAATTATCTTCTGCTAAGAGGAAAATTGAAAGCCAAGGTAAAATGCATGGCCAATTGAACTGGCACACAGGTCCAATATCAGTCAGTTAATAGGCTTAGATAAGAGGTTATCCTTTTCATAGCACCCTTATATGTTAGTTGGCAAGATATTGAGGGTAGAATAATTGTTATTTGTCTCTGTTTGTGATATTTAGGATGTATGTGCAGACTCTTAGATCTTCCACTAGGCAAGAGAATCCATCCTCCTGCCATGTTATAGAGGACGAATAATTCATCTTTACATTAGAAGGAGGTTTATTTTGGTTTGGCAACATGGTCCGATGCAGAAGCAGTATGTTGATGTAATTATTTAAAACAGTGTCACCCAATCTGTCTTATGTTATGGAGCCACCATGTTCCTGACTAGGCTAGGCCTGAACTCATGAGCAGTGGCTAGAACACCAGCCCTGGTACCCAAAAGATGCCAGTGTGTGAGGTGGCTCTGACAATCTTCCATACTGTCTCCACAAGGCTGGGCTGAACCCAGACCATCCTGCCATCCATGCGGTACCCAGTAGAAATGAGACTCCAATGGTTAAAGATTATCCAATAGCTTTATATATTTGGTAATGCTCAAATATCAAGATGCTCACACAATTGGAAGTGTTAACTAATTAACTAATCTAGATATAACTTGTTATCCTGAACTACTCTTGTTACATGTTTGGTTCTCCATCACCCTTACATCTCTGCCTCTTAGCTCCTCCTCTTCCTTCTACACTTTCTCTCCTTACTCCTTCTCTTCCTCTTGTTACTCCTCTCACCTTAGCTCCCTCTGACTTGCATGGAAAATATGCCACTTCAGCAGTGGACTTCTGGTATGTCTTTTTTCCCATCTATACTTGTCCTGTAATAAGGCTAGTACATAGCTTTATCTGTTGGGATGGTGCTCCATCCAAGTGAACCTATGCTCCAGCCAAAGGAACTACATGATTCTGTTTTCTGCCATGCAAATGTGTTGTAAATTTAGCTCATTTTGCTTAAGCATTCAATCTTTTATAACCAATCTTAAAATATATGATTTTGAATATTATTTTACATTAAGCATAGTTTGAGTTTACTTTAAACTCATTTTGACATACTTGTTTCAGGCTTAACTTTGACAACATATATTAAATACTATGTGATGGGGGAAAACAGAAGATTATTTGGTGGAAGATAAAAATTTTCTTCTCTCTCCAAATTTCTCTCTGTAAATATATTATATTGTCATTAGCATGATTGATCATTAACTTGTATATCTTAATTACCTTTAACAGATTATAATTATTACATAACTCTTTTATAAGATTATCATTTTGTAACTTTATTTCTGATAAGTTTTGAGCTTAAAAATTTAATTCTTGAACTGAATATCCTTTTATATTAAACTAAAGTTTAAACTCTAAATATAGTCCACAAAGAGGCTAGGAACCTCATTTTCCTGATCCTTTTATAATGAACTTTTACAAACTGTCAGGTTTTTTTTTTATATGTATATATAACTCACATTCAAAACAAACCATCCTGAAAGCCTGTGATGCCTCCTTAGTCTAATAAAAAGGGAGATACAATGATAAGCAGAGTGCTGAGTGGGTCAAGTTGTTCTTTGGATACTGACTTAGTTGATTTATACTACATGGTCACGTTAACCAGAATGGCAATGATATCACATGGCATGTCCCTTCTTTAATGTTACTAAAGATGAAAGTGAATCACATAACTATCAATGGTAGCAGCCAGCCATTCCAAGATGGGCCTATGTCAATAGCTAAAATATTAGCAAGTCATATGATACTCCAATATGAACTCATAGACTTTTTCTAAACAATAATTTAATACAACTCACATACATAGCACACTATAGCAGATTAAGATTATCTATACATCCTTTTAAAATCACACTCAGTAAATTAACAAATTCTAAAATGCAGAAAGTTAAAGTTTCCAAAAAAAAAAAGCTTTAAAGATGGTAAACAGAAGCTGGAGAGATGGCTCAGTGGTTAAGAGCACTGACTGCTCTTCCGGAGGCTCTGAGTTCAATTCCCATCAACCAAATGGTTGCACACAACCATCTGTAAGGGGATCTCATGCCCTCTTTTGATGTGTCTGAAGACAGCTACAGTGTGCTCACACACACACAAAAATATATATATAGTAAACAAAACCAAGAAAAGAAGACTAGAGAATTTAGAGTTAAACACCTTGCCATTTGTATCCTCTGTGGAAAAGAATTTATTTCTTAATTGTTCTCAGGTACAGAATAATTCCTGGGTTGTTCTGTTTTTCTCACTTCTTTGCTGTAAAATTCAGGTGGACAGACTAGCCCAGTAAATATATTTTGAAGGAAAATTTTAAGCAAACACAAATGTATGGATCTAGGGCAGATAGACCAAAATCTAACTCCAGAGTCAATCTTTCAGTAGAGTAGAACAGTATGAAATAATCTTTTAATATATCTACATCCAAAAGACATATGATTCACTAAATATTATTTAAGACTAAACCCAGTAACATACATATCTGTAGCAGGAAATATTCCCCGCAAGTTGGGAGGAGCTAAGGTTGGAGGAATAAGAAGAGGAAGAGGAGGAGCAAAAGAGGAGAGCCATGGATGGCCATACATGTACCAAAGCAGTCCTGGGTAACATGTTATATCTAGGTTAGTTAATTGGTTAACACCTTCAATTGTGTGAGTATCTTGTTAATTGAGCATTATCAAACTTATAAAGCCTTTGGATAATCTGAGCATTAGAGTCTAATTTCTACTGTGTACCGCCTTTATGGTGGGATGGTCTGGGTTCAGCCCAGCCTTGTGGACACAGTGTGGAAGATTTGCAGAGCCATCTCCCACTCTGGCATCTTGTGGGTGGCAGGGCTGGTGTCTCTGGTCTCTTCAGCCAGCAGCCTGAGCCGAGTGGTGGCAAGAATATACTGCCACTGCTTGTGGCCACAGGCCTTCTCCAGTCAGGAAGATGGTGGCTGATTAAGAACAAACAAGATTGGGAGCGGCTGATTTTAAATATCAACCACAACTCAAATCCATAACCAGTTTGTGCTTATCTGAAGATGAGAGCAGACAACCTGAAATTATTTGCCTCTTAGCTGTTAAAGCACAAGCTGGACTGTCAATTTGGAAAAACAGGAAGAAGGATAGGCCAAAAAATGTAAGGCAAAAGAGTTCTATGAAGATTCAAGTTTGAGACCAAACAGAAATGGTAGGCATGACAGCATTGGGAATGGTTGTAAGCCAGAGTCTTCAGAAAGAAAAAGTGATCTGTGAGTTTCTTCATGGTAGGAACCTGGGTCTATGTTGTCATTTTATCTTCTGTGGTTACCTAAACCATCTTAGTTAATAGAAATCAAAATTTTAATTAAATATAAGTAGGCTAAGGACTTGTTGGTTGCTTTTTTTAGTTGTTAGCTTGACTATATCTTGAATTAATAGAGTATTACCGCACACCAACTAACATAACTATTATTTAAAAGATAAAAAGTGTTATATTGTTGAGAATGTCAAATGACACAGAGCTTATGAAAACATGGGAAGAATATAGGAGTTCTTAAACACTGAAAATAGAACAATTTTAATATTCTTTTAACCTCCTTCTTGATACATATTACAAGGAAATTAGATCAGAATCTCAAAGGTTATTTTTTAAATTACAGCACTGTATAAACTATTTATAGTAGTAAAGGGAAGGAAATAAAATAAATATCCATGGACAGATGCATGAAAAAAATAAACATAGCAATTGCATGCCATTTTGTGTGTTTGAATGTGTGTATGTGCATATATATGTATATATGTGTATGTGTGTGTGTACAATGAAACATTTTTAAGTCTTAAAACACAGAAGAAAATTACAATAGGGATGTACCAATATTACATTGTGGTACATAAGATAATCTAAAAAATAAAATAATTCTAGTCAATTTGTGGGTACTCCAGTCACTGAGATAATGTATAAAGTAATGCCTTAACAGCATTGAGTTACCTACCAATGATAATGGCCATGGCACTATAAAAAAAGCTGTTCGAGATCCTGAAAGTGTTAAAGAAACCATGTGGCTTTATCCTAAACATAAAACCTTTGTGCATTATTTTCAGTGGCACAGTGACTTTCTTCTTTTGAGCTTTCATCATAATCAATTTTTTCCATTCCATTTCTATCAAGTGTTCCATGAACAATGTATAGAAGTCATTTAATCTTATAAATAGCATATCTTTTTGTTTACAGATTTAATCAGTAGCAAGTAATCCACATACCTATTCCATCTCAAAACTGCCATAAAAGATGTCATCATGTTTTGATATTTTAACAGAAGTGGCTGTATTGGGGCATATTTTAGGTCTTTACTAAGTTTATTCCCAGAGACTTTATAAAGAAAACATTGTAAATAATTTGTACTGGCTTAAGATTCTTCTGAGAAGCTGATGAAATGCAAATACAAAAGGAAAAATAAGAGAGTTGAGCAAAAAGTCTAAAATGGTTTATTATACTCAGTTATCTTGGAAAGAGAAAACAAGTCTGCCATGTAGGCTCCAGAAATGGTCCAGCACCTGTCTATTTCCAGGTAAAGGTTGGGGAAAGCTGCCTCCTAGAAAGAGAGGGAGGCCTAGATTTGAGTTTGTTAGGTTGTATCTGAAGTCTCTATGCTGAATTTTTATATCTTTAAGGATTAGAAAGACAATCAATCTGCATCCAAAAAATACCAAAACAATAGGAAGTACAGAATATTAAGTTGATATGATTACATTATGTATTTTAAATTGCCCTAATTTCACAAACTTTAAGTATCAAAATTCACTAACTCCCCACCCAATCAGAGACTGCAGTAACTGGATCACTCTCCTTGGGGATACAGATTTTGTTTAATGTCAGCATCAATAATTTAGCAACAATAAAGTATTACTCATATGTTAAAATATATTTTTATTTTATTTTATGTATAAATATAAAAAAGGCAGTAATACATTTTACCATTTGTAATAAAATGGAAGAATTAAAAGTATAGAATAATGAGAATGAGAGAGGTTAACCTAGAAAGTTGGAAGAACATCTCATTGACTTATAGCTATAAGTCAGGATGTGGTGCTTATTAACGCAAACCATTATTATCCACTCAAAGGAAAGAACAGTTAGTTAATTTTGAGGAAAATTTGTGTGGCCACGATTACTCAAATTTGTTCAACTGTAGCTTTTGAAGTTTTATGAAGTCTTTATACTAAGATAACCAAGAAAATCAAGTTATTTTATAATATATTGGTAGAAACCGCAGCTACTCATATTACAGTGCAGCAGAAAGATATGTGGTGTATGCTTCAGGTGTTATCTAATGACATTC
Source organism: Rhabdomys pumilio (assembly GCA_030674055.1). Taxonomy (NCBI): domain Eukaryota; kingdom Metazoa; phylum Chordata; class Mammalia; order Rodentia; family Muridae; genus Rhabdomys; species Rhabdomys pumilio. Next base: position 62,266,223 of record JANHMN010000007.1, read on the forward strand.
TTAGCCTTTGGGTAATAGAAAAATAATGATGTTTGTGCATTCCAAAAAGATTTACCTCATAGTCAGAAGTTTTTTAGGACACATAAAGTGGTAGGAAATATATGATTATTAAAGGTGTTAACAATAGCCCAATATAAATTGGTCTGGATTGACATCATTCAAACTTTTTAGCCACAGCCCTTTTAAAAGTCAATTAGCCTTATAGAATGTTGAACAAAAGTATACCATTTTGTTTTGTGGACACATCTGTTCAGAGGACAAGAAAGATTACATTCTCATATTCATTATCCATAAAGCATATGACTTGTGAGGAAAGAAAGCTATCACACTTTTTCTTTCACATTATTGTGCTATGGGGAAATATACCAAAAACATATATGCATATGTCTTTCTATAATTACAGAATTTATTAAATAAGAATAAATTCACAATCTGTTTCCGTGTCCATTTCACATTGGGTGGTATTTCCGTGGGCTTCTGACAGTTTTGGCTTCTTCATTGTCATGGGATCTTACAGTCTAAGGTTTAGTTTCGTAAGTTCACACGGTGGTTTTTTTAGAGCTTCCTTTCAGGGACCCAACCAAACCAAGCATGCTGTGGCCTCAGTAGTACTCTGGAAACATTGTAATTGTAATCATTTTCACTTAGGAGTAAATGTTGCCAGTTCCAAAAATGACTGGCTTGGCAAGATATGTATACCCATTGTTATAATAATGGCATGAAGGTTATGGTGATCAACCTCTTATGGTGAAGGGTGATCAACCTTTTCCTGATTGGAGTTAAGGCATGAGACATAATTGCCACTCTTAATGGAACCAAGAATCTGTTACAAAGTAGGTTATAGTCCTGAGGTGAGAATCTACTACCATTTTTTTAATTGGTTGTATTAAACTAGATTCCACTCGCCTACATTTATACACATAGGCTAGGAAATGTCTACTCCCTCATCAGAGAAACTCTTTTTTAAGTAGATGGCAATTAACACAGAGATCCACAACTATAAGCATCTTAAAAATAAGAGACTGTGAAGTGTTCATCTTAAAGGAGAGAGACATTTATATCACACCCACTCAACTAAAGTTTAGAATTTTTTACGGAAAATTGGGTAGAAAGATGAGATATTGAGGCAGTGGTTGGCTATAGTAAAACCATTTGAAAGGCACAAGAGAACAGTTCCATGTGTTAATTAAAAGTACATAAATCATTATGTAGAAAAAAAGAGTAAAGGGTGGATGTGATCAAAACATACTGTATCAAGACTTTCAAACAATACAAAAGAAAACAATCACTACTTAGTTACTGATATATTTTTATCTAGTTAAGGAATGTTTGTCAATCATTAAAGACAAATAATGAAGAAGAAAAATCATATACTTGGCAGTAGCTTCTTTAATTATCCATGTGCTATGCCAGTCTTTTGTCTGTGATAAGTGAGAACCAATTTCTAACAAAAAAATTTAGTAACCCTTGCATGTACTTAACATTTCAAATATCTCTCTTGAGCAACTGACAATTCCTGTTTCATTACTGGAAACTCACCCCTTTAGAGGGCACTAGGGATCTACTATTTAAAAAAAAATGTAAATTGGAAGGTAAGATTCTTTTAATTTGTGTGACTCTGTTCTTGAAGTGAATATGTTCTTTTTTTTTTGAGACAATTCCAGGAAGGATTAAAGTATGGAAACACTTTGCTAGGGAGCAGGGCAGGTTATTTAAAATAAAAATCTTACTTGAACAACTTATCAAGGCAATGTGTCCAATGTATTTTTATTCTGTGTCTTATCTGGTTTCTAATGGATTAAGTCCAAAAGAAGAGGCACATTGCCCAGATCTCTGTCCTCTTACTGCAATGGAACACCTGTGAATGGGTAATTTATCCAGAGATTTATTTTGAATGAAAAGTCAAAGATTGGGCAAACAAATACAGGGATAATCATATTCTGCTCCAACTCAAAGAGAAAAGTAGAGGCCATGTGGGGGTGATGCTTTGAGCAACACACTTTATAAGTCATTCAAGAGATACAAAGACCAATCCCTTCATGGAGGTTCCTCCCTATGACCTCAGCATAAAGCATCAGACATAACTACTCAGTGGAAGGTAAAAGTCACAAATTTTGGAGTACATGATCAAACCATAGCTCATCCAGAGACATTCTTTAGTTATAATTCTTCTCATTTTCCTGTTTCATTTTAATTATCGTAACTAGTATAAGCCACAGTTTGAGAATTTATTTACTTTCAAATGTATGAGTGTGCACTATATCAGACAGAATCCATAAAAACCAATGAAATCCAGTTCTAATGTTTTAAAATAACAATTACATCAGTGCTCATATTTCTTTTTTTCTTTTTGCTCCTTTTTCTTGAAGTAAAGTTTGTTTAAATGAAGTAAAATAAAAGTATTTAAAGGAAATAAAAATAAATAAATTCAAAGTACAATGATAATTACTTGGAAAGAATAATTGAGTATTCAGAAATTTTTTTTATTTACCAGGTACAGTGGCATCATTCACATATGCATACATACATTTTCTAAAACAGCATATCTCAGGGTAAGATACAGCCTAAAGATACATGGATGTTGGAATACATGTGGATAAACCTGAATTCTACTTTGTTTCCTTGTAAGGAGAAAGCAAAACTGAATCCTTACATGGATTTTAAAAGGAGAGGTATTTATTGTTATATAGTATATAGAAGAAAGACACTAAATTATACAGAGTAACTAAGAGATGTTTGGTGGTTATGAAATGAGCTAGACAAAGAGCTGTCAATGATGTTTTCCATGGAAGTGGAAGAGCATATGTGAAGAGACTATAGAAAAGAGCAAATGAGAACATGAGGAAATTCCCTTGGCTCTATGCAGGCTACAATATACATCCCTGTGGGAATGGAAGTATGTCTTAATTCCATATAGTTCCAACTGCCAACTGGAATCCGTAACTACTGACTAAATAGTGGCAACAGTCTTAAGTCTCAAAGTGGTTACTATTTGACATTAAGTAATACAGCCACTATGGTCATTAGGAATGTGACCTGGGAATTGATAAAGGTCACTGGAGAATGTAGTAGAAGCTTACACCGATTTTCTTGATGTTCATTGTTGTGTTGTTCCTTGATGAAGTTCCCATTGTGACTTTCTGTAAAGCACTGTTGTCTTCAGTACACTAAGACGTGCAATCTGTCTCATACCAGATGCATTATAGAAGGATGAAAACGATCAGTAAATTTCTGTTAAATTATATAGCAGTATGCTCAAAATATTATTTTAGGATGCAATCAGTATTAAGTTAAAATGGAGGTATCTTTAAATTTTTGATTTTTGAAATCTTACATTATGCTTATGAATGGAAAGGAATAACTGAGACAGTGAGATTTTCAGCACTCCGTCATATCACATAGCTAGTTGCTGCCATACTAGCTAGTGTAGTTTTTTATATCTCGTTGTATTTTTTGGTTTAATAAGGTAGTTCTAATGTTTTCCACTTGACTCTATCATCTTTGCCTTCACCCTATACTGATTTACAATGTTCTTTTTCATGTTTAAGAAAAACCCAGTTCTAATTAGTTGTTTCATTTAATACATAAGCAATGACCTGAATGTTATCATTTCATCTGTCTTCAGAAAAATAAACTTTTCTTTATTTAGCTTTGTGGCACACATTGTCATAGTCACATAGTTAAGTACAAGGTATTTTATCAAGGCACTGCATATCAAAAAGTAATAAAAACTGGGACAAAATCAAGCGTTAGGTACCGAATAGGTTTTGTTCTGTATAGGCCACCAATATGATAATGGAGACATTTGCTATTGAGATTAAATCTATTAAAATATATAACATAACTACCTGACATGTTTCGCCAAAAGTGAAGGTATGCCATATTTCTGTATTACAGTTTTATTTTGTGTTGAAAATGTGAATAAAGTACATTATTTTCAACTTCATCATTTTACAATGTCAAGAATTTCTATTAAGCTTTTTTCATTACTCTCTGAAGGTCAGCTTTCAGAGGCTGAGCCACTGCAGTATTCTCAGGTACTTTACTTTGCAAAATGCCTTAGCTGTTCTTCATTGCACATAAGAAAATGCAAAGTATGGAACAGTCACCCACAGATGCCATGTTGACACAGGGGTTAGAGACATTGTGAAATGGCCTTCTTGGTCTCAAAAGGATAAATCTGTCAATTTGTTACAGAAGAGTATGATTCATTGTAGTTGTTCTAACATGCTCACATAATGTAGTCTTTTGCTGAAGATTTTTCGAGTTACAGATAGAAAATACATTAGGAACAAGTGACTAAACATGTAATTCTCAATCTCCTGAGCCAGCGTTTGTTACATTTACAGAATAGCTGGATTACAGCATTATCCTTGGGTATTATGTTCCCTAATGAAGAAAACTGTTTACATTTGCATTTTTCTCTTCCCACATCCAACAAAGCCCATACTCAGTTTTAAATGAGAAGAATTTCCTTTTATTGTATAGAGCAAAAGTTCCGTGGCCTGGGGTTATAATTACTAGAGACATTAGGACCAAGACTTAGCCATGGCAGCACTGCTAACCTATATTTGTTCCTGTCCTCAATAGGCCTACTAAAGACAAAAGAAAATGAGTAAAACATTTGTATTCAATTGAGCCACATCTGGAATGAGGGGGATGTTCAGTGATCCCCTTCCACCGCCCCCCGCCCGCCAAAGTCCTTTTCCAGAGTCCTGACATAAGGCTTATATTTAAACAGAACAAGAGATATTTAGTCCTAGTCATGGGGTGATCCACCCATCCACTCTCCTGAAAGGTGATCTGATACGTTGTTAGAATTTTATAAACTCTCTTTCTGGACAAGAAGCTCTTCCTCTGGCTCAATTTTTAGCCTTTTGCTTCTCCTAAAATGAGATTCTGAAAGAAAATATTCATTTCTCTTTTTTTTGAGACAGGGTTTCTCTGTATAGCCCTGGCTGTCCTAGAACTCACTCGGTAGATCAGGTTGGCCTCGAACTCAGAAATCTGCATGCCTCTGCCTCTCAAGCGTTGGGATTAAAGGCATGCACCACTACTGCCCAGTGCAAATATTCATTTCTTAAGGGCAATTGTTTCAACAGTCTGAATGTCAAATGGGAGGGGTGTGGTGTTATAGATGTCTCTTTGTGTATCTTTTTTCCTGGCAGGATATTTCTAGTATATTATCAAGTTCTTTTTATCTACTTCAAAATAAGTATGATTCATATTTCCTTTCTTCTTTGGCTTTTTTTTTCAAAATTTTTATTTTATTAAAATACACATAACATGAATTTTACAAATTTACTTATTTAAATAAGTGCTTCAAGATGGGGCAGCACTTAGCATTTCCAGAATTTTTGCCTCAATTAAAACTGACACTGATCCTATTTAAAAGACACTCAACATAGCCTGCCTTTAGGATATGAAATTCAAATGAAAACCACAATGAGATGTTGTTCATCTCTCCTAGGATGGCTTTATCATATAATACAAAAAGAGAAAATTATAAGTTGTCTAGGAACCACATTCCTGGTGTATTCCAGAAGGGGTGAAAAAGTATGCCTCAACTGTGAAACAGCCAGAGATTTAGGTGATACAATCTAGAAGTTACTCTTCCAGGCATGCATACAAAATTATTGATAGCAGTGATCTCCTTACAACCAATAAAACCTTTCATGTTTTGGTGAGCACCTGGCCATTTGACATCATGTATCAATCTCTACTCACTGCAGGATTTATCCCAAGAGTCTACCTCTATTGATTTTCTGGCTCTTGTGTATTCTTTATTTTTTTTTCCTTTTTTTTTTTTTAGTTTTTTTTATTGGATATTTTATTTAAATTTTAGATGTAATCCCCTTTCCGCATTTCCCCCCTACCCAAGGAACCCCCTATCCCATACCCCCTCCTCCTGCTTCTATGAGAATATGCCCCCACCCACTCTCCCATTTCCCCACCAATGATTTTCCTCACACTGGGGCAACCAGCCTTCACTCACCAAGGACTTCCTCACCCACCTATGCCTGACAATGTCATCCTCCCCTACATATACAGCTGGGGCCATGGGTCTCTCCCTATGTGCTCCCAGGCTGGTGGTTTAGACCCTGGGAGCTCTGGGTGATTGATATTGTTGCTCTTCCCATGAGGCTGCAAACCCTTTTAGCTCCTTCAGTCTTCACTCTCACTCCTCCATTGGGAACCCCATGATCAGCTCAATGGTTAGCTGTGAGCATCTGCTTCTGTATATTTCAGGCTCTGGCAGACCTCTAAGGAGACAGCTATATCAGGCTCCTGTCAGCATGTACTTCCTGACATCCACATCAGTGTCTACCTTTGGTGACTGCACAAAAGATGGATACCTAGGTGGAGCAGTCTCTGGATGACCCCTCGTTCAGTTTCTGTCCCCATGCTTTGTCCTGACATCTGCTCTCATGAGTACATTGTTACCCCTTCTAAGAAGGGCCAAAGCACCTACACTTTGGTCTTCCTTGTTCATGAGCTTCATGTTGTCTGTGAGTTGTTATCTTGGATTTTGTGAACTTTTGGGCTAATATCCAATTATCATTGAGTGTGGTTTTTTGTGATTGGGTTACCCAGATTTGCTATTTTTAATCACCTCATTATGGAATATAACCCTCATTGTGCTTTATAAGCCCATTTGTGTGCTTCATGGCTATATTTTCTTTATGAAGAAGGGTAATATGTTCTTTTCACCCTCTCCAAGAATTTTTTTTCTTCTTTTTAATTTTATTAGATATTTTCTTTATTTACATACCAAATATTATCACATTTTGTGGTTCTCCCCCAAAACCCCTTACCCCATTCCCCTCCCCTGCTTCTATGAGGATGTTCCCTTACCCTCCCACCTACTCCCACCTCCCCACCCTCGAATTCCCCTACACTGGGGCATTGAGCCTTCCCAGGACCAAAGGCCTGTACTCCCATTGATGCCTGACAAGGCCATCTTCTGCTATATATGTGGCTAGAGCCATGGATTTTTCCATGTTCACTCCTTTCTTGATAGTTTAGTCCCTAGGAACTCTGGGGGTCTGGTTGGTTGATATTATTGTTCTTCCTATGGGGTTGCAAACCCCTTCAGCTCCTTCAGTCCTTTCTCTAACTACTCCATTTGGGACTTCATTGAGGGTAGGGACCCTGTGGTCAGTCCAATGCTTGGCTGTGATCATTCCCTCTCTATTTGTAAGGCTTTGGAAGAGCCTCATACGCCTATATCAGGCTTCTGTCAATTTGCCAAGACTTTTTTTTTTTACCCTATTGATATTAAAGTCACTATATTGTGAACTTGAGATCAATACAGATTTGCTCTCTTCACTTGAGTACATTATGGTGACAGATAACAAGGTAACCCAATAAAAAAAGAGTAAGATACCCTGAGGGTGGCATTGAGCAGTGTCTGAGAAGTTGCCTCTTGGGGTCACCACTTTAACTCAATATATATTGGCTCTTATAAATACTATTGACAATACACTCTGCATTACCTTTTTAAGTTGGAGCTATACTAGGGAGCTGAACAACTTAATTTATTAGGTTCTACTAAACAGACTGACAAGATAAACCAAAAATACTTTTCAGAGCCCAAGCATTGTCATGATTTGAGCAGCAGTTTGGAGGATTGGAAGGCAGATTTTTCTTCATGTTTACTTTTCACATATATCTTTTCATAGTTTGGCATGAGAAATGAAATTTAAGACAAAATGTGAGCATTAAATGAGACAATATTCAATAGTGTGGGTTTCTTGGGTCAAGATGTCATCATCTAATTTCTTTGCACTTTACACTGATAGTGATGGCAAACTGTAGAGTTAAGAAATCAGCAAACACAGTGTCATCAATTAGCATAGTTATTATGGACATCAGATGTAAGGCTGGAGGACAACTGTTAAGTAAGACTTTACTTTTAGGATTGAAAAATAATGTGCTTGATAACGTTTGTTATTTTTTTATACAGTGTACTTATAAATGTGTCTATTTCTGAAGAAACATATTAAAATACTTCTTCCAAATTCCTACTTCAATAAGCACCCCTTGCCTAACCCATAGAAAAATTCTTCTTTCTCATCGACCTTGCAACATTTTATACTTTGATTCCTCGTATCAGGTTTTTGAGTAAACTCATATTAGTTATGACAGATTTTCAATTATCAAACATCTTTGTGTACATTTGCATGGCGTCCTCATAAGATTACAAGGTCCCAACTAATGAGAGGATTATGAGAGTTTGTGAAGCAGAAGTTAGAAAAGGGAGAGTTCTGTGTAGACTGCTCAATGTTCAAGGAAACTTAAAAGGGATGTCAGAACCCAAGTCACAGAAAATATCATTTGAACTGAGAAACAATGTTCAAACAGAAATTAGATAGAATTATGCTTATGCAGACTGGGAGTAATTCAGGAGTGAGGCCATAATGATGTTAGTCACCCGAGGTGAAGAGCTCCTGACACCTAAGAGCTGCCTCTACAATGCTTCCAGAGGATGCCAGTTCTGCAGTGATCTCCCATGCCATGTGTGAAGGGAAGGATAGATTAAAGGGCACAAACATCAGCTTTTGACCCGTTGTGCAATGTATTCCTTCTGCAGCCAGTGCCTCATTTCATTCTTCTACCCAGAGTAAGAGCAACCCTACATGCTACATTTTCCCTCTGCAAGATTACATGCTTTTCTCTACATCTTCTTTACTCCTTAATATATCCTTTTGCCCTAATCATGGGAAGTAGTTTTCAAGGTCCTTTGAACCCTGCAATGTCCTTGAACACGAGGGAAAATTGGATTCGGGTATCCTTATTGCTTCCTGCTGGTTTAAAGCTGAAGTTGCCAAGTCTAGGTACTGGGGTTTTCTGAAGGCTCTTCTGTTCTCTCTGCAGAAATAGACTAGAATGTTCTATTCTGTATATAAAGAGATTTGCTATATCTCAAATCTGCAGACACTCACCATATGCAAGAACTTAAAAAGCGATGATTTTTAAAAGACTAAGCACTCCATAGTCTCCCGGCCCAGCAGAGATTCGAATGTTGGCTGGCTCACTGTGATGTCACTACGTGGCTAGGAGGTAGTAACTTGCAACTGCAGTATTTACATCAACTACATGAGTACTTACCCCTAATACTGAGCTTAGTGGGAAGCTCATCTAACGAGAAAGTGATAAACTGATTATATAAATGCTCAGCTTCATATACTTGGCTCAGTTTTTACTTCTTTTTCTCCAAAACACGTCCAAACTCCATTCATATTGTTCAGCCACCCTCCTCGTTGGGAATTGTGCAAAGTCTGATGTGTGAATGAAATATTTCTGTTTTCTGGTTTTCTTTTTCAGAACATTGGCACTCTTTACTTAAGAGCCAAAATTGATGCCAAGGTCAAATGTCCTGAGGAACACCATGGTTAAGTTTAACTACAGATTCATTTGTTTTCAGTCTCAGATAGCCACATGACACTATCTGGTTGCTAGGTGAGTAGATATTAAACTGAAATATTCTTAAAGCCTGAAAGTTAAAGGAGACCAAACATTTATCCAGACTAATGCGTTCATTTTAATCATGATGAATCTGAGGTACAGAATGTTACATAATTTATCCCACAAAGATCTGATGCAAATTTCTTTTAGAACAAGCCACATTTAGACATTTGTTTCTCTAATCTATCAGAGATATATGCTTCTTATATAGCTTTCTAGCTTTCTTCATATTGCATTTAATTAAAAGCCTCCCAGGGAGAAAGAAAGAGAGAGAGAGAGAGAGAGAGAGAGAGAGAGAGAGAGAGAGAGAGA
>JANHMN010000007.1:62276012-62350962 GCA_030674055.1 Rhabdomys pumilio
AGAGAGAGAGAGAGAGAGAGAGAGAGAGAGAGAGAGAGAGAGAGAGAAAAGGATATTGAACCTGCAAGATACAGTTAAGAAACCCTGAAATTAGAATATACATTGAAAGTTATCTTCAACTTTATCTAGAAAATTTAGCTAGACTATGGCAGTAATTGTATTTAGGCAGTTACTGAAGCCAGGTGAATGCTAAGTGATGAATGTTTGAGACATTTTGGATCTATGAAGAAACGGTTAATGTTTGAGATACTGAAGCTGGATGGTGCACTTGTGTGTATGACAGGCCCCTGTTGAGGGAGTTCAGCCAAGCTCTACCTCATGTGGCCTGCTTGCTCTTTCAGACTTCTGAACTGCTTCTACTTGGAGCTGTACAGTCTGCTGGGCTTCCCATCCCACCATCAGTGCTGAGGTGCTGATCAGTCTGCTGGGCTTACCCTTGTGTCATCTACTGCTTATGTCCACACTGCTATTACTTTATTACTGCTTTTCATCCTCATAGTCTTCTGAATGAAATGAGGGCCTCGCACATGCTAATGAAGTACTCTATCACTGAGTAATACTCCCAGTCCTCTATTTTGGGTTTCATTTGGAAACCTGGTCTATCTAAATTGCCCAGGTTGGCTTTGGGTGAGTTTTGTATTCACGTTTGTCTTAATATTGCAGTCAGCCTCCTTAGGAGCTGAGATAAGAAATGGTATAATTACCCTCAATATGTTGCTGCTTTTGTTTTAGAGTGCTATACCCAAGCCATTGTAGGCATCACTAAAATAGAAAATAGCTGCCAGTTCTACTGAGTCTCTGCTCCCCAGAGATACCTAGGGACTTGCTCATTCATCTGATGCCTATTGTGACAGAAAATAACACTCTTTGCTAACTTCCAATGTAACTTAAGACCTAACCAAGGACTTTACACCTCAGCATTGAAATGGATTATACAGGCAGGAGGAACTATAACAAATAGTTGAACCCCTGAGTAAACTGAGAGTTGTGTCTTCAGACAAAAAAAGGTGAAGCCCTCAGGATGGAAACATCCCCAGTTCCCCTTGTCTGTCCAGTGTTCATAGCTCAGAATGACAAGGTCTTTAAATCCAAAATTGAAATAACTCCTTCATTCTCATATATTTGAAGACTTGGTGCTCAGTTGGTGGTGACACTTCAGGAGGTTGTGGTACCATTTGTAGTTGGGGCCAAGTTGGTGGACATACCTGACTTACTTCTTAAATGTTTTGCTTCCTGACCCAACAAACATGACCAGCCATACCACCAGCTTACACAATCATGGTCTGGGGCATCCCAGATATCATGCATCTTTTTGAGGATGGATCCAAAACTCTGAATTGTGACCTATATTGTAAGCATATACGTGTGTGTGTGTGTGTGTGTGTGTGTGTGTGTGTGTGTGTGTGTGTTTGTGTGTGTGTACAGATGCTTCTGGAAAATCCAAACCTGTAATATTATGCAATGTTATGGTCATCATGGAGATAACAATGTTATCAATGAATTAAAGTATCAATAAAAAAATAAGAATATGCAATTTGGGTTTTTATATGAATATTTACTTACAGTGTAGTTAAATATATGTGTTTATGTGTATATATACCTATAATTAACAAGTATATATACATATATACTTCTTATATAATTTAAAAAAATACACACACACACACACACACACACACATTTGACAGAACAACTTTTAAAAAGTATACATGGTCATGTCATTCTGAGCACAGTTACCTGAACTTATCCAGGAGAAATTCAGAGGCACAGGCTTTGAACATGTTTAGTTTGGCAGGTTTTCCTTTATCTTCTGCCATTGTTTCTGATTGTTTGTTTGTTTGTTTGGTTGGTTTTTTTTCTGTAGGGAAGGCTGCATTTTGCCTTTGATTTGTGCTTTTTTGTGTATTTCTGTTTGAGGGTTTGTGCATATAAATTCTCACAAAGGTCAGATAGGGCATTGGATTCACAATAAGTAGTGTTGTGGATGGTTGTGAGCCTTAAATGAGTTCTGCGAACTGAAGTCAGTTCTTACGTGAGAATATACCTTCTGATTCATCAGTCTTGTCCCATTGATAACTGACTTGTATTGTTTACGGATGCTTCAGGAAAATCTAAACCTGTTACATTATATAATGTAATAGTCATCATGGAGATCATTATATGTGACTCAAAGTATCAATAATAAAAATAAGGATATGCATTTTGGTTTATTATATGAATATTTATTTTCAATATAGGTAGGTATCTTAAGAAACATAGAAAATTCTGATATTTGTAAGCATTTTTAACATTTGGTTGAAATGTATTAGTTTTTGCTCAAATAGAAAAAAAGTTTTAATAAATAGTGATGAAATGGAAGACTGGTAATTTGCATCCAGAGAATTATGCAGTACATTAAAGAGTTAAATAGGAATGTAGATTTGGGCCAATAAACATGAGAGTACATAAAGCAGAACAACATGTCAGTTGGTTAAGTTGGATTAACAAAAATTAGAGATCTTAATATGAAGCTGTACTAACAATGCACAGAATATGAGCAAATACAATGCATAGAGGAATCAGGAGAGAGCAATTTCATGTTCTTTTTTGTCTGACTCAAATTCAAATAGTGAAGTGTCTAGGTGATATAAACTAGCAAATACCATTTGCATTTCTTCCAGTGAGGCTGCTAGCATTCTTTTAAAAATATCTGCTGCATCATGTGCTACTCCTTCCCTGAATGCTGTATCTGGTGAAGGCTTGAGTGGTTCCTGTGCCTTCAGCAACCCTTTCCCTTCTCAGTGGATTTGGGATCTGCAAGAATATAATCATGTCTTTATGACCAAAGGAAAAAGTATATAAAGCCTAATGGTACAAGACTAGGCATTTGAAATTGAATTATTCATAATTATTATGCTCATAACATTGTTTATTGAGTGAACCATTTTATGCTTCTGGTCAGATTCACATGCTTTTGCACACAGGCAGCAGCAGAGAGGAAAAAGAAATTTCTATACTGTGCTTGCCCAGTTTTTCTCATCAAACACTCTGATATTCAGTGCTATCATTCAGATGCCTTCAGTTTGTTTTAACCTACATTCTTCTTCTAGGGTTTGAGCCCATACTTGCCGGCCCACTGGGAAATGTACCCACAGTTTGATGTATGCATGTGAACTTTGAGTAGGACCTTCTAGTAGGTCTGTAACCTGATGCTCTCTGGAACCCTGTTCTGCTTCACATAAAGTTCTGGTGACCTAGAGAATATAAGCCCAATACCCATTACCTTTATTTAACACTAGAGTGTTTTAAGACTAAGAAGATGAAATAAAAATGCTATTTTGGAAGAAAAATGATCACAGACAGATATTCAAAATATATTAATTTGGGTGTTTAATATTCATTTATTTACAGAAGAAGCATTTTCATAAAATATAAAGATGCAATATCTATTTTGCTATTTCACAGTTTTTTATAAATAAAAATATTCAAAGTCAGGCACAATGACACTCAAATATTTCATCACCAAATTATCAGGAAGTGCAACAACAACTCTAATAATATTAATTCAAATCCATTAATGAAGAACCTGACAAATTAGTTTTTATTTAAATACAGTAAGAGTAGAAGTAGAGAAGACAGTAATTTAGAAAATAAGTAAAAATTAAATTTTTGATCATGTATCAAAACCAACATATTTTCATCTTACTGTAACACTGATTTATTTTTGTTTTTGACTTTATATGAATTTGACATACTGCTATAGAAACTTGGACTTTTGGATTCTTAAAGGCAGAAGTTTAAACATTTAACTGATTTATAAATTTTATTAAAAATTTACTTTTTTCAAATCAATATCAGAAAAGAACAGTGAGGACTTGTCTGATTTGACATAACTAATAATGAAAAAACATAAGCAACATGTAGTGGTAAAATTATTCCTAATGATATTATGCTACACAGCTGTTATAAGCAAAACATATCCATTAAGCCATTATTTTCTAAAATGTAGAAGGAACTTAATTCTCTATAAAACATGCAAATTATTCAATTAAAAATTGACAAATGAGGCAGTAAATGTTTCTTAAATCTGAATGGACACTAATGTATATTTCACATATGGACAACGGTTATATGCCAAAATATACAATACTGTAGATCATTAGCAAGTTAGAGATGTGCATTCCCCAGCACATTTAGAGCTAAAACATGATACATATTGATTGCTTATACAGATCAGAGAAAATTAAACTCTTGGATATGGTAGTTAGAAATGTGAGTTATGTAACTCCTTGGAGAAAAAAAGACATAAAGTTACTACAAGATACTAAATAAATTAAATCAGTATGCCAACAAGTCAGCTGGATAAGCATGTTGTTTACTCAATCATTATCCATAGAATCTCAAATCTGTAGTCAACCTAAATATTCATTAAAAGATGAACAGATAAGGAAAAGTTGATATAGCTATACAGTGAAATACTACCCAGTCTCTATAAAAGTAAAAAATATTGTCATTTGTAACAAAAAAATGGGTGAAATTGCATGTAGAACACAATGCTGAGTGAACTATGTAAAAGGAAGATAGTTAAATATTAGGTTCTTGCTTATAAATCAAAAATGAAAATTATATTTTGCATATGAGAAAATGAATATGTGAGTATTCAAAGAGACAAAGTCTGAATTAAACTAAATGAATGGGTCTGACTGTTTTGCTTTCAGTTTGATTTGATTTGCTTTTATCCTTGATATCTATTTTATATCATAGTAGATACAGCTAAAATTTGAGCACTGTACTTTTAAATTCCACTACAAAAATTTTCAAAGTTATGATCACACACACTTGCACACATACAAACTTAAATCTTAAAACTACCCAATATTTAGTAGTCTGATTCAACCATTCTGCACAAGACTCAAAAATTATACTAACAGGGTTTAGAAAATGGCCCAAAGGGTAAACACACTTGCCAACAAACATAAAATCTTAAGGTTGATTTATTAGATCTGTAGATTGTGTTCACAGATAAGCACTAGAGAAACCAGGAACTTTAAACTCAAGTGATTTTTTTTTAAAGTGATTTACACCTGTTTTCCAAGCTCAGAGTTCAAGTTGTTAAAAGCCTAGTGATCTTTGCTGTTCTAAAGAGTCTGGCTTCAGTGAATCCTCAATATGTCTTCTCAACATTGTTCTCAATAAGTAGAAGCCATTCTTATGAAAGAAATCCCATATGCATTGCAAAACAGTTTACTATTATGCTTATTACAAACCCTTCCTCATTTGACCCTTTCCCTGAGCATTATTTCTCAGTCATAGAACCCATTTTTGTGGAAGAGTTCACAGGCACTTTGTAAACGATTTGTTACTTTGCAAAAGGGTTTCAATACAGTCATTCCTTAAACTTTGTTGTGATAATTCTCTTAAGAAACTTTTTTCCAGGCAGGAGTGAGTGGGGCAGGGCTGGAGCAAGTGAGAGAAGGAAAGGGAAAAATAATAAGAAAAAAAACACCTTTTTCCAAAATTGTACTGTGTTCAAACATGTCAAAAATTATCCACTGGAAGTCAGACTCTATAAATTTGAGCTGACTTACCTAACTAAATTCTGTTGAACTGTCTTTCCTTCTAACCTCTCAGGGATCATTTCTCTGCCAACAAAATTTTACAAAATTGTACAATTTCCACATAGATAATGTTGGACCCAAAGATACAAAACTGGGGGACACGATCCCACAGAAACACTCAGAGTCAGGGGATTCGCTGCAAAAACATGAGGTTTAATGAAAATAACCAGTGCACTGGGGTTCCCTTGCATTCAGGCAAGAGGAACCCCAAGCCAAAGCTGGGAGCAGTTTTATACAGAATTCACGAGGGCAACCACAAAGGCTGACCTTCCCAGGTCTGGTCTCTAGGTGACACAGATTTGCACATTATTTTATAACAATGAGTATCTTCTGTTTGCCAGGTTTACCATGTTAAGGGCCTGGCTTTCTGACCACTTCCAATCCTGGGCCCCTCTTCCTAGAATATGTCTATGTGTTCTGGGCCTTCCCCACCCACAAGTGGGTTGCCTTCCCTGTGGTCTGAGGAATGTTAATCAGCCTCTCCCTTCCTCCTCTGAACGTTAGTCTGGCAGGTATCCTCTGGCTAAGGAATGTGCTCCTCCCGGCATATGTCCTGGGGTAGTTAATTTTTAAGTTTAACCAATTTCTACAATCAAATGGTAGAAGAAGAGAACAAACTCCCACAGGTGCTCTGAGATTTCTACTTGTACATTATAGCATATGCATGAACTCCCCCCCATGCATAACAAATATACAAGATTTAAACAAACTGTAACATTATTTTGTATCCTGTAAATATAATTGAAATCTGTCAACAACAAAATCTGTAAACTAAAAATGTGGCAAGGAGAATGAGGAACATAGAAAAAATCAACTGAGAATTTAATACCACCAAAAAAATCAGAATTTTTGAAGCATAGAAGTTGAAATACATTTTAATTAGTGTATTTTATGTACAGTAAGTACTAAAGCAAATCATTCAGGTTAAAAATGATACTGAATAGAATGTCCTAAATGCAGAATTGGAGACAAGATCTGGACAGTAAAATAGTCATGGGAATTAAGCAGATCGTTTTTCTATATGAAGTTTTCCTATTTGATTTTATGCATAACTACATGGAACAATAGTTTTAGGACTGATCTAACATGGGCCATATGACCATGTAATTCACACTAAAGTGTGAAGAAGGAGAGCAGGAATAGAGTTTCATTTGGTTTAAATCCAAATGCAATTTTGTAAAATTATTTCATTTAATTCTTGGGATTATCAAGATTGTCATGTTTAAATTAATACTATATTAAAATCTACAAACAGAATAAAGGTGAAACAAGAGCCACTGAGAAAGAATGACTGCTTCTTCCAGTAGACAAGATAGGCTGAGGCAAAAGGACAAGGGCCAGGAGTAAAAGGTCCTTTTCATCAATAATGCAGAATAACAAAATCTGACAAAACATAAGAGCAAAATAGGAAGCCATAGTAGTTGAAGCCTCTCTACAAAGAAGGAGTTGACAGACCATTAAAGGAAAGACCTGACATACCCTGTAACACCATGGTGAAACTTCATCTCAACTACATGAAGAGAGTGCATTGAGGTGTAAGACTCTGGTGAGACTTAGCTTACCAGGGGACTTCTTGAGAATCGATGCAAAAAGCAAGAGGAATTTATTGTTCCAACATGTTGGGATCATCCTACACTGAAGGAGAGGCAGCTAATTCAGTGAGCTTTTATACAGTTTCTAGAGAAACAGCAACTAAGCACAATGTGATTGGCAGAATAGTGTGACTTTTAAACTGATTGTTCTTTAGGGAATGAGGTGGCAAGGACTTCCCTTGTCTGTGGGTGATGAACAGTCTATTCTTTGGGCCTTCCCAACCCACAGTGGTCTGAGGAATGTTAATTAGCCTCTCGTTTTTTGGAGGGAAGGAGTGCCTAAATATTCTATGACCTTTCTCTTTCAGGAAGGAAGGGATCTAGTGGAATTTTTCAAAGTTGCTGAGCTGACCTCTTTAGAGGTATGCACAGTTTAGGCCACAAGGAAAATCCCATCAAATTTTAAAAGTATTAAAGTATACAAAGAATATTGTGCAAACAGTACGAAGTGAAGCTAAAGTTGAATACTCAGAGACTCAGTAACTTCACTGGAACATAAAAATTTAGTCATGAGGCAAAAGGAAGCATATTCATGAGAAAATTACAATAAAATGTAGAATATACTTTTAGAAAAATTAGACATAAAAGGTGAAGATGTGGCTGGTAACAGAGGTCCAGAGCCCAAAATTAAAAAAACAAACAAATAAACACACACAAAAAACAAAACAAAAACCCAAACAAAAACAAAGAAACAAAAAAAAACCAAAAACAAACAAACAAAAAAAATGTGTCAAAGCATTTGGGCCGGCCACACTGAAATCAGTATGTGAAGGTAAATCTGTAGCTACAATTGACTGTTTTGCAAAAGGCTAAATCAGCAACCTTATCTTCTACCTAGGGCAAGGCAGAAAATAATAAAATAAAACACATTAATATTACACACACACACACACAAACATGAGTAAAAATAAATAAAAAAAAAAAGGTAGTTAAGGTAAAAATAGAGATTAGACAGAGAAAAGTCAAGTAAAAATATGCCGGTTATTTAAAAGATTCCCAAAGCTAATGAGTGTTATTATTCTGTTTAAACACTATCCTCACAGTTAAGAGGCAACAGCCAAGTATGCCACAGTTACCTGGCAACAGCTAGATAGGCCTGCTGCAGAATAAAAGGGGCTGCTTACTCCCTCCTTCTCCTCTTGATCTCTTGTACTCTTGCTCTCTTGATCTCCCCCTTCGACCCTTGCCCCTTCCCCCATCCCTTCCCCCTCTCTCCCTACACATGCTCATGGCAGGCCTTTACTTCTTTACTCTCTCTCTCTCTCTCTCTCTCTCTCTCTCTCTCTCTTTCTCTCTGCCTTTCTCTGCCTCTATTAGTCTCTTGATTCCTCAACTCATGCCCTGAATAAACTCCATTCTATACTATACCATCATGTGGCTGGTCTCTCAGGGGAAAGGGATGCCTCAGCATTGGCCTGCTGAGACATTCCCTTCCCTGATACCTCACCACACACCCATAGAACATATTCCATATCTCTTTATCTTTTTACAAACATATCTAGTCTTTTTCTTGATTAACAAAGAAAAATGAATAATTTTTTAAAAGAGAATGAAAAGAAAATAATAATTCTTAGAACATTGAAAAGAAAAACATGGCTAGATTAAAACAGCCTTATCTCTGTAGATAAAAAGATTTAATTACATGTAAAAATTTTAAAACAGCTAAATTAAGATATTAGCAGCAGTTTTTGGGAAAGGGGGTGAAGACCCCCAATCTCGGGAGAGCCTTACTCAAGTCTCAGGAAGTCACAACAACCCAAAAATCTCAAGACACTGTACCTGGATGCAATCAGCAGAGGTTTATTGGGGAGAGAGTTGGCTAGCCAAGGTCAAACTACATACTCTGGCTGGAGTAGTTTGACCCCGAGTGGCATGCTAAGGGGCCTTTTAAAGAGGAAAACCACAAACCGGGGGAGAGAGGAGGGGGTGAGGGGTTGTCAAGGATATATAACATAAAAGTAGTGGAACATTCTAGAGAAGCTCAAACCTAAATGATACAGGATCACGTGGAAAGCACTCTGCATACCCATTTCTCACAAAAATGAGGCCTTGTCATGTCACTTGTTCAACTATTTCTCAGTTGTTGCCCTGTCACTCTGCCCAACTATTTCTCAGTTGTTACCCTGTCACTCTGCCCAACTATTTCTCAGTTGTTACCCTGTCACTTGCCCTGTCATCATGGCACTACTAGCTTCCCAGCCCCATCTAGATCTAGATGACTTGCATTTTTTTTTGGTCAGAAATGTGTCTTCCTGCTTTGGGCCTTTTCTACTCACAGGTGGGTTCTTTCCACCCCCCCACCCCAGGCTTGAGGAATGTTAATACTCTTCCCAGGTTGTATCCCAGGGCAGTGAAGGCCTGAAATCTTACATTCAGTTCTGCCTTCTTGGAACTAGTGAGCCTGTATATTTTATAAAATGGTCTTTATAATTTTTCACTCTACACGGGTAGATATAAAGCTGAAACTATGTCTGTGTGAAAATATTTTTAGAAGGATAACATAAAATAGAATCTCTTATTCATTTAAGAGAAGACCAAAACAAACAAATTGGCTCGGGTGGAACCTCTCCTGAAGAGAAGTTAAGCCATTAGGAGTGCACTGACAGATGTCAGCACTTGTGGGTCAGTAAATCATTCCCAAAGACACTTGGCATGAACCCCCAGAGTTGGAACAAGAGGAAAGAGCTGTAGAAAAGCAACCAGTGGCTGGTTAATATCAGAGTAGAGAAGACCATGGAGTAGGGCCCTACAGACAGAAGCAGAGTGTGGCTTGTGAACTCGAGACTGATACCAGGGTATTTGCCAAATATTCAAACATGAGAAAATAAGTAGATTTCATTGCAGTGAAAAAGAATGAGGTGCCAATACATTCTAAAACATGAATAGTGAAACAAGTAATTGATAAACAGTTAGGTTCTTCATTTTAATATCTGTGAGATATGACAAATTGGACTATCCACAGCTAAGAGGGTGTTATGGACTAAACCGAAGGGTAGTGGAGGGGGTGACTAACAAATTCAAGTATTGATGCTGATATCATAAAAGATTATTGATATTTGATGTTGTTGATGTCTGTTCAAATTTTTAATTCTCTTTGAGTCTCTTATTCACTTTAAAAAGAACCCAACTTTTTGAAATGTGATTTATATATCAGCATGAAAGTGGACAATGGACTAATTTGTGCAAAAGAGAAAATAGAATCATAACATTACCTTGAGTATTTTTGTATGGGCAATTTTGTTATTTTCTACTCCAATATTCATATTTGATGTTACATAAAAAATTTACTTATGGTTTTCCTATTCTAAGTCTAAAATATGAAAGAAAAAATATGAATTGGGTGGTTTAAAGAAAAAGAAGAAAAACCTGACATTCATACATTAACATATTCAACTATTCATATGTAAAGCTAAAGGAACTGCCAGTTTATATGTTCTATAATGAATTTTTAATATGACCAAATGCATTTGGTTTAAATTACCTATAACACTAGCATTTTACAATATATCCATACTTTTTGTAACCATGCTGCCTAAATAGTTCAAATACCTCTGTATGTTAGTTGATCTATGAGATAAATTATACCTTGAAACCAAAGCATTTACAGAATAACTTGTATAAAAATGAGGCATTACAGTGGTGTTCAGAAATAATCAGGGTTTGAAGATTTTCTTTTCATAATATTATGTTCATATTTTAACCTTTAGGGGGAATTGCTTGTGGAATATTTGTGTGGATTTTAGACTTCATTTATTTTTTGGATCCAAATTAGCTAAGGTGGGACCTTTTCTAAAGAGGAGTTAAGCCACTAGGAGTATCTGTGCACTGACAAATGTCAGCATTTGTGAGTCAGTAAATCATTTCCAAAGACACTTGCCATGAAGGCCCAGAGTTGGAGCAAGAGACAAGAGCTTAGGAAAGAAACCAGAGGCTAACTAAGATTGGAACAGAGAAGACCATGGAGCAGGGGCCTGCAGACAGAAGCAGAGTATGGTTTGTGAACACAAGACTGATACCAGGGTATTTGCCAAATGATCAAACATGAGAAAATAAGTAGGTTTATCTTAGGCTGCACTCAAATCTTCTCTAGCCAAGGGTGACCTTGAACTCCTGACCCTTTTGCCTTACCACTCTACTTCTGGGAATATGATAGTGTCCAATAGTCCAACATTAATATCATTTCAAGTATTTGGGCTAATCTGTCGAAAAGTTACTACCGAACAAAATTGCCTCATTTTATATTGATTTTAAGTGACGAGTCACAGCCCCAAATGGCAACCCTGGAAGAAGAGTTCACGTTGTCTACTGGAGTCTTAAGTGCTGGGCTTGAAGGATTCCTAAGTGTAGAGCAGAGTGACAAAGCCGACCAGTTCCTAGTGACGGACAGTGGCAGGACCCTCGTCCTCTATAAGGTTTCTGACCAGAAACCCTTGGGCAGTTGGTCGGTGAAACAAGGTCAGAGTATAACATGTCCTGCTGTGTGCAACTTTCAGACTGGAGAGTATATTATGGTGCATGACTATAAGGTTTTGAGAATATGGAATAGTGAAGATGTAAACTTGGATAAAGTATTCAAAGCTACACTGTCAGCTGAGGTCCATAGGATCCATTCAGTACAAAGAACAGAACCCTTGGTGCTGTTCCAAAGAGGTGCTGCACGTGGGTTAGAGGCCTTGCTTGCAGAGCCACAGCGGAACATTGAAGCTGTCTTACCTGATGAGGAAGTGATCAAGTGGTCAGAGGTTTTCATGTTATTTAAGCAACCGGTTTTAATTTTTATTACTGAAAAGCATGGGAATTATTTTGCTTACATACGATTGTGCAAATCACACAGCACAAGCAAATACACACTCTTATTTGGAAAAGAAGAAAAACCTGTTAAACCAAACTTTACTGCACATGTGGATGGGAAATTCATCTCCCTAGCATTGCTGAGCTCTGATGGATGTATATATAAAACTTTAATACCAATATATTTAAGTGACACAGAAGAAAATCATAGGTTAGTTAGAGCATTGATGCTCAAGTCAGTTGTGTCTGGAGGTGCTCGAAATGGTGTTACCCTCACCATCCTGGATCAAGACCACATAGCAGTCCTGGGACCTCCACTTCCAGCTTCTAAGGAATGCCTCTCCATATCGAACATAAAGTTTCAAACATTACAGACATCAAAAGAAGTGCCACAAGAAACCACTGGGCAACTCTGGTATCATGAGGAATTACTATTTATACTGCATGGAAAATGTCTAACTGCCGGGCGGTGGTGGCGCATGCCTTTAATCCCAGCACTTGGGAGGCAGAGGCAGGCGGATTTCTGAGTTCGAGGCCAGCCTGGTCTACCGAGTGAGTTCCAGGACAGCCAGGGCTACACAGAAAAACCTTGTCTTGAAAAAAACAAACAAAAAAAAAAAACCAAACAACAAAAAAAAAAGGAAAATGTCTACTGTGATCCCATACAAGTGTGAAGCCTCGTCGCTAGCGGGGGACGGGTAGGGGGAGGGGTGTCTTGGAAAGCTCAAGCATACCCAAGATTTAGGCACTCATTTCATGCCCCATTTTGTAAATTAGGAAATGTGTTCAGGATATGAACTTGGGTCCTACAGTGCAGTGCAGTCAAGAACTCTTAGGAGAAAAATAGTTGAAACAAATTTACAACCAGAAGTTCCAGAATTCAAACAACTCTTATCAATAATAAAGAAAGACTCAGAGTAGCACATTGAAGTAGAGCTACGTAGGCTTCTGGCCAAGTCGACACCTGACTTTCATACTATAGTTGGAGACATAGGAGCAGGACGTCTGGGGAGATGTAAAGAAGAGCCGTCCTTTTATCCTCAGAACTGCCTGATGCAGCTCATCCAAATGCATGTGCTTTCCTACAACTTATGCCCCGACTTGATGGAGATTGCCCTAGAGCACACAGATGTCCAGATGTTACAGCTGTGTCTGCAGCAGTTCCCTGACTTTCCTGAGTCTACCACCTGTGCTTGCTTAAAACTTTTCTTGAGCGTTGGTGATGACTGTCTTTGAGACAGTAATATCAACATGGAGGCAGTATTTGATTATAGTGATTCCACGCAAGATGAGAAAAAGGAAATGGAAGAGCAAACTGAAATTGTTCAAAATGGCTTTGGTCCTGAAGATGAGAACGGCAGAAAAGATAGTCAGCAATTAAATAAAAAGCCTGGAGACACAGCACAGGAGACCGTCGTCTTCTCTGTGACCTCATGTCCTGTGGCACCAAAGCGAGCAGCTCTGCTAAATGCAGTCCTTCATTCAACATACAGTGAACCCTTCCTCCTGCCACACTTGAAAGATATCCCTGGGAAGCATATCACGCTATTTCTCCAATATCTATATTTCCTCTATTTGAAGTGTACTGGAAATGCTACCAAGACTCTCCCTGGAGTAAACCCTCCAACCATGAGCCAGATTATGGATTGGATATGCCTACTTCTAGATGCTAATTTTACTGTCGTCTTAATGATTCCAGAAGCAAAAAGACTTTTGCTCAATCTTTACAATTTTGTGAAGTCTCAGAACTCCATCTATTCCGAGCTCAACAAGATTGAAGTCAGCTTCCAAAAGCTATAGAGATTAAATCAGGAGAAGAGCGCTGGGATTAAAGACGTGGCCACCACACCCAGCTTGATGGATGGATATATATATATCTTACCTGTTCATCCAAGGAAGGAAGTTTTGTTCCATCTCACTCAGAGTCAGAGAGAAATGTGAGTCCCTGAGCATGACAGACCACCATTCTTCAGTGTACTACAGTTTCCACAGAAATCACTTCTAGGTTGCAGACATCACTGGGAGGATGTTACAAAAGTTTTTTAAAACATGAAATTGAGCTGATTTTAAGTAAACTTATTTGTGTATTGATAAAAGTCTAATTTCTTACCATGCATTTGAATATTTTTTCTTTCAATAAAAGAAGCAAACCATCAAAAAAAAAAAGTGACAAGTCACATAAAATGTTTGTTTGATTTTTTTAAAAAACTAGTTCTTTGATGTCTTTTTACATACAAATTATGGGACCAGAGAGATGAATCAGTCTTTAAACACTTGATGTTCTTCTAGAGGATCCAGGTTTAGTTCCAGGAACCCACAAGGTAACTCACTATCCTCTGTAACTCCAGTTCCCCTGAAATCACCCTTATCTGGACTCTTTAGGCACTAGGCAACATGTGGTACATAGGGACGCAGGCAAGCAAAGTGCCCATACATATAAGATTATGTAAGAAAACTCATTCAGATTAAAATATTCATCCTAAATATCACTTGATACACCAACCCTAGGGTCGATAAGTAATA
Source organism: Rhabdomys pumilio (assembly GCA_030674055.1). Classification (NCBI taxonomy): domain Eukaryota; kingdom Metazoa; phylum Chordata; class Mammalia; order Rodentia; family Muridae; genus Rhabdomys; species Rhabdomys pumilio. Next base: position 62,290,516 of record JANHMN010000007.1, read on the forward strand.
TACAGAGGAATTTTGCCTGCCCTGTCCTTAGTCAGCATATGAAAGTTATGCATTTTCTTCCATACCTTTTTCATTTTCTTTTGACAAAATACCTAAAAAACAAAGCAATCTTGAACTCAACAACAACAAAAAAAACTTTAACAGTAACTTACCAACAAGATTTGTGTAGGCAAGATTTGCTGTTCTTTGAAACATACTACTACTGTTTCTGATTGAATATTAGTGCTATTTTCTGTTTGTGACCACCAAGCTTGCTTGTTGCTAGTTTTCACATGGAAAAGATTGTACAGAATTATACAGAAATGTCTGAGGCTGTAGAGAAAGAATTATCCCTGTCTAATAGAGAATTCTCTTTGTATATTCTTTACTGTGATTACAGACAGGAAAAAAAATGAAGTACTCCATAGTTTTTTGTTTGTTTGTTTGTTTTATTTTTGAGAAATACTTTATGCCTGTGTTAAACGTTAAGTATATGAGCAGAGTCAGTTTAAATCAGACACGGGTATTATTATTATTTAATGACCCTGATATGCAGTGACATTAATAAAATTGTCTCCCAAAAGTTGCTGTTTTCACAAAAAGATTTTACTTACAACATTTTTAATTGCAAAATTTTATTTTTGTTTATACTAATTTGCTTTCAATAGTCCTTAAGTAATTAAGTTGATGTTCTGATAATCTAACATTTCCCCAAACCCTAATATGTGTGTATATACATACATACATATGCAAATTTGTATGTATTAATGTATACATGCACACATACATGTGTTTGCTAATCTCAAAATAGTTTTGAGATACTGTTTCAAGAAAGAATCATGAATTTCCTTCAATATTAAATGAATACTAAAAAGAATTATATTCCAAATGATATATTCTCAAAGAACAAATTATTTTGCAAAGAATTGTGAACAGTAAATTGGAACAAACTGAGAAACAGCAATAAATTAAGCATCAAAATTTTAAAACTGACTTTTGCAGTTATTTGGTATAATCCTTTGCAAAGTAAGCACTGTTCAAGACATGAGATTGATGTAAAAGAATTTCATCACTTGTATCAACTACATTTTTAAATATGAAAGAAGCTGCAGAACAGATAGATACACCTTTGGTTTGTAGAATTGCATTTATAGTGAATAAGAAGCTTAATAATAATCATCTGACGACCTCACAACTGTACTACCCCGGCAGTTTGCAAGCATCTCCAGTCTCCTTTGAAAGGAGAACTTCACAGGAAAGTGTAGGACAATCTATTATTTGGGAAGCAACATGAAACCACAGCCCTAGGAACCCCTGGTTTATTGGAAGAGTAAGGAGAAATTCTACCTTCTCAACATCTTGGAGCTGTTCCTATAATAAAATAAGTAATTTTGGATAAAATTTCTTATTTATTCTCATATAGAATAGTTTCGGTTTTCACAATGCTGTCTATTGTCAGTCTTACCTGGAAACCAGTGTTGATTCTTAAATCTTACCATGCAACCTTTGGCAAAACAAATGAACTTATTTGTTATCTTTTTCCCCACATAATAAGTTTTTAATGCAAATCCTTGGTCAGTTTCTCATAGAGACATTTTCTAAGCTATAAATAAATATTTTCCTGTACAGAGTAGAATATACCTTAATAAAAAGAAATTAAGATGCATTAGCTACTTTGATTTGTGTTCCTTTATTCTGAACAGAAATTTGAAGTTGATTATGTGGAATTCTTTTTGTTAGAAGAAAACTGCTAAGATGAAAGAAGAAATATCAATGTAAAACAGATGTACTGACAATAGTGTGGTTGAATGCTGGTGCTCAGATGTAGACACAAAGGTGTACAAATCACCTTGGGGAAGAAAATGACTAGTCAACCCATTGGTAAGCATATGGTTTCAGAGTAACTTGTTTCCACAGAGTCTCACAATTTCTGTTTTCTGTGCTCCAAAGCCAGTACAAGGGCTGAGAGATCGCTGAGTGTTTAAGAGCTCTTCTTTCTCTTCCTGTAGACCAGTGTTACATTGACAGGACCCAACATGAACAGCTAATTGTGCCCATAATTTGCGCTTCAGGGAATCCTGAATTCTCTTATGGCCTTCATGGACACCTATCCACCTGTACTCATACATGGACGCACATGCACACTCACACACACACACATACAAACACAAACACACACACACAAACACACACACAAACACACACACACACAAACACACACACACACAAACACACACACACATATACACACATACACACACACACACACACACACACACACACATACACACACAAACACACATAGATGCTTCTAAAAATTTAACCATAATCTCAATATTATAATCTACACTACTTCAGAATTACCTTGTTCAAGTGTCTTAACAATAAATAACAATCTCTGTCTGAACAAAAAACTGACTTTATTCTTTCCACTGTTAGAATAACCATATGTCCAATTTGTGTGCATACAATCAGAAAAGAAAGGTGAGTACAGCTCAATACAATATGTTCTCACAGAAAAAAAAGCAACATTTATTTCTTTCTATTTATGTGATAATTGTTATATATTAATATACCATGTTGTTGTTTATAATGCTTTTATTATATTAATTAATTTAACCCTTTTTTTGCAGAGTTCTAGATATTTAGGTCTGACTGTGTGAGGTGAGGAAATGAAGACAAGATGAATAATATACAGACACACAAACATCGGGTTCAGGTGGACCATTCTCTTTGGTGGAACAACTGCATCTCTGGAATCTCAGCTTATATATCATGTACAGTAGAACTGAAAGGCAGATTATTGTAGACAGCTAGACAAGGAGGTGGGATTATTATATACAAATAAATAGGGAGTCAGAGTTTATGATATTCAGCTGGATGAAGAATACAGGTTTAGCTAACCTTGGTAGGAGCACTTTCTTTAGGGGAGCAATCTCTGTACCATGAATGTCAAAGGATAGAAATCTATAGTGAACATTTGTTTCCACACAGTCAACATTCGCACTCAGACCAGGAGGGAAGGCTTTGCATTTATCCATAGTTGTGAATAATGCTTTGAGGTCTTTGACTTGGTCATGCCTGTGCCAACAATAAATGTTGACTAGGACTTCACTCTCTCAAGTTCCCTCATCCATCTGTACTGGTGTGTCCATATGCACAGCACACATAGAAAAAGACAGGAGGATAACTTTCAAGACTTGGTTCTCTCTTTCCACCATATGGGTCCCTAGGATTGAGCACAGATTCCCAGGCTTGTCTGCAAGAGCAGTCACCAGCTGAGCCACCTCACTGGCCGCCAGAATTATTGTTCTTCCTTCACTATGATATGCAGTTTCAATCCTCCTTGGGGGTCTGGGAAGTCATTGCCAGTGCATGGAAGAGCACAGCTGTGTTGACTCATTTCTGTCTTTGTCACTGGCTGCAGGCATTCTCTTACAACTGACTCAGGTTTATCAACATACTCATACAAGGAAAGGGTATCATTAGACTTTTGATTTTATGTTGCTTTGCATTAGTCCATTTCACATTTGACAGTTGTTTTAAGTAAAATTAATAGCAGCAATTCACTTTTGAACCCTAATATATTTTTTCACCAGCTGACTGATTAATATCATTAATTAATGCGTGGTTTGTGTCGCCAACATGCATCAAGTTCTGTGCTTCTAATATAGATGCCTGCGGTGGATTGTGAAATTCCCTTAGAGAGACACATCTGAGACAAGGCTTTCCCATCATAGCAATGACTACAAAATTACTTTGTACATTTTTGCTGTGATGAATGACATAAGGACCAAAATTTATTTCTGAAGGTTTATTGAATTTCCTGGGTGATTAACTCAGTCAGCGTTGAGAGCATGTGGAGGCAGGGAGTGTATCTCTGTATCTACAGGCTGAATGTCATCCAGACATACATAATTATTACCAAAAGTAAACCTGCAGTGCTGCTTCGTGCTTCTGCTTTCACCACCTAGGACCACTCACAGTATTCTAGAAATCCTTTGTAGCCTGCCACAGAAGAGGAAGGAAAGCAATGTGTCTCATTTTCAGCAGCATGAGGTTTGATTCTATTTTTGCAAGTTCCTTATTTCCTTCCTTGCCATTTCTGTAAGTATTAATATCATACTTAATATGGTCTTTTCTTTAAAGCACAACACTTTTACCCATAAATTCCATATCACCATTGGAACAGATGTAAAATGTTTATTTTCTAGTGGTGAAAAATATATTTTAAGATATAAGAAGTCTAGGACCCAGGTATAAGCTTAGTTGGTAAAGTACTTGTCTAACATCTAGAAAGCCACAGCTTTGACTCTCAGCACTTCATAGAATGGAAGGGATGTATTGGGGTCAGAATTCCAAAAACATCCTCAGATGAATAGGAAATTTTGAAGTTAGTCTGGGATATATGATACTCTGTGTCAAAAATATAAAAGGAGATATTAAAGTAGAATACTTTACACTGTTGTACTGTAATTATAAAATAAATATTTGAATCTATATTTCTATTGTGGCTACCAGCAACTTGGGATGATGGATGGCTGGTGATGAACAGTACCATTGAAGACCCCCAAACTCAAGAGACCCTTACTCAAGTCTCGGGAAGTCACGGCCACCCAAAAATTGCAAGACACCAATTGGATGCAATCAGCAAAGGTTTATTAGGGTAAGTTGGCCGGCCAAGGTCAAATCGCTTGCTCACGCACTCATGAGCTGAATTTGACAAAAGTCCAGCAAGCTGAGGTGCTTTTTATAGCACAGGGTGGGGAAAGGGAGGAATTTTTACGTGGTTACACATGATTAGTTGCTTTACAAATTTTGAACATCAGCAGGCTGTATCAGTTGATGGGGCGGGGAGGGGGGGAACTTCCTGCAGGTGAAAGCTTATCTAGGTTAGCACTTAAATTACAACTTTCTGGAACACTGGGAAGACCTAAAGGGGAGAGGGGTAACCAAGGAAACATAACATAAAAACAGTAGACAGTTAGCTAGTTCCTGGAACCATCCAGATGACTTGTATCTTTCTTTGTGGTCAGGAATGTGTCTTCCTGCTTTGGGCCTTCCCCACCCACAGGTGGGTTCTCTTCCCTGAGGCTTGAGGAATGTTAATTCAGCAAGTGTTCTCTGACTCAGGGATAATGTACTCCTCCCAGAATGTATCCCAGGGCAGTGAAGGCCTGAGATCCTACATTCAGTTCCACTCTCTTGGAACTAGTGAGCCTGCATTCTTTTGCTCAGGTCTAGGAGTCATAAAAACATTCTATATTTTTTCATGCCCTTTAAAGAAAAGCCTGTATATGTTTTATAAAATGGTTTTTATAATTTTTGACGCTACACCATATTAATAATTTAGTTCTCAGGTGATATAAAACAGAAGAGTAAATTAAAAAAAACAAAGATAAAATAAGTACATGACCAAGCTATTCAGAAATGTACAATTTGAACACCCTTGTCATAAGAAAATGATAGCAGCTTAAAGTGATGGGCATTGAGTTGATTCCTACTTAATGTATAAGAGGATTATTTCATGCTGTGCCTCCTGATTGCAAACAATGCTATGTAGCAATCAAATCGAAATATACCTAGTTTGTAAAAGTATACTTGAATTTTAAATATTTATTATTTCTTTAAAGTTTATTTTCAAATTTTTACATAATAGGAGAATTTGTCTGATAAGCATTTGGTTTTTATTAGTTTTTAACTGCCATATATTGAGTACCTTGCTTGTATAAGCGAATGTGCACATGTATTTCCTTGACTTTGTCTTTAATTCCTTTTGTGTATGTACCTAAGAGTAGAATTACTGGTCATATTATTCCCATGTTTGACTTACTGAAGAAATGGCAAATAGCTGCCTTATCAACTAAACCTACTTTCCTGCTGCATTAATTAGTTTTCCTTGTTTTTATGAGATAACATATATGAACCAAAATCTATTTTGAAAAGAAGGTTATCATTGAGGGTACTGTCAAACATAGTTAGGAGATGGGGGATCACAGTACCAGGCTTATTTTTCCTATTTTATCAGTCTATGTTCCAACCCACAAAGCTGTGCTATGTGATGTTTTTCAGGTAGAGTTTAAACTTACAATTTTCTAGTCCCTTGTGGTGTTGAGAAACTTTTCATGTGCCTGTTGGCTGTTTGTCCATCTTCCTTAGAGATATATTTTTGCATCTACAAAAGCAGCTAAACCAAGTCTCTATTAATCCAACATAGTCGTTGAAATAATTTAATAAGTAGGGAATTTCTTTTTAGCATTTCTGGACATGAATTATGTCTATATTATGGCTGAGTTATTTGTGAAGCAAAGATACAGTCTCAAGAATGATATAATACTGTATATTGTATATTCTGGCTTCTTCTTAAGAAGAATAACACATAAGTATAATCTCACAAGCAAAAGTAATATCTTAAAATAATATCTTAAAATAATATCTTAAAATAATATCTTAAAATAATAGTAATCCCAGGTTCTTAAAAAGAGGAAAGGAAATAATGTAGTATCTACAGTAGCATGGGATAATTCTACAAAGTTTCTGAGATGTTGAGGGCCAACTAATGCAGTGAGAGATTAAACAGGGAAAGGACTGTGTAGTCTAGTGACCTGGACCTTTGATAACCATGGCTGGGCACATGTTCAAGACTGAACATTACATTAAGAGAACAGAAATGTGGTTAAGGAGTTACAGGTGAAAGAAGATAACATTGACAGCTCTAAAGACTGAGTTTTTCCACGTAAATACTTGAAGAGAGGCAAAGAGATAAAACCGAAGCCTACTAATTGGGTTTATTTCATATTTTCCTATAAATACATCACAGAAAAACTACAACTACTGTTAAGCTAAAATATTACAAAAATACTCACTTTTTTATAGTTTTTATGTACGTACAAAGACAGATGCAGAGACACAATACACACATGCACACATAGATACACACACACACACACACACACACACACACACACACATCATTCTGAAGTTTCATAGCAGTCTGTGACATGTGACAAAATACAGGCTTACTTGAGATTATCTCCAGGAGGTATGAACACACTCTCACTTTCTTTGAAATGTTATGTTGGCCTGAAGGGGGTAATCATTAATAGAAAAGTAGAGTGTTCTCCAGGCATACTCCCAGGGTTACTGTCGCTATGCTGATGGTTTTAATAGTCATGATTAATTTTGGATTTTCTACCAAACACATGATTCTAACAGAGCAATGGTGAACATAACCTTTTTGTTTGGTGTTTTGCAAGATTAATTATGCTTTTAATTAGTAGTTCTGTCTACTGAGAACCATTGTTTAAGTCCAATATGCCTGGTGGCCTGACTACAGTTTCTACAGAAATTGAAAAAGTACAGAGCGACGAATGTGGCAAAAAAGATTTGTTACAGTAACATTCGAGACCCATTAAAGGAAAGCAATTTCCTTCTGGTCAGAATGGAATCTACTCCCTGATAGAGGTATGCCTTTGTCTCTTCCCTTAAGAGTTGATACTGTTAGGCCAATGAGGAAGTCTAATTCACCATAAACCAGGATAAAAAGAGAAAAGGGTAAGTATTCCCTTAAAGAGATGGTGGACATTTTTTTCCCCAGAATTCTTGTTCTTTGTGAAGTGAAACAGCAGCCAGGTAGCTGTGTTAAGCTCCCCTCACCCCAACCTAACCCCTGACCCCTTGCTTTTCTGAGTCCTTACATTTTTTCTTACCTTTTTTTTGGTTCTTTTTTTAAAGTCTTTTTTATGCATTTGGATATTTGCCAAAATCTTGACATGCTTTTCAAGGTTAACTTACATTTTTATTTTTTGATTTCTACCCAGCCCTCATCCTCTGTGTGGCTATTTACAATGTCATGTCATGTCATGTCATGTCATGTCATGTCATGTCATGTCATGTCATTTCTTCCTCCTTTCCCCCATTTTCCTTTTCTGCACAACTGCCAGGATTTACAGTTTGTCAGCCCTGTTTTTTGCTTTTGTTTTTTGTTGTTGTTTTGTTTGTTTGTTTGTTTGTTTTGTTGGTTTGTTGCTTTTGTTTGGTTGACTTTTGTTTGTTTTTGTTTTGTTTGCTAGAAAAACTTTCCTAGACTCTTCTTTTAAGTCCATTCTTAAGCTCTATTATTAGTCAGACTAACAAAACTTACAGGGCACTCTAATTTTCCTGGTAACATGTGACACCTCAAGTGTGGTTTCCACAGTTTCTAGTAATAGAATTACTAACAAAAATGACTTTACATGAGATGTCTCTGAAACTTCCAGAATGATTAGACTAGCTTCCCCTGTTCTATATGAATAATTCAAGAAAGCCCAGGCAGCATACAGGTGCTGGGTAAGTTCCCTCACATGCTTTTCTAGGTAGCCACCAAAGTTTACTGCTAGTCCTTTGAATATAACACATAAACTCTGTTAGAATCATGTCTCTCACACAGCATTCTTTTTGTGTTACATCTAGGAAAATTAATATAGTCAAAATACTTTTGTATTGTTCTCTTGGTTACAATTTTAATTCTGTGACATTTCTCAAATATAAATATTAAGTATTGGCATTTCTTCTGTGAGCTTGTATACAATATTCTGGTATTTGAGAAGATGGGGAAAAACCCAAAAGAATGAAGCAATGAACAAAATTGACACTTTTTCTGGTAACCGAACATAAATGCAAACTAAAATCAATGTGCAAATATGCCACATGGTCAAGGGAAAACAAACAACAAACTCTCCAAGAAAATAAACTCCATGGAAAAAAGAAACATTATATTATTATATTACATTTACATTATTATTAATATGATTACATTATATTTTATTTTCATTATACCTATTATAATAACAAATAAATTGTGATGATAAATGAGCAAAATGTTTATCTTGTGCCTCAATCTCTGAGAGTAAATTTGCCTCCCTGTTTATTGGCTTCCATTACCAGCTTAGGACTCATATCAAGCAAAAGGAAGGCTTAAAGCATCTAAAGAAAGAGTAGATAACCTCTGGATCATTCAGAGATTTATGTAACTCATGTCACTATTCACCCAAATCCCAGACTAAGAGAACGTATGTACTCTGTCATGAACAGATAATAGAAACCTGTTTGAAAAAACTTTGTGTGTCATGTTACAAATGGTTACAATTACAGTGCAGCACAGCGCACACATCATGTCTTCAGTCTGGGCTTGCTATGCATTTTGAAGAGAAAGCCACTAGAGAACAAAGGAGGTATGCCTGCTTGCCTGCACCATTGTTCTCTGTAACAATCCAGATCAATCATTCACTGTGTTAAGACACAGCAGGCTTTGCAATTAGCCTTGGCTAACACAGTGCTTTATATTAAGAGGGCCATCAACAAATACCACACAAAGGCAGCAGCCTTTTCCATTCCTTCCTGATTCCTTATAAATCCCTCTTACCCACAGCTCCTGAGGGACCCTTCTCCCACTGCCCGTCATTGGTCTTTTCAGAAAGTGTACTTTTTCTGTATGGGCTTTGCTTGTGTAATGAGTTCAGAAATGTACTGTTGTCATTAGTCATCGGCTCTATGTGGAACTCTTAATCTTTCTGAAGGCATTTGGAAATAAAGTCCAAGAAACGATCTTTGTTAGACTTGATATTTATGGAGAAAGAGAAGCAATTGACCTCTCTGTCCTTGAGAGAGGCAATTGGACTGAGGACATTTGACTTCTGTGGAATATGTCATTAGTCATGAGAGTGATTCAAATGCAGAGGGACAGTGCTTGCCACACTGCAGAGGAAGTAGTTTTAAACAAAGAAAACGGATATGAGGGAACATACCTAAAAGTCTACTCTTTGTCCCAGCGGGGATTTGATGTGCAATGGGCACTCTAGTTTTTAACTTCTGCCCATTACAGAGCTACTTACTGAGTCTTAGTTTTTTTGTTTGTTTTTGTTTTGTTTTGCCACTGATATATCATAATTACAGTCTCAGAACCATTCAGTTCTAATTGTCTTCTCCGGCCAAGATAAATGGTTCTCTTATAAAAGCCCCACATATTTTCCTTCTCTACCTGACAAAATATTCTTACATAGGTGCCATTCTTGGCTGTTCATGTTAAACTTTGACAATTACAAATATCTTTATGAATCTGTCCACTGATGAGTGCTTATGGGATGCTAAGAAAAGTGTCATTATTCAAAGGTTTTGACTTACCTCTCTAATCTTATCTACTAATCTTACCTGTTAAATATTAAAAATGCTACATAACTAAAGCAAAATTATGTTCTAACTAATCTGCTACATGCTCAGCCCACTGATGCCCTGAGCAATAGACATTTTATAAGGTTTAAAACACCTAGATTGAGGAGGAGTGTTAGCTCATACATTTCTGAAGTTTCCATCAAGAGAATCAATATGAAAGAATGGGTGCTGGAAATTGTGTTCATGGAGTTGAGTCATGAAGTTGAGATGTGGCTCTTTCCTAGTGCAAATATATACATCCCTTAATAAATATATGCATCCCTTAATAAATATATGCACCCCTTAAGCTCTATGCAATTGCACTTTTCTTATCTGCACACTGAATGAGAGAAGAATGCTTCTCTCTGAGGCTGGGCTAGCGCAATTCAACTCTTGGACTGCTATCTTCAGGACAATGAATGGTCAATAGAGGGAAGCTCTTATTTTCTTTTTTTCTTCTCTCCTAGAGAATATATCCCAGAGACTTACAAGCATTGCTCATGAATATATGTGTGACTATGCTAATCAGGACAACATATTTTTTTTTGCCAGTAATATCAGAAATAACAAAAGGTACATAAGAGTCTTTAAGCATTCTCCTACCCCTAAATAAGAGAGAGCAATTTCCCTGTATATGTATAAAGACATTTTTACCAGTCTACCAAGCACAAAATAGAGAGTAGAAAAAAAGGGGTGTGTGTGTGTCAAGGTACATTGGTCCACACAAGTTTCTATTAGTGGTATATCATTGAATTGTTATTTCTGCTAAATATAATATTTGGAGACTTGTTGATTAGTGACTATAACTAAGAGTGGTGAAGGTAGGAATATCAAGCTTCATCAGTAAAATCATATCTTATTTTTGTACTGTTTTAATAAGTGTAGAATATAGCACCACCACATTGTGTCACTTAAATTATTCTGACTATTCTGCATTTGCATTGAACAAAATATGTAAGCATTGTAAATTGAGAAAAGGTTTATAAATTATAAAAATAACTATGATTTTATGTTATGAAATACATATCATAGATGGTTTGTTGCTAAGCCTGAACAAGGACACATAATTCCCTTATGCTTCAGTTAACCATCAGGTGCTAGAGCACTACCAATGAAGCTGTGATTTTGTTCTAACTGATAATGTGCATTAACACACCATTCTTACTGTTCACAGGCTATGGTGTGAGTTAGATTGTGCTCAACTGTGAATGAATGCAGTCCAAGACTTTTGTCAAAATGAGGATCCCTTGGGTTCTCTATGTTTCCGCCATTCAATTCTGCAAGTTCTTCCTTCCTGGAAACCACTGATATTTTTATCTCTCATTTTGCAGAATATCTTTAATTAGATTTCTTTCTAAATAAAAGATTTTGCAAATTGGTTACTTTTACTAGTAAGATGTAGTTAATGTTTAGTCTTGGGTTCTCATGCCTTAACATATTATTTCTCTGAATCACTAAATAATTAACATCCAAGTGTCTAAGAACAGTGCAATTGATTCACCTACTGAAAGAAATGTTTGCTTCTAAGAATAAAAATGTCATTAACAGGTTAGTGTACACAGATTCTCGAGTAATTTTGATAAAAACTAGAAAGTGTGATTACATGGCAAGGGTGCTGTCAGTGACTGCATGCTCTTTAAATAGTGGACCTTGATTTTGTAATTTTAAGTATCATTTCCCTTGTAAAATATGAAGAAACTAATTCTTCCAAGTTTTCATACTTCTATTCATATATGTCTGAAAAATAAAATAGACATACCAAGTGTTCCGCTGAAACACCAGTGTTCCTGACACTAACACATTCATCTACTTGGAACGCATTCACCTTGACAATGAGATCTACTTCCTATCACTCCAAAATGCTTTTCTTTATGAAAAGCTGTTCTAGCCTTTCAGTATGCAAAGTTGCAAAGCTTTTCTGACTGGAGCAGATCATGAGAGTAGAAATTCAGGTTTTACTCCCTCCTGTAATGGGCTCATTTGGAATTATTGATCGATAATCAGTCTTTCACTAAACCCAGGATTAAAGTTAAATCGAATTGGAAAATTCACATTACAACATTGATTATGCTAAGTAGTGTATGTAATATATAACATGAGATCTCAGGGAGACATACAGCACAGCTCTGAATGGTTGAGACTGAAAGGCTCAAACACTTGAATTCTCAAATCTGTATGATGAACAAATCGAACTGAAAACTTGATTCATTGTTCACTGGAAACTGAATGTCTGAGATTTTAAGAAGTAGAAAGGTGTATTATTAGCTTCACAGAACTTTGTATAAATGGAGATAGATAATAATTAATATAAAAATATTAGATAACATATATATTGTGGTCTATATAATTTAAAGTGGAAATATGGGAATTTAATTTCAATTTTTATTGCTTTGTCTTGTATAAAGTTTTAAATAATTCATTCAACTTCTTGAAACTTCTATTTCTTAACCAAATTATGTAGTGCAGAGTATATATAATGCTTTTTTCAAATATTTTATATCTTACAGATTCTTGTCTATAATAATCTTAAAGAATTTATATATTCTCAATTAGACATGATGGCACAAGCCTTTGATCCCAGCTGTTGGGAGGTAGAGGCAGAAGCATTCAGTGTTATGAGATTGAGGTTATTGTGAACTGTTAGATACTGTAAAAAAAAAAGTGAGAAAAAAGAATGTACAGATCCCTCATAGCCTTCATCAGTCTTCCCTGGAGAACGTGACACTTGTTTATTTTCTTGCTTTAATATACAGTAGTTGTAATTGTCAGAATTATTGCCCAAAGGTCTAATAGAACTATAGTAAGCCTGGTGTAAGCCTGGTGTCAGATTCCCAGAATTAACACAGGTAAGTGAATTTTATGTTAATGTTGCCCAGTACTAAAACCGTTTTTGTTTATTAGCAGTAATAACAATAAATTTAAAAAACATTGAGAGTACATCCTGTCCTGTGACCCTGGAATGGAAGTGCTGAGGGTCACTCTGGTTTCTTGCAGTCTCATCCAAGGCAAAGTGTACATAACCCAGAACAATAAATCTATTAATGGCAAATATAGCACCAGGTCAAAACACTGTCAGCATACCTGTCCAGCTCAAATTCCTTATACAGACATTCAGGAGTAGTCACAAACAGGCATATAAATGTCAATAATAATAGGAATAATGGATAGTTTATTGTAGTCATTTACATATATAGCTCCCCTTGATATGAATTCCTGAATGGAAATTTGTTTTTATTAAGTATATTTAAAAAATTCCTGAAAATCATCTAAAATTACAAATATACTCTAACTTCAAGCAGCTCCTATTTAATCTTTCTACATATAATATGTAAGTTCTTTGCCATTCTTTACACCAGAGATATAACTTGTCTTTTGGCTCTAAAGAATGCAAAGTGCAATACCATGAAATTCACTCACCTGGCCAGGTCTTGTCTTAAATTTCTTAAAGACACCAAAGAGCTTGGTGTAGCTTGGTGTAGCTTGGTGTAGCTTGGTGTAGCTTGGTGTAGCTTGGTGGTATAGATGTACGGTAGAGTAACTACATGGCTATGCCTCAAGTATCAGTTACAAAGAATAAGAAGAGCAGGAGAAAAAAGACAGAATGACAGACAGAATGAAAGAATTACAGAAAGACAAACAGAAGGAAAGACAAAGAGAAAGAAAGAAAACCACAGCAAGCTAAACTCTAGTGACCAAGAGAAAAGAGTAAAGGTTGACAGAGTAGAAGTAATTAGAGGGGATAGGAAAGAATTTAAGGGAATGTAAATGTTATCTTCACAATGCCCATGATGACTTTACATATATATATACATACATATATATATATATATATATATATGTAAATATGTAAATATATATATATATGTATATATACATATATGTGTGTGTGTGTGTGTCTGTGTGTGTGTGTGTGTGTCTGTGTGTGTGTCTGTGTCTGTGTGTGTTTGTGTACTCTATATATGTGTACTTTATATGTATACTATTATATACTTCATATATATTAAGTTTGGTGGAATATACACACACAGAGATATATGCATATCACTACATTAGGAAAGTAATTGCAAAGCACACTGTTGACATGCATTTATGTTGCCACATGAATAAATGTCAAAGAGGGAATGAGGGTAAACAACATTCGTGAGCTTTTGGTCTCAACTGGCAAGCCAGTTTGTATTTACCGAGTGCTCATATTAGAATCCCCAAAGGCTCCGAAGACCCCATGTAGGAAAGTTCAAACTCAGATTTGGAATCATTTTAGGAGGTTGTAGAAACAGCATGAGAGGAACCCTACTTGAGGAAGGACACTGGACACAGGGTTATTCTGTAACAGACCTTTCTGATCTCGTAAATCCATTCCTATCTGCTCTCCTCTTCCACCATGGTATTCTGCTGAAGCACATGAAGCAAAGCAGCCATGGAATGAATGATTTGAAACTGTAAACCAAACAAAATCCTTCCTCCCTTTAGATGCTGATTTGATGTATTTAGTTAAAAAATGTAATTTCACACTCAAAGAGCAAAATTAACTTTCTAGTCATGAAGCTTTAGTAATATTTCATGTATATATAAGCCTACCAACTTGACTAAAATTATATGAATGAATTGAACATGAAACCATATCTATTTCATCTTTAGAAAATTTTATTGGTGTTAAATTGCAACCTTCCCCCCTCAAAATTAATGAATATTCATACAATATTTTCAGGAAAAAGTAGTAACTATCTTACTTTTAGTAAATCACAAGCTAATAAGACATTAAGCCTGCTAGATTATAATGTGCCTAAAGGTCAATAAAATTCTAGTCAATGCTAAAAATATTAGAGCTGAAATCATCTATGAAATAATTGTGTAGAATTTGTTAAAACAAAAAATCAGAGATTCTTCAATTCATGTTTTAACCATTTATACTCAGATTTTTGCAGGATATATTTATATAACCAAAGTATATTTAAAAACATGTATTTTAGTAACATTGGCCAAAAAGTAATTTATATTTTACACCTGCTAATTAATCCAGTGAATAGGCAAATAGGCTGAAGACAATTTCAGCAAACCAAGCAGTCTACCTTACTGTGTCTTTCAAAATTACGTTTACTAAAAATTGAAAGTAAATGATTTAAATAACACATATACAAAAAAGCACATTTTTGTGTCTTTCTCCCCACACATGTATTGACCCTAAAATATAAACAATGTTATTATTTTTATGCTTTATAATTAGCATGCAAAATAATGAGCTTCATCAAGACATTTTAATGTACACTTTGACTTATCAATCTTCCTGCTTCACTTCCTTTTTCATTCCTTGTGACTTAGCCCTGTCCACTCCATCCCATCAGGTATTAATGAGGTAATGTACACACACCCACCAGGAGTCTCTCTGTTAATTCAGTTGCTGTTGCTTGGGTCCTCACTGCTAAACCTGCTCATTTTTCTGAATTCTTTCAGAAAAGGTACAATGTTTAAAAATTTTCTACATTTTTTTTTTTTGCTAACAACCAAAATCCTAAGGAATTTTGCACTAATGCTGAATTTGCATGGATCCTGAAGGCCTCTCAATGTTTTCTCTAGAGAGCTCCTATCCCTTTTTCAGCTGCTTGCAGACTGCCCTTGCTGAACCTCACTCAGAAGGCAAGGCATTCTGTTGTCCTTTTCTCCATCTCTTACTCTTGGGAGCCCCCAAGATTTACAGCTCGCCTGTCCTCTTGTTTTTCTCTTAAACATTAATAAAATAATCCCCAAGTGTCCTTTTGAATATATATAAAAATTATTTTATCAGTGATGGCAAGAACCCATAGAAAGGAATACTGAACCCTGGTATTATGTGTATCAAAATCTTTTTACATATTCACTTACTGAGGAACATTTAAGGTTTTTCCATTTCCTACCTCTTGTGAATAGTACTGGAACAGACATGATGGTGTGAGTACCTCTGTCATGTGACTTAGAGTCTTTTGGGCATGTTGCAGTAGATTTATGACTGTCATCTGCAAGTTGTATTTTTATAGTTTTGAGAACCCTCTAATTTTCATGGCAGAGTTTTAATTCTACAAGATTAGAATAAGGATTTTACATTCCCAAATATTTACCAGCAATTTCTTCTTCTTTTGATGATAGCTATTATGAGTATGGAAAGATGAAATGTTAAGTAACTTTAATTTTTCCACCCTTAATAGCTAAAATGTGTTGAATACTTCTCCAAATATTTAAGATCCATTTGTTTTTCTTTTTTTTTTGTTTTTTTTTTATTTTTTAATTTGGATTATTTCCTTTTTTACATATTCTATATATCTTCTCCTGCACAAAATATAGGTTAAAAAGATTTCTTCTCATTTTGCAGGCTTCTTTATTTCTAAAATGGCTTTTTCTCTATGCAGAAGCCATTGAAATTCATGAAACCCCATTTGTTAACCTGTGCTGGCTGATTTCCTGTCAACATCACAAAAGCTAGCATTATCTGAGAAGAGGGATCCACAATTGAATATATGTTGTATAAGGCTGAAGCAAAGCCTGAGAGACATTTTTTAAGTTGGTGATTGATGTACAAAGGCTAGCACAATGGCTCAGAGGGTACAGGAGTTTGCCAAACCTGATGACCTAGGTTTCATTCCTGTAGTTCACATAGTGAAGAGAGAGTGAACTCCTGAACGCTGCCCCTTGACTTGAGCATTTTTTCTAAGGCAATTATACAGCCCTATTCCAAATAAATCCATGAAGTTAGAAAGAATTACAGTCTATCAATGTACACATACTTCTACACTTTCTATTCTGTTCCATTAGTCTTCATATCTGTTTTTATATGAGTATCATATTGTCTCTGTTACTTTGACTATCTAGTATAACTTGAGGATAGTAGTGTGATTTTTCTACACAATGGCTTTGCTTTTTCAAATGTTCTCTAGTATTATTTTATATTTTTCTGGCTTTGTGATTAATGTTTTTAGAATTGTGGTATGGATTATTATTATATATAGATAATAATTTTATTTACGAAAGCCATCTTTACCTTGGCATGAGTTAAAAACCCAGTAAGTTAATAACGTGTTAAATTTTAAATAGGAATGGTAAATATTAATGGTGGCATAACATTTGTTTTTGGTATAACACTGAAATGCTCTGCTCTTGGTCAGTTTGTCTTCTTCGTGCAGATGACCTGGTTTCCTCATTCTCGGATTGTTATTTGCTTCAATCTCCATCGATGGGAAGCTTACTAGTCTGTCATTAAGACAAGTTTTCAGTGTGTCTTGTAAAATACGATTGATTCTTGTGACAAAATTCATAGTTTTTCAGCATTTCCATCCCTATGTATACCAAGCTGCAAACTACACTAAGGTAGTTCATACTCTGAGAAAACATCTTACCTCCTATAGGAATTCCATACATAAGAATTTGAGGAAATGTGGAAACCCTGCCAACCACAGGACCTTTATTCACTGTTAGAAGATGGTGCAGAATTCTTGACATGCTTATAGAGACCCACATACCTCACCAGGGCAACGATTAAAGAGAGGTGTATGTTGTTGTTGTTTTGTTTCTTTTCTGTTGAATATACTTCTGGCTCAGTTTTAGGTTCTAACCCACATTTTCATCATACATGCCTGTCAATCTTGCTCTATACTTTGTTCTAGGCGAACTTTGTTAAGTCTTCAGTTAGTTTTATATGATCTGGACATTTCCTCCCCAGCTCTTGTGGCATTATCCCTGGGAACAATGGGAACTACAGTGTGGCTGCGTCAGCATCATCCTGGGGCAGAATACTCTGATACAAGCAATTTAAAGAAATAAAGGGTTATTTTTAACTCACAGTTCTAGAATAAGACATTATATCTCAAGTATTCTAATCTAGAGAATCTAGATATGGTGAGTGGCTAACCTAATCTAGAGAAGTCTAAGTTTTCTAATATTAACAGTAGTAACCTCATACTGACCTAAACTATCTGTCACAATAAGTGCAGTGTTGTGTTTATAACTAAGATCATCAGATACGAGGATTCTGCCAGTAAACTCCTCTGCACTAACAAACAATCAACCTTGGTGACATTCTTGAGCTCAATTTTATAGAAACGTCAGGGTCAGGAAGATTGTTCATTAACTCAGTGCTACTAAGCCTCTGGAAAAAAATAATTCTCTTTAGATGATTTCAAGTAACATATTAAATGTGTTACTAAGAGAAGAGGCATTCTAGGAGGACTTATGTAGAGCTGGTGTTCATTAAGGACAGGCTAGCTCAATAAGTGTGAAGGAAATAAAGAGAGGAAGATCTATCTGTCAGAGTCTTTCATAGAGTCCAAATAGGTACCAGAGCTGATTTTGTCTTAAGGATCTTAATAGTTGAAATTTAGAGAAAATAGGTAAAATTTCAATGAATTTTTTCCTGGGACTGTGAGGTAATTTCATACAGTTAATTCAGTGGTGAATGTATAAAACAGTGGCCAGTAGTTTCCCTTGAAGGTAGTAACTAAAAAAAAAAAATTGTATCTAGTAGATAGATATATTGATCACCAAATAGAACTAAAAGTAGAAAAAGACTCAGCCATATATAAAATATAGAAGAACCATGCTTGTGATAAGACATGAACCATTATATCTTTTGAATGGGTTTCAAGGCTAAGAAATATGAACTAGATAAATTCCTTGTATTAATACCTCAGTGCCTTAGCATCTATCATATTAGTTCATGGAAGTAGTTTGGGTATTAAACTGGTTACTACTGTGTGGATTGCATTATTAACTCATTGAGATTTAATAGGAAAATAATAATGTCCACATCCTCTTACTCAAAATAAAGTTCTGAAAACCCTGTGTAGGCAGTCTTACCTTCAAGAACTAGAGATTCTGAGGATGTTGAACAATTGTAGTGTCATAGAAATATTTCAAAATGTTTAGCTTCTTGAAATCTATTTCTATGGTTTCTTGTATTAAATCTGAAGTAATCCTTGTGTAATTTCTATTGCCTCACACCATACTCATCTCTCCTAAAAAGAAGTAGAAACCTTGAAGGAATATAATTTACTGGCATTTTCCCCAAGGCTGGCTTGGTTTGCTTTCCTAAACAACCAGGGACCAACTGCCCCAGCCTATCATTACCCACAGTTTGTTGGCCTTTCCAAATCAAATGTTATTTAAGAAAATAGGAAGGCCAAGCATGGCAGTACAAGTTGTTGAATGCAAAGTCTCTAGAGCAGTGGTTCTCAACCTTCCTAATGCTGCTACCTTTTAGTAGAATTTATTATGCTATGGTGACCCCAACCAGAGAATTATTTCCATTGTTACTTTATAACTGTAATTTGGCTAGTGTTATGAATAGTGATGTGAACATCTGTATTTTCTCACGGTCCTAGGAGACCCGCTTTAAAAAAGGTCATTTGACACTAGAGGGGTGACAGCCCACAAGTTGAGAAACATGGCTCTATGACCAGAGAACCCAGACTTAAATAATAGTTCTTTCATTTTCTATTTGGAAGACCCTGGGCACACTAGTTAATCTCAGCTTCCCTGGGACTAAGCAATGGCACCTACATTTACTTTACAGGGGTGAGTAGCTGCAAACACAGATGTATGCTTTGTCTCTAAGAACTATACTGGTTACTTTTCAAAAAAAATATTGATGGGTTAAAAAATAAAGAAAGAAAATGCCCCATGGTCATATCTAGAGCCTAATTTGATGGAGGCGATTCCTACTTAACTTAAATTTATGTCAATTTGACAAAAGTTAAACAGTATGTCTTCTTTTGCCTCAATTATTATGCTCTGAACACTATGCTTTGGCAATTTTTTGACATTACTTTCAGAATTTATGATTGTGCTTAATTAAGAAGGGGTAGGGAAAGTGTGTTTAAGCTACATGATTGTGTGAAAGCAATAACAAGATCATTATTAATCACTTAATATATACAAAACTAATACCATAGTCCTACATTTTTATGGTCACATATTTTTCATGGAGTGTTTTTTTTTTTAAATACAATTTTAAATACCAGACAAAGCTGAATAAATGTAGCTGAGAGTTTTTTCTACTACCTGTCCCTTGACCACCTTCTCACTGACTTGTTTCCTTCACACAAATGGAACATTTCTTCTAACTGATATGCTGTCATTGACACATCTGTACCTTGCTAATTCCACAGCTTGCTCCAAGTTTCTCTGCTGGTGTCATATATCCTATAAATCTTGGCAGAACTGCAGTGATACATGTGAACATTAGTTTTATTCAGTATAGTTCCATGCTCTTAAAAATGTTCTATGTTTATTCTTTTCTCTCCTCCTCTCCTCCACACTCTGCCAGTTGCTGATATTTTTCCCTTGCCTTTTTGCTATGTTTTCCTGACAAATCATATAACTGGATTCATTTAATGCATAGTCTTTTCAGATCAGCCATTATGTATGGCTGCATATATCACATCTCTTCATAGTACTATGCTATAGACCAGAGGTCTTCAGAAACAAAAGAAAGAGAGTTCAGTAATTGTTCTTGCTACAGAGAATCTCAGACAAGTACTAGCCTTCAAAAAGTTTCTTTCAGAATAAATTTATTGTTTAGAATATTTTTCAAAACCTCTTTCAGGTTAATTTTGTAGGCTAATATTAGTTTCCTTTGTAGGAACTGTATCTCTAAGACTAAGCATAAGAATTGACCAAGTTGTCATCAATAGAAAAATTAACAAATGCTTCAAATTAAAGTGTCTCTTTTAGTTTTACAGTGTCTATATTGATGCCTTATATTTAATTCAATGAAAAGCTTAAAGATGTTTATAATACTTTCATATAAGCAAAGCCAATGAATCATTTACATGTGAAACTCATTTCTTTCTTTGATTCAAATACTGCTTCTCTAATAACTTGCTCACTGTTAGAGTTACTTATAATTTAAATTTTCTCATTTCTGCTGTTTCATAATTCATGAACTTTTAGACACATTTTCCCAATAATTCAATGAGTTGACCTAGAAAAGTATTGATAGATTTCTTATATAGTATTAATCTTCAGAAGACTCAGTTTCTCATTTAAAATATTTTATTAGTTGTTTAAGAATTTCTTACAAAGAGCTTTGACCATATTTACTTCTTTCTGGCATTTTTCTAATTAATGGTTGATGTGGGAAGGCCAGCCCACTGTGGTTCACGACACCCTGGGCAGTTTATCCCTGGTTGTTCAACAGAGAAAGCCAAGCTAGACCTGGATAAAATGCCAGTAAATTTTATTCTTTCATGACTTCTACTCGAACCTCTGGACTTTAGCTCCAATCTTGCCTTCTCCCAAATTGCTATGGGATGTGCTCTTTTTTTTATTGTTTACTTTATTTATTTACATTTCAAATGTTCTTGTGTGTGAAACTGTACATGCATATTTTGTGTCTGTGCACTGATGCATGTACATATAAGTATGTATCTGATGTGCATGAGTGTGAGTGTGTGTTTGTGTGTGTGTATGTGTGTGTGTGTGTGTGTGTGTGTGTGTGTGTGTGTGTTATCTGTGTATGTATCTGTATGTTTGTGCAGGTTGGAGGTTATTCTCATTTGTTGCTCTCAACTGTTGGTCTCAAAATCTCTCCAGTACCAGGATTATGAGCTTTAACACAGGATTATATGCAAGTGCTGATTATTGTTTGGTAAACATTTTAGGAACAGAACTACCCCACAAACCTTCCTTTTCAACATTCCTGTTGAATAGCATATTAACAACTCACTTTTCCTTTTTGGGGGGTTCTCCAAAGATTTTTGTGATCATTTCAATGTTATAAGGAAAATTTGAAATGCACTAAAATTAATAACCTTCAGTATATCATACCACTTCTGCTTAAACATCAATTAATCAATTAAATATAAACACATATCATTGTTGTCACTGGGATTTGTGGAATACCTTTGTGTTTGCCAGATGGTGGGAAAATTGCAGTTCCTTCTTGGGAATCATTGCTCATTAATAAAGGAATTTCAGAATGGATTTACACTGAAATTCTAGGGCAATTTTACTATAGTTTAAAAGAAAAATACCTCTGGACCGGCTAGTTGTAAATCACATTATCTGTCCAGGTGAGGAAAATGAAGGGAAGAAAAAAAAATCAAAGCTATGACTCTTCAGTTATGCTAGGTTTTATATTTGCCATTTATAAACTGGCAGCCAGTAGGTGAGCAGGAGGACTTTAGAGAAAGTGAGACGCCATGGTGTCAGAGAAAGTTCATAGGAAAATAGTTATGTTTTCCTGAGTCATTTGTAAAAATTGTAGACTTATAAAGCAGCATGTCTGTACTTTATAAGAGATTGCGATAGCATAGGGGTTGGTGTAACTTTAACTTTTTTAAGACCTACTTTTAATGATGATTCTTAAATACTTTAACCTCCCTTCCAGCGCACCATCCTCCAGAGGTAGTGGAAAAGAAAGGATTCAGGGGAAGTGGACCTTTTAGAAATGGTTCTTTGGAGCAAACCGCAGTCTGCATTGTCAGCTGTTGAAGTTATAAGTCAGCCGCAGCAGCTTGATCCACTCACAAATACTTCATGAATAATCCAGAAGTCTAGTTTAGTTGAGTCAGAATAGCAAATACAAATTAGCAGTGGTGGCATGACCTGGCTGAGACAGCCAGGCCTCAGCCAAACTGAATCAGCAGGAGGTTCCAGGACCAATAGAAATGCCAGGAGAAGTTTCTGGCTTTGCCTCTCTCAACAAAGCAAAAATAAGGAAAGACGCAAACCCCACAGGTGTTGCACAGTTAGTTCTACCAGCAAGCAAGCCACGCCTAGCCAAGCCAATCATTCCTCACAGCCTACTGAGTTCTGTTTATGCACCCTCCAAATATCACGTATCTTCCAAAGGTCTTGACTCACCATGTGTCTTGTCTTAGTACATGAGTCTGACTTAGCAAAACTCCACATGAATCTGAATCAGTGACCTCACTCTGCCAATCAACCCCAGTCCAAGGAAGCAGCAAGAAGCATATCACACCACCAGATGTTTTTTTGGTGTGTTTCTCTCTTTGGAGTTCCAAAAAATGGAGCTAAACTTTGCAATGTAAGGTAGACCAATACAATTGTGCTGTTAGCTTCATCACATGTCTTTTCACATGTTTCCTTTAGCAGAACATCCTTTCACCTGTGTCTGCTTCAGTGAAACATTCCTTCTTATATTTGTCCCAGCAAACCATCATTGAAAAACAACTGATTTTTCCAAAGAACCCTTAAGTTTCCATTTCCGGGTGGAATTTGGGGGAGAAAATGCATGTTATATCATTAAAGGTACAATTATTCTGCTCTTCTCTTTAGTATTGTTTAAGATGATTTGACTTTCCTGGGTCTCTTAGCCAATTATCTGCCAGGTTCAACTAGAATAATAGGTCTTAACACATTATGCTCATTGACAAATTTTTCTTCAATGGTCCTTCACTGTTACAGTAAAAACATAGAAAGACAAAACTTTCCTATTATCATTTCTCATAAAAGGATTTACCAAACAAAATGTAGAAGATAAGAGATTTGGGAACACTCAGAAGTAAGCAGCATGTCTCCATCAAATTTCTCCTCTCGGGGCTCAGCCAACCCTACTGAGGAATAGGCAAGAAGAATGTAAGAGTCAAGGAGATAGACACCAAGGAAACAAGGTCCTTTAAATTAACAGGATTCATGGACATACGGATTCATAGAGACCAAGAAAGTATGAAGAGAATATGTATGCATCTGCATGAGATGGACATTTAGAACTGAAAGGAGACGTAGAAACATGTCTTCATCTCTAATCTAGAAGCTATCTCTAATTGATAACTCATGCAAATGATCATTAAGTTTTCTTCAAGGGAGTCTAAAGTGGAACTTTCTCTTTTTGTCATGTGATGCACACTCATGTGGTATTTTGCTGAGGCAAGACCAGTGAGCAGACATGATGTCTGAAGAGAGTATAAGTAGTTGTCAATGGACAGTGATGGCTGCTTGCATTGCAAGTTGTGCAATTCTTCACTGGTCTTGCATCTTCACTGATCTTCACTTCACTGAGAGGCATGGCAGAGAACTCCTGGCATTCTCACTGGTCCTGATCACTCTGCTGACTTGTGCAGATCCAACGGAGACCTGGCACATTCTGTTGAATTATGTAACCATTGCTGATTTGTGTTTGGTGACACTTTTGAACTGGACCATTGGTACATCATGACACTACTAAACTGGACAGCTGGTATACAGACAAATGGAGATTGTAGTTGCTACAGATAAGTACTTCTAAATAGGTCCACATCCTGTTGTCCTATTTACCATTTTTCTCCTACCTTTGGACAGATGGGTACAAGCAAGTTTGAAGTGTTTGAGAACCCCCTTTAAGGTATGTTTTGAAAAATATAAACCTAAAGAAGACTCACTGATAAAAAATAATACTCTGAAGGGTAGGCCACTTGGCAAGCAGTAACAAGCCAACAGAAACAAACACAATAGCACCTTTAAAAGTTCTTTACATCATAATATTTTGCCAATGCTTTGTTTGTTTTACAATTTCTCTTTAATTTTATTTAGTGTCTCATGTTTTTAATCTTTGAGGTCCTTGGTATTTATAGCATTGCTTCCAATGTAGTGTTGATATTGGCCTCCTGTGTATGTGAATGAGGAATGAGTGGTCTCTGATTCTTGTGCTCTTCTTTTTATACTCTATTTCTTCTGTTGGCTTATTCAGCTCTGATGTGTTAGTTATTAATATCATTATATCATATTACATTATACTGCATCATATTCTCTTTTTTATTTTTCTAGTTTTTTTATTGGATATTTTATTTATTTACAATATAGATGTCATCCCCTTTTCCCATTTCCCTTCCCTAGAAAACCCTATCCTATACCCTCTTCCTTTATGCTTTTATACCATTTTGATTACATGCATATATTAAGATCAGTTCTAGGTTGAGGGTGTAGCAAAACAACAGATGTAAGTAGTCGAGAAACAAGCAATACAATAAACATAAATAGTCAAAGAAAAAGCAAGGCATTAAATCCAGTTATGTGAACACTCCTGTGATTACTGTTTCTAAAGCATATTAAGATGGTCAAAGTATCCGAGCCTACTTCCCTATTGTAGCCCAAGGTCATTTTCATGTCTGAAGCCTACTTACTTGTTCTAGCTTAACATTTAGATTTCTGTCTGAAATTACATCTTTGTACTGGCCCAATATTTAGATTCCTGCCCAAGACTACTTTTTCATTGTAGCCCACTATTTAGACACCTACCTGAAGTTATTTCTTTGTTCTAGTCTAGTGTCATATTCCTGCATGATGCCTACTTTCTTGTCCTTGGCCAATGTCATATTTCTGCCAAGCAGCCCCTTTCCTTGACCTTGGCACATGTCAGCTTCTTGCCAAGCAGCCCCAAAGGCTCTCAACCTCTCCCCCTGTTTTTATTTTGTTGACAACACTGAGCCTGTCTTAGGTCTTTTTTGACAAGAATTTCTTCCTTACCCATCATGGAATATGCATTATCAAAGGCAATGGATTTCTGTCTTAGGTTGGTAAGGCTCTGTACAGAATCTTACACATCTTTGGCTTGCCAGTCTGTTAATTTAATAACTCTGTCTGGAGGTTCATTTTCAGGTTTAATCCATATACTTTGACTGCCAACATGTTGATGTTGTTAAAGATAAGCTTTAACATGATGAGTAGGAATAAAAGTATTCCCAGGAAAGAAGGGCTAGCCTGATCAAGCTATATATGCCATTCCTGAAGTTTGTCCAAAATGCAGATACTGAGCTCAGCCATGGATAATTTTATCGGCATTATCCACAGCATCAAAAGTCAACAGAGTAGCATTCTTTAAATTCATAATCTCACTGTACAAAGCTAGCATACCCAGAGAGGTGTTAGGATTATGCCAAATATTCTACTAGTGTCTTTAAACTTTTTTCTAATTATGATGAAAATTATTATGAATTTTAAAAGTGACACTACTTCAATGATATTTGTCATGACACTTGGGATAGCTCCTAACTTTTGAACCCTGAAGCTCCTTAAGAAAATTTGAATGGGTCATAGAGCATCATTCCTTGTTCCAGATATCTATATAAATCCTTTTATATACTCAATATATAAGTAACATTCTTTTTGCTCAATGGTTAACAAAAATAGTTGTCTTAACTCCTTGTGTCAATGCTATTGCAGAAGCAGTAGTGCTAGCTATTAATGAAATTAAAGCTGTTATACCAGCAATAATCAAGCCTGCTACCCTCTTGCTTCTGCTTAAAGCCTAACTCAATTTTTCCAGCACTTTCAAGCCTTTTCATGGAATCAAGGTTTTCTAATACTCAGGGCAGTGAGACAAAAGCAGGTTGATAGACCCCTGTAACAGACATGACAGGTTTTAACACACTAACATAATTGGAAATTACACAGTCAATGCAACTTACAGTATATGCTGTAGAAGAGACAAAATCAATTTTAGCTTGACAATTAAAAAAGTCTTAAAACATGTACCAACCCTTGTTTTAAATCCAGATCCTGTCCCAACATTATCTCTTGCTGCCCTAACATCATAGTGAGCTACAGCTAGCTTCCAAATATATCTCCGACAAAGTCCAGATCCAGTCTTCTGAAAGTAGACTATTATTTCCTTTATTAGATTAATTTGTAGACCAGTACATGATTGAGTCCTAATAGCTGGGCACCTTTAAGAAGAATACAAGAGACATAATTTCTCTTTTTGATTCTCTATTTCACAAAGTCTAAAAACTTGATTCAAGGCAGCTTGTCTCATATAAGGTATAGTCAAGCAAAGGTGGGTGAAAAACATATGTCCAATACAGCTTCCCAGTCATTCTTGTCAGGGCACTCAGGAAGCTCACAGGTCAGCATCATTCTTTGTCTCAGCAACATTATGTTTCACCAATCTTTTTAAAGGTCCATAGGGCTCTTCCACACTACCTTGTCCTTGAGGAGCATATAAAATCCCCATGATAAATTGTTGACAAAATATCTTGACTACTCAACTACAATTGCCAGTCCCATTATTTGTTTGTTTTTTAATTGGATATTTTATTTACCTTTCAATGTTATCTCCTCTCTCATTCCCCCTCCCCAAACCTCATATCCCATTCCCTCTCCTCCTGTTTCTATGAGGATGTGCTCCTGCCATCCTCCCATTCCCGCCTTTCTGCTCTTGACTTCCCCAACACTAGGGAATCCAAACTTTCAGGCACCAAAGCCCTCCACTTACACGGATGCATGACAAGGCCACCCTCAACCACCTATACAGGTGAAGCCATGAGTTCTTTCGTTTCTGTTCTCAGGCTGGAGGTTTTAGAATGGCTACTCCAGCTTGTTTCTTAGGACCATTTGCTTGAAAAATTGTTTTCCAGTCTTTTACTCTAAGGTAGTGTCTGTCTTTGTCACTGAGGTGGGTTTCCTGTATGAAACAAAATGCTAAGTTCTGTTTACATATCCAGTGAGTTAGCCTATGTCTTTTTATTAGGAAATTGAGTCCATTGATGTTAAGAGATATTAAGGAAGAGGAGATTGTTGCTTCCTGTTATTTTTGTTATTAGTGGTGGCATTGTTTGTATGGCTATCTTCTTTTAGATTTGTTGGAAAAGGATTAATTTCTTGTTCTTTCTAGGGTATAATTTCCTTCCTTGTATTGCAGCTTTCCTGCTATTATTCTTTGTAGTGCTGTGTTTGTGGAAAGATATTGTGTAAATTTGGTTTTATCGTGGAATATCTTGGTTTCTCCATCTATGGTAATTGAGAGTTTTGCTGGGTATAGTAGCCTGGGCTGGCATTTGTGTTCTCTTAGGGTCTGTATGACATCTGTCTAGGATCTTCTGGCTTTTATAGTATCTGGTGAGAAGTCTGGTGTAACTCTGATAGGTTTGCCTTTATATGTTACTGGACCTTTTCCCCTTACTGCTTTTAAAATTCTTTTTTTTTTTTTTTGTTTTGTCCATTTGGTATTTTGATTATTATGTGCTGGGAGCTATTTATTTTCTTGTTTAGTTTATTTGGTGTTCTATAGGCTTCTTGTATATTTATAGGCATCTCATTCTTTAGGTTGGAGAAGTTTTCTTCCATAATTTTGTTGAAGATATTTATTGGCCCTTTAAGTTGGGAATCTTTACTCTCTTCTAAACCTATTGTCATTAGGTTTTGTCTTCTCATTGTTTCCTGGATTTCCTGGATGTTTGTGTTAAGAACTTTTTGCATTTTCCATTTTCTTTGACAATTGTACCAATAATTTCTATGGTATCTTTTGCACTTGAGATTCCCTCTTCTATCTCTTGTATTCTGTTGGTGATGCTTGCATCTATGACTTCTGATTTCTTTCCTAGGTTTTCTATCTCCAGGGTAGTCTTCCTTTGTGATTTCTTGATTGTTTATATTTCCATTTTTATGTCCTGGATGGTTTTGTTCAATTCCTTTATCTGTTTAGTTGTGTTCTCTTGTAATTCTTTTTTTTTCTTTTTTTTTTAATTGGATATTTTATTTACATTTCAGATGCTAACTCCTTTCCCCATTTCCCCTCCCTAGAAAACCCCTATCCTGTGCCCCCTTTTCCATTTTGCTTTTATACAATTTTTTTAAATGTTAATCAAAGGCTTTATAAGTATGGTAATGCTCAATCAGAAGTGTAACCTAATACCCTACCTAGCTACGTAAACTCATGCAATTCTTTAAGCAAGTTTTATTTTTCCCCTTTAAGAGATTCTACCTGTTTATCTGTGTTCTCAATTTCTTTGCGAGTGTTATTTATATCCTTCTTAAAGTCCTCTATCATAATCATTAGAAGTTATTTTAAATCTAAATCTTGCTTTCCTGGTGATATGGGGAATTCAGGAAGTTGTAGTATGGGAAAAGTAGATTCTGATGATGGCAAGTACCCTGGGTTGCTGGTGTTTATGTTCTTGAGCTTGCCTTTTGCCATCTGGATCTCCCTAGTGCTGTCTGATCCTAGTGCTGTTCTCCCTAGACCTGCCCTGTCTCTGACTGGAGCCTGTCTTTCCTATTATCTTGGTTGTATCAGAACTGTGTGGGGTGGGTGTTACTACTGGGGTTAGAGCTGAGGCCCAAGATCTGCTCAGTGATCAGGTCCAGGTTGGAAGAAACCAGTACTCAGGGCCAAGAGTGAATTCCTGGGTCCCCATGGGTCCCAGTTACTCCTTGTTTGAAGAGGGTGTTGCTGTCTTCTTACTTAAGATACTGCCTGTGTTAGAGCTCTTGGGAGCCCTGCTTCCTCTGTGTTTTGTGAGACTGGGTGTAAAACTGCTACCCGGGATCTGCTCAGTGCTTTGGCCCAAACTGAAAGCCGTATTCTCTTAGAATCTTGTTTGTTTACTAATGAGAGTAAAGACATATGTTTGATTTGGATGGGAGGAAGGTTGGAGAACCAGGAAAGAATAGATGAAAAAGAACCATAATCAAGATATATATGTAAGAAAATAATTTAAATTTAATAGAAGGAAAAGACTAGAGGTTTTAAATTGTAGAAACAAACAAACTAACTAAACAGACACCACAGAGATGCAAGTTCAGTTAGGAATCTCAGAGAAAGAAACTCTTACTGAATGCAGAAGAAAGGTTGGTATGCCCTGGAAGGAAACAAAAATTGACTCAAAATAAATATGGTTTGTTCATTACGATTGGGGTCAGGCAGACTTTTTTCATGTCTGTCTTCATCTCAGGAAAATTGGAAATCTGTTGAGAGTAAAGAAGTAGAGATGTAATAAGGTACAAATCTCAAGAACACTAATCTTTCAGTCATTTGTTTGAAAGGGTGACAAGACAAAAACATAAACAAAAGGTCCAGAGGATTGCGGAGGTATCTGATCACAGATGTAGGAGTTGAGAGTCATTGAAGTAGATAGAGAAACACTAAAATGATTTACTTAGCATTTTGAGAATGAACAGGTTATTATATGGAGAAAAGATGGGATTTTAATATATCCTCACAAGAGGGCCTTGAAATATAACCTTGAAATGATCCTAGGGCAGTGTTAAGGGAAGGGATGTCAAATATTCATCTTAGCTTTCTTAAATATACAGCTGAGATCAGTGATAGGACTCTTGTAGTTTTTCCCACTAATGTCATGGTTTTGATCCTGGATAAATTCTCTGAACTACAATTGAGGCAAAAAATATGCCCCTACATGGAATCCACTGATAAAGTCACAGTTCTCAATGATATGCGACTTGGTTAGCTGTTCAAACTTACAATTAAATAATACATACTCTTAACACATTCCCAAATATTTAATATTATTTTCTTTCTCTTGATGCTAAAATTTCTCATTTGGAGAAACAGATTCATTTTCTATTTGTCTTTATTCCTATATTTTCCACTTTAACAATTTCTCTTCTGCTATGTAACACTTTAAAAAACTATTTGAATAAATAGTTTTTATTTTATTTTAAAATAAAATAAAAACTATTTTAAAACTATTTTAAAACTATTCAAATTTAGCTATGCATCCTACTTTTTGGTGAAGAAGGCGAAATAGCCATTGGACACAATAATGGCTTTCTTAACTTCTCACAGTCATGAATTTTCTGTGCTTTTCAGAACCCCTTTACAACTGTGGTAAACCAAACACTTGACCTATGGGTCCGTCAGAGTCTGCTTTTGCTCTTGTACTTGAAGTTAAGATTATTTGTATTGTAATGTGCATTCTAGTTACTGCATACATGTCTGTCATTGGATCTGAGTGGTGTGGGAGAATAATCAATCTTGACAATCACACACAGTCACTAATGTCAGCAATTTACTAGATCCTTTTGTTTGTATCCACATGAGGTATGTATTAGGGAGCAAGATAAGAGCAGAGACAAAGCATCATAATGCTGAAAGGTCAGCAAAATGACCCCTGATACAATAAAGCTAAGTGCATTTTACATTCTGCTGGTAACACCTCTCTGGCCAGTCAGCAGATGTGTTCTCAGGCCCATGGGCTTGGCATTCCTATGCAAGTAGAAAATTTTAATTCATACTTCATGACATATGGGTCTGTCAGTGAAGCTGGATAGAAACATAGATATGCCTCATTCACATATAATGATGATAAATGGCCCACCAACTCTAATATGTTCAAGGGGGAAAAGCTCACACACTTTATAAACCACTAGACATCAGCATATGTGGCAGGTCAGATACTCTCTAGATGATAACATACTAGAGTATTTCTCAAAAATCATTCTTTTATGTCTAGTACAATAAGCTTTGTATTTGAACAACTTTGGAACTGACACAGTTTATCCTACAATATTTTTCTAATATTGCAAAGAAAATTCTAAATTAATTAAAAATGTAAAACCCAATGTTGTGAGACAGCTAAAAACATATGTATTTTATGTTATAGGGATATTCCTCTGTTTGTATTTCTCTCTGAGGCTGAGTTAAGAAACAATTTTGCTGTGAGTTGACAACTCTCAATTTATGGTATCCGGCTCCTCCATGTTCCTTGTCAAGTACGTTGTGGTGAACTAAATAATAATCTGATATGCCAATCATTCCTAAAACACTATAGAAATCAAACCTTTCCTTTGTTCTTGGGATTAGTCTCAGAACCCACAAGGAAAACTGATCAAGTGTTTGGTTCAGAAATGAAGGCTGCTCTTTGTAGAGGCTCCTCTGGCTTCTTTTTCCTGCTATTCTTATACACCACTCTCTCCGTATTTTGTTCTTACTCTTTGTGTCTCTCATTTTCACTCTCAATGAGATTTCTCTTTAAACTATATGTATCTATACATTTAGGTACATATATTGTATTGGTGCTTTGTAGTACTTTCACTGCCACCTAGAATGACCATATGAGCTTGTGGTACCCTTTCACTTTAATAATCCCCATTACAGAGAAGAATTCATAGGCTACCATTGCTTTCAAGACTAAATTACTTTTATTACCCTAGTACTCAATTAAGCATGGCTGTCTGGTATATATGATAGATAGATGATAGATAGATAGATGATAGATAGATAGATAGATAGATAGATAGATAGATAGATAGATAGATAGATGGACAGAGACAGAGAGAGATAGACAGATAGCTACTGTCCTGGATTCTTATTCTTTCAACAATGTTTAGGCATAAAACACATATCTTCCTTGTTATGACATAGTTTCCATAAAGAGTTCAGAAACATATCTAAATTAAAGACTTGAGAGAATGGCATGAGTCATATCATTAAGTCATTCATGGAATATAGCTCAGGTAACTTTGAATAAGTTATTAATTAGGTTATTTTATTAAAAATGAATAAAAAGTGGTTTTATATAAGGACATTTTTCTCAGGATGTAATATTACACTACCCTGTGCTTTGCCTCTGATAGTCATGACAACTAGAACAGAAGACTGTAGTAATGACCAGGTCTATGCTAAAGGTGTTAGACTTATTGACTTCCTAGATAGTGGAGAAAAACCATCAGTTGAGATTTCCTGTCTCACAGCTACAAGTGAACATGGAAGGTGCTAGCATATATGTGAAATAGAAGGTGAGCTGACAGTGGAGCTCCATGATGCAGCTTCAACGAGGTCAGCATCCACAATAAGGTGGACTTTGGGGTAATGTAGATCTTTTGTGTCACCACTCTTCTGTAAGCAAGCCTTCACCACGGTCTATAAGTAAGATCAATAAACTTCTTGGTTCCATCAAATTGACCTTTAGCGAAATTGTACTTTGGTTCATTATTGATACCCATCTAGAATTATCAGATCTTTTTTCAAGTATTACCAGAAGAGTTAGTGCAATATCAAGGTAGAAAGAAGGATATGTGAATAAGTGCCATACTTTGATAATGTTTTATTAAAATTTCAGATATTATATTTTAAGTTTTTGTGACAATAATTCCATAACAAAGGATATATTTTCTTAATACTCTTAAAATATAACCACATGGCAAGGTATGGAGGTACTTGGGAGGCAGAAGCAGGAGTTTTTCGCCAGTGAAGACCATATAGAGAGACCATCAAAACAAATAAATCTACACAAACCCTGAATGGCTTGTGAGATTGCTCAGCCAACAGTGGAGAAGATTATTCCTTTAATAGGAACAAATGTGGAGTCTCACATCTACAAAATATGTGAAGAGTGAGGAGCCTTGGACTACTCATCCTTAAAAGGGATGTCTCTATCAAACAGATGTTCCTCAGGGCTCAGAACCCTCTGCTGAAAAGGCAGAAAGAGTGGAAGAGCCAGAGAGGACAGAGGACACAAAGGCATCAAGACCTTCTACATACAACAACACAAAAATGACATTGCCATGCTATCCTCAGACTTTAAAACAAAACACTATACTTTTACATGTGTATGGATGTATCTATGTATACATATACATAAACATTTAACTATATAGATGTTTAAAATATGTTATGGGAGAGACTCCATCCAGCAAGTGATGGAAGCAGATGTTGAGCCCCACAGACAAACATTAGAGAGAGTTCAGGGAGTCCTGTAGAGGAGGAGGAAGAAGAGAAGAAGGAGGAGGAAAGTTTGGAAGAGTCAGAGGGATCAAGGGTACCACAAGAATATGGCCCAGAGAATCAACTGACAGAGACTCCTCGGGATCACAAAGGTCAGAAAGCCTTTAGGGGGTTGACATAGATTCTCTTCATCTATTTTATGGTTGTAGCTCTGTGTTCTTATAGGATTCCTAACAGTGGGAGAAGGTCTTGACTATGATGCTTTTGCCTACCTTTGGAACTCTGCTGGTTCTACTGGGCTACCTCATCCAGCCTTGATAAATAGTCTTATTGTTGCTTATTA
Organism: Rhabdomys pumilio; assembly: GCA_030674055.1. NCBI lineage: Eukaryota > Metazoa > Chordata > Mammalia > Rodentia > Muridae > Rhabdomys > Rhabdomys pumilio. Next base: position 62,324,394 of record JANHMN010000007.1, read on the forward strand.
TGCCATATTTGTTTGTTGTCACTGAAAGGCCTGCTCTTTTCTAAGGCGTGATAATGGGAGAGGTAGATGAAGAGAAAATGGAAGGTAGAGAGGATTGTGACTGAGGAGACAGGAAAGAATAGAAACTGATAGTCAGAATGTAGCATATAAAAGTAAATAAAAAATTAAAAAATAAAACAAATTGTTAGACTTTTTAATATATCAATTTCATATAAATATAAGGTTTATAAAACAAAAATATATAGCTAATTCTTTTTCAGATTTTTCTTTTTTACAAATAGTTATATCCTTTCCATTTTCCTTTTTTTTCTATCTGAACTCTCCCACCTACCTTTTTTTCCTTGCACTGTTTCAAAATCAGTGCCTCTTTTTCCTTTAACTGTTACATGAATACATATGCACATATACCTATATGTTACTAAAAACATAAATACAAAATGCACACCTTGTAAAGCTTAGTTATATGGAGTATGCTTATGATTCTTTGCCACTTATAAATAAAATTCTGTCACAATGGGAAGTTTAGAAAGTATTATCTGCAATGTTCCCAGCTAATTCCTATATTGAAGACAGAAAAATAAATGTTTAGAGAAATTATCTTCAGAGGTATGTGTTGAATTGACTTGAGAGGAAAATGTCAATTCACTCACCAAGACAACTGAGGCCTGGCTTGTTTTTGTTCAACTCTTTTGGTAGAACAGTTTGGAAGGAGGCTGTGTGTGGTTGTGTTAGTATATTTGGAAGAAGAAAAAATCAGACTAGAAGATTTTTCAAATTCCTGGTGAGAGGCATTTAGTGAGGTAAGGATGCTGTGTATTTCCATAAGTCCAGCAGCTGTCATATATAATGATCTCATCTGGACCATAATAAAAGAATCATTCCTTGCACAAGAGAACAGAAGTGGGAAGAATTTTTGTCATTTCAATTTGTATATGATTAGAAGACTTCACACAAGGTCAACATTTAAGCAGAAATTTCCAAGAACCCAACAAAGACAAAAACAAAGATAAAAATGACATCTGAAATCATGCCATACATGCAGAAAGCATTGCTATTTTAACACACAGAGTGTGCCTTCTTACTCCACTTTCTCTGCTGAAGGCCAAGCAACAAAGATGGAAAAAGGATTTTTATTTGAAGATGACCAGCCACTGTCCTTGGTGGGGACTGAGTCATGAAAGAACACAGTGGCAGAGAAGGGGCAGATAGTGGTTAATATCTGTCAGTCATATACTCAACAAATAATTTACTCAGTCTTAGGTGCTGACAACATAATAGTATGAAGAAGCATGTGATGGAAATTCTGGATAAGTACCATTGATAAAGCAATTTAATGACTGAGGAATCACAAGTGTTAAGAAAAGCAGAGCATGAGAATTGTATAAGAAACCAAAAGAGGAAAGGAACTTAAATTAAGCTGATGTAAAGGGGGGTGGGGGGATCTAGGAGACAAAAAAAAAATACCCACCAAGAATAGGATAGAGCACAAGAATTTTGTGATGGAAAGTAATAGCCCCCATTCAAGGATAGGTAGTGTCCAGCTCAGCTTTGCTGTAGCAGGCTCTCAACAGAGGGCTGAAGATTATGTTATTTATAGCAAATGAAAACACATAAATAAAAGGCCTTTGACTGACAAGTAATACATTACTTCTGATTTATAATATTCCCTACTCTAACATTTGTTTGAGCTATAGTGCATAATTGTTGTTCTTCAAACTCGTTAGTAAACTTCTGGAAGAAAGGACAGAAAGGTCACTTTGATAATTTTTTTTAATCTAAAAAGCTATCTGATACTCCTTTAATAAATCTCTGCCTCAAGAGCACACCTCAAGGAAATTGGATATTATAGATGTTAGGCTACTCTCTGTCATTACAGGCCTGAACTTGACAGGTAAAGGAACTGCATTAAAATGCAAGGAAACAGGTCTAAAATGAAGGTTTCATACAAATAAAAGCAATCTCAAAAAAAAAGAGAGTTTAGCGGAAAACAACATCACAAGCTGCGCGTTCCTTTCATTAAGACTGTCAGAAACATTTTCACCAAGTGTGAGATTTCTTTCTGGTTTTACTTGGTGGTTTTCTGCTTGGATTTATAAATCTGAGCCAAGCCAGTAATCAAAAATTTTGTTATGGATTTACATTTGAGAATTATAGTCACAGTATTAGAATAATCAGCCTTATGGCGGCACAAATGGTCAGCCTGCACAATTTGTGCTTTGGAGGATATCAGGTAGTATGAACACACATGACCAAAGGGAAATTTGACTATTTCCTAGCAAAATGCTGACTTAGGAGGTATTTTCTGACACAGCCTACAGTCTGCAGTGTAACCATCCTTCCAGATCCCTGCTTCACCTTTCTTCTATGAACTCATAAGGTATTTATTTATTTATTTGTTTATTTATTTATTTATTTATTTATTTTTATTTTGTCCTGAACAGAGTCTGTTCACTTAACATACTGCTCAATTGCAACCATTTTGCTGTAAATGATAGTTTTCGTTTAAATGCATGGAAGGCTGAATTTTATTCATCATATATACATGATACAAAAATATTCATATATTAAGATAGGAACATATGCCAGTAGTTAAGGAAGATATAGATCAGGGATGTAATATTTTAGATAAAATGAAAAAGAAATAAATGCAACCCAAAACAAACAGCTGTCCTGCTATGTAATCAGATGCTGAACAAAAGTGAATTAACTTAACACCCTTGAAGTTATCAGTGGGAATGGAAACAAAAGCATATCAACAGTGCTCACGGTGGCCTGTAACTTTTTTTTTAACTTCTCTATTGCGAAATGAGTATATACACTACACCAAGTTTTCATCACTGACCATGCAATCAGAATATCAGGAGCCAGAAATTAAGTTATTGAATAAATTCCACAGATCTCTAACCCCTCATTAGTTCTTTAAATATTGTCTGAAGACAGACCTGAGTTTAAATGTACTAAAAACATTGGAGCATCCACCATCCCCCACCACTGCTGTAAAGAAGTAAAATCAACCTGTCTTTATAGCAACCTGTAGGTATAAATAAAATTAGAGTAAGTTTCAAATTAACATCAAATAAGTCAGCAAAAGAGAATAAAGAGCATTGCTACAACAGAAAACAACTGACTTCATGGATGAAATTAGTAAAACTCTGTAGGACCATGAAAAGCAACCTTGTTTCTGGTGGAGCATTGGCTTGAAAAGGCCATAGACCCCAGGTGATCTTGAGGGGCCTCAGATGGGACTCAGGTGACCCTAAATGACAGCATGTGTTTTGACATGCTCCCAGACTCCAGGCTCCTGACATGAGGCTGAAGACATCCATAGTTGTTTGCCTTTCAGTCATATAGGACAATGTCCCCCCTAGCCCTTCCACAGGTAGAAGGCATGATTACAGGCCACAGAGTCTCAAGATAGATCTCCATATTAATGGAATACCTAAAGGCTTAAGAGGCATAGCCAATTAAACATCCCTTCGCAGACCCTCCTTGTAAAAGGTATTTACCCTCAGGTCTCCCCTGAGGAAAGGGGGGGGCTGCAGTTTTCATCTACTTTCTGCCATGACAATAAACATCTTAAGACCATGGACTGTTTTTCTTCTTCAAAATCCACTCAAGAACTCTTCTCTCTGGGAGTAGCTGGAGCACTCTCTCCCCGTCTCCCCTTCAGTTGCTGGGCCAGTCCAGCCTGTATGCCCCCACTTAGTTCTTGGGACCTAAGAGTCTCAGAACCAGCCAGTCCCCGGCTGCCTTTTGGCCTAGAGACCTCCAAGCCAAGAGCTTCAGCTCCCCATGGGACTTCAGACTGCACTCCCTACCCCTGAGCAGGGTCCTTCAGCTTCACATAGCCCAACACCCACTCAGCGCCACCATGGAGTGAGCACACTCAACTTCCTACATCTCTGTCTCCATAAGTGGCCGGTCCTAGCCCATGGTGAGACAGATGCAACCTATATATCAACCCAACAACAGGTCCCACACACTACAACCCAATAAAACTCTACTCATTGTTTCTTTTATTGTGTGTAGTACAAGCTCACCAATTTAAAGCATTGTGATTGGTGATTTAAAGTACAGCTGTATGTCATACTAATGATGAGGTTCTGCATTGTTTCCAAAGCTGATGATCCAAAACTTAGAAAACGAACAGAGATAAATGAAAAGTAACATAACATTCTCCAAGGTGTACACACACTCAAACACACCCACATACCCTTCATACACCCCAGCTTCTCCCCACAAGCACACAAACATGCACCATGTCAGTAGATATGAGAGAAAGCAAAAAAAAAAAAAAATCATTGAGGGAATAAATAGTCTTGCTAGGGTCAACTACATCTCAGGCTGGAGCTAAACAGGATGTTCACATTGGATTCTTCCTCCATAATCAACAGCTTATAAATCCAAAGACTGAACCAGCATGCCTAACTGTTGAGCAGAAAGGTGGCATCTGAATCTCTTCTCTGGTTCTGGAGGAAATGTAACTTTTTGAATTACTCAGATAACCTTATAACTAACTACCTTACAACTATCCAAACCCAGTTTCAGGACACCTAAGATTACTACTATTAAGCAGGAAGCTTCATATGCAGTTGCCCACTGTCGCGAGCCCAGTCTGTTATCTGTCTTGAGCAGGTTGTGATAAGATTTTAGGGTCCCCGTGGGGAGGGGAGCAACAAGTCCTCTCCACTCAGGAATCGTATACAGGATTGATTGTGAGATGGTCGGTTCCCTGAGAGGGGAGAGAGTATGTCAGAGACAGAGGTTTGATATTTAATTGCCCTTTAATAATGCACAGCAAACAATATATTATCACCAATGCTAAAGCTATTGTAACAGCAAACATTTCCTATGCATTGACTCTATCAATGTCAGTACACAAATAATAAATAATAAACTAACAAAGAAGTAAACATAGCAGTAAGTACATTATTAATTGTGGGTTACAAGACCTGAGTCCTTATGACTGTAGTTTCCAGCAGCTCGGGTCCAGAGAGTGCTTGACCATGAAGATTGGAGCATTGGTCTCTCGGCTGCTGTTTTGATGATTGGGTGCAGGATGCTCAGTATCTACCGAGGAGGCCTGGAAGGAGGATCACACTAGCCAGTCATGGCTACCAGTGTGATGAAGTGCTCTGGCCAAGGGCTCCTTTTTATGCTTGAATTAGAGTTACTTCTGACATACACAACAGATAACCAGAGGTGTCTGGTTATCTGTGGGGCTATGACTTCATTACAGCTGGTTATCACACTTATTCAAAACAACTTGTTTTTGTGTACAAATATTTTGATTCATAAGGCTTCAAAACAACTTTTAGTTATCAAAACAACTTCTGGTTATCACAGCACTTCAAAACAACTTCACTTCAAACTTCTTTTCTTTCCTATTACAATATGGAGTCAGCTCTGTTAAGGGCCTGCTCCTTACATCCACTCCTGTAACAATCAATCCAAAAGATCTGTCAATCACCTAGACAGGACAAAAAGAAAAAAAATGTCCTCAAGACAGCTGTCTGTTTTCAAATACTTTTAAAATAGTGTAAAGCTTGCCTAAAATATAAATCAGCCAAAGATTGTATTTTCCATTGTCTGTTTTTTTGTGAGATACTCTGCATATCTTCTGGACTACCTGACTCTTCTAAATTCTTTCTATAGAAATCACAGACAAGGAGCAGAGTCCGACACAAGATCTCACTGACAACCATACTGCATTTTTAGTAGCTGATGAACAAAGCATATGGAAAAATCAGGAAGAATAGAGCTGATGTGAGCAGTCCTATCAGTCAACTACATTTAACTTACATCATCAAGTACTCCATCTGTTAGCAATTAGAACACAGATTCTTTCTAAGCTTGCATTGAATGGGCAACAGAACAGATGACACTTGAGGGCACAAGACAAATTTTAACTAACATAAATGACATAAATAGTAGAAAACCTGTTCATAGATCCCATCAGAATTCAGGTAGAAATACTGAAAAGAAATATCTCAAAAATTCCACCTTTTAAAAGTTATTTACATATTTTATGTCTATGTATCTCTTGTCGACATATATAAACATGTCAAAAAATCTGCATACTAGAAGAGAGTATCAGATCACATGAGACTATAGCTATAAATGTGATATGTGTGTGTTGGAAGTTTAATTCAGGACCTCCGGAAGAGTAGCCAGTGCTCTTAACCTCTGAGCCAAGACTTCAGCCCAATTAAATTGCTAGTTTTAAAGAAATGACTATCTCTATGTATCTATGTATCTATTTATGTATGTATCTATGTATCTATTTATGTATCTATGTATCTATTTATGTATCTATGTATATATGTATTTATGTATCTATCTATATATGTATCTATGTATCTATGTATCTATGTATGTATGTATGTATCTATCTATCTATCTATCTATCTATCTATCTATCTATCCATCTATCTTCTATCAATATCTGTCTATCTCTTTCCCTTTATCTTACTCTCTTTCTATCTCTATCTATTTATATTAAATATGTCAAAAAATGTCAAGACAAATACTCTGAATTAACTGGAAATGTACCCTAGGAGCATCTGTGAGACTGAATGATGTTAACATTTAGAGGCTACTTTCGAGTAGTCTGTCCCTATATTACATAAGAAGAACCCAAATTTCATAACCAAAGCATCTACCTAGAGAAAGGAGGATGATTTATGCCATAGTCAAGAGGGTGAAAAGGATTTTCACAAATAACAACAGAAATCCATACAGCTGAAAGCACAAATCTACAGAAAAACAATCAATGTAGACAAAGGGTTGTTCAGTGATATTTATCCACTCATTAATTGATAGACTTCTGCCTACATTAATTACAGAAAATATACATAAGATTCAGATCATCAACAGTAAAATGACAAAGCAGTAGTCTCTTTCCATCCTACAAATATTAAAAGTTTAATGATGAAAAATGTTCGAAATTATACTGCCTTCAAAGTTGACAGATGAGGCTGACAAAATTCAGTGACACAATTGGGATTCACAGAAAAAGAAATCCAGGATCTGAGTAGATTTGATGACAGTGAATTGCATTCTCAGGAACAAGATCACCCTTGACTTGATTTGTAAATAGCAGCAGATATTTAGAATCATAATGATGCTGATTGCATTGTCTTTCTGGGTGTAGAAGTGGTGAATAACATTTCAAAGTCATTATGTGGATCAGTAGGTTGTGAAGTGTAGATTTTTTTTGCTGGAGAGTTCCAAAAGAACTTATATTATCTTTAACATCTATAGACACAGATAGGTATTGATCAGTTGTCTTAGAGATATCTATATTAGTGTATCTGTATAATAATACTACATCATTCACTAATTTTGGGGTTTGCTAGCATTGCAAGGCTACGATCAAACACACTTTGACAACAATATTATTAGTTACTGATCAGACCTTGCCTTTAGTATAGTTAGTAACGGGTGATTCTTTGGACAAACATCTCATTCTAGGATTAAGGTAGGAAATGTTCATAATGAATTTAGGGCCTTTTATAGTAGCAAAAAAAAAAATGAAGTAATCAAAGCAACTCAAATAATGAACACAGGCTTTTAAAAATTATTTTATTTATTAACATTTCAAATGTTGCCTCCACTTGGTCTTTCCTCCCAGAATTCTTCCTCCATTCTCCCTCCTTTTCAGTCTGAGAGGGCATTGCCCCCTTTCTTAGGGCATCATGTTTGTACAGGTTTAGTCGCATCTTCTCCCACTGAGGCTATACAAGAAGTCCTCTAATAAATGGATGCTGGGAGCCTTTGACCAGACCAAATAAACAAAGTCTTCATAATTATAAGGACTGGTGTGTTACAGGGACATCAGGAACAAGCAGAAAAAAATTCCAGTGGGTTAATCTGTAATAATTTTAGTGGAAACAATAAGAGAGTATATTATAATATTAATATTAATAATAATATGAATATTAATATGAAGTATATTATAATATAATATAGTTCAGATTATAACTGAAGCACATAGATATAAATGATGGGATGAATGAATACATGAAGAATAACATGTGTACCTGCTAATAACTGCTACTGATTTAGAGAGACAAGTTGCATTTAGCAAGAAAAAGCTATAGTTCTCTTGATTGTAGACTTTGCCCAGTGACTTCATTCTAAAAAGGACAGGGCGGAAATGTCTACTTTGTTTTCCCATTCAAGCTGTCATAGTTATCATTGGTACTATAAGAAATATTGAAAATGGAACCATTGATATGAAATAATGAACTCAGGACTTAATCTGTGCTGTCTTCTCCTACACACATGGCATGATCACACTTAATCATGCAAGTGAAACATATCACATGCAAGCAGTAGGCCAAATATAAAGTACCCTAAAAATACATCTTAAAATATTCAAGATTTGTTGATCTTAGCTATTCTGACCGGTGTGAGGTGTTATCTAAGGGTTGTTTTGATTTGCATGTCCCTGATGACTAAAGATGTTGAACATTTTTTTAGATTTCTTGGCCATTCAGTATTCCTCAGTTGAGAATTCTTTGTTTAGCTGTGTACCCCATTTTTAATAGAGTTATTTGGTTGTCTGGGGTCTAATTTCTTGAGTTCTTTGTTTATTGGATATTAGCCCTTTATTGGTTGTAGGATTGGTAAAGATCTTTTCCCAATCTGTTGTTTGCCATTTTGTCCTATTAACAATGTCCTTTGGTTTAAAGAAGCTTTGCAATTTTATGAAGTCCCCTTTGTTGATTCTTGATCTCACAGCATAAGCCATTGGTATTTTGTTCAGGAAAATTTCCCCTGTACTCATGTGTTTAAGGCAGTTTCCCACTTTCTTCTCTATTAGTTTCAGTTTATATGGTTTTATGTGAATGTCATTGATCCACTTGGACTTGAGCTTTGCACAAGGGAATAAGAATGAATTAATTTGCATTCTTCTATTTGTTGACTGCCAGTTGAACCAGCACCATTTGTTGAATGTGCTGTCTTTTTTTTTTTCTATTGGATGGCTTTAGCTTTTTTGTTAATGACCAAGTGACCATAGGTGTGTGGTTCATTTCTGGGTCTTCAATTCTATTCCATTGATCAACCTACCTGTCTGTGTACCAATACAATGCAGTTTTTATCACTATTGCTCTGTAATACAGTTTGAGGTCAGGAATAATGATTCCCCCAGAAATTCTTTTATTGTTGAAAATAGTTTTTACTATCCTGGGTTTTTTGTTATTCCCAATGAACTTGAAAATTGCTCTATTGTATTGTTAGTTCCTCAACCTAGAACTGACCTTAATACTTGCATGTAATTAAATGGTATGAAAGCAAAAAGGAGGAGGGGGTACGGTATAGGGGGAGCTTTAGGAATGGCAAATGCGGGAAAAGGATGACATATGAAATGTGAATAAATAAAATATTCAAGAAAAAAAAAGAAAAAAAAAGAGAATTGCTCCTTCCAACTCTATGAATAATTTAGTTGGACTTTTGATGTGAATTACAATGAGTCTGTAGATTGCTTTCAGCAAATTGGCCATTTTTACTATGTTAATCCTGCCTATCCATGATCATGAGAGATCTTTCCATCTGCTCAGATCATCTTTGATTTCTTTCTTCAGAGACTAGATCTTGTCATAAAGATCTTTCACTTGCTTGGTAACAACAGATGCTGACAAAGATATGGAGAAAGAGGAACACTCCATTTACAAAATTATTAAGTAGTGTTGGCATGTGGAATAAAGATATGCCCATCTTCATAGATTTCTCTACAAATATAATTAAACTAGAAGCCTTTTCATGTTAAAGCTTATTTTTTTATTTATTTAATTTTATTTTTATTGGATATTTTATTTACATTTCAGATGCCATCCCCTTCCCCCATTTCCCCTCCCTAGAAAACCCCTATCCCATGCCCCCTTTTCCATTTTGCTTTTATACAGTTTTTTTTTAAATGTTAGTCAAAGGCTTTATAGGTATGGTAATGCTCAACCAGAAGTGTAACCCAATACCCAACCTAGATATATCAACTATCTTTGACTGGTGGAGACACGTGAACATCTGCCTCCATGTCCCTTTTCTCTTTCTCTCTCTTTTTTCTCTCATCACCTAGCTTCTCCTCTACTTCATCTTCTCCTCTCCTTACTCCATCTTTTCCTCTCAGTGCTCCTTCCCCCTTAGCTCCTCCTACATATTACCCTTCCTGTTAAAATAAAACTTTTCTCTCAAAATACAATTAGAGCATAATTATTCCTATTTGTACCAGTGAGGTACAAGATAGTCTTAATACCCAGTCCATCCTTTTGTTGACTAACCAGAACCTCTGTCAACTCTCTTGACTACAACACTTAGTTTTTGAACCTGGCTTTTTTCTTGGCTTTAGAATGAATGTTAGCTGAAAACCCTCTACTCAGATTAAAGTTTATTTTAACTAGACTTACAGAAAGAAACAGAATATGTGAAGTCCCACAAAATATACTGTGTCTTTTCCACCTTTCATTCCGTAAAAATAAGCCCAAGCAAAGTATAACTAGGAAATCAAACTAAAAACTTATGTTCATCATGTCCTCTTATAAAAATAAAATCTTACCATTTATTGTGTAGCTTCAGGCTTTAGGTCATTGGCAACTTTTTTAATGACACAGAGATATATTTAAAAACTTCAAATAATTTCTGGACTACACATGTGACAAACATGTATTTTTAGAAATTTTATGTTTCTAATAATTGAATATAATACACATTTGCAAATGAGTAAAATATTTTGCTCTAATACCTTCAACATATGATATATTTATCAGTAAATGTTAGCTTTACACTGCTTCAGTGCCATTATTTATAGGAAAGAATTCAAAAATAAGAAATGCCGTGTTTAATAGAACACAATCATGTATGCCATGAATAATGGCAGCATTTCAAGCTGTAAAGAATATTTCTCCAGGGTTGCAACAACAGAAGGAAGCTGCTTAAGATAAGTAAGTACAAATGGTTCCATACATTGTTTGTTCCTGAATCACATCACCAACCTCTAAAATAACTCTGGTAGTAAAACTCAAATTATTCCTCTCTTGTAGAAAAGGAAAATGAGATTTTGAAGAAATTTCTGAAGCAAACACAAGTCATAGAACTTCCCAACAATAGGGGAAACAAGACCTAAATCTTGGGAGAAAACCCTGACTATAACGTTAATGTTTTGTGAAATGTAAAATCTTATTTAAACTCTTCAAAGCTGAGGTACAATGGGTTACTCTGATCACATATCAAATATGGCAATAGAAGCCTCCTGCTTATCAAGGTTCTCCCTTATGAGTTGCTGAGCCAGTCATCTGCAATGAGTTTGTCTCAGAGTGAAAATGTTCTTACAAACAGCGCACAGAGATTAGAAAACAAAAAACAAAAAAACAAAAACCAAGATTGTGTTAGGATCTAGCACATGACTTTCCCTAGAGAGATTAAATTTATATTAAAATGATCTGTAATTTAATTCTTTATCAATCCATCTGGAGCCATATAACCACTCATCTTCCTTGCATTTTCTAATTGATACTGCATCTTCCTTGACAACCACTATAAGAAAAATACACTCATAAGCAAGTTCTAAACAACTGCAGTGATCAGCTCCCTCCTTTCTCACTCATTCTATTGGACGTAAGTGTTGGCTTTTTATTTCTTTTGGCTGTAAGAGATATTTGTTCAATGTTTTGACTACAAGCTCTTTTTCCCAGTTTTTTTTTTTTTAAATTTCTTGTCACTACTGTCTGATCTATGTCTACCATCAGTCAAAAGTAAGATGGTAGGTCTACCATACAGCTTTTTTTTATGTAGTTTTATCTGAAACACATGTGATTCTTTTTATTATTAAGTTTATTATAGGCACTCAGTCAATAACAGAGAAGAAAATAAAGTGATTCTTAAAAGATAGGATATCTTACTGTGAAGGAAGTATTTATCCTTGTACAGGAAGAAGTGTTTTGGCATTCTATGTCTTAAATAGTGAGAGCTACAACACAACACACAGAAGACGTAAGAGTTTGGGTGATGTTAGATTCCAGAGACTACTCTGCATGCTTGAAGTTGTTGACGTAAGTAGTTGGAACAAACTACTAGTCTAATATTACTGGGAAATAATATTAGGTAAATGATATATGACACTGAGCATCACCTTGACTGATCGATGAAGATTTTATTCAAGAAATGAAGACAGCAAGATGGTGAGATTTAGATAGTAAAGTAATACATGGTTCAGTGGGAAAAGACACTACTATGCCTAAGTTGGATTTCTGAGGACAGTGTGTTAGGAATGAACCAACTTCATCACATTGTCTTCTGATTTCTACACATATTCTATGTGTATGTGTGTGCACATTTGCTGGCTAGTAATATCTAGATAGTCTTCTATCTCTATTTCCTGAGTACTGAGATTACAGGTATGTACTGCTATCATCAGATTGTTGCATAGATTCTGAGACTCAAAGTCAGGCTCTGTTTGCACAACAATCATTTTATTGACTGAGTTATCTGCTCAGCCTCTTACTTTCTGCCATTCATTGACTTTACTTTTAGTTACTTTGTAATACTTAATTTATTATGATTCAATTTACATGATTAAAATTGCCCCTTTATAGCATATCTCCTACACTTTAAAAAAAAATCTCTTGGTTGGATTAGCAATATGACTTTACAATTTATGTAAATCTACTTCCAGGTAGAAAGATGTTAGAAAATAGTTAGTAGATGTTCTTTAGTATAGAGGATTGCTGATTCTTCTCATCTGTCCCATAAACTATAATCACAGAATAAACTGTTTTTATAATTAACTTTATAAAACACTGTCTGTTAAATCAATTAAGAATAAGATGAGTAAAATATTATTTTATTGGCTCTAATTCCTATATGTAGATTCAAATGTTCTTTTTTTATGAAGTTTCAAATATCAGCTGTACATGAATTTTTTATTTCTAAAATCTTGCTAACGCCTGGAACTGCCAGTCTACAAGAAGCACACTCTCATGCTTCGGCAGCCTTGGAAAATCTCTATTTCTTCCTTATTCATAGCATATAATTTCACTGCATGTAATATTTTTTCACTGAATATTCTTTCTTACTAGAGTTTATCTGAGTTGACTTTCTTCACACTTGCCTGGTTTATAAAGCAAAGTCTAATGTAACTCTTAGATTTGCTTCTGCATAAATAAGGCACCCTCCAACATTTTCTTTTCAAGATAGTTTTTTTCACATTTGATTTCCTGAAACTTTAATGGCATACAATTACATGCTTTGTCTCCATTTTTTTTCTCTTTTTTTTCTAATTTATGCTTTTCTGCTGTTTTTTAATTTTCTAAAATTCTTAGAAATGTAGGTTGGTGTCTTTAGTTATTCTTAGTTAATTCTTGCAGATATGTTTATATACTATAGATTTTATGGTTCTTATTTGGTTTGTGAACACTGTGTTGAAATTTATTTTCTGCTTCCCCCCCACTTTGGCATTGTATCTCTTACAGTGAATGTCCCTGAAGCTTTGTACATACTTTCATGAGAACCATTTTGGGTGCTTCTTTTTTCTATAACTTTTTTGATTCACATTTCATACCATACACATCATATCATTTGTGTGTGTGTGTGTGTGTGTGTGTGTGCACAAATGCATCTATTGTATACATATATATTTATATACATTCTTATTTTAATATTACCTGTCTCAGCCATATAATTTACAACTCTTTCATAGTTTCAAGCTTATATTCCTTATCTTTCTGGTACTTTGTTATTCTATTTCCTCAAACTGATTTTGATCTTTTAATTTTTTGATGATTTTCTTCTTCCAAGCCAAACTTGTGGGCCTAAGCTAAATGAAGAGAGACAAACTGGTTCCAACTGTGAGTATTTTTTTTCTAAGGGTTTATAAAGTGTTTTTTTTTTCTTTTTTTTTTTAACTTTAGTTGCATTGATTGTACACCATCTAATTGTGTTTGTGTTTTAAAATCCAACATGTCAGTTACAGAGGTCTGTCAATCAGCTTTTGTTTTAGTGCCCTGAGTATTACAGAACCTTGGTATTCTAAAAAGAGTTTGCAAGTACTGGAAGAAATGAATCAGGCTTTAAGGAGAAGCAAGAGGGTAGTGGCCTTGATTATTGCTGGTATAACAGCTCTTATTACATTAATTGCTAGCACCACTGCTGTTGCACTTGATGACACAACAAGTTAAGACAGATACTTTTATTAATAATTTACCAAAAAAAAAATGTTGCTAATGTGTTGAATGTACCAGAGGATTTAGGTAGGCATTTGGAAGAATAGAGTGATGTTCTTCATCTATTCAAATTATAGGAAGGAGGTTCAGAATTTAAGGGTAAGAAGCCATCTCGAGTGTCATGCCAAATATCAATGGATTTGTGTTAGTTCTAAAACTTACAGTTGTAGTCACTATAATTAGAAAAAAGTTTAAAAACATTTGCAGTGTATTTGGCATAATTCTAACACCTCTTGGGATGGTTTAAAATTACATAGTGAGTTTATGAATTTCAAGAATGCTGCTCTGCTGAGCATTGATGTGGTAGATACTGCTGATAAATTTACTCATGGCCTGAGGTCAGTATTTCTATTTTGGTAAAGCTTCAAGAATGGCATATATAGCTTGATCGTGCTAGCCTTTTCTGTCCTGGGAATGCTTTTATTCCTGCCAATCGTGTTAAAGCTTGTCTTTAACAATATCAACATGTTTGCAGCTGAAGTACATAGCTTGAACATGAAAATGGACACCCAGACAAAGTTATTAAATTAACAGGCTGGCAAGCCAAGGACGGGTAAGATTCTGCACAAAGCCTCACCAACTTAAGACAAAAGTTCATTGCTTTTGATAATGCATATTTCACAATAGATAAGAAAGGCATTCTTGTCAGAAAGACCTAAGACAGGCTCAGTCTTGTTAATGAAGTAAAAAATGGGGAGAGGCAGAGAGCCTTTGGGGCTGCTTAGCAAGAATCTAACATGGGCCAAGGACAAAGAAATGGGCTGCTTGACAGAAATGTGACATTTGCCAAGGACAAGGACATAGGCTTCAGGCAGGAATCTGATATTAGGCCAGAAAAAAAAGTAATTTCAGGCAGTAATCTAAATATTAGTCTAGAAAAAAAAGAAGTAATTTTAGCTAGAAATCTAAATTTTAGGCTAGAACAAGGAAGTAGGCTTCAGACATGAAAATGACTTTGGCCTAGGACAGGGAAGTTGGCTCAAATATTTTGACCATCCTGATAAGCCCTTAGAAACAGTGATCACGGGAGTGTTCACAGAATTTTGTTTATTGCAGTGCTTGTTCTTTGACTATTTGTGTTCATTGTCTTGTTTGTTCCTTGACTATTTGCATCTATTGTATTGCTAGAGCCTCAACCTAGAACTGACCTGAATACTTGCATTTAATTCAAATGGTATAAAAGCAAAAAGGAGGATGGGGGATGGGATAGGGTTTTCTGGTTGTGGGGGGGGGGCAGGGGGGGGGGAATGAGGAAAGGTAATGACATCTGAAATATAAGTAAATAAAATATCCAACAAAAAATGGGAAAAAAAAGAAAATGTTTCTATGTGTAACTTTTGATTTCTGTACCAAAATACTCAAATATTGTGATTCATAAAGATTTTGATTTGTTTATCTTTTGGTTTATAAGGTAAGAGAGACTATACTCATAGTCTCAGCATCTGGAATATTCCTTCAGCTGAGTCTCTGCTCTGCTAAGCTATGCTTCTGTGTATGCATTGTATGAAGGTTATTTTATCTGTCTCCTGTTTGCCTTGGAGCTCCCTTCTTATTACAGAGTTTCTGTGGTAGCTGTAGTCCCTGGTTGTACTTACAGTGATCTTGTGTCTCAGATTCTAGCATATATAAGTGTTTCACAATGCTTTATTTATTCTACAGAAGACTGGAAATAAAGTTGGGTGTTGCATGGTTTTTCTCTTTTCTACCAAGTCAGCTAGATTCTTAATACAAAATCTCTTACAGGTAGGAGTTATTCTGAGAACATTTCAAAATGAATCTTTTCTCTTCCTTCTACTCTTCATCCACCTCTTCTCCCTCCTCTCACTCTTCCTCTTCCTCCTCCTCTTCTTTTTCTTTAGCCTCTTTGAAAACCAAAAAAAAAAAAAAAAAAAAAAAACAAAAACCAAAACCAAAAAACCCAACAAACAATACTGTTTTTTTTTTTTTTTTGGAATGAAGAATTGCTTGCGCTTGCAGACAAAATAATAAATAAATAAATAAATAAATAAATAAATAAATAAATAAATAAAACAAATTGAAAATTCTAAGGGTTCTTCAATTCTTTAAGAGAATTTTAGTGATTTTTATTTTGAATACCTATAGATTTCTGTGTATTTGCTCTTCTGTGTCAGATATGGCCAAGTATGCGGTCTTCTAAATTTAACATGTGGTAGTCTGAAATATAAAGGCTATTTAATTTCTTAAGTATGTCTGACCCTCTCTTCTGTATGGTCTTTAACTTTCTGGAGTAATGTGCTGAGTATCTTCTAAGAAGTAAATCTTAATGAAGTAGTTCTCGATATTGGGCATGTTTAGCTCCTTTCCCATTCAATTTCTAAATTTGTCAAAATAACTACTCAGATAAGGGTGATATACTTCAAACATCAGTACCATGAACAAGATTAAATGATATGCTTGTTCTAAAGAAATAAACCAATAAAACATAGAAAATGAGTACATCATTTCTACTTTTCTCTGGACTTTTATTTTTAATGCATCATAATAGTTTTTTTTTTTTAAGCTTTGGCAACTAAGAATCTATGTGTGTAGGGAGAAACTTCACCTCTTGTGTAGGTAATTACTATAGATCATAAACAATATGAAGTACATTGACACTATGGAGACTCTTTGATCCTTCACAGAGAGAGATCTCCTATTTTCTCTTTATCTAACTCCATTGCATCATTCAGTATCACTCCAAGGGCAGATACCAAGGATCTCAGTTCTACATCTCATAACATTTGTTATGAAATAACAAAATTGAGATAAGGTGCACTTTTGTTCTATATCTCATAACTTTTGAAATTACCTAAGCTTTCTTATTATAATCTGTAATTTTATCATTTTTTTCCCTCAAAAACCTCCATGGTTATCTGACTGTTCTGTTCCCTGAGCTTTGGTAGTACTTCTCTGTGTCCCTAGACTGTGCAGCATGGTACATCTTCATCTAGAGAACTCTAAAGGCTTCATTGTCTCTGTAAAGTTGATCTATCTATATATGTTAGTATACCAATACCCCATGGCAGGAACAAACTATTACAGTGAAAATAATTCCTTCTGTTAAACTTCAGTAACTAAAAGACTTGATTTTCTTCCTAGTGTAGCACACAAAAAATTATCTTTTAGATTTTCTCTTTTTAATATTTATGTAGTTTTGCTTGTACAGGTGCTTGTATGCATGATGCATGCTTTTAGATCACAGGACATTTCATGTGATGATTCTCTCCTCTTACCCTATTTTTAAGAAGGGGACTCACTTGTTTTTTCCATTGTGCTACACATGGGGAATCTCCCATTGCTGTTTACCTGTCATATATTACAATATTTTCACTTGTGTTCCTGATAATTCTGGTAATTAGGCTTAGGCTTCAAGATTTGATCCCCACTGAGCCATCTCCAGGCATCACCATGTTTTAATTACATAACTTAGAAATTATAGTTGTTTCATATATCACTTGTTTCTTTCTTTCTTTCTTCCTTCCTTTCTTTCTTTCTTTCTTTCTTTCTTACTTAATCTACCTGATAGATGTTGTTTTACAGAGAATTCAACTAGCCAATTAAACTAATAAAGTTTATTTTTATTTGCTATCTATGAAATTATATTGTACAGACAATGGAAGACATTCTATACATCTCTATGCCTTATTATTTATGTTGTAATTCAGGTAAATTTCTAAACTGTATTGAGTTCTCTAAAGTGTGTAATTTGTAAGGTGCATAAAAGTTAAAAAGTGTATTATACCTCACTGAATAATGAAAGAGTATCTTTTAAATGAAATATTTAATGAGTTTTTAAAGTATGGCTAAGAATGTGTTTAAGAATTGCATTCGGTATGAGAGAAAAAAAACGTAACAGCTTTTAATTTAGAAAATGATCAAATTAAAAATTATATAAAACTGCCAACTCTAGCAGGAATAATTATAGTAATAATTACACTGTGCTGAAGATATTAACTTGGAAATATAATGGAAATACTATTTCTGTCATCTCTCAGATCGTGAGTTCAACAGCTCTGTAGCTCCAGTCCCAGAAGGATGAAAGTCTTTTATTGCAGGAGCCACTCTTGAGCTCAGAGCTGCTTCCATCCTCATCTCTGCTGCTTTCTCCCTTACATTAATTTCCTTCTCTCTTTTTCTTCCCCACACCTTAAAATAAGTTTTATGTTGTTAGGTATTTATCGAACTTTGTTGTCTCAAGTATACAGATATAATACTGAAATATGAAATAAAATAATAATGGTTCTTCAAGTACATTTAGATAACCAGGATGAAGATTGTAAGTATTTTGTAAGTTATGCAATTACATCTTTAAGAATGAGAATCTGAAGCTATTTGAGTGCCCAAAGTTATGTATTTGTGAAGGTAATGCACACCTGAAAATTTCCAACAACATTCCATGCTCTCTCTCTCTGTCTCTCTCTCTGTTTCTCTCTCTCTTTTTCTCTCTCTCTGTCTCTCACACATACATGTATATACACATTCACTCACATTAACAACTCACACATTCATATACACACAAACATACACACACCCACAAATATTCTCTGTCTCTCTCACACATATGTATACACATTCACTGACATTAACACCCTCACACATATATATATATACACAAATATACACACACTTTTACGCACACATACATACCCATGCTCAGTCACATTGCACTCAGAGATACACATAAACATATACACTGTTACAAAATTCTAGGCAAATTAAATCAGTCATATTAATAAATATAATATTGTGCATAATAAACTGTTTGGGTTCATCATTAAATTTCCTTTATGTAAGACATATTTGGGTTATGTATGAAACTGGATGATTTGTGTTTGAGTAAGGCTAAGTATCCTGATGGAATAGTAAAACTATGTAGGCTAGCAGGATGTAAACCATTTTAACATTGTGACTTTACAAACTTTATTAAAGAGCAGTGTGATTAAGTTGCAAACATTTTTCAAAACATAAGTCTTGTAATGGTTTAAGTGAGTGCACAATTTCATGCAGACCACATTAGAGTTCTCCCTGACTCTATGCAGCCTCCAGGGCTGTGCTTGGAGATATGCAGTAGTGCAAGACATATAATAAGAAAGGGGGAGAATATAGGTTGACTTTAAAATGATGAAGGCTTCTTCTTTCTGCATCTCTTTGCTGTGATTTCAAATGAAAAAAATGGGCAAGGAAGCAGTTTCAAATTTGTAAGACAAAGATCTACTCATTGCAAAATTGTGAATTGACATTGATTACCTGTATGCACTGGATTTATAAGTTATGAGTCTCCCAATCTAGCAGCATCATGCTACACTCTGAAACCTGACAGGATCTTATAAAACTGAAAGAGTTCTTCAAAAACAGCTGTATTTTTTTAAACTGTCTTACAAATTGGAAGATTTGCATAAAGGTTTCTTCATGTATCTCTGATTTTGGTGGATCTACTCCTCACACGTTCCTTTTGCCAATTCCTCCATCACACTTGAACATTTAATCTGGAGTATTTCTTCCTCTCATTTCATGTCTTATGTAGTCTACTGTTTTTTATACAGGAGAAAGTATTAAGGGTCAATGACTTCTGAAGAAAGAAGAATCACTCTCCTGTGGAGACACAGCTTCTGGGAGGTTGCTGAAGTCACATTCTCAACAATACATGAACAACACTAACTAGGTTCAGAACCATTAAGAACAGCTTTCTAAAGAAAGACATGAAATTTAGTGGAAGATGAGTTTTGGTGGGACAAACCTACCCAATCCTTAATTTCCAAACATTTTTTTTTCAAAATTGTTCTTGGAAAATTAAGATATCAAGAATAGTTGTGTAGTTATTGCAATTTTTACAGCTAAAATTATCGATAGAAAGCATTATGACTATTTAAAGTTTCATGACTAAGTTTGAAAGAGAAAGAGTAATTTGAAATAATGTATTATAATGAAAACGGTATTATAATGTAAGTTCCCATTATTATAAATTTATCAATAGTTTCAACTCTGTGTGTTTATCAGGCACTTTTGAATTTATGAAAACAGAACGAAGTGTTATTTTTATGATTGTGCCCAAGTAGCTAAAATAATGTCTCTCAATGATTATCTCCACATTTAATCATCTATAGTATGACTGCAGTAAAATGGACACGTTTACCTAATATCCTGCTTCAATGAATATGAGTTAAGGAATGCTATCAAGGCTGTGATAATTTATATATACAGACTTTGTGTAACCTCAAGGAAAGGTAAGAATACAGACAGTAAAATTAATGGTTAATTTGGTCACATGAAAAATTTACTTGTATTTTATGAAAAATATAATCAATATAGTGACAGAAAATTTTAAATCAGTACTTCCTGATAAATAATATTCTACTCCTGTTTTATTTGCTTTGTACAATGCTAGTGGTGATTGACAGACCGATCATAATCAAATCCTGACTGGACAAGAACATTCTGTTTTGACAAGTGAAATTAAGGTTTTAATTAGTGTTGTTCATATCACTGGAGCCAGGAGTTCACCAATGTCTGGATTTAGCAAGAAGAGAGTTCAATTAAAGATGGAGACAGGAAGACACGTTAGATCTGTTGCCAGAAAGGTCAGTCCAAGTATACAATCCAAAAGGAGCAATAGATGCTAAAAAGAGAAGTAGGAAGCAGCAGGAAACTTTCAGTTCATTACATTTATAGGTGGTTTAATGTATATTAATAAGGGTGGTAGTATAGTCATGAGGTAGGTGACCTATTTCACTATCCCAAATAATGGTAAATTAGATCTCACATTTAGGGCCTTCCATCCCCCCTTTTTACTGAATAGTCTGTAAACCAGAACTCTTGTCTTGAAAATGTAGCTCTTGTAACAAAATAAAGCTAAGGTCTATTGAGATCAGATCTTTTACAAGCTGCTGCTGTTATGTACAACATGATTTTTCTCTTAACTATTTCATTTTCTGCTGTAGCAGGAATAACCTAATGTACCTTCAGCATTTTATATTAAGAGAGTGTTTTAAAATAGCATGCGATGACTGCAGTCTCTCTGCTACTCCATGTCGATTTAGAAAAATTGACTACCTAATCTCACCTGTATAGCTACTGTTTAGTCTTTGTCTCCTAGAACCAAGTAAAACCTTCCACTGAATGTGGGAAACAACATTAAAATTAGCACTGAGCAGTATAGAATGCTTTAAAATATATAAAAAAAATTAATCTGAGAAACTGTAAACTTTTCAAAGATCTGTATTTTCAAGGCTGAGAGCTTTGTGGTTTCTGAAGTTCAGAAAAACGCTGGATAATAAACCTGACAAGGGTGGAGAGATGTCTCAATGACCTGGTACTGGTCTTACCCAGAATCTGAATTAGGATTTCATTACACACATCAAGTCTCTCACTGGTGACTGTAACTCTAGCTTTAAGGGGATCTGATGTCTCTGACTCTGCTGGCACCTCCACTCATACATACACAGACACTTCTCAGAATTCATTTAAAGATAGAATTCTACAGTATCAAAACTTTAATTATCCCAGAGTGTGTTAATAGGTACTGAAAAAAATGAAATATGAACTCTTAATAAAGTTTATGTTACTTTCTCATTTATTTTTACTTCAAGAAAACCTTGAAATGTTTTCCCATTGTTCTGCAATACCACAAATGTGGGAACTTATTACTCTGAACTGCCAGTGTACTGTCCATTAGGCAATAACACACAATAGATGCTGAGGCCACATCCCAGTGGCAGCTAGCTACTGAAAGAGTTCATGAATATTTATGAACTTCCTGCTTGCTACAATCCTGTTACTAAATTCTGTAACTGTTCCCATTACAGAAAAGAAGAATCATAGGCTCTAGGAGGCTGTATATTAACACCTAGGACATGAGACTTAAAATGAGAGGGACAAATTTTTTTGCTTTTAAGCTTCTCTGCTCTGTATCTCATTATCTATAATTTACCTAGGGACGCAAAGAAGACTTGATTTTGGTCACTATTATTTTCATTATTTTTCTTGCTTCTCATATCTTTAAATCAACTTTAACCATTGTTTTGGTCAAGGAAATATTATTATTTAAACATTTTATTAAAAATATACTAGTTGTCTTAGGAATTCCATTGTTTGCAATATACTCCATGACCAAAAGGAACTTGATGAAGTAGTGTTTGTTTCACTTTACAACTGTGTGGTCACAATCCATCAGTAAGATAAGTCAGGACAGGGACAGGAACTCAAAGCAACATCCTGGGCTAGGAACTGAAGCAGAAGCCATGGAGGAGTGCTTCTTACAGGCTCAATCTGGTTGCTTTCTATTGCTTCCCAGGGCCAGCTGCCTAAAAGTGTTATTGCTCAAATTGATGTACGTTATCCTATATCAATCATTAATAATCAATTATCAATCAAGTAAATGATTTACTTGATTGAAAAGATCAGGGGTTCTCAACCTTCCTAACACTGAGACCCTTTAATACAATTCTTCATGTTGCAGTGACTATCAATCATAAAATTACTTTATTGTACTTTATAACTGTAATTTTGCTAGTGTTATGACTTGGAGTCTCCATACCTGTGTTTTTTTGATGGTCTTTGATGTTTGATGGAATTAGGCAACCCTTTTGAACAGGCTGTGAACAACTGCTCTCTATTGTGTCAAGCTGAGAAAAAACTAACCAGCACACTAATTGTACTGAGTAATATGGTTCATTACATCATACATACATACACTATATATATATATATATATATATATATATATATATATATATACACTATATATATGTACACTGTATATATGTACACTATATGTATATGTATATGTATATGTGTATATATATATATATATATATATATGTGTGTGTGTGTGTGTGTGTGTGTGTGTGTGTGTGTGTGGTGTGTGTTATTCACCAATTTAATTTGGTTTGTCCAACTTTCACTTCTATTAATCTTTTCTTTTGAGATTAATCCCAACTGATTGTCCCACTTTCATCATATTTATTTGTGTATATGTGCCTTTGTGTGTGCACATATATCTGTGCATGTGTATATTTGTGAACATTTGTACTTGTGTGTATCCTAATACGTTGCATTAGTGTTGATGATTATATCTTTGTTTTTCTTTTTTATATTTATCAAATATTTTCTTGATTTACATTTCAAATGTTATTCCCTTCCCTGTTCACCGCTCTGAAACCCCCATTTTATTACCCCTTCCCTGTTTCAATGAGGGTATTCCCCCACACACCTACCCACTCTTGTCTTCCTACGTTGATGTCCATTAAATTGTGGAATTAAGCCTTCAGAGGACGGAGACCTCTCCTGCCATTGATGCCCAATAAGACTATTCTCTGTTACATATGTGGCTGGAGCCATGAGTCCCTCCATGTGTACTTCTTGGTTGGTAGTTTAGTCCCTGGGCACTTGGGGGTTCTGGTTAGTTGATATTATTGTTCTTTCTATGGGGTTGCAAACTCCTTAAGCTCCTTCAGTCCTTTATCTAACCTCTCCCAATAGTGATCCAGTGCTCAGTCCAGTGGTTGGCTGCGAGCATCCCCTCTGTATTTGTCAGGCTCTGGCAAAGTCTCTCAGAAAACAGCTATATCAGATTCCTATCAGCACACATTTCCTAGCATCCACAATAGTGTCTGAGTTTGGTGACTGTATATGGGATAGATTCTCAGGTGGAATAGCCTTTGAATGGCTTTTCCTTCAGTCTCTTCTCCACACTTTGTTTATTTATTTGTTATTATTTTGTCCTTATTTTTCAGAGCTGAGGACAGAACCCAGTGCCTTGCTGTATTTGATCTCATGAGTATTTTGTTCCCCTTTCTAAGAGGAACTAAAGCACCCACAGTTTGGTCTTCATTCTTGTTGAGCTTCATGTGGTGTGTGAATTGTATCTTGGGTATTCAAAGCATTTGGTGTAATATCCACTTATCAGTAAGTGCATAGCATGTGTGTTCTTTTGCAATTGGGTTACTTTACTCAGGATGAATTTCTAGTTCCATCCATTTGCCTAAGAATTTTATAAATTCATTGTGTTTAATAGCTGAGTAATAATCCATTGTGTAAATGTATCACATTTTTTATATCCATCCCCCTGTTGAAGAACATCTTTCCAGCTTCTGACTATTATACATAATGCTGCTATGAACATAATGAAGAGTGCGTTCTTGTTATATGTTGGAGCATATAACATACACAGGAATGGGATAGCTGAATCCTCAAGTAATACTATGTCCAGTTTTCTGATGAGCAACAAGACTTATTTCCAGAGTGGTTGTATCTGCTTGCATTCCCACCAACAATGGAGGAGTGTTCCTTTTTCTTCACATTCTTTCCAGCATCTGCTGTCACCTGAGCTTTTGATTTTAGCCATTCTGACTGGTATGAGGTGGACTTTCAGAGTTGTTATGATTTGCATTTCCATGATGACTAAGAATGTTGAACATTCTTTAGGTGCCTCTTGGCCATTGTGTATGCCTCAGTGGAGAATTCTTTGTCTACTCAACCAAATTGGAAATCTAGGAAATTCAAAAAATCATCTTTTTTTGTTTTTCTAATTGTTCATCTAGGGAATTACATTTTGATGGAATGTTAGAATGCCATATCCCCCAATAAGTTATGGGATTTATTATATCCTCCCTATATTTTATTGGCTTAGCAATATAATGAAAACAAAGAAGTTAGCTGATTCAAAGGTAATAGAATACTTTTTTGACTTAAACAGCTCTCAGTAGATCTATAGTAGTCTATCTATTCAGGTGCTTCTTGTACTCCCAGATGCTTCTTGGAAAGCTTTATGCCATACTAATAGCCACACACAGCTTCCTAGACCTGCTCAATAGAAAGGTTCAACAGCAGGGTTAGGAAACACAGAGGTTTGACTCCTGGCACAAAGAACAGCAGTAACACAAGTTCAACTGTCTAAACACAGCCAGATTAAATGTATAAAAGGTGTGCAAAAGCCTCATGGCCAAGTGAGAATGGAACAGAAGTGACTGTGCAATGAGTCTTCTGTACTCTACTGGAGCAACCAACATAGCTTTGTAACTGCCAAGGCATGAGAACTGGCATATTCACATATAACACACAAAATCCCATTTATATAAAGAATTAAAAAAGAAGTACATATATGTGAGTGCCACATGTTTGCTCTATCTCATTTTCAAGTATTGAATATGCTTTTCATCACATATCAGTCACCCCTAGGTCCAGCATAAGAAACTTCGTCATTAAATAAGTACAAATACACTATTATTCCATTTATCTCTCATTTTCTAGTTCTAGACTTTTTTAATAACTGCCATTTTCTACGAGGAGCTCAGTGCCTTCTTTAGTGACTATTAGTTGAAGTTGTAACCCCACTGAGTATCCATAAACATTTTTTAAATTTGATGGATTTTATAGATTTCAAATTACATTTCAGTGAAAATTCTTTTGTTCAGCCTCAGCCTAATAATTGACTCCAATTTAACAACCCGTTAGAAAAGTGCCTGTAACACTTTTCAGGACTTAGTAACTTGATTTGGATTTGTGCTAAATCACTACTCAAAGCTAAACATTTAAGTGGATGGTGACAGAGCTGCCTTGCTACTGGATATATATCCTGATTAAGACAGAAACAACTCTGCACATGTCAGTTAATAAAGGTATCACCATTTCTACAGATGTGTTTGTGCCAGCACAGAGATAATAAATTAAATTAGAGAAGGTCCAAGTGAAAGACAAAGGGTAGAATTGACTGAAGACATAAAACTTATGAAAATTGCTGCAGGATCTTCAGGCAATGGTGGTAAAGTTAATAATTATATCTTGACAGACCCCACAGAGCAAATATAATGGGGCCTGACATTAATATATAAAATAAAACATGATGCTAAAACTATGTGTGAAGACAGTTTCCCACTTTAACCACATATTATGTTTTTCACCCAAAGCTAGGTTTTTGTCAATAGTCAGATAACAATCTAAAATTCTCTACTAGTATTTCACAGATGAAACAATTACATGGCTTGTACTTGCACAAATTTTAGTCACAATATGGTTTCATAGTGTTTGAAAATGTAACCTTTTCCCCCTGTATACTACATAGAATGCTCATTCAGTAGATATTGTTTATTGTGGTAGGTTCAATAAGAATGGTCGCCATTGATTCCTCTATTTGAATTCTTAGTTAGTTGATGGATCTGTTTGGAAAGAATTACAAGGCTTGTCCTTGTTGAAGAAGGTGTATCAGTGAAGGTAGGCTTTGAGACATCCATAGCCATTGTGCCCTCCCTCCGCCCCATGCTTGTGGATCAGGATATGAGGTATCAGTTCCTGCTCTAGGAACATGCCAGCCTATCTGCTGCCATGCTTTCTGTCATGATTGTCATGCACTCTAA
>JANHMN010000007.1:62358225-62392439 GCA_030674055.1 Rhabdomys pumilio
TTTGTGATTTCTTTATTGTTTCTGTTTCCATTTTTAGGTCTTTTGTTTAATTCTTGCACCTGTTTGATAGTGTTTCCCTGTATTTCTTTAAGGGATGCATTTGCTTCCTTGTTAGGGACTTCTATTTACTTATGTTTTCCTGTGTTTCTTTAATGGAATTATTAATATCCTCTTTAAATGCCTCTGTCATCTTCATGAGATGGGATTTTAGGTCATGCATCTTGTGGTTGAGGTGTGTTTGGTTATCCATGGCTTGCTGTGGTAGGAGAACTGGGTTCTGTTGGTACCAAAGTATATTGGCTTCTCTTGCTTATATTCTTGTGCTCGCCTCTCACCATCTGGTGATCTTAACTGGTCTGGGTGTCTCTGACTGGAGCTGGCCTCCTTGGAGGTAGGTAGAACTCTATGACCTGGGTTACATCAGGTCTCACTTGTGGAGGGAGGACTCCTGTATCCCTGGTTAGTGCAATCTTCTCTCCCTGGCTAAAGTGGACCTCCTGTGTTCCTGGTTAGGGTAAAACTCCTGAGCAACATGTAAGCTTTGGGTTTGAGGAGCAGGATCTGTCCAAGTGCAGAGGCAGGTACAGATCAGAAGGACTGTGTTCCTGGTTAGAGCAGACACCTTGGGAGACAGGTAAATTGGCCCAGGTAAAGGAACGGAGCTGAAAGAAAATGAAGACAGAGGACAGAGGCACTGGAAATTCTTTGAGTTGCTTTCCATATATAACATTGTTTGATGTGGGTTTTGTGTAAATTACTTGCTGTAAATTATTTATTATGTTAAAAAACTATCCCTCACATCCCCAACTTTCAAGATATTTTATTCTAAAGGATATTATATTGTTATCATAGGTCTTTTTAAAAATCTAATTAGATGAACATGTGGTTTCTGTTCCTTAGTCATTGTAGTGAGTTATTTATTTGCATGTATCAAACCATCCTTGCATCTCTGAGATGAAGCCTACTTAGTCATAGCAGATAATCCTTTCAACATTTTCTTGAATTTGATTTACAACTATTTTGTTGATGACTTTTATATGCTTATGTATAAGAGATCTTGCTGTATAATTTTTTTAACAGTGTTTGAGTGGTTCATATGTCAGGATAATATTGATCTTCATAAAAATAATTTGTAAATATCCTCTTGATTCATGTTTTATAGAACAATAAGAGCTATGTTGGAATTAATTATTCTTTGAAATTTGAATAGTGTTTGGTAATTTCTCTTCCTCTACTCATTTTGGATATTATTTCTTCTGTTTTTCTAAAAAGTTCAAGTGTATCATTGTTTATAATTATGAGATCTGTTCAAGATTTTGATGTAGGTACCTAGTGCAATAAAATTTCCTTGTATAAAAACTGATTTCATTTTGTCCCACAGATTTTTATATGTTATGGTGTCAGGGTAATACTAAGTTTATAAAAAATATTTAGAAAAAATTTTGTACTGGAAGGAACAATTTGAGAAATATCAGAGTTCCTATTTGAGAAATATTCATCAATGTTCATACTTTAAGGTCTTTTAGAATTCTAAACTTAATTCAACTGACTCTATAAATTTTAGAATTGGGAGATCTTTTGTAAATATTATAACATTTTTATTTTGGGAGCTTTCACAACATATATTAATAATTACTCAATGTATATTCATTTAATAAGCAGTTAATATTTAATTATGCTCTTTCCCTACCTCAAATAATCCTCCCTCCTCTCTATCCATTCAAACTCTTGTTTTGTCTCTAACCTAGAAAACAAAACAAAGGTAGAAAAAAAAACAAAAAGCACAAAACAAACTGGAGTCCAGTTTGACTCAGACTACAGAGTTCTAAAAATTTGTCATGCTATTCTTTCATATGGCATGAATGAAGAATTATATTACCATTTGGTTATTGATCAAACAAGCTCATAAAAAAGGAATTATCTTTCACTTGCTCAAAAAGTGATCAAACCTTCATCTTTAACCAATCTTTGCACCTGGCACATTCCATACAATTATCTTTATAAAAATAAATATTGGTTGTAAGGTTTGTATGTTAAAGAAGGAAACACTGAAAGGGCAGCTCAGACAAGATTCACTCTCAGGGATGCTGAAATGGCTAGCTATTCCAACTACTTTCCTGGTCCTACCTCAACTTACTTAGTTTCCAGAGACCTGCTTTGAGAACAACTTCAATAAGGCTTGATAATTCCTTGTGGCCTCAGTTTATCTGGCCTTTTAGATGGTTCCAGTTAGGACTTCAGTTAAGCCCTCACCTTTTTACAAAAAGACTGGACAACAAATGATGTCACCTAGCTTTAATTTGTTTTAGCCAGTTTTCCATTTGGACAGGGATGAAACATACTATAGAACATAGACTCAGAGATATCTATCTTTCATTTCCTCTTCTTTACCTTTTTTTCCTTAGGTAAAAAGAAGGGGTTAAAAATAAAAAAAAGGGGGTTATAGTAATATCTTAAGAAATCAGACAAATATAGGTGGATTATTAAATCTATCCATAAATAAAAATAATTTATAGCCATCATATTACATGGATAGAAACTAAAATATATTTTGACTCAGAATTAAAGTTATATTTTCTTTCATTGGTATAAAATTTGTATATTGACACAGGTGTAAAGTTTTCATTTGCATAAATCTTTGCATATTGATAGAAAGTTTAAGTTTAATTTTGTTACTCTTAGAGATGCATTGAACCTATGCAACTCATTTTAAAATACAAAGTTTAATTCTAGTCCTTTTAATAGCTGCTTTTGCAAACTGTATATTATAATTAAGAAATTACAGTTTATAATCAGCCAATTAAACACATAATCAAGTTAGAAATTAGTTATTTATTATTATAAATAAATTATTGTTTACCACATATACATCCTGGTCTGTACAGATAATAGGTAGTGGAAGCAGGCAATGTTTGCTTATTCAGATATGCTAAAAATAGAAAAATATTCTTCAAAAACATTAGAGATCCATAGAATATGTCATTTAAAATCATTTTATTATTAAAACATCTTTTGACTATGATAAATTTCTGCCTCTAATAGTACCCTCATTCGACTTCAGAGAAGATAATGAGTGTCAGTTACCTCCATGTAGAGTTGCTTCGATTGTGTCAAGCTAACCATGGGACAAGAATTGCCCTAACTTTATCAGCAGACAAATACTTTCCAAAAAAGACAAATGGACACAGCAGGATAGTTGACTGCTAAGCTCTGCCAATACAGGGTAAAATAGTCCTTCATAATTTCTACTTCACATAAGGTCTGTCAAATATTTCAGGCTAGAAGGCTAAAAAGAGATACTCCGATATTATAAGGAATATTGGGGACTGTCCAGGTGGTTAGCTATCTCTGACATTTCTTTGCGTTTTGGAAGATGTGTTCCTATGATTCATTCATACACAAATAATATATATTCCATCTCAAATCTCTGACAAGGTTGAAGATTAGATAGTTATAGTCTCATAACTAAACTTAAGTTGTTTGGCATTAAAGAAAGTGTTCTAGATTTAAAAACATGGAATTAGGATGGTACTACAAGTTAAAATCAAAGATGATTTAGGAACAAAGCTAAACTAAAACTTAACTCACTAAGTTAGGATAGATGATAAAACACTTTAAGATGACAAGTATGATAATCTTGGTGATATAAATATAAATCGTGACTTATAATTTTCACTATTGTTATAATTGTATTTCATTTACATCTTGTAGAAAATAAGCATTTTATTAGACAAAATTGTGTTGAGGTTTGGGTTTGCTGTGAATTGTGATGCTAAGAGTAGTCCCCCAAGATCTGGTTGCCTCAACACAATTCCACAGGAAGATGCAAATCGATGTAACCTTGTACCCAAATTATGGATGATTGGTAAATAAAGATGCTCTCAGCCAATAGCTGAGCAGAAGACACACAAATAGTGTTTAGAGTTCTCAGACCTGGAGGAGGTCAGAGGAGAGCCATGAAAGAGAGGAGAAGGTAAAGGAGAAAAGGAAGAAAGAGAAAGAGAGGGGGGGACATGAATTATGAATTAAGAAAACATGGTCCTGAGGACTGGCAAATTGGAGTTTAGAGTAGACCCAATGAAAGCTTATAAGTAATAACTTAGGGTTATCTATAAGAAAGTAGATATATAATATATATTATATATATTATCTATATTATATATATTATCTATATTATATATAATATAATATAGAGGGGAGATATCTACCTAGGTCTTGTACATTTTAAGATTTATTGTAATATGTATGTTGTGTGTGATTCCAAGAACTGCTTACAGATAGGAGCTTGGTATAGCTGTTCTCTGAGAGGCTCCACCAGCACCTGAATAAAACAGATGGAAACACTCACAGAAAACCATTGGACTAAGCCTTGAGATCCTAATGGAAGATTTAGGGGATGGACTGAAGTTGCTGAATGAGACTGCAACCCCACAGAAAGAAAAATATGAACTAACTAGGCCCCTCAGAGCTCTCTGGACTAGACTACCAACCAATCAGTATACATGAATTAGTCCATGGTTCTTGCTACATATGTAGCAGAGGACAGCCTTATGTGACACCAATAGGAGGAGAGGAGCTTAATCTTGTGTAGGCTTGTCCCCTCAATGAAGAGTTATGCTAAAGGAGTGAGGCAGGAGTGGATGGGTGGGTGACTACCATCTTAGAGGCAAAGTAGATGGCAATGGTGTGGGGCTCTTATAGATGGAAAACTGGGAAGGGGGACAGCATTTGGAATGTAAATAAATAAAATAATTATTAATAATCAAAAAACAATGTAAGTTAAAGTAAAAATTAATTTCTAGAAAAAGAAGGATACACTTCCACACACTCTTTATTAATTAGTCAGTTGTATGACAGACCACTCATTACAGGCCAATATTATTTTTGGAGAAAATTTGATGTAAAGAGTAAGAAAGAAGCACATGTTGCATGCAAGTGTTTTAGTCAATAAAACGGGGCAATGCAGGTCAGAGTTCCTCAGTGATGGATGGAAGGATGAGTTCATGGCAGTCAAAATGAAATGTACATTTCAGAAGGAAAGCAGCAATGACAATGCCTAGGAAGTGTTAAACAACACTAAAAATTCAGATTAACATGCCAGTGAAATGACTATTAAGAAAAAAAAGTTATTTTTTTCATCAGTTCAAGACTTTATCACATATGAGTTAAAAGCAAATGCACCCCAGTTGCAATTTATCTAACTCTCTCTCTCTCTATCTCTCTCTCTCTCTCTCTCTTACAATATACATATTACAATATATATGTGTATGTGTGTATATCACAAAGGGTCTTATAGTGACTTTAAGTATTGTAGATATAATATTTCAATTGTACTTTGTTTTTTTTTTCATTTTTCTCTTGTATATGTATTAGATTATAATGTAATCATATAATCAATCTCTTTTCTTTCCTCCAAGCCCTCCCATATATCTCTATTTGCTATTTTATCAATGTGAAATATGAACAGCCATGGTGTAGAGTGAGTAAAGGAGAACTGAGCCTTCTATGCTCAAAACAAGGATCACAAGAAAGAGAAGACCTCTGCTAATCTTATCTCTTGGGTCTCTCTCTCTCTCTCTCTCTCTCTCTCTCTCTCTCTCTCTCTCTGTCTCCTCCCCACCTCTGGGTATGGAACACTGTTAATTTCTTCCAATTTTTTACTTCCAGTTTCCTTTAAAACATTTTTGTGTGACTTGTACTGGTCAATAACTTTTAACAGAATTTATTCTGAGTTGCTTCTGTGTGGGTTTCAGATTTAGCATACAATCTTTGCTTTTTTTAAAATTTGTTTTTATTTTTTTATTGGATATTTTATTTACATTTCAGATGCCAACCCCTTTCCCCATTTCCCCTCCCTAGAAAACCCCTATCTGGTGCCCCCTTTTCCATTTTGCTTTTATACAATTTTTTTAATATTAATCAAAGGCTTTATAAGTATGGTAATGCTCAATCAAAAGTGTAGCCTAATACCCAACCTAGCTATGTAAACTATATTTGACTGGTGGACACATGTGAACTTCTGCCTCCATGCTCCCTCTCTCTTTCTCTCTCTTTTTCTCTCTCATTACCTAGCTTCTCAACTACTTCATCTCCTCCTCTCCTTACTCCATCTTTTCCTCTCAGTGCTCCTTCCCACTTAGCTCCTCCTACATATTACCCTTCCTGTTAAAATAAAACTTTTCTCACAAAATACAATTAGAGCATAATTATTCCTATTTGTACCAGTGAGGTACAAGATAGTCTTAATACCCAGTCCCTCCTCTTTTTGACTAACCAGAATCTCTGTGTTCTCTCTTGACTAAAACACTTAATTTTGAACCTGGCTTTTTCTTGGCTTTAGAATGAATGTCAGCTGAAAACCATCCACTCAGATCTTTTCTCTCAAGGGAAATAGCCAGGATTGGCTATGAGTCTATAGGTCTTCAACGCCGTCAGAAATCCAGAATGACTAGATTAACTGAAGTTATGGGAAGCAATAAGCATAGCTTCTAAAACTTAGCCAATTTATAGAGACCGCTGAACACCTGGACAGCTCCTATACTACCGAACATTGGAGCATCAAATCTTCAGCCTTCTGGCACAAATTCATCTGACAGACCTTAGTGCTGCAGAATTATTAAGGGCTGGTTACTATGTCTAGGCAGATATAATCAGTCAACTATTCTGCAAGTGTGTCCTTTTCTGGACAGTAATTTGTCTGCAGATGGGGAGAGGCAATTCTTGCCTAGTGGCTATCTCACCACAACTGGAGTAACTCCAAGGATGCTCAATTTCTTCTTAGAATCCAAGACAGGAAGCTGTCAGGAGCAGACAGGTCTCTAATCAAGATGAACATTAATATAGAAATATTTCTGATGTCAATTCTATGGATTTCTGACTTTTTGAAATCCAACTATCCATGTAGGGTAACCTGGATTGTTGTCTGTTAACTCCTCTCAGCTATTTCTAAATAAAATATAGAAAACACCTTAAAATAAACTCAAAGTCATGAATTTGCTATAGTCCCTGAACTCACAGGCTAATCACCCCAAATCAGTTAAAAAAAGTTAAAGAAGGACTGGGTCTAAACTTTGTATTTAAAAATGTGTTATACAGGCACAATGCCTAGGAGAGTATCAATATTCATTTCACTTTCATATCAATAAGAAGCTTATACCAATGAAAACCTTAAATTTGAAATCCAAGTGAGTTTTGTACCATTTAAGAAATTATAAATTCATCTTGATACTAAATTATACAGATTTCTACCAATAGGTTATGGCTATGCCATAAAACCTAGCTAATCCTCCCTGTTCCAACAAAACCACTACTTTTTCCCAGAGAGACAGCCTAATATTAACCACCTTAGTCCCCAAGCCCAGGCAATAGGGGCGCTGACTCTTCTTTAACTTCTTCAAGCTTATTACGGGCATTGAGATATTAGAAGAGGGGTGGAGGGGAGGAGTAAATTGATAAGCTTCTGACGCTGTGTCTTCACTGCATCCAGATGGAATTCCCAGACACAGGAGGTTTGAATAGGTCTGCTCGTTTTGCTTGATGACTAGATACACCAAGACTGTGTATTCTGCAATATACAATTCTCTGGACAAGTTTTAGTATCAAGAAAAAAAATGTTTTTTTTTCCTAGAGGGCTGACATTTTTTTTTAAAGGTGTTGGTTCTAACAACTTTTTTCCCCCTTTTATGTAACCGAATCCAAGAACATATCAAAGCAATCATCCATCATGATCAAGTAGGCTTTATCCCAGGAATGCAAGGTTGGTTCAATATTTGAAAATCCATCAATGTAATCAACTACATAAATAAACTCAAAGAAAAAAAACCACATGATCATCTCACTAGATGCTGAGAAAGCATTTGACAAAATTCAGCATCCCTTCATGTTAAAAGTCCGGGAAAGAGCAGGAATTCAAGGTCCATACCTAAACATAGTAAAAGCAATATATAGTATGCCAGTAGCCAACATCAAACTAAATGGAGAGAAACTTGTAGCAATCCCACAAAGATCAGGGACTACACAAGGCTGTCCACTCTCACCCTACCTATTCAATATAATACTGGAAGTCCTAGCTAGAACAATTAGACAACAAAAGGAAGTCAAAGGGATACAAATAGGAAAGGAAGAAGTCAAAATTTCTCTATTTGCAGATGATATGATACTATACTTAAGTGACCCTAAAATTTCCATCAGAGAACTCCTAAACCTGATAAACGATTTCAGTAAAGTGGCTGGATATAAAGTCAACTCAAACAAATCAGTAGCCTTCCTATACTCAAAAGATAAACAGGCTGAGAAAGATATTATGGTAATGACACCCTGCACAATAGTCACAAACAATATAAAATATCTTGGAGTGAACCTAATCAAGCAAGTCAAAGATCTGTATGACAACAACTTCAAGTCTCTGAAGAAAGAAATAGAAGAAGACCTCAGAAGATGGAAAGATCTCCCATGCTCCTGGATTGGCAGGATTAATTTAGTAAAAATGGCCATCTTGCCAAAAGCAATCTATAGATTCAATGCAATACCCATCAAAATTTCAAATCAATTCTTCATAGAGATAGAAAGAGCAATTTGCAAATTTATTTGGAACAACAAAAAACCCAGGATAGCGAGAACTATTCTCAACAACAAAAGAACTTCTGGGGGAACCACCATTTCTGACCTCAAACTGTACTACAGGGCAATAGTAATAAAAACTGCATGGTATTGGTACAGATACAGGCAGGAAGATCAATGGAATAGAATTGAAGACCCAGAAATAAGGCCACATACCTATGGTCACTTGATCTTTGACAAAGGAGCTAAAAGCATCCAGTGGAAAAAGGACAGCATTTTCAGCAAATGGTGCTGGTTCAACTGGAGGTCAGCATGTAGAAAAATGCAAATCGATCCACTCATATCCCCTTGTACAAAGCTCAAGTCCAAGTGGACAATCTTTGCCTCTTTATTTACATCTTTGGGTAACTAATCTGGGGAAAATGATTACATCAAAGGGCACATAAATTTTTAAGGGAGTACACCTACAGAGGCAACAACCCACTCCTGTATACAAATAGGCATATTGTTAGTTGGCATTTTCTCTTTTATCCTTAAAGTGTTATTGAATTTTGTACAGAATGATTACCTATACATGAAAAAACTGTCTCATTGAAACATGTAAAAAGAATTTATTTTTTCTTCCTCAAATGTTGTAGATCATTACCCATTTAATGATAATTGTTCTTCCATTATACATGAAGCCATCTGCTCAGTTCCTGTGGAGATCACTGAAAACACTGCAATGATAATAAAACTCAAACCCATTTTGATAAGTTGGAAATAATGAAAGATTCTATTTATATTGCATGTTATTATTTTGTAATGCCATAAAAAGCTAAATATATATCCTTTTAGTAACTTATATAACTCTAGGTTCCTAATTCTGAGCAAAAATCCATTTTTGTGGGGATTATAGCAATAAAAATATATTGATCAATGCCAAGAATCAAAAAAAAAAAACACTTTCAAAATTGTCTGTATATACCATTCTGTAGAAAATTAAATAGAGTTGAGCTTTGGAAAACTTACTGTCTTAAATGCCTATTTTAATTGAAATAGAATTGCATAACTACCTTTCTCAGATTTCTCCCTCCAACCTCTCCCAGTTACACTTCTAACTCCTTGAAAAACCTCCAACTCTCCAACTGATAGGTCCTTTTTCTTTGATGATGATTATTATATGTATGCATGTATGTATGTATGTATGTATGTATGTATGTATGTATATATATATATACACACAAATATATTAATAAACTGCTGAATTTGTGTTTATTTTTGGTTGTATATGGTTTTAGAAAAGACTAGGGTGAATTGGACAACAAATAAAATGCCCATTGCTGTGAAAAGCTAATTTTGTTTTTCCAGCATTCATTGGTTGCCTGAAGTTCATTATCTTGAGGTAAGCTTCCAAGCAACTTTTTATCTTCCACTGTAGCCTGTTTACTGGTATTGTTATTAGATGGATCTTCTTTATGCTATTATTTCTAAGAATGAGTGTTTTACAGCAAACTTTGTAGTATTTTGGATCTTCAGTTTTTCTATCTTATGTACGACAATGACCCATGAGAAATAGATGCAGGAACTTTAATGCAGACATATTCATTGCATCTGGGCTTGCCACAGTCTGTTGATCACTACATTAAATTTAGTTGTGGTTTTCTTTTATGGTCTCCATTTGATGTAAAAGGAGTTGCATTGATGAGGAGCAGTCACTATACTTCTACTGAAGTAAAAGGAACAGATGGCTTGAGACAGGCTGATTCCATGACAGGCTATAAACCTGGTTCAGGAGACCAGGCCTTAGTTTCTCTTTTCCAAATTTGGGCAACTCAGTTACTGGAACAACTGCAGGCTTATGTAAAAAGGTCCCCTCCCCAGTTTCTAACAGGACAAATGGTCTAACTTGCTCCCAAGAGATCAATAGCTACCCTTCTTTGACATGAAACAAGAATAGTCAGTCTGAATCATAGCATCACCCAGATCCATCAACCAAAATTTAGATTAACTACCACTCCCTATTTTCTTGGCTCTAAAACTGAATCTGTGAATTCAGTCCAGGTCCTTCCATCTCTATAGAATTGGGCCCATGCATGCAGGAATTTGTTCAATAAATATTCATTTCCACTATCAATTCATCTGCAGAAACATTTAGTAGGTTTCCATTTTCTGGCTTGTGTGTATAGGGGACAATGAAGATTTTCTATAGAATAGGATAGCAAGTTTACTTGGGCATATGTCAATATGTAATATATCTGTGTAATACTTAGTTTTATTAACATTTTATCTTAGTTTTTATGTGGATTCTCTATATGGGTCTCCATAAGCTGTACCAAATTTCATTCCCACCAAAAGTATATAAGGCTTTCTTTTACTTACTTCCTCATCAGCATTTTTTTTTGTTTATTGCTTTGTTTATCTTGAGATTCTAAGTGGAGTAAGATTGAATGAAAAATTGTTTAAACATTCATTTAACTATTGCTAAGGAAGAAGTAAATGTTTTTGGTATTTTTTAGACATATCTATTTTTTATTGTGTCCTCTCTTCTTAGATCTCTAGCCAATATCCTAACTTCATTGTGTGTTTCTTTGACTCTATTTCGTTGGCCTGTTTTTAGTTCTTTTATATGCTAGATAGTAATCATCTGTCAACATATAGTTTCACACATTCTTTCTTGGTCTGTGTGTTTCTTTTTTACATCTGTAAATGTTTCTCTAAAACATAGACACATTCTAGTTTGATGAAATCCCACATAGCAATTGTTTGCCTTAATTCTTGAGCAAATGGAGTCCTTTTCAGAAAGATCATTCCTATACCTATGTCCTATAGGGTACTCTGTCTGTTTTCTTCTAACAGTTTTGGTGTTTCAGATATCAAATTAAGATCTGAGAACCACTTTTATCTAAATTTTTTGCAGAGTGATAGATTATAGTCTAGATTATTCTCCTGCATGTATTTTTCAGGTCCATATATTAACCATCAGAGCTGTTGGGTTTTGTTTGCTTGCTTGCTTGTTTTTGTTTTTATTTTTTGCTTCTTTGTCAAATTACAGGAAGCTATAGTCTTAACCATTCATACTTTCATCTTCAATTTGGTCTACATGTTTGTTTCTCTACCAGTACCAAATTATTTATATTACTACAGTTCTATAATATATGTTGATATCTACAATGGCAACTCTTCCAGTATCTTATTTTATTTTACTTTTCCTCGGGATTCATTTGGCAATTCCATCTTTCTTTCACGTTACATGTAAATTTGGGGATTTTTTTTTCTATTTCTGTGAAAAATAAGATGGATATTTTGTAGAGGCTATGTGGAATCTCTGATTTGTCTTTGGTAGGATAGACATTTAACAATATTAAATCTATCAAACAATAAATATGAGATATGTTTCCATTATTTAGTGTAGTTCTCTATCTCCTTCTTTAGGGCTTTGAGCTTTTTATTGTAAAGATGTTTAACCTCCTTGGGAAGGGTTATTTCAAAGCATATTGTTGTGTTTGGTGCCACAATATCATTCTCTGTTTGCTTGTTGTTGATGTACAGTAGAAAAGCTATTGATGGTTTTGTATCCCACTACTTTGTTAAATTCTTGCTTTTAAGTTTTATGGAGGAATATGTGTGATTTCTTGTAATTAATATATCACCCACAAATAGGGTTAATTTGACTTTTCTTATTTGTATCTTTTTAATTTCATTCTCTTTTATTATTATTCCAACTAATGCAAAAGGTACTGCATCTTAAAATGACTGGAAATAATGAGCATTCCATCTTGTTTCAGATTTTCATAGGGATTGCTTCAACTTTTTTTTTTTAAGCCATCTAGGATAATACTGGATATTGGTTTGTCATACATACCCTTCAATATGTTCTGGTCTATTCTTTCCATTCCTATTTTTTCTAGGATTTTTATTGTGAAGACATGATGAAATTTACCAAAGGCTTCTTATGCATATATTAAAATAATTTCATATTTAAAACTATATATGACTTATCATCTTCATTGACTTATGTATGTTGAATTTACCCTGAATTTCTAAGATTAAGCCAACTTTATTGTGATTCATGATCCTATTTAGATCTTGTCAATTTCACCTCACAGGATGTTTTGTTTTGTTTTGTTTATTTTTTTTTTGTTTTTTGAGATGGTTTTACTCTGTAGACCAGGCTGGCCTCGAACTCAAAAATCCACCTGCCTCTGCCTCCCAAGTGCTGGGATTAAAGGTGTGCGCCACAACTGCCCAGTTCACAGGATTTTTTTTAATTGAGAAATTTAAAATATTTGATTTAATTTTATCAAGGATATTTCTCTGTAATTCTTCTTTCTGTTGTTGTGCCTTTACCTAATTTGAGTAATAGACTGATAATAGCTTCTAGAGTGAGTTTAGGAGTGATCCTTTAAAACTGCAAAGCTTCTGTAAGGCAAAGGACATTGTCAATAAGACAAAACGGCAACCAACAGATTGGGAAAAGATCTTAACCAATCCCACATCCGATAGAGGGCTAATATCCAAGATATACAAAGAACTCAAGAAATTATACTTCAGAAAACCATACAACCCTATTAAAAAATGGGGAACAGAGCTAAACAAAGAATTCTCAACAGAGAAAATTAGAATGGCTGAGAAGCACCTTAAGAAATGCTCAACATCCTTACTCATCAGGGAAATGCAAATCAAAACAACCCTGAGGTACCATCTCACACCAGTCAGAATGGCTAAGATCAAAAACTCAGGTGATAGTAGATGCTGGCGAGAATGCAGAGAAAGAGGAACACTCCTCCACTGTTGGTGGGATTGCAAACTGGTACAACTACTCTGGAAATCAGTCTGGCGGTTCCTCAGAAAACTGGACATAGCATTACCTGAGGATCCAGCTATACCAGTCCTGGGCATATACCCAGGATATATACATATACCCAGCATAAGCTCCAACATATAATAAGGACATATGCTCCACTTTGTTCATAGCAACCTTATTTATAATAGCCAGAAGCTGGAAAGAACCAAGATGTCCATCAACAGAGGAATGGATACAAAAAATGTGGTACATCTACACAATGGAGTATTACTCAGCTATTAAAAATAATGAATTCGAGAAATTTATAGTTAAATGGATGGATCTAGAAATTAGCATCCTGAGTGAGTTAACCCAATCACAAAAGAACACACATGGTATTTACTCACTGTTGAGCGGATGTTAGCCCAAAATCTTAGAATAGCGAAGACTCAACCCACAGACCATATGAAGCTCATGAAGGAGGAAGACCAAGATGGGACGCCTCAGTTCTACTTAGAACCAGTAACAAAAATACTCAAGGGAGCAATTATGGAAACAAAACATGGGACAGAAACTGAAGGAGGAGCCATCAGGACACCATTCCACCAGGGCATCCACCCCATGTACTGTCACCTAAGCTAGACATTGATGTGGATGGCTGGAAGTGCATGCTGTCAAGAATATGATATAGCTGTCTCCTTAGAGATCTGCCAGAGACTGACACATTCAGAGGACGATGCTAACAGCTAACCACTGATAA
This sequence comes from Rhabdomys pumilio, assembly GCA_030674055.1. NCBI lineage: Eukaryota > Metazoa > Chordata > Mammalia > Rodentia > Muridae > Rhabdomys > Rhabdomys pumilio. The sequence continues at coordinate 62,372,310 of JANHMN010000007.1, forward strand.
GATCAAAGGTTTCCCAATGGAGAACTTAGAAGACTGAAGGAGCAGGAAGGGTTTGTGACCCCAAGAGGAAAGCAACAATACCAAACAACCAGAGCCCCCAAGAGTCTAAACCACCAGCCTGGGAGCACATAGGGAGGGAACTATGACTCTAGCGGTATACATAGGGGAGGACGGCCTTGTTGGGCATAGGTGGGAGAGGATATACTTAGTCCTATGAAAAACAAACACAGAATGGTGGGGGGAATGTGAGGGTGAGGAGGGAGTAATGGGGGTTGGGGGTAGGTGCGGGCACAGCCACATAAAAGGGATATAAGGAGGGAGGATGGGATAAGGGGTTCCTGGGTGGTGGGGGAAATGGGATAAGAGGATAAAACTTGAAATGTAAATATTATAACCAACTACATAAAAGGGGGAAAAAAGTTGTTAGAACCAACATCTTTAAAAAAAAAAATGTCAGCCCTCTAGGAAAAAAAACCTTTTTTCTTGATACTAAAACTTTTCCAGAGAATTGTATATTGCAGAACACACAGCCTTGGTGTATCTACTGATCAAGCAAAACGTGCAGACCTATTCAAACCTCCTGTGTCTGGGAATTCCATCTGGGTGCAGTGAAGACACAGCGTCAGAAGCTTATCAATTTACTCTTTCCCCCCACCCCTCTTCTAATATCTCAATGCCCATAATCAGCTTGAAGAAGTTAAAGAAGAGTCAGCGCCCCTATTCCCTGGGCTTGGGGACTAAGGTGGTTAATATTAGGCTGTCTCTCTGGGAAAAAGTAGTGGTTTTGTTGGAACAGGGAGGATTAGCTAGGATTTATGACATAGCCATAACCTATTGGTAGAAATCTGTATAATTTAGTATCAAGATGAATTTATAATTTCTTAAATGGTACAAAACTCACTTGGATTTCAAATGTAAGTTTTTCAATGGTATAAGCTTCTTATTGATATGAAAGTGAAATGAATATTGATACTTTCTTAGGCATTGTGCCTGTATAACACATTTAAAAATACAAAGTTTAGACCCAGTCTTTCTTTAACTTCTTTTTAACTGATTTGGGATGATTAGCATGTGAGTTAAGGGACTATAGCAAATTCATGACTTTGAGTTTATTTTTAAGGTGTTTTCTATATTTTATTTAGAAATAGCTGAGAGGAGTTACCAGACAACAGTCCAGGTTACCTTACATGGATAGTTGGATTTCAAAACGTCAGAAATCCATAGAATTGACATTGCAAATATTTCTACATTAATGTTCATCTTGATTAGAGACCTGTCTGCTCCTGACAGTTTCCTGTCTTGGATTCTAAGAAGAAATTGAGCATCCTTGGAGTTACTCCAGTTGTGGTGAGACAGCCACCAGGCAAGAATTGCCTCTCTCCATCTACAGACAAATTACTGTTCAGAAAAGGACACACTTGCAGAATAGTCGACTGATTATATCTGCCTAGACAGAGTAACCAGCCCTTAATAACTCTGCAGCACTAAGGTCTGTCAGATGAATTTGTGCCAGAAGGCTGAAGATGTGATGCTCCAATGTTCAGCAGTATAGGGGCTGTCCAGGTGTTCAGCAGTCTCTATAAATTGGCTAAGTTTTAGAAGCTATGCTTTAGTGCTTCCCATAACTTCAGTTAATCTAGTCATTCTGGATTTCTGACAGCATTGAAGACCTATAGACTCATAGCCAATCCTGGCTATTTCCCTTGAGAGAAAAGATCTGAGTGGATGGTTTTCAGCTGACATTCATTCTAAAGCCAAGAAAAAGCCAGGTTCAAAACTAAGTGTTTTAGTCAAGAGAGACGACAGAGATTCTGGTTAGTCAAAAAGAGGAGGGACTGGGTATTAAGACTATCTTGTACCTCACTGGTACAAATAGAAATAATTTTGTTCTAATTGTATATTGTGAGAAAAGTTTTATTTTAACAGGAAGGGTAATATGTAAAAGGAGCTAAGTGGGAAGGAGCACTGAGAGGAAAAAATGGAGTAAGGAGAGGAAGAGATGAAGTAGTTGAGAAGCTAGGTAAAGAGAGAGAAAGAGAGAGGGAGCATGGAGGCAGAAGTTCACATGTCTCCACCAGTCAAAGATAGTTTACATAGCTAGGTTGAGTATTAGGTTACACTTCTGATTGAGCATTACCATATTTATAAAGTCTTTGATTAACATTTAAAAAAATTTTATAAAAGCAAAATGGAAAAGGGGGCACGGGATAGGGGTTTTCTAAGGATGGGAAATGGGGAAAGGGGTTGGCATCTGAAATGTAAATAAAATATCCAATAAAAAAAGGAGTGATCCTTCTCTTACTATATATAATTTTTTTTTTAAGTTTAAGGATTGTATATAGTTCTGTTATAAAAGCCTGATAGTATTGTACTGTGAATCCACCTGTGCTTGGACTATATTTTAGATGAAGAGCTTTTGATAACTGTTTCTTTCTCCTTTATTCACTCTATTTATGTTGTTGGTCTCTTCCTGGTTTAAATTTGCTAGTTTGGATGACTCAAAAATTCATTAATTTCTTTTAGATTTGTAATTTAATTGAGGTTCATAAGGTATACCTTATATTATTTTTGATTACTTTGGTGTCTTTAATCATGTTTCATTGTTCATTTCTGGCTCTGCTAATATGTGTTTCAAGTTTCTGCAGAAGTAGGTACATCCTCTCCCATTGTGGACAGAAAAGGCAGCCTTGTAAACCAGAAGCCTCAGTCCAGCCTGTCTATGTTCATTGGTTGCTAGCTCAGTCTCTGAGAACTACCAAGTATCTAGGTAACTTGACACTATTAATCTTTCTGTGGAGTTTCTACTATAAGTGCCTTCATTTCTTCTCCTAACTCTTCCATAAGTGTCCCTGATGTCTATCCAGTATTTGGCTGTGAATAGATGCTTCTGTTTCAGTCAGGTGCAGGGTAAAGACTCTCATGAAGCAGTGATACTAGGCTCTTGTTTGGAAGCACAATAGAGTGTCATTAATGGTGTCAGGAATAGTTCTTGACAATGGGATGTGTCTCAATGTAAGCCTGCTATTGGTTGGTATTTCCTTCAATTTCTACTCTATCTTTGCCCCTGCATTACATTTTATACAGGACAAATTTGGATCAGAAAATATTTTGTGTAGATTGGTATCTTTATCCCTCTACTGGAGGTCGACCTAGGTATAGAGAAGTAGCCTCTTCTGGCTTTATGTCTCCATTGTTATAAAGAAATCATACAAGAAGCTTACAGAACACCAAATAGATTGGACCAGAAAATCAAATCCTCCCAATACATAATCATCAAAACACTAAATGTACAAGACAAAAAAAAAAAGAATATTAAAAGTATCAAGGGCAAAAGGCTAAGTAACATATGAAGGCAGACTTATCAGAATTACACCTGACTTCTCAACAAAGATTACAAAAGCCAGAAGATCTTGGATAGATGTCCTGCTGACTCTAAGAGACCACATATACTAGTACAAACTCCTATACACAGGAAAACATTCAATCACCATAGATGGAGAAACCAAGATATTCTATAACAAAACCAAATTCAAACTAATTCATTTCAATAATGTAGTCATACTGATGATACTAGAAGGATAACTTCAACACAAGCAAACTACAACTAAGAAAACACAAGAAATTAATCATCTCACAACAAAACTGAGAAGAAAAATACACACACACTCACGCACACACACACACACACACACACACACACACACACACACACACACAATCAGTATCACCACCAACACCAAATAAAAAGCATTAAAAATCAGCTTTTACTAATATCTGTAAACATCAATGGACTCAGTTCCCCAATAAAAAGACACAAGCTAACAGATGGGATAAATAAACAGGATCCACCATCCTGCTGCATTCAAGAAACACATCTCAGAAACAAAGATAGACACTATGTCAGAGTAAAGGGCTGGAAAAAATGTTTTCTAAGCATGCAAACCCAAGAAAGAAGTTGGAGTACCCATTCTACTTATCCAGTAAAGTAAACTTTCAAGCAAAAGAGATGGGGAAGCATGCTTCATAATCGTCAAGTAAAAAAATCCATAAAGATGATGTCTCAATTCTGAACATCTATCTTTCAAGTGCAAGGACACCCACATTTGCCAAAGAATCTTTACTAAAGATCAAATCACACATTGAAACCCACACAATAATGGGGGGGGGGGACTTCAACTCTTCACTCACAAAAATAACATAAAAGAAACAGAGAAACAATAAAATTAGCAGATGTTATGAAACTAATGTATCTAAAAGATATCTACAGAACCCTTTACTCAAAACCAATCTATCTATATCTCTATAATTATATCCAATCTATCTTTATCTAATCTATATCTACCTCTATGTATATCTATATCTATCTGTATATTCATATCATCTATATCTATATTGTATATTTTTTCTCAGCTTCTCACAGAATTGTTTTTCATATTGACCATATAATCAGGTACAAAGCAAGCCTTGACAGATATCGAAACAACCCCTTCTATCTTATCTGAACACCATGGATTAAGGCTGGACTTTAACTGTAGAAATAACAGAAATCTCTCATACTCATGGAATCTGAACAGCTCTCTATTCAATGATCACTTGGTCAGAGAAGAAATAAAGAAAAGTTAAAGACTTTCTAGAATTCAATTTTACATGTTTTGATAGAGCTATTTTAAAAGAATATTGTAGAAAGTATTGTAGAAAAATATAAAATAATGATGTAATTATATTCCTTGGTTCAAGTCTGTGTCTTTGACTTCATCTTATACTGATTGTCCCATAAACTCATAGATGAAAGACTAAAACCTCTTGAGGAAAGCTCAACTTGGTGATAAGAAGCTGGACCTTGAAACCTAGAGGCAGAAAGGCAAGTAATGATGGTAATGGAGAAAATGAAATCACTCATGAATGGCCTAACCATTCCAATATCAATGAGATGGAGGGAGTACCTTTGCTCTAGGCACTGTTATTATCAATTATTTAATCGTACATTCATAGTTTGGCTTCATATACATGTGGAAGAATGAGCATTATAGTACTGGCTATGATAAGTCTAAGTGGCACCAGCAGGATGTTCTTTGTCAATATGCAAAATTTTGCTAATAAAAAAAATTTATGTGCACAACAAAGGCAAAGTTATATAAATTACAGAAACTGACAACACTATGAACAACATAAGCATTCTTTAGAGATAGGACAGGTGATAGTTATAACTAAGTATATACATCCTAGTTTTGATGGCATGTGAGAAAAATATATAGTTTATCTATAGTTTAATTAGATTTATTCCACATGGGATGATAATGTTTCTGACAGAGCTATATACTATCTAAGTAAAACTATAGTGACAAGTATAGGAAATCTCCCTTCAAGTTGTTCATTAATAATGTCCAAAAGATTACCAAAATTATATGAGCTACTACCATTGCTTTTAGTTGCTTCCAAGAACTTGAAGATAAGATCCCAATGATGAAGACAACACAAACTTTGGACATGGGAATAGGAGAAATCAGAATAAAATTGACCTAGAAGCTTCAAAGAAGACTAGCTATCATAGTTACAGGGCTCAGAGTCACTGTGAAAATGCTAAAAGGTAAAAAAGCAAACAACCCTAATCAGTTGTAAACTCTGTAAACTAAGATAATAAACAGCATGGCAAAAATAACTGTGGCACTGTAATGATGATACTTACATCTTGGTGGTAACCAAAAGTAATTTAATTGGCATTAAGACCTGCTGAATAAAAGAGAATTCATGTCTAGTAGTAGAAACCTAGCTAAGTATCTTTGAGTAGTGAGGTGCTTTGAATATGCCTAGCCCAGAGAGTGGCACTATTTGGAGGTGTGACCTTGTTAGAGCAGGTGTGGCCTTGTTAGAAAAGGTGTGCCACTCTGGGCATGGGCTTTACAACCTTAATCCTGGTTGCCTAGGAGCAAGGTCTTCCCCTGACAGCCTTAAGATAAAAATGTATAACTCTCAGCTCCTCCAGCCCCATGTCTGCCTGGGTGCTGCCATGGTCCTAACTTGATGATAACAGACTGAATCTGTGAACTTGTAAGCCCAAATGAAATGTTGTCCTTTATAAGAATTGCTTTGGTCATAGTGTCTGTTCACAATAGTAAAACCTTAACTAAGACAGAAGTTGGTACCAGGGACTAAGGTATTCCTGTGACAGTCCTGACAATGCTTTTGTTCAGAAGAATGTGGATTTGGGGGCTTTAGATTTGGGAAAAAATGGAATGCTTTAAGTGAGGCTTAATGGGCCATTCTATTAGGAATATGAAAAAAGGTATTGATTAGGGTGATTTGAACTTTGTAGATCTGCTAGCCCAAGAGGTTTCAATGAAGCAGAATGTTAGTACGTGGCCCAAAGCCTCTTTTTGTGATATTTTGTTGAAGATCATGGCTGCTTTCTGCCATTGGCCAAAGAGTCTACCTAAGACTAAGGCAAAGAGATTTAGATTAATTGATTTGGCAAAAGAAGTCTCAAAACAGTATAAATTTTGTTGTGTGTTTACTAAAGTTCACTCTTATGAAGAGAATTTTAATAAAAAGGAGCAAGCTAAGAAAGGAAAAATATAATATATACAGTTCAAGTAATAAAATGGCACCAGGAAGTGAAATAGAGCTGAATCCTGTGTTCAAGAAGATAAAAAGATTAAGTGTGTTGGAATATCAGGGCAAGATCCATCCCAGCTAAGCTTATTGTTTGTGTTTGCAGTTGAACAAGAAATAGTTTGGGCTTTTATCCTGGGATGAACTACAACCCAGAAATGGAGGGCAAACTTGTGATCCAGATCTTGCAGCTGGAAGACACAGGCATTTAATCCAGATCTTGATAAAGAAAGGCTATGAAAAGCTTAGACCCAGGCCTGGTGGTACACACCTTTAGTTCTAGGAGACAAAGTCAAGTAGATCTTTGAGTTCGAGGCCATCCCAGGACAAAATAAATTCTAGATGAAAAAAAAAAAAGCTTTAAAATAGAGTAGATATCTTTAATCCCAGCATTCGCTAGACAGTGTCATATTAATCAATCTACAGAGCAGGTTTCAAGACAGACAAGCTTAGGCAGTAAAGGAGTTAGAAAACAGAAAGCTGGTAATAGAACAAGAGGGCCAGCAAGCAGCAGAACTCAGGGGCTTCAACCAAGAGTCTCTGGCTTTAGAATCAAGAATAGAAAGGACTATTGGAACAATTGATGCTGGTTGGCTAGAGCTAAGTAATTACTTGTTATTAAGAAGAGACTAGCATCACTGAGGTGAGATCTTCTGGTAAGTATTTTCTGAGAGCACAAAGAAGCTGTGTTCCAGAGATAACCAAGGTACTACTTGTGTAGCAGCTGTACTTGGTAATGTTTAAGGTTCACCCAGGTGGTATGGTTTTGAAGATAGGAAGGGGTCATGGAGAGCAGCTGAGTCTTGGCACTGTGACAGGCCAGGTAAGTCTTTGGGTGAAGGTGCAGCCTCAGTTGCAGTTGATAGCCCAGGACTGAAGGGGTCATGAAAAGAAGTTGAGACTTGGCAGCATGAAGAGAGCCTGTGAGGCTATTGGTGAAGTCTATTTGCAACAGAGGAGCCCAGTGTATTGGAAATACCATGAAGAACAGCAGCACAGTGGAATGGAGTCAATCAGAGCCTGGGGAGCTACAGAAGGATGGAGATGTGATGAAAGCCCTTTATAGAGGCCCAGAAGATCAAGTGTGTATCCCAGACATTGGAACAAGAAGCTATGAAGTTGAAACTGACTTTGAAACTCCAAGATTTTAAAGATGTCATAACCATGGGATACTTGCTGAGGAAAGCTGCTAACAGGGAGTCGAAACATCCCAAAAGAAAGAAGTTTATTGTAGTCCACAAAAATAAATAAAAAGGAGTTAGAGATCTGAAGACTGCTTTGACACCAGACTTGGAGATGCAGAGTTTGGAGTTTGCCCAGCTGGTTTCTTGTTTTAGCGATTACCATTAAGTGATTGATTGAATCTCAGAAGAAACATATAACTTTGGACTTTTATCAATGTTGAGACTGATATAGACTGTTGACAGCAGTAAAAGCTTAAATAAGATGAGTAGCTTGTTCATAGACTCTATAGAGGATCTACTACTGCCAATTTTCTCAATAAATGTAATTTCTAACTGCGTTCTAGAATGTTATCTTTATATCCAAATAAGTATAGCATTCACCTCACAGCAATGTGCATAATATTAGCCAAAATTAGATTCATTAGGTTATAAAACATGGTTCTGAGTTTTAGGATGGTTTAAAGGAAAGAGGGAAATGGTAAATGATGAGATGCTATTATAATTCACAATATAATTAAAAATGATACAAAGTTGGGAGAAATCAGAATTAGAAATGAAACATGTAGGAGAAAGGTAGAAGAATGAGGTGAGGATGAGTATAATAAAATGCATTATATTCACAGGCATGAATTTATTAAATAATAAAATATTACATTAAGTAAAAATGACACCTCTATTTTATTATTCTCCTCTCTGTCTAGAGTCCTTTCTTACCTTCCATATATTATCTTCTGAAGATGTTTGCAATGATGATAGGTCTTCATTGTTCTAAAAAACAATGGTTGCCACAGACAACAGGAAAACACACAGCTCACAGGCTTACATTCTGGCAAAACATCCACATATTAATAATATTTTAAAATTAAAAAAATTAAGTATCTATTAGGATATTATTTCTTAACCTCATTTTTCATGCAACACTTTTCCAAACTCAACTAAGATTTTGTAATTTTCCACAATATTCATTTTATGTGAGATTCAAAGAATCTCATTGAGATCATTACAGGTGATTTCCCCTAAGCTTCTGCTGTCTGATACACATGTTTTCATATTTATGTGGTGCTTGGTGTTTTACTTCTTCCATGGGTCCTATGTACACCTCCACAGTTGTGTCTCCATATATTTCTTTCCTTCCTAATGTTCATATTTGTAAAACAGATACATCTCTGTTTCATCATTAAGATATTTGCTATAATAGACAAGGATTCATCATGCTGGTGTCCAATGAGGAAGTTAATATCATTTTGCACATTACATGGTTAAATATATAAAAAATGACAATGTACTCATCGCACTCAGAAATGTGTTTATTACAACTTCATGAGAGAAAACCATTCTATTTTATTGAATTCATCTGTGGTTTTCATACCTTTATTCACTGAGTGTAAATTCAGTGTTACATCCCTACTTTTGGAAAGTCTATCTATTAAAAATATAGACTTTATTCCCCAACACAAGGAGAGAGACTTAATTTTTTCATATACTTCCTTAAATTAGGAAGTTTATTTTCTCCTTGCTAACACTGTGGGACCGAAATGGCCCAGGGTTACAAAGAAAGAGTTGAGAAAACTTAAAACCCAGATACCTCAAATATGAGAACTCTCAGAGTTGGCTCCCACCCACGATCAAAGCAGTATCTTAAAGTTGATTCTTCTCAACATCAACCCTAACAGGAATTTACTTGCATCATCCTCAGCTCCTGGCCCATGTTTTTGCTTAAGTCAAACCCAATTTATATTGTTCCCTACCACTGTGTGACTCCTCAGAGGAAGTGCATAGCAAGTCCTGCCGCACCTACTGCTCCTCCTTCCCCTGCTCCTCTCCCTGCATCCCAGCAACACTGCGGTCTATATGATCCTGTTACATAGACTGATGGACTGCTGCTCACACTCACAGATTCTCCACTTTCCTCCCTCTGCCAAAGTGGAGAAATCCCTATGCCAGCTTACAATGAGAGCAGAGGAAATGTTGTATAAGCCCCCAGAATCCATGCCCCCTGCTCTCTATTACACAAAAGCGTTCTAATCTTTGTGACTCCATCAAGGAGGTAGAGAAAACACCACTTAAGCTTCTGGCAAATTCTGCTGTCAATAAACCTCATGGCTTTGTCATGTGTCTGGAATTTTAGTCATCCCCAGTCAATGTTCACCCCACATGGCCCAAGTCTTTTAATTGGTACCCCTACCAAGCTACAGATTTAAAAGAACTTAAACTGGCAGTTAGGGAGGGCAGCATTTATGTCTTGTGCACTAATTCCCTCCTCCAAAGTCAAATGACCATTCTAAACATGGCTCTGGGATAGTGGGACATCTGTCACACTTCTGTGTCCAGCACAATTTTTTCCAATAAAAAATGGGTCCCTCTTCTAAGATGAATGCCTCCAACACATCAGGTAGAATCAGCCTGGACAAAATCACATGGGGCTTTGATGAGGTCATTAGCCAAGGAACCTTTCATATGGGAGTTGGAACAAGCATCACAGCTAGCACGGTATAAGGATTAGGTGCATCTCTGCCCATATCAAGCCTTGGACAGAATCATTCTGCCCTCTGGCTCATAAGATCCTGTCTCCTCCCTTTTCTTCCTTTGGAAAAAGCTGGAAGAGGCTCTTACTTACTTATTTTTAGAACTAAAATCAGCATAGAAAGAAAAATTCCTGACACTTTTGCCAGAAACCTCCTTCTTAAAAACATGATCTTAGAGGGTATGACTTCTGAGTGCAGGGTGTGGCTGCCTTGCCTCAAAGATGAGTACTATGATAAATAGATTTTTGCTACTCAAGACATTGGAAAGGAATCCATCAGGCCACTTCCATTGCTCAAGCTTTTGCATCAGCTATAAAACAGAAGGGATCTTGTTTTAAAATGTGGCAAAAGAGAACACTGAAAAAGTCAATGCCCTAAAAAAGACTGTGCCGATAAGGAACTGCAATGCCCATAAGTCAATCTTCCTCTGATGCAACAAAAGCTTTCACTAGAAAAAAAATAATGTCTTTCTATTTTGCTAAAGACAGCAAGCAGCTAAAGTCTTTAATCTTAAAACAGGATAGCCCTCGGCCCTGACAGTTAGTGACAAAACTGTTCCCATAGAGACTTCATGGATTTCAAAAATATCAGAAGATTCCCACACAAAAATCATCATAAAAATAAATGATAAGTTATTCAAATGCTTTTATTGTTATTGGGACAGACAAGACAATTTTGAGATAAATGATCCCACAACACCAGCAGCTAATCCCTGGGGCCTCTACTTCTAAGCATAGGAGGCTGCTTTCCTACCTTTTTCACTAAACAGATCTACAGGTGGGAAGATCCTGATGGGTCTACCAGTCTGATATGCCTTCTCATAGGCAATGCCCTCACCAATCTTCTGAGGAGAGATATTTTAGATGCCCTAGAAGTGGTGTTTGCTAGCTAACTAGAAATAAATTGCATCCAGATTGATGTTTATATGCATAAAATAATTATACCCCCCAAAGCCTAAAATAAATCTCTCCTCCAAATCACCCCCAAGTCTAAGGGTCAATGTTAGATTTACTGCTCCCTGACTTGACTGGCTTTCCAGTGAGCCTGGCTGGATTGAACAATGGCCACTTTCAAGGGAGAAATATGAAGCAATCACACAACTATTAAAAGAGCTACTTCTACACCAGCACATTCACACTTCCGAAACCATGGACCAGCCCTGTGTTCTCTATAAAAAAGATCACAAAGTGATGGAAGCTACTGCAAGATTTAAGGGTAATTAGTAAAATTATGTGACTCTAGAATTCTAAATGGGGCAGCCCCATGTCTCACCCATTCCTGCCAGTGTACCAATGTTTTTCTCCTGGCAATAAATAACAAAGATAACTTTTACCTTTCCCATCTCCACCATAGAAAATGTGAACACTTTGCATTTTTAGTAACCCCATTAACAATTCTAGGCCCTCCTCCTGACAATAATGGGCAGTTCTTTCTCAGAGAATTGCAAATCTTCCAACTGCTTGCCTGGAGTCTGTTGCCAGCACATTAAGACCTGATTTAGACAAAGGACACCAATTTTTACCATTACATGGATGATATCCTGGTATAAGGAGATTCTTCCACCTCCCTCCTCCATATTAAAGGGTTAACTAATACCTTTCTTATTCTCTCTGGAATTTAAAACTGCCCCTCACAAGATTCATTTTATCCCACCTATTGCATTCCTAGAAACAAAGTCTTTCTTATCTCAAAAAACCCAAAAACCAAAAAACAAAACAAAACAAAAACAAACAAAAAAAAAACTTCTCAAATCCAAACTATCCTCCCTTCAAAATTTATTTATCATCACCCTCCAGCGGTTTTTGAATAACATTAAATAGTTTTGATTCTGGCTCCTACAAGCCTCTCTTTAACCTCTTAAAAGGAAATAAAATCCTTGAGACAATCTAAGCTTTAAATTCTGTCAATATGGGCATAAAAATCATGACACTTGATAGACATGACCCAACAATATCTATGTAGCTTCTTATATTCAATTCCTCCCCTATACTTGTAGAAGATACATATCAGTTCACAGGGAGACCTAGAATAGTTTTATACCCCAGTGGAGTGTGTGCATTGGTCAGAGGATTCTGACCAATGTCAAGCACTTGACACCATGATCAAAAACAGCAGAAGCAGGGCACTGCAGATCTTAGGCAAACAGCCAGATATGCTTACATTGCCCTCTCCTCTCTCCAATATTCAGTGGCTGTTGCAAAATTGCTATCAGTCTAATAGGATTCTCAGAGCAGATTGACAGTCATAAGGCTATCTAGAAATGGATCTCTGCCTTACCCCTTCTGCGAAGACTACACTCACCCTGACTCTTCACCAAAAATTCTATTAAATTCATCTGCATTTTTCACACCTACATTCATTGACTGCAAATTCAGTGAAGCAGTCCCTAATCCTCCTGGAGAACCTTTCTTTCTACTGACAATATATACTGTATTTCCCAGAACATAGAGATAAACCTAACTATGTCTCACACTCGTTTCTTAAGTGAAGAACTTTATTACATACTTGGCAACACTATGTATGAAGTTATACATGTTGTTTACTTAAATGATGCATGGTATTTGACATAGAAATTTTTTTCCAGAGAAAAATAGCTTTGTACTTTGCAAAAATGCTAACTAACAGCACTAGGGTATAAGTAAAACTTGCTATTTTGATGTCTTTGTACAATTTTGTAATTTTAGTACCATTTTAAGGAAAAGGTATGTGCTTACTTTGCTCCCAAACTTTGTTGTGTAACCTTGCATGCTATTTTAGAACATCCTGGTAAAATGACCAATCCACAGATCCACTATGTAGCATCACTTTTTCTCTTGCATAACATTAAGGAAATGTTATGAACATCTTTATACTAACTTTTGATTGCTTCTTGATAATTGCATTTAAAATAATTACAGTAGCAGACTTGATGGACTACAGTATATAAATATTTTTAATAATCCAGATAAATATTGCCAAATTGCTTTCCTCAAATCTTGTAGCAAAATAAGCTTCTGAAAGCATTGAGTATATGGTTCTTCCCAGACAAGTTAGGAATAACAAAAAATTTTAAAAACATATTTATGAATATGTGCATGTATTGATTACATATAACTTACTTTATGTTATTTATTTTCTATAGATAAGTCTGTTTTTACGTGTATTCAAATATTTTCCTTTTGTAAAATATTCATTGTAATGTTATTTCATTTATTTTTGAATGTATTCAAGTAGTTTGACTTTTCAAAAATTATATTTATAATTATGTCAAATTACCTTTCAAATATGTCATATTGCTTCATTTTATACTTCATATTGGTTTATTTTGACATAATTTTAATATTACAGAAAAATGTATAAGAATAGTACATTAAATAGTTGTCTCAGTTCGTCAACTTTCAGTGTTGGAAACTTGGTTCATTACTGTTTTAGGTAAGTAGATATATTCAACTTAGAAATAGTGTATGTGTGTGACATGTTAAACGACAAAGTATGTGTATTGAGTTCATCCTACATCTAGTGAATAATGGGCTTCTAGTAACCCTCAACATTTCAGTGTGTGCATCACATAGCTCTTCCATCTTTCTTTGCCTTTCATTCTACCCACATCTTAAAGTAGAATCCACTTATTTTGTAGACTGTCTCTCAGTATAAGTTTCTCTTGTCTCGTTGGTGTGAATAGATTTTACCTACAGCTACCTTGGTGAATTCTGGAGACAGTTTTGTGTTCTGATACACTGAAGTATATAATATTTTAATAAATATTAATCACTATATCTGGGGGGTGGTGACCCTCATCTTTAATCCCAGCACTAGAGAGGCAAAGGCAAGTGGATCTCATGAGTTTGAAGCCAGCCTGATTTACAGAGAGAGTTTTCCAGGGAAATCAGAACTATATTGAAAAATCCTGTCTTGAAAAACAAAATAGATCCATTTCTGGTTCTGGTCTCTGCCTCTTCTGTTTGTCTGGACACTGCTGTCACACTTACTAAGAAAGTAATACGTGAACGAATGGAGTCCATGGTTTCCTTGTCTTTTCTGAGCATCAGGTGCTGCTACATATGAGGCCTGAGGGTTAAACTAGAATCCAGGAAAGACAGGATCCTGATCCTGCAAGAGCAAGTGGTACAGAGGATGAGGAGGACGAGGAGGAGGAGGGAGGGAGGGAGGGAGGGAGGGAGGGAGGGAGGGAGGAAGAGAGAGAAGGAAGGAGGGAAGGAAAGGGAAGGAGGAAGGAAAGGAGGGAGGAGAGAGAGAGAGGGAGAGGGAGAGAGAGAGAGAGAGAGAGAGAGAGAGAGAGAGAGAGAGAGAGAGAGAGAGAGAGAATGAGAGAGAGAGAGAGAACCTTCTTCGAGGATCTTAGTTTTAAAGCTCTTTTTGGTGAAGGCTTTCTCTGAGGTCATCAGTGTAACAGCTCTCTGAAATTATCTGTCTTTGTGCTTATACTTTTGTTTGGGGTGGGCTTATACGCATAACCTTTGTTGTTCAGGGTGAACCAAGGATTTTATAGTTTTGTGGAATGGGTTAAGAATATTCAGGATACACAAAGGTCACTCCCTGAAGGCTAAGTTAGCTACTCAGATGCCTCATTAACATGGGAAAGAATTCCAGGTGCTGGGCTTCATGACTGACTACCTGTGGCGTCCTGGTTAGGAGTTACCTAGTTATATGCTCTAAGGCAGGCACACAAAGAGGAAAGGAGTTAGTAGCATGCCTGCTGGTTTTAGGATGGGATTTTCAGTTTTATATTTTGAGATTTCTGCAGTTTGAACATGCTCCACCTTGCCTGTTCAATGGCAGTTCCTCTGCGGGTTACAGTTCATATGCAGTAATACATTCATTAAATAAACGTACAGAATTTCCTGTCCACATGCCCCACCTACATTCATTAAATAAATGTACAGAATTTCCTCTTGTCACAAGCATTGTTCCCATAGCAGCTGCTTGCATAGAAGAATAAAAAAGGTTCACTGAGCATGTTTCATGCACATTGTCACCGTTTACTTCAGCTTGTAAACAACATATAACAAACTACATCAATATTTAATAAACATTTTGTGTAAGACTAAACACATGCCATTTGTCCAAACTTAAAATGATTAGCCAAATAATTATACTTTACTCAAAATTTATTGTCTAAGTTTTCTTGTATTAATCTAAATCATCAGAAATGAAGCCCAGAAAACTTAAAACTCTATGCCTCCTATGTTGAGTTAGCCCACTAGGATTTTTTCAGTCTGTTTATAGAACAATCCTGTCAGCTCTAAGTGTAAGTAAGTCATGCAGGACCCAGCATAGTCTTTTCCTCTACTTATGTGATTTGGTAATGTCTCGCTGCAGCTGAAGTTATGGGAGACCACGAGGATAAGATGTAAGACAACACTTACATATACCTCTTCCCCAATTTATCTCTTCATATACTCACTTTAAGGATATTTATTAATTGTGGAAGTAAAGGACAATATTATGTTGCAAGAAATGAGAGTGTCTTTTTCCAGAGTGGGATCAGAATCCTGAACATATAGACTTGCTCCTCAATGTCCACATCCCAGCATGTACAAAATGAAGGATTCTCAGTTCCCTGGTCAATTACATCTGAGTGCACAGATCTTAGCCAGAAATCTCCATTTAATCAACACATAATTTTGGTCTCTCAATAACTGGAGCAATATTTTTCCTGCTCAGTAATTTCATAAATAAAGTAGAAAAGCCCAAAGTTTGGAATCAATAACTATTATACAATGAAGAGTGAAACTGAATCAATGTCCATCTAGCGACTTCAGACAGAACAATCTTCACACTTTGACTGCTGATACCTAAAATTGTCTGAATCTTTAAGTTTAAAAATCTGGTATATTAGGGCAATTGAATATATTTTGTGATCCCTGAATAGTGTCCCCATTGTATCAGACACTTTGACACAATCTTAGTATGAAAAAATCAATTCTTGGCATTATCAACTCCAGCTTATGTAACTATATTGCAGGATTATACCATGGTTAGTGCCTAAATTTCCTTGTTAAGTAATTAAAGAAACACAACAGAAAGATACAGTCATTGTCTAATTTGTACACTTAGTCAGATGAGCTCATTTGTGAAGCACATGTAAAGAATTCCCTTTTCTAATAAAATAGCAGCTTTATGATTCTTCATTTCATATCTTCAGCTGCCTGTGTTAATGGAAGCACATTATATAGATTTTCTTCACATTAGTACTCTCCATTAAGCAGAATGTTATTTCATTCCACAATAGAGACCATTAAATGGACATACTTGCCATAATAATTTAATCACAAATTTGAATTTTTGCTATTTGCAAAAAATAATATTGAGCATACTTTTAAAAGCAGTTATTGAATGTAGAAAACATTATTTTAAGCACTTAGCATCTGATCATTAGCATTAAGCTAGCATGTATTTATTTCATGTGATAAATTTTCAATTATTTTTCCCTGAGTTGTTTTCCCATTATGTAGAACATATTTTATGGTAAATGTATATATTTCTTAAGTTATTCTCATAATGTCAGTTAGCAAACCAAACTATGTCAGTCATGTTGAAAATATTCAGAAATAATCCTCACTTAAATAAAAAAGCTTTTCTTCTTTAAAAAGCCTAAAGTTTATATAATAAAATTCTTTTTTTATTGGATATTTTATTTACATTTCAGATGTTATCCCCTTTCCCCATTTCCCCTCCCTAGAAAACCCCTATCCCGTGCCCCCTTTTCCATTCTGCTTTTCTACACCAACGGTACAAGTATGTTTATGGCAGGAAACAAAACACATGAAGCAAGTGATGAGTTTTGCTATAAGAGCAATTAGTACACAGGCTCTGTGAGAGGTACATCTCAGTACCCCAAACCTGTAAACCAACCCAGAGATGCTTAGATCTCTTATAGTTCTTATAGTTCATTTGTACATTGCCTATCCACATCTTCCTGTATGCACTAAATCACTTCTAGATTACTTAAAATAATAAATAAAATATAAATGTTTTGTAAATACAGATTATACCATACTATTCTGAGTATGATAACCACAGAGAAATCTCAACATATTTAGCACTGACACAGGACAGTTACAAATATCTTCTAACACTAGTTCGTTGAACCTGTAGATGCAGTGCATAAAAATATATAATGCTGCTTTTATTTCATAGGAAGTGATAGATAGAATATGTATATATATATATATATATATATTTCAATTATATGTAATTCAATTATATATAATTGAATATTTGAACAATACATCTGAGAATGGAATTACAATGAGTTATACAACTGTGCAACTGGACAGAACACTCCCATGAAGATCATTTAACTAAACAACATTAACAAAATAGTTAAGAGAAGAGAATCTACTAAGACTTAATTAAGCTTTGATAATAAAAAATCATTTACAAAGGAATAGAAAACAGAAGACTTCAGTATTTCTAATAACATATGCATTACCAGTAAGATATACTTTTGTCCTCAAGGGGTTCTGAAACATTTATAAATGTTTACATTTGGGGCCACAAATTCAATTATAATAAACTTGAGGGATTACAAATGAAGATTAGGTTAGCTGAAAATTATGACTGTTAAAATAATATTGATAATGACTGCTACTGGTATGGTTTTTATTAATAAATGTATGTCAACAATATATGTAGTGCTAAATAAGGTGCAAATAGAAATAACTAGTCATCATAATCCAATGGAAACAGGGTAGAGAGCTGGAACAGCACTGAGGTGGACTGGTGGCTCACGTAGACAACCACGATTTGGTGCCCAGCACCCACATGGATGACAACAGGCAACTGTAACACATCTACAGAATCTATTTCCTTCTTCTGGCATCTGCACGGAGTGTAAGGAGTTGGGCAGAGATTCACATGCACTCAAAACACATATACATGAAATAAAAATAAATTAATATTTCACAAACAGCATGTTCAAATGTATAATTAAGTTTATTTTACAAATTATAAATCAACAAAATATATATCTAAATAATTTAAAGTTTAAATTTCAACAACAAAATACTCAAATATAGCACAAATAAGCAATCAATAATTACAAAACATCAGTAAAAAGAAAAACCAGCTCCAAATTACTCATATGCTAAATATCCTAAATCATAGGCTAAACATAAGATGATCAATTTTATTAATTTTCAAAATGTAAAAAAAATATCAGTAGCATACCAATTTAATTCAAATGTTAAATATTAGCAAAGTTATTAATCTTTGTTAAGATAAAAATGAACTACAGGTTTAAAGCAACATATAGATAATTTTCTAGAAAAATACAAAATATCTTTCTATTGTGTTCAGTATTTACAAATCAATAATAACAGAAAGCACAATCAAAGATACCTCCCCAATTTGCCTTGTGATTCATCTATTTACATTTTTGCTATGGATAATCTAATATTTTTTCTTCCTGACTACATATAAATTTAATATTCTGAAACCTAAAAGGTAAAGGGTTCTATAAATCTTTAAATGAAAAAAACGTATCTTTCACCGTACCTTGTATATTATATAAATCTATTCCAGAGGAAAAAAATCTTTAGAATACAAGATTGGACATAATACTCAATTCTATTAATATTAATTGGTGTGTTGTACTTTGAGCATTTCAATTGGTAACTAATTTTCTTAATTAAATTAGTCACATCTGACTTTCTCACCTATCTCCAAATATGACGTTAACTTCTCACTACATTATAAATATATTGTTATATTTGACCATTGTTTACATTGCCAGAAACACTGGCTAAAAAATAAGTTTGTGTCATAGAAGTTATTTATGATCAAGTAGGAATTATTTTAGGAGACATAACACATATTTAATAATTTATTAGGTTTTACATTTTTCTAATCCAGATGTCAAGTATATGAAATTGAAATCTCCATGGTAAAATACCTCATGATTGAAAAACATTGCCAGGTTAAAAAATTCCATATCTCTTTTATTTTTAATCATTCATAAATACATACTGATACAATCTCATAAGTGATATGTTGTGAGGTATGAGTTTGTGTAGGTCTCCTGTGTGCCATCACATTCTCTGTCAATTCACATGTGTATCAGTCTTACTATGTCTTCATGACTCTGTGTGTTTGGTGTCACCTACCACCTCTGGTTATTACAGTCTTTCATTCCCCTCTTCCTTTAATTTTTCTGAGTCCTGAGGAGTTTGATAAAGGCATCCCATTTAGAAATGTGTGTTCCAAAGCATCACACACTCTGCACTGTGTCTAGATGTGGGTCTCTTTGTTTATTACCATCTACTGAATGAAGAACCTTCTCTAAAAACTGTTGGATTGTACACAGAGAAGTTTTCTTTCCTTTGTTTTGAGGGAGAGAGGGTTTATTTTTTCTAAGAGGAAAAGAATATAAAGTTGTGTGTAGATGTAGGTAAAGATAATTTGGAGGAACTTGGAGAGGAATATGGTCAAAATATATTGTATGAAAAAGGTTTAAATAAAGATAATTTAGAATATTACATTAAAATATACATATATTATCTTTAATGATATTCCTGATTATTTTACTTTCAATTCCCAAATGATTTTACTATATAAAAACTCTCATGTACAAGAGCCTATTGTTTAATAAGTAGCAAATAGAAGCAGTTGATTTCATTAATCTTATTTATACATAGAAACAATTGCCTTCTTTGTCAGAGAATGGTTAGATTATGTTGCCTTTGCATGATTTGACATTGGTATCTTACTTAAAGTAGTGCAATATTAACTGAGATATTTAATTAGCAGACTATTTTTACTGTTTCATTCTGTAGTAGATGGTCATTTCCTGTAACACAGCTGGGTTTATC
>JANHMN010000007.1:62392539-62467543 GCA_030674055.1 Rhabdomys pumilio
CCTCATTAGGTTGTAGTTTTCTTTCTAGTAGCATCCTCTGTATTCTGAGTTAGTAGAGAAATATTGTGTATATTTGGCTTTGTCATAGAATATCTTGTAATCTCTACTTATGAAGATTGACCTGGAGTTATACATTGTAATAAGCTTCCGTGTGTGTTGGCATCCAAATTCAGGTTCTGTGGAAGAAAAGCCAGTTCACACTTACTTAATGAGTCATCACTGTATCCCTTCTATTGTGTTCTAACCCAATATGTCCAAGAAGTATGTGACACTTTTAAACTGTAATTCTAGAATACTTTTTCTGGGCTTCATGCATTATTAATTGCACTAGGACACAATAGAAGACTGTCAAGAATATGGATGCTACATTGTCAATTACATAAAAAATATTGAAATATGTAAAGACATTTATGTCTTCTATGCGTTAAGACTAATATGTAAAATATTTTTAAACAATATTTTTCAAAAAGAGAATTAAAAACAAATTTTAACTCATAAAAGCTGCACATCCTTTTACTTGATATGTCACATATAAACAGTATCAGGCCTAAAGCCTTTTGAGTATTATGTGTTCATTTCATTGTGTCAGAATTTATCTGAAAAGAATACATCAGGGTAAGGTGAACAATTATCTGATTGAATCTCTAGTTCCCAGACAGATTCTGGGTTTATTATCTCTTGGAACTAATTCATAGAATTTAAAAGACACATTAGCTAATATATCAAAGTCAAATGTGTGGCCCCAGGCAAGAATTTGTCCAAATTGTCCATTCTTACTTAAATCCCAGTCTCTCTTAGAGCAGTCTAATTACAATTCTAAATGCTACAGAAACCAAACACCATGAAATTCTGGGAATTTCAGCATACAGAGTGATGTGTGGACAGAAAATATTTGATAACATAAAAGCCTTTCACAACTCAAAGATCACATACTTGAATCAAAAGACATAATTTAGGCCTCGGAGGTCTGTATATATCATTTTTCTTAGAATTTCATTTCTGCAAACCTAAAGTTGTCTAGAGCCATGATGATGCCCAATTGGAAAAGTAATACTGAAATTACTTTTATTTAAAAGTAGATGATAAATGTATAAAAGTTATAATAAGAAGTATGAGCAAGTCATAAAAAAGTACTCCAGGAAGAGACATAAAAGCTCCTATATAAGTATCTAAATGAGAAACTTGTATGAAAATTTGTTATTGATATTTTACCTCAGAGCTAAACTCTACCACAAACACAGCTAAATAATTAGGATTAGTGTTTCTTTGTTTTCAGAGCTCAGATGAACTTGGCTGCCTTTCTGAAGAGCAACTGCCAAATCAGCTTTCTTCTTTTTTTGACTTTGCTCAGGCTTCTCTTGGAGAAGAACAAGATTCACAGTATACCCCTTTCCAGTTTCAGCTACACATAGTCCTCTGCTCTGGTTCGGATTTCTATTTGAAGATTGTATCTCCAGTCTCTCCCCATTCTTGAAGCCATTGATAGGTCTTTAGTAGAAGTCTTTTCCAGTGACTTAGGTGATATTTTTAATAGAAGTTTTCAGGAGAATAATTAGTACACAGTATTATAAATTTTAGAATCTGAATTCAACCTCACAGCTAAACTCAGCTGTAGAAAGGTTTGCTGAGATTCTTTTGTGAGAAATGCTCAACCCATGTACAAGTAGTCTGGAAATCAGAGGCAAAGTTATTGAGTACAATTATTTTAAATAAGTGATTTCTTTTTTTTTATTCATATGTGAGCTCTCAGAGACATTTTGTGTAGGTACTGTTGAGTTATGTAGGCATGTGATGCCTCTCATTTACTTCCATTGCTCCATTATCTTTTTTTCCATTTAGTTCTTGAAAAATATGCCTGTATAGAACATCTATGAAGAGAAAATGGCACATGTTACACAAGCATTGAACTGCTACAGTGATCCCTTGAGAAGACAAGACAAGCAATGGAATGTTAGAATATTTCATATGTATAATTTTCCTTCCTCAACTTGATATTTCTCTTTATTTATCCATATATAGCTTAATATTTCTCTTCATTTAACCATACTTAAAATTCTGCAAAATATATTAATCTGTCCTATATGGCTTTGTCATGACCCATAGTTGAACTTTATAAATAAATGCTAGTTTTCTATTTGATCATTGCTTTTCCACCTGGTTCACCTAAGCTTTAGAGAAGAATCAGACAGAAAAGTAGGATTCATTTATAAAGGTTCTTCCCAGAATCCATAGCTTGCCAAATAAAAAATCCATTGCTAGGTATGGGATAGTTCCACTCAAGTTGTTCGTTAGAAGTGTTTAAGTGGACTCCAAAAATTGAAACTATTGATTTGACATTGGTTTTGACTTCAAACAATAACTTGATAATAAGTCACCAAACATTTTGGTCACATATTATAGAGAAATAAA
This sequence comes from Rhabdomys pumilio, assembly GCA_030674055.1. Lineage (NCBI taxonomy): Eukaryota > Metazoa > Chordata > Mammalia > Rodentia > Muridae > Rhabdomys > Rhabdomys pumilio. The sequence goes on from JANHMN010000007.1 coordinate 62,394,949, forward strand.
GTGGGTATTTTCAGGATGCTTTCTCTATTCTGGCTAAATTTCATAGTACTGAAAGTTTTTATTGTCTGTTGCTGATGGAGAAAAGTGATCAGTAGTCTTACCCACCTGTCAACAGGAACTACAATGACTTTTATGACAAGACATTACTATGGTACAATTTTGGCACAAATGAATGATCATAGCCAACTAGTTACTAATTGGAAATAAAATCTACTCTTCAGAATGAAACAGAATACTGGTGTTATGAATATATCCAGGATCCCAAATTTAGGATACTCACTGGCCTTAATGTGTGGCCATAGGATACTTACTGAGTGAATGAAACTCATTTCTAACCAATGTTCAGAATACTTAGTGTGGATTACTCAGTCACAAATGGTACATATGTGTCACTTCCATCAAGGCTTAGGGACCTCCAAGGAAGATTGGGTAGAAAGTTTGTAAGAGTTGAAAAGGAAGAACTGGAGAATTGTGTCTTCTGGCCACGGTTGACTACCTCATTCATGAATTTATCATAATTAAATTTGCAAGTACAAGGCCTGCACAGGCTCAAAACATCAGCTTTTCAGGATGGTTAATAGAGAAGCTAAAAATTCTTAATGCTGTTCAAGGAGCTATGGAAATTTGTGGCTTTGTGTAGACTGTCATTCAGGTCATGTTTATTGTATAGCTGTTAGCAGTTGACTATTGTGGATAGGCCAACACCTATGAGGATATAGTAAACACAAATTAAACCCAGTGTATTATTTAAAAATTAATAGAGTTCCTATACTCTGAAAGATATAGTGGATAGAACTCAGTGGAGTGAAGTGGATGAGTTGAGGATGAATATAATCAAAGTACATTCTGTTCATTTAAGAAATTTTCAAAATATCAGTAAAATATTTACTTGGTTACTTATCAATTTCTATGTCAAAACACCATGATGAACACAACTTTAAAAACACAAGCACTTAAATTGGGGCTTATGTTTCCAGAGGGTTACAAACTATGACCATTTTCATAGAAAATATGTTACATATAGACACGGACAATATTGGAAGAGTAACTGAAAACTCACATTTTATTCTATAGCACAGTGAAGATGAGGGTAATCGGGAACACCATGGGCTCAAAGTCCAACCTTAGTGACTCACCTCCTCCCAATAAGCAACACAAGCTAGTCCTTCCCAAACAATACCATCATTTGGGGACAAACACATTCAAATATATAAGCTTCTTGTGACTCAAACCTCATTCAAACCTCCATAAACATTTTATTTATAAAAGCTTGAGACATGTTTCTAAAGAAAGCTTGTTATTTAATCTATATTATGGTCACACGATAGTATAAATTAGATACTTCCACATTAACTTTATGTGCATAAAATATTGATTATATAATGAAAACTTTGCTATTTTGAAGCTTGTGTTCTCATCAAAACTTAAAATACCCACAGTATTTATTGAAATATCAAAGGACATATCTTTTTAGAGTATGAAATTCTTATAATACACTATATTAATTTTTATAGTAGGTAGTAATAATGCTAAGAAAGGTTAATAAGTAAATTATAGATTTTTGGAATAATATTTTTTCATTAGCATCAAAAATAATTAATTCATTATAGTGTTCCATAAGAAGTGGAAGTTGCTATCTATGTAGTTTTATTATTCTTAACAGCCCATTTATAATTTATGTATTTTACCCACTGGTCATTTGTTTGAAATACATATTGCCCAAAACATCATTTCTCTTACTTTTACTTGGATAAACTTAAGAACAATTTCTTAATTGATTTTAGAAATTTCATTTGTTGTTAGTGCTACATAGTATATTTGTTTAGGTATTGCTGCAGAATATTTTTTAAAATTAAACTTAGCTTCTAGGTATGACTATCATCTCAATTTCTCTGCACAGAAATAGATAAAAATGATTGCTAGATATATGATACAGAGGACAAGAGAACTATATGTTCATGACTATACATAAACATAAATATACACATATATACATGGATATTCAAAATTATACAACTGTATAAAGAACAGTGTTGCTAGAAACAAAAGAAAGAAAAACATAATGAAGCAGGAAAAGTGATAATTGAAGAGATAATGTCTAAGTACTTCTGCAATTTGTCAAGGTGTACTAATGGCATTCTGTGTGAAATTAAACATAAACAAATTATCCATTAAACACAACATGGTTCAGTTTCTCTAAATCAGACACACAGCAAATGTTCATGCTATCCAAGAAATAATAATGTAGACTTGATTTAAGGAAAAATAGTGTAAATATAGGAGAATTTTACCTAGAAACAGTTGGGACATTGGCAGAGTTGTGTTTAAATATAAAAGGTCACAAAAACTTTTCCATCCAGGGAAACATTTTAAATATTTTGGGATGTTTCTTTGTTTGTTTTTCTTTTTAGCCTTCTACAGGAGTATATTGTATATTTCGTTAGAACATTCATCATGATAAGATAAATAAAACTAGATATATGTTGTTAGCTAAACAGACATTTGTACATTAGGGTATTTCGTTAGTCAAAATAAACAAGATATCTGATAAGAATTGACAGTGAGGACACAAAACAATGTGAAATGACATGTATTGAAATAAATTTTTAAATTACATTTATATTCTTTCTAAATATACAACTCAGCTACAAATATGTAACATGTGTAAATATTAAGATATTTCAGCAATAACATATATTTAAAGTGATCCTATTGTGAAGTTTTTACATTTTTATATGAAGTTGTACAATATTAAGGTGAAGTAAATATGCATTAATTTTTGTGTAGTATATAGTAAAGAAATAATGGTGAATATATAAATTTTTAATAAAATGGGAGCCTCAAAACATACATAAATAATTAACAAATAAAAGCTAGTATAAATTTACACAAATTAAAATCTAGAAATTATAGTTTAATAAATTAGGTGCTTTTATTTTCCTAGTCTGGTTAATTTTGCTTAAAAATTCATTTATTGTTTATATGTTAGTATAAATACTTCACTTTTATTTATTTGTGTAGATAAATAAAATTTCACTGTTTAAAAAATAATTTTTTCATTATCCATTCATATGAGGATGCATATTTTCCTTGACTCCCTCTTAGAGATCATGAATATTTGAGAATGAATGAGGATGGACAAATATGTATCTCTGTGGTAGAACTAAAATTATCTAGGGGACATACCCAGAACTAGTACAAATAAGTCGAAATAAGTAGTTCACTTTTGAGTTGTGTAAAACACACTCTTTCTGATATTTATAATGGTTGGAGTGGTGAATAAATGTTCCTTTTTGCCTCACTTATAGCACACATTGCAATTTGTGTTCTGCTAATCATAGCCATTCTGATGAGGGTAATGTAGCCTGTAAAATTGCTTCAATTTTATTTATTGGAGGCTAAGGATATTGAACACGTTTTAACATCTTTGGTTTGAATAATTTATTCTGCTCATTTATTCATTAATTATTGATTGAATATTTGTTATTTTGTGCTAAATTTTTGCAGTTCCATATTTATTTTAGAATCTAACCCCTAACTGATATCTATCAATGCTTTTCTCCAAATTTATGTACTATTTCATCTCTCTAGTAATTACTGACATTTAATCAGAAGCTTTTAAATGACACTCTTCACAATAGCCACAAATAATATGAAATGTCTTGGGGGTAACACTAGCCAAACAAGTGAAACACCTGTAAGGCAATAACTTCAAATCTCTCAAGAAAGAATTCGAAGATCTCAGAAAATGGAGAGATCTCCTATGCTCATGGATTGCAGAATTAATATAGTAAAAATGACCATCCTACCAAAAGCAATCTACAGATTCAATGCAATCTCCATCAAAATCCCAACACAATTCTTCAAAGACATGGAAAGAGTAATTCACAAATTCATCTGGAAAGGCAAAAAATCCAGAATCGTGAAAACAATCCTTAATGATAAAATAAGGGGTCAAGGAATCACCCTCCCTGAACTCAAGCTTTACTATGGAGTAATAGTGATTAAAGAAAAAGCATGGCATTATTACAGAGACAGACAAGTTGATCAGTGAAATAGAATTAAAGACCCAGAAAAAAACAGCACACACTTATGGACACTTCACTTACTTGATCTTTGACAGAGCCAAAAATATACAATGGAAAAAGAAATTATCTTCAATAAATGGTGCTGTTTTAACTGGTTGTCTGCAAGTAGAAAAATAAAAGTAGACCCATATCTGTCACCTTGCACAAAGCTTAAAGACACCTGGATCAAGGACTTCAACATAAAACCAGATACACTGACTCTAATAGAAGAGAAAGTGGGAAAGAACCTTGAACTTATTGGCACAGGGGGAAATTTCCTAAACAGAACTCCAGTGGCTCATGCTCTATGATCAAGAATTTATAAATGAGACCTCATGAAATTGGAAAGCTTTCATAAGGCAAAGGACATAGTCAATAAGACAAATCGGCAACCTACATATTGGCAAAATAATCTTCACTAACTCCACATCTGTTAGAGGACTAATTCAAAAAATATTTAAAGAACTCAAGAAGCTCATCACCAAAAAACCCAAAACAACCCAGTCAAAAAATGGTGTATATAACTAAACCTAGAATTCACAACAGAACAATCTCGAATAGCTGTGAAGAACCTAAAGAAATGTTCAAAGTCCTTAGTGATCAGAGAAATACAAATCAAAACGACCCTGAGATTCCACCTTTCACCAATCAGAATGGCTAAGATCAAAACTTCAGGTAACAGCATATGTTGGCAAGGATATGGAGAAAGAGAAATATGCCTCTATGGCTGGTGGGATTGCAAACTGATAACTCCTCTGGAAATCAATCAGGAGGTTTCTGAGAAAATTGAAAATAGATCTACCTGAAGACCCAGCACTACCACTCTTGGGAATATAACCAGAAGATGTCCCACCAGGCAACAGGGGCACATGTTTCACTATGTTCATATCAGCCTTATTTGTGATAGACAGAAGCTGGAAAAAAGCCCAGATACCCCCACAACAGAAGAATAAATACTGGTAATATGGTTCATTTAAACAACAGAATACTACTCACCTATTACGAAAAAGGACATCCTGAGTTAGGCAGGCAAATGAGTGGAACTAGAAAATATAATCCTGAGTAAGGTAATTCGGACCCAAAAGGACATGCATTGCAGGTACTCACTATTAAGTGGGTATTGGCCACCCCACCCACTCCCACATAGTACAGAATATCCAAGATACAGTCCTCAGAACTCAAAAAGGTCTAAAAGATGAAGGACCCAAGTGAGAACACCTCAGTCCCACTGAGGTGAGAAGAAAGCAATCACATGTGGGAAGGGAGGCAGAGACCTGTGAGGGGAAGTAGATGGGGGTAGGGTGAGAGAGGGTAACCTGATCTGGTGTTGGCTGAGGGAAAAGGACTGAAGCCCTGAGGGTCAGCAGAACAAATAGAAACAAACACCCTAGGGAGGTAAGAGGTTGGGGAGAACCTTCAGAATATACCAGAGACCTGGGAAATGAGAGACTCTGAGGCCTCAAAGGGAGAGACCTTAGATGAAATGCCCTACCATACAGAAAGGAAACTTACAGAGCTCACCTCCAACAGGAAGACAGTGAATCAAATGATGGAGGGGGTTGTCATCCCACAGTCAAAACCCTAACACATAATTGTTGCAGCTTGAAAGATCTACAGGGATGGAAATGGAGAGGAGCCTGAGAAAAAGAAGGTCCAGCTACAGGCCCAAAGTGGGTTCCAGCTCAAGGAGAGGACCCAAGGCCTGACACTATTACTGAGGCTATAAAGCACTCACAAAAAGGGACCTATCATGACTGCCCTCTGAAAGACCCAACAAGCAAATGAAAGAGTCAGATGCAGATATTTGCACCCAACCAATGGACAGAGGCTGCTGACCCTTGTGGTTGAATTAGAAAAAGGGTAAAAGAAGCTTAGGAAGAGGGCAACAGTGTAGGAGGACCAGCAGTCTCAATTAATCTGGACCCTTGAGATCTCTCAAACACTGGGCCATCCAAAAGGCAGCATATACTAGCTGATGTGAGGCCCCTAACACATATACAGCAGAGGATTGCTGGGTCTGTGTTCAGTCAGAGGTCATGCACCAAACCTTCAGGAGACTGGAGGCCCCAAGGAGTTTAGAGGTCAGATGGGGTGGGAGGAGGGGGTGAGAACATCCTTGTGGAGACAGGAAGTGTGTTGGAGTTGTGGGATGCGGAACAGTAAGAGGGTAAATAGGGGAAATAAAATCTGGAGAATAATAATAATAATAACAACAACAGCAACAAAAATACACTTTAATTTAAAAAAAAATCCCAGTCATAGTATTTGTCAAGTCATAGAGTATCTTCTGTGCTATAGAATCATTTTCAAATATTTATACTTACAGATATACCTTGCAGTGTGTTTTTCCTTCCTATTCCTTTAGGAATTGCAAAGTTTCAGGTATTATATTGAATTTTGGATACAGATGCATTGACATATAAATTTAATTTTACTTGTGGCCCTTTTATGAAAATATGAGTGTCAGTAGGAATGGGTTATTTTCTGAGTCCCCTGTTTTATCCCATTGTTCGATTGCATGTACTCATTTTCATTTTTGATGAACAGAAAATTTTGAACTAAGGTATTGTAATATCTCAATTATTGCTCTACATGCTTAGGAGTTCATGGGCCATCCAGATGCTCAATTTTCTCATGTAATTTAAGACTTATTTCTTGTAATATAAGAAAACTACTAGAATTCTAATGAGTAGCGCATTGAGCTTACAGACTGCTTTTTTAATATAACCATTTATAATATTAATTCTGACAATCACGGGACATTGAAGATCTTTTATCTTCTTGGATCTTCTTCAAGGACTTGTGGTTTCATTGTTGAAGTCTTTTCACTTGGTTCCTTGGTTAGATTGACTCCTAATATTCAAAGTTATTGTAAGTAGAATACAGTTCCTAATTTCTTTATTGGCAAGTTAGTCACTGGCTTACAGAAATGTATTTATATGTAACCTTTTATGTTGTAATTTCTGTGCAAATGATTACTAGTTTTAAAACTTGTGTACTGAAGTATATTATTTCTTCAGTTTAGAAGCATGTTTCTTGCTGACTTCAAACTAGTTAAGTTTACTTCTTCCTCTCCTGTTGTTATCCTTTTTATTTATTTATTTTGTTCTGTCTCATTGATCTTGTTGAGAAGTGGTGCAATTAGTTTACTTGTGTCCCTTTCTTCTCTACATTATGGAATGTTTTGGAAAAGTATTGGTATTAGCTCTTTATTAAAACTTTGGTAGAATTAAGCCTCTGGCTCAGAATTTTTCTTTGTAGAGAGAATTTTAAAAGTTATTATATATTTTTTTTATATATTTTAGTCCAAACGTCATCCCACCTCCTGGTTTCCCCTTCCAGAGTTCTTAACAATATTTCCCCTCCCCTGTGCCTCTGGAAGGCTGCTCTATTCTTCCCCTGGCATTGCCCTTCCCTGTGGCATCAAGTCTCACAGGATTATTCATGAACATATCTCCCACTGAGGCCAAACAAGGCAGTTCTTGGCTACATATGTGCTAGGTGACTTTGACCAGCCCATTTATCGTCTTTGGTTGGTGACTCAATCTCTGGGAGTTTTCAGGGGTCTGGGTTAGTCGATATTTTTGGTCTTTTTATGGGGTTGTCATTCTATTCAGCTCCTTCAACATCTCTCTTAACTCTTCCAGAGGACTTCCTGACCAAACAGTGATTTGCTGTATCTACATCTGTCTCAGCTGCTGTTAGAGATGCTCAGAGGACAGTTATGCTAGGTTGCTGTATGCTGTCTGACAGTAATAGTGTCAGGGTTTGATGCCTTCCCATGGGATGAAACTCAAGTTGGGCTGGTCACTGAACAACCTTTCCTTCACTCCCTACTCCATTTCTGTCCCTTTTCTTTTAGACAGGAACAATTTTGGATCAAAGATTCTGAAGGTAGGCCAGTGACCCAATTCCTCCATTAGGGAGCCTGTTTATATAAGGGAGTTGGCCTCTTCAAGTTCCATCTGCCTACTGTAGCACATTTCAGCTAAAGTCACCCATATTGAGTCCTGAGAGGCTCTCCCATCTCAGGCCTCTGTGACTTTTCAGGGGTTCCCCCAACCCCAACCCCCAGGAGCTGCATATTTCCATTTACACCCCAGGCTCTGGGATTCTCTTCTGTCTCTCCTATACCTCATCTTGACTCTTTTTTCCCCTCCTCTTCCCTTCTCTCACTCAGGTCCCTCCCTCCCTCTGCTTCCCATGACTATTTTGTTCCCCCTACTAAGTGGGATAAAGGCATAGTTACTTGGACCTTCTTTCTTGTTAAACTTATAATGGTACTTGGGTTGTATCCTGGGTGTTCTGTTCTTTTTGCCTGAAATCCATTTATAGTGAGTCTATACCATGCATGTCCTTTTGAATCTGGGTTACTTCACTCAGGATATTTTTGAGTTCCATTCATTTGTTTGCAAAACTCATGATGTCCTCATTTGCAGTAGATGAATAGTATTCCATTGTATATATGAACTACATCTTATGTATCCATTCTTTGGTTGAGGGACTTCTGGGTTGCTGGCTATTACAAAGAAGCATTAATAGTTTCTGGCTATTACAAAGAAGGATGCTCTGTATTCTTGTGGTTTGGTGAAACATCTATTGGGTATATGCTCAGGAGCAGTATAGCTGGCTTTTGAGGTAAAACTATTCCCAATATTCTGAGTAACTTCCTGAATGATTTCCACAGTGTTTGCATCAGTTTGAAATTTCACCAGCAATAAAGTCATGTTTCCCTTTCTCTACATTCTAGCCAGCATGTGTAGTCACTTGAAATTTTGACATTATGATTGGTGTAAGGTGAAATGTCAGGTAGTTTAATGTGCTTTCATGATGACTAAGGATGTTGAAGATATTTTTAAATTCTTCTATTGAGAATTCTTGGTTTAGCTCTGTACTCCCCCCGCCCCCTTTTTTAAAATTGGGTTGTTTGGGTTTTGAAAAAGTTTTAAATTACTTTTTCAGTCTTATTCCTGGCAATGGGTACAATTAACCTGTTTATATTTTCTTGATTCAACATTTGTGGACTTTCCATGTGCTTGAAATTTAAATCATGCCTTAATATTATGCCAAATTTCATTAGAATATTTTTAACAACACTCTTTGTTCTATGATTTTATTAATTTTTGTTTTGTATCTTTCAATTATGACTAGCTTGACTAAGGTTTTTCCTTTTATTTTCAAAGACCTAAAAAGTCTTTGATCAAAAACTTTTGGTTAAAAATATTTAATCAGTCAGGAAGTGGTGGCACACACCTTTAATCCCAGCACTTGGGAGGCAGAGGCAGGTGGATTTCTGAGTTCGAGGCCAACCTGGTCTACAGAGTGAGTTCCAGGACAGCCAGAATATATTGTTTCCAGAAAACAATAGTCATTGTCAAAACACTACAAACCAGATGGTGAAATGTACATTTTTTACATATTACTAAAAAGAAATATAAAAAATAGTATATTTTTTAATATTTATGTACTAAGTATGAAGTTTTATGATTTTTTAAAAAAATACTCAAAACTCATAAGATTATTGATGTGTCAGGAAACAAAATATTGGATTGTTTGACTATTGATACTCATCAGTTAAGAAAAAACTTAATTAAATATCCAGTTATAGCTAGTATAAAAAACATGACAAAACAACCCAGATTACTAGGAAAATAGATGAAGATAAATTCAAACACAGCAGTTGGCAATAAGAAATACATTGTTGTGGAAAATAAATAAAAGGACAATGACAAAATGAACCCTAGGAATAAACAATCAAAGACTTTTGCTAATTATTTTGTATAACTGAATATATAGTTCATGTGACTTTATTTCAGTTCTTTCTACTCTGTGGATGTTCATGTTCTTAGAACCTTCAGAAATGGTTGTTAGCTTACTTTTTTGATGAGCATTAATATTTTTGTTATTGTCTCAAATTCACTCTCTATCTTTGATGTTCACTGTTTTACTTTGTCTTATGTGTGATTATATCTTCTATAGTTTGTTTTAATTGCTTGAACCTGTTGTTCTGTAAACCAATGTTTAGCTCTTCTTTTGGGTCTTAATTTAAGTTTTGTTTATTTCTTCCATGAAATCTTTTTAAATTTCCTCTCCAAACTCTCAAAGATATCTTTATGCTTCATAATTTCTTGCCTAGACCCTGAATCAGTTTGCTAGTTCACTGATGTTTAGTTGAATTCTTTATTTTTCGTTGTTGCACGTTCAAAGTAACATTCTGTAGTCCTCTTTCAGAAATTTTCTCATCTCCTCAGGTTTTGTTTCTAGTAATGAGGGTGAGAACTTGTAAAGATATTGTGATGTCATGTTTTCTCATTTGTATTTGGGTTAATCCTTATGGTATTTACTCGTGTGTCAGAATTGATGTGTTTTTCACATCAAATCTTTAGTTTTTCAAATCTTTAGTTTTTCCACATTTTTCTGTTTCTTTGTTTGTTTTACATGAGTCTTCCTAAAGAGGTGTCTTCATTTGGATGTGTTTTTGCCACTGCTACCTAGGAATCAAGTCAGCACCAATGACAGAAACAGTGATTTGACCTTTATACCATGGTCTAGTTACTATAAATAAAATTTCATAGCTTATATATATATATATATATATATATTTACAAATGGATTTTTTTGATAAGCAGAGGATATGGCATTGATTGGGGAAAATGAAGTTTATAATTTTTAGAGTTATGAGTGCTAATAAGTAGTAAGTTAAAAAAAGGGGTTTTGTTTGATTACTTATCTTTTATTTTTATTTATTTATTTATTTATTTATTTATTTATTTATTTATTTATTTGGTAGAATCTATCTGTATAGCCCTGGCTATCCTGGAACTTGCTATATAGATTAGCCTGGCCTTGAACTCAGAAATCTCCCTTTGTCTTTAATACCAAGTGTTGATATTAAAGGTAAGTACCACTATCTTGGCTAAAGGAAGAATTTAAATAAGAAATAGAGGAAATACAGTGTTTTTATAGAGAAAAATTATACAGAAATTTCTTCTTATGCCCATTCTTCACCATAAATCCCAAGAATACACCTCTTGACTCCTCCAGTGACAGTAGGATGTTCTACTTCTTGGCTGTGGTACATTAGTCTGGACTCTTATTCTATAAGGCAGTAAGTGCATTACAGAAAATATCCTACAATTATGGGAATTGAATAGATAGTCATAAAATTTATTTAGGTAAGATAACAAGCTAAAACAAAATAAATAGCCAAAGGACAAAGGTTTAACTAGAAATAAGCATAGAATTAAAATAAACTATGGTATACCTTCTCATATTTCATTTTAGATCAGATGAGTTTATTTTCTTTAACCCCCTTGACAGCTTGTGGTTTTGTTTTCTGAAAGCATGTAACGTGGTAGCCCTAGTAATCCAAATAAGGGAGGTTGGTATGTTCTTGCTGGAATCTTCCAATAAGAAACTTGTAGAACAACTTTATTTCTAGATATTACAGATTACTTTTTCCATGCACATAGCTCTCAACAACTAAGGTGATTGATCTGACATGATGTGAAAGGCATTTGTGGTCTTTTCATGGATCAAGTCATCAGTTAGTCTGTGGAAGTTTATCAACCCATGTTTATGCTCCTGATTTGTTTCTTTCCCAAGTAATGCTAGAATATTTCTTGTAGAACTATTCATGCAGAACACCATGTTTCATATTCCTGCCTCCGTATCCACAACTTTTTCTGATTCATTGCTTTTTGTCCTTGGTTTGTAAGCTCATTGAGGCATCTCTGTTGCACATTAAGCCTTTGTCAGATTTCTTATTGCATTTTAATCCATATTGGAGAATAGAGAACACTTTTTTAGGTCTAAAACCTGAACCTGCGAATGGAAGGGCCAGGATCACCATTGCAACTGATGTTGATTAGTTGCTCCTTTAAGGAGTTCTCAATTTGACTTTTAAAATTTTACTGTTTTACTTTAGCCATTTCTTTTATAGGAATAAAATGCTTTGTTTTTCACTCTGACTTTTATCTTTATGCAAGTCACTCAGGGAAATTTAATACTCATTCATTCTGCCCATAATTACAAAATTTCATATCTTATCTCCTGTTAATGGAAACCTTCCTTGGCTCATTACCATAGTCCACTAGTCTCTACTTCTATGGTGACAAAATCACCAAAGTCTATGTCTTCTTCTGTCCATCCCATCATGACTATTATGAATTCAGCAAGCACATATGAAGAAGCCAAAGTAACACCTTCCTATCAATACCATTAACTTACATCTATAAAATTATCCTTGAGGAAAATAAAGCCTCCAGTATATATTCTGTGGATTAACAGGCAGGTCTATTGGGATATGAAGAAATTTTATCAAGCCAAATATTAAAAATATATTTAACAAAAGTACAAATCAAAAATAGCAAGACTAACAAGTTTTGCATGGTTATATTGATATAAGAAAGAGTAAATTATAAGAACCACCATAGTTATAAACAATTACATTTTGTTTTAAAATTAAATGCATTCTTTCATTTTCTCTACAATCCTCTCTTTTGAGTGCTTTTTGCTCTTGCTCAAATTCATGGTCAGTTTTTCTTTATTGTTAAATATTCATACACATTCACATGCATAACCTTCTCAGTCTCTCTAATGTTATAGTATGTCCATGATTTCAGCAGAGACTGGATAAGCATTATACTGAATAACTAATTGTAATATGCTTCCTCAAGAAAGACCGTTTCTTCTGATTTCAGTATTCCTGTGTTATTTGCAGTTCATTTTCTAGATCTGAAACCCTGAGAACGTTTTCTTTTTAATATTAACATGACTATTAGGCTCATCCATATTAAGGTCATGTTTAGGATGCCAAATTGATTACCAATCCCATATGAAGTTTTTCTGACTTAAGGGAGACACAATTTCACGGGACACTTACAGTTCATCTATCTCCTGCCTTTACTCTTCAACAATGTACCTTGAGCCTCAAATAACTTGTGTTGTAGATGTATCAGTTGGACTAAGCACTACAGAACCACATGATTTCCTTACAATGAAAACTATTTGGCTCATTATTGGGACAGGTTATATAACTTTTAAAATAATATAAAATAAATAATATGTTATAAATAGAAAATGCACAAAACTTTAAATATAGGAGAAAATTATAATGATTTTTAATCAATGATTGATAAATCACATAAACAAATTCAGAAGGAATACAAAAGCATGACTTAGTAAAAATTTAAAATTTAAATTTAAAAAATGGAAATTTTATTTTTAAACTGATATTTATTTTAAGTTTAAGAAAATGTTGAATGAACCTGTGATAATAGAATTTCTAAATGATTCTTCTAATCTTGTTTTTCTAACCAAATCTTTGTTGTCTTTCCTTAAAGCTTCCAAGAAATAAGTAACCAGTGATACTTACCATGTTTATCTTCTCGAGCTCTTTCATATCTGTTACTATTTTATTCTAAAGAATGATATTATCTTTTTAGGTGGGAACAGTATTTTAATGGCATTTTTGTGTTTCATCTTTCATCCATTAAATGTAAATAAATGAAAGATCTATTGTAATCTGACTCCTTGAATCTAATTAAACATGAAAAAATTATCAGTGCAGATTAAGTCAGAATTCTTGAAGAATATTGTAAAACTGGGAAACATTATTTAAAGAATCAAGAAAAGCAATACTTGATGCTGTAACTGTGAGATTGTTAAGAAAAGAGTATGATGAAGCAATCCAGTATTTTGCAACATCTTTGATACTCAGCTAACAAGGTGAAGCATATACATAAAATAATGGAATACAATATAATTCAAAAAATTTGAACTCATTTAATAAATTTAAACTGATATTTATTTTAAGTTTAAGAAAATGTTGAATAATCCTGTGATAATAGAATTTCTAAATGATTCTTCTAATCTTATTTTTCAAACCAAATCTTTGTTGTCTTTCCTTAAAGCTTCCAAGAAATAAGTAACCAATGAAGTTAACTATGTAAGCTGTAGTTGTGATATGAGCAGAAGCATAGGCGTTTTAATGAGGCAAAAAAAAGCAAAAGTCACGTATGTAAATAATAGAAGTTGGGGAGAAGACAAGGTTTCTGCCGTGGCAGAGATGTGGACAGGTGGGTTCTTATCGACTATATGAGTATTGTTGGGTCAAAATGGTATTTCTTCTAATTGTCAGCATGAGAGAGGCTGAAACTGCTGATGCCCAGGAAGGGCTTGATTTGGAGTATTTTTGTTGCTATTCATGGCAGAGCCTCATGTATCCCAACCTGGCTTTGAACTTTTTATGTTCCAATAATGACATTAAGGGTTGGATCTCCTTTTTATTAACAGCATAGTGCTGGCATCACAGGCATGCACAACCACTTCACATGCTTGCAACCTGTGTGAGTGCATGCTCGTCAAACACTCAACTCATTGAATATATCCCCAACTAATTGTGCTATATTATCAAATTGCTGTTACGATTTTGACCACAGACAAGCTGTTTACAATCCCTAGCTAACTTCTTTGTTGTCCTGTAAATGATATACTATACTAATGACTAAGCAAAGGAAGCTCCCTAATGGTTCCAAAATATGTTAAACATTCAGCTAATTGATCCAGCTGTTTCTCCATTTGTTTTTTATATGCATATATTAACATTTGACCCTGTGATGTAGGCTCTAAGAAGAAACAAACAAGCAGTTAAGACCAAAAAAATACTTATATCACCAAAGACAATGATAATAAGGTCCCAATTTTTGTTTACTTTTATAAGATTTTTATTGAAACACTTCACTGGGACTCAGTTATGAATATTTATGTTTCTGTGTTTGTGGTATTGTGATCTTATACATTTTTCACTGTGTTCAGAAATGCTTCATAACATTCCTTTGTGCATTTAAACAGATAAGTTCATGAAACTGTATTTAATATTCCAAATTACAATCTGTTTCTCTTAGCTATCAATTTTGTATAAAGCAAACACTTCTAACAATATTTCAACATTCTTAGATACAGTCATGTCTTAAATTCTCCAATGAACATAGACTTGGTTAATGTTGTGTCTTAAATTACAGTAGCAATGAAACAATTTCAGTTATTAGACTGAAAAATCTAGATACAAAATCTGGTAATTTACCTTAAACAGAAATATGTCCTAGGCAAGTATTCAGATGTACCACCTTTAAATTTAATTTTTTTTTAATTTATTATTTTATTTATTTACATTTGAAATGCTGCCTCACCTCCAGTTCTCCCTCACAGTGTTTTTTTCACCCATCCCCAATTCCATTTACCTCTGAGAGTGTGGCTCATTACTCTGGCTATCCCAACAACCCTGGAACATCAAGTCTCTACAGGATTAGGTATACCCTCTTGCACTGAGGCCAGACAATGCAGCACTCTGCTACATGTGCCAGGAAACTAGGAACAATCATTTATGGTCTTTGTTTGGTGACTCAGAATCTGGAAACTCCCAGTGGTCCAGGTTAATTGACACTGTTGGTCTTTCTGTGAGGTTGTTATCTCCTTCAGTTCCTTTGATCCTTGCGTTAACATTTCTGTAGGTGTCACTGACCTCAATCCAATGCTTGGCTGTGGGTGTCTGCATTTGCCCCAGTCACCAGCTGACTAGAGTCTCTCAGAGGACAGTCAGTCTAGACTCCAGTTGGGAATCACAATATAGCATCAGTAATAGTGTCTGGGACTGGTGCACGCCCATGGGATGGATTCCAAGTTGGTTATGTCACTGTTCAGCCATTCCTTCATTCTCTACTCTATTTTTGTACCTGTATTTCCTTTAGACATCAAAAATTTTGGGTCATAGAGTTTTGTAGGTGGGTTCATGTCCCCATCACTTTATTGGGAGTCCAGCCTTGCTACTATAGGTGGTCTCTGATACATTTACATATCACCACTCGTGGGCATTTTGGCTAAGGTAACCTGCATTTAGTCTTGGAACCTTCCACCTACTTTCTAGAGATTCCACTCACCCCACCTTTGGCCGCTGCATATTTCTATTTATTCTCCTGTCCCTCTGGGCCTCTCTCTTCTCTCTCCCCATACCTGATCCCCCATTTCCATCCCCCTCCATTCTACCAACTAGTTCTGTCCTTTCATCTGCCTCCCATGACTATTTTGTTCCCCCTTCCAAGTGGTTTTAAGCATACTTACTTGGGCTTTTCTTCTTGTTTAACTTCTTTGGATCTATGAAGTGTATCATGGGAATTTCTTACCAAACAAAACAATATTTTAGAAGACTGCCATCAAAAAAAAATTGGATTACAAAGAATAATGAAGTAAATTTTAGGTATTCATTTACAAACAGTAGTTATCATTAAATACAAAAAAAATATTTATAACACATAAAATGGTTCAAGACACCCATAATTATAGGAAAATGACAAACCCTACTTAGATTATGAGACTGATTTGCCATGAAGCCACATTTTTATTTTCCAAACACAGTACAGTGCATAGTCTGAGAGAATGGAGGGCAGTAAGCTGATGACCCTCAGGCCTAATTGAAATAATGACTTTTGAAATATAGAGCAGAAAGTTACTGAATCTTTAATAATATTGAGCTTGGGCTGTTATCCAAACCTTATATTCCTCTTTAATGAATTATTCCTTAAAAACTGACTCTGAAAATAAATTTTATTAACAGGTACTTTTTATAATATTAACTTAGATGTTTGGAATAAATGACACATTTTGAGTAGAATTACAAACATCAATCATCTGTATAGAGAAGACATTATGTTCATCATGCATAGTGAGGAAATGGAAGGTTAAAAATGGCATTATAACTATCTTCTTGGCAAATGCTTTATGACTTCACTCAAAATATCTAATTTTAGAATTCTACGGAGAACTCATCAAATATATTTTGAACATAGAGTGAAATATCTTAGTGGTACTAAAATTAGCATGACAACAGAGGAGAAATGAACATTGTGTGCTTTGCTTGGTACCTTGGAATGAACTACATTAAACAAAATTTGGATCTCTTTCCATCTGACATTGATTAAACTAGTAGGACTCATTGTGATAGCCCATTAAAACAATTAAAACTACTGATATTTTATTGAAATGTTGTCACTTTTAAAATTCAAATAATAATTATAGTCAGATCTGCCTCACTATTTGCCCTCTAACTTTCATTGTCTTGAATACCTAGACAATTCCCTAAAATAGTCCTTAAGAAAAATATCAACCTAAGGCTTTGGGGGCTAGCTAAATTTTACTGAAGAAAGTAAACACATCTGAGCCCAACAACTGAAACCCTCAGAAAATTATTAAACCAATTTATTAATACCCTAAGTAGGTTTTTTTAACCCTTCACAACCCTGGAATATCACATTTTCCTCTTTCATATGCCAGACTAAGAATTTCTTCTCCATTGGAGCCATTTGTCAGTCTCTGAATTTTGTATCAAGTTATTCTATGTCAAAACATTATTAGGAAAGCATAACCATAATGAACAGTACATTGTTAAAAAGCTATGTGAAAATTTATGAACTTGAAACTCAAATGAAAATTGAAATTATTAAGATAATAGAACACAAGAGGTTGAAAAAACAAAGAAATTGCATATTCTTGATTAACTTTAAGAGAGCATGAGAATAAAAGGATGAGACAGAGAGCAGTGACTAGAGAGATCAGACACAGATATGCTACATATATATCAATCTCTGTCACCCAAGGATCTTGGACCTCTGGACATGAGAGTGAAGAGAAAGAATGAAATAGCAAAATTACTGGAAGTTGAACTGTAAAAAGATGCCTTCTGGATACATCATGGCTGATGTACACACATCAACACACAGTACTGTGGTATCTGTATAAGACTACACAAGCTCAAGCCTGTCAAAATCCAGCATGGAAAGTGGAGGGTCTCACAAGTTCCTATACCTAACTATAATGAAACTGGCAGTTGATGGCTCCAGGTTATTACTTTTCTATAGTAATGTGGCTGTCAGTAAGTTATTTATTCCCCACTAGTGATCCTCCAATGTGAGTTCACACATGTTCATCATGGATTGTACTCATGTGTATAATATAGTAATAATAATCATAATAAACAATAATAGTAAATTGGCATAAAGTAGAAATAAAGAGGGATTTGTGAAGCTTCGGAGGAGTTAAAGATTATGGTTTCAGTTAAAAACAAAACATAAACACATTTGAAATTTTCAAAGAAGAAAATAAAATGACTCTTGTTCTTGTTTTATTTGTATCTCAATTAAAAGATTATAAAACCAAATAGCCTAGACCAGAAAAGAAATACCTCCCGCCACATAACAATCAAAACATCAAATGTACAAAACAAAGAAAAAATACTAAAACCAGTAAGGGAAAAAGGTAAAGTAACATATAAAGGCAGACCTATAAGAATTACACAAGACTTCTCAGAGACTATAAAAGCCAGACTGGACTGATCATACAGACCCTAGAAGAACAAAAATGCCAGCCCAGACTACCATAACCTGCAAAACTCTCAATCAATATTGATAGCGAAAGCAAGATATTCCACAACAAAACCAAATATACACAATGTCTTAACACAAATTCAGCATTTCAAAAAATTATTGGGGGAAAACTCCAATACAAGGAGGGAAACTACAACCTAGAAAAAGCAAGAAAGTAATCTAACATCCCCAAAAGAAGATAGCTTCACAAACATAATTCCACCTCCAACGACAAAAATAAAAGGAAGCAACATTTATTTTTCCTTAATATCTCTTAATATCAATGGACTCAATTCTCCAATAAAAAGACATAGACTATTAGACTGCATACATAAACATGACCCAACATTTTGCTGCATACAGGAAATGCACCTTTGTGGAAAAGACAGACACTACCTCAGAGTAAAAGGTTGGAAAACAATCTTCCAAGCAAATGGCCCAAGAAACAAGCTGGAGTAGCGATTCTAATATCAAATAATACTGATTTTCAACCAAAAGTAATCAAAAAAGATAAGGAAGGACACTTCATATTCATCAAAGGAAAAATGTATCAAGATGAAAACTCAGTTCTGAACATCTATGCCCCAAATGCAAGGGCACACACATACATAAAAGAAACTTTACTAAAGCTTAAAGCATACATTGCACCTCACACTATAGTAGAGGGAGATTTCAACACCCCACTCTCAGCAATGGACAGATCATGGAAACAGAAAGTAAACCGAGACACAATGAAACTAACAGAAGTTATGAACTAATTGGACTTAACTGATATCTATGGAACATTTCATCCTAAAACAAAAGAATACATCTTTTTCTCAGCACCTCATGATACCTTCTCCAAAATAGACCATATAACTGGTCACAAAATAGGTCTCAACAGATACAAAAAGATTGAAAAAATCCTTTATACCCTATCAGTCCACCATGGACTAAGGCTGGTCTTTAATGAGGACAAAAACAATGGAAAGCCCACATACACGTGGAAAATGAACAATGCTCAACGCAATGATGACTTGGTCAAAGAAGAAATAAAAAAAGAAATTAAAGACTTTTTAGAATTTAATGAAAATGAAGACACATCATACCAAAATTTGTGGGACTCCATGAAAGCAGTACTAAGAGGAAAAATCACAGCTCTAAGTGCCTAGAAAAAGAAACTGGAAAGAGCATACACTAACAGCTTGACAGAACACCTAAAAGCATTAGAACAAAAAGAAGCTAATATTCCCAAGAGGAGTAGACAGCAGGAAATAATCAAACTCAGGGCTGAAATCAACCAAGTAGAAACAGAAAGAACTATCCAAAATATCAACAAAACAAAGAGCTGGTTCTTTGAGAAAATCAACAAGATACATAAACCCTTAACCAGACTAATCAAAGCGCACAGAAACAGTATTCAAATTAATAAAATCAGAACTGAAAAAGAAAACATAACAACAGAAACTAAGGAAATTAAAAAAAAATCATCAGATCCTACTACAAAGGCCTATACTCAACAAAATTGAAAAATTTGGATGAAATGGATAATTTTCTAGACCGATACCAAGTATCAAAATTAAATCAGGAACAGATAAATCATCTAAACAGTCCTATAACCCCTAAAGAAATAGAAGCAGTCATTAAAAGTCTCCCCACCAAAAAAAGTCTGGGACCAGATGGTTTTAGTGCAGAATTCTATCAGACCTTCCAGCAAAACCTGATACCAACTATCTTCAAGCTATTCCACAAAATAGAAACAGAAGCAACACTACCCAATTCATTCTATGAAGCTACAATTATGCTCATACCTAAGCCTCACAAAGACCCAACAAAGAAAGAGAACTACAGACTAATCTCTCTTATGAATATTGATGCAAAAATACTCAATAAAATTCTCACAAACCGAATCCAAGAACACATCAAAACAATCATCCATCATGATCAAGTAGGCTTTATCCCAAGAATGCAGGGATGGTTCAGTATTTGGAAATCCATCAATATAATCCACTACATAAATAAACTCAAAGAAAAAAACCACATGATCATCTCACTAGAATCTGAGAAAGCATTTGAAAAAATTCAACATCCCTTCATGTTAAAAGTCTTGGAAAGAGCAGGAATTCAATGCCCATACCTAAACATAGTAAAAGCAATATACAGCAAGCCAGTAGCCAACATTAAACTAAATGGAGAGAAACTTGAAGCAATCCCACCAAGATCAGGGACTAGACAAGGCTGCCCACTCTCACTCTACCTATTCAATATAGTACTGGAAATCCTAGCCAGAGTTATTAGACAACAAGAGGAAGTCAAAGGGATACAAATAGGAAAGAAAAAAATCAAAATTTCACTATTTGCAGTTGATATGATAGTATACTTAAGTGACCATAAAACTCACACCAGAAAACTTCTAAATCTGATAAACATCTTCAGCAATGTGGCTGGATATAAAATCAACTCAAATCAGTAGCCTTCCCCTATTTAAGGATAAACGGGCTGAGAAAGAAATTAGGGTAATGACAACCTTCACAATAGTTACAAATAATATAAAAATACCTTGGAGTCAATCTAACCAAGCAAGTAAAAGATCTGTATGATAAGAACTTCAGGTCTCTGAAGAAAGAAAGAGAAGAAGATCTCAGAAGATGGAAAAATCTCCAATGCTCCTAGATTGGCAGGATAAATTTAGTAAAAATGGCCATCTTGCAAAAGCAATCTACAGATTCAATGCAATCCCCATCAAAATTATAAATCAATTCTTCATAGAGATAGAAAGAGCAATTTGCAAATTCATTTGGAACAACAAAAAACCCAGGATAGCAAGAAATATTCTCAACAATAAAAGAACTTCTGGGGGAATCACCATCCCTGACCTCAAACTGTACTACAGAGCAGTAGTGATAAAAACTGCATGGTATTGTTACAGGGACAGGCAAGAAGATCAATTGAATAGAATCCAGAAATGAACCCACACACCTATGATCACTTGATAGCTGACAAAGGAGCTAAAACCATCCATTAGAAAAGGAACAGCATTTTCAACATATGATGCTGGTTCAACTGGATGTTAGCACATAGAAGGATGCAAATCAATCCATTCTTATCTCCTTGTACAAAGCTCAAGTCCAAGTGGATAAAGGACCTTCACATAAAACTAGATACACTGAAACTAATAGAAGAGAAGGTAGGGAAGACCCTCGACTACATAGGCACACAGGCAAAGTTCCTGAACAGAACACCAATGGCTTATGCTCTAAGATTAAGAGTTGGCAAATAAAATTGCAAAGCTTCTGTAAGGCAAAGGATATTGTCAATAAGACAAAATGGCAACCAACAG
This sequence comes from Rhabdomys pumilio, assembly GCA_030674055.1. Classification (NCBI taxonomy): domain Eukaryota; kingdom Metazoa; phylum Chordata; class Mammalia; order Rodentia; family Muridae; genus Rhabdomys; species Rhabdomys pumilio. Next base: position 62,416,752 of record JANHMN010000007.1, read on the forward strand.
ATTGGGAAAAGATCTTAACCAATCATACATCCAATAGACGGCTAATATCCAATATATACAAAGAATTCAAGAAAATATACTTCAGAGAACCAAATAACCCTATTAAAAAATGGAGTACAGAGCTAAACAAAGAATTTTCAACTGAGGAAACTTGAATGGTTGAGAAGCACTCTAAGAAATGCTAAACATCCTTAGTCATCAGAGAAATGCAAATCAAAACAACCCTGAGATTCCACCTCACACAAGTCAGAATGGCTAAGATCAAAAACTCAGGTGACAGTAGATGCTGCCAAGGATGTGGAGAATGAGGAGCACTCCTGCATTGTTGGTGGGTCTGCAAGCTGGTACAACCACTCTGGAAATCAGTCTGGTGGTTCCTCAGAAAATCGGACATACCATTACCTGTGGATCCAGCTATCCTTGGTATATCCTGGGCATATACCCGGAAGTTGCTCCAACATATAACAAGAACATATGTTCCACTATGTTCATAGCAGCCTTATTTATAATGACCAGAAGCTGGAAAGGACCCAGATGTCCTTCAACAGAAGAATGGATACAAAAAATGTGATACATTTACACAATGGAGTATTACTCAGGTATTAAAAATAATGCATTCAAGAAATTCTTAGGTAAATAGATGGAACTAGAAATTATCATCCTGAGTGAGTTAACCCAATCACAAAAGAACACATATGGTATTTACTCTCTGATAAGTGGATGTTAGCCCAAAAGCTTGGAATAGCCAAGATTCAACTGACAGACCACATGAAGCTCATGAAGAAGAAAGACCAAGGGTGGATGCTTTGGTCCTACTTAGAAGGAGTAAGAAAAATACTCAAGGGAGCAAATATGAAAACAAAGTGTGGGACAGTAACTGAAGGAGAGACCATCTGGAGACCATTCCACCTGGGTATCCATCCCATGTACAGTCACCAAAGGTAGACACTGATGTGGATTTCAGGAAGTGCATGCTGACAAGATCTTGATATAGCTGTCTCCTTAGAGGTCTGCAAAAGGCTGACACATTCAGTTACCGATGCTCATAGCTAACCACTGATCTGATTAAGGGTCCTCCAATGGAGAAGCTAGAGAGAAGACTGAAGGAGCAGAAAGGGTTTGTGACTCCATGAGGAGAGCAACAATACCAACCAACCAGAGCTCCCCAAGGTCTAAACCTCCAGCCTGGGAACACATAGGGAGGGACCCATGATTCCATTTGTACATGAAGGGGAGGATGGCCTTGTCGGGCATAGGTGGGAGAGGAGATTTTTGGTCCCATGAAGAATGAACACTGAGTGGGGGGAGGGGATTCGAGAGTGGGGAAGTGGGAGTGGGGGAGTAGGTGGGGCACATTCTCATAGCAGTATGAGGAGGGGGGAAGGGATAGGAGGTCCCTGGATGGTGGAGAGAATGGGGTTAAGGGGCTAAAATCTGAAAGGTAAATATATCCAATAAAAATAAATTAAAAAATAAAAGATTGTAAAAAAATAGCTTTGGTCTTCTCAGTAGACTTTATTATGTTTTTCTCTTCAGTCTAGATTGTAAAAAGTTTACTAAAACATTGTAAGAGCTGTGGTTTTTATTTATATGTCTTTCCTTATTTAGAGAATATCAAAAGCAAAATGTTGAGAAATTCAGTTGAATAACTAAATGAAACACTATTCACATGCTGTCTTAGAGTTTCAATGTCCCTCATTTTTTTTTCAAAAATCTTCCTCCATTGCCCTTTCTTTTCTATTTTTAAAAAGTTTCAAACTTAATCATTCTTCATGTCTTTATAGTCTTCTTTATCTCACCAATTTTAATGACTTTATAACACTCATAAGATGGCCTATCAAATTTTGACACACCTACGTGGCTCAAGACTACTATTCCAACATTGATAAGTACAGTTCTCAAACATAACTAGTGTCCTCTGATACAAATCATGTGCCTTGCTAGAAGTTTACCTTTTTAGAAATCATTCCAGGGCATGTTTTTATAGTACATGGCAGTTATTTTGAAATGTATTTGGTTCCTAGACACAAAGAGAAACATATATGGGGTGGCCCCTAGCTAAGGAGGCACTGGCTGCAATGATCTGTCATTTTTTTTCTGTTTGGATTGACATATATAGATATTCAGAATGCAGTCAATGCCTTTGTGTTGTTCCAGAGATACAGGTTCAGAGCAGTGTTGCAGTGAAGCAGTCTTGAAGGATTACCACTGCAGCCTCTCTTCTTAATGTGTCTTCTGTACTTAGATCAATTGGTTCTTTAAGGAAACTGAATGATTCCACTATCATCCCTTATACTACTGTAATTTTAATTTGTGTTATTAAAACACTTTATTATTCCCTCCCAGGCTTCATTGACTATGTTCATTTTCATTTGCCTCAAATTTACTGTTCAGAGTCAATGTGATTGTTATAAACACATTTTTTGTAAGTCTCTCATTCAAGACAGTATTCAGGCTTGAAGAGATGTTACAATAATTATCCAAATAGTTTTTATGTATTGACTGTGCTACATTCAGAATATATGAATGTATCAAAATGAGAAGAATCAGTGGAGAAATCAGTACACCATGTATTTGCTCTATCAATGTCTTTATTAAGGTGTTTTGTTACTGTTTGATATGTATATACTAATACACAGGACTATAGAATTAGGGCTAAAGTCTAGGCTCTATGAACATTTATTTTTGGCTATGACATTTATATTATTTGATTACATGATATATCTTGTTGGCAAATTTTGATGCTATATGTTAGTCTACTTTTGTATGGGAGAGTTTTGAGTGTGTTTGTAAATATTTGTGTGTATACAGGAATACATGTGAATGTGGGAGCAGGTGCATGTGTGTAATGTGCCTGTGAGGAACTGAGGTAGTTATCAACTACCTTGCTAATGACTTTCTGCTTCAAATATTGAGAAGATATTTTTTGGACCTAGAGCTTGACATTTATTATGGTCTGGTTAGCTAGGTTGTTTCACAAGTCACTTCTCTCCATTTATAGTGTGTTTGGATTATTTGTGACATAATATACTCACATGGCTCTTACCTGTATATGTGGGATATGAGCTCTGGTCTTCACACTTGCACAGAAAATGATTTTTATTAAGTATTAGAGACTCTTGTTGTAATTAGATTTAATTGAATCCCTCTTCTTTTTCTCTTGCTACTGCTTTGTTTCATGTAAATCTATCAAGTCCCCTCTGTGCTAACTTTACCTATGCCATTGGCTTGCTGTGTACTGTGGTCAACCTTTCAGCTACTGTAACATTAAGGAAAACTGAGCGTTAAAAAACTGACTCTCCATCTCCTGGCTGGTATTAAATATTCATAGCTCACTTAGTCATTACTGGTGTGAGTAAAAAGTGGTAAGGTCATGATAAAAATGTGTGGATGTTTCTCAAATAGTGGTGACAAGATTGCTATATGATCTAAGTATACCACAACTGGGTATTTACATGGCAGATTCTGTACCCTATAATAGAGACCCTAGTTACATAGATATGGTCTAGTCACAAGATCAAGAAAATATCACTAGCCTAGAAATTCATCAACTAATAAATAGATTAAAAATTGAGATATTTATACAATAGAATGTTATCCAGTTGCTTTTAAAAATAAAATTATAATGATTGTTCCCAAATAGATGGAACTGAAAATAATCATGCTGAATTAGGTAACCAAGAGCAACAAAGATAAATATCAAATATTTTCTCTCACATGTACATGTTATTTTTTGAATATTTATTTATGTGTGTACCATTTGAGATTGCCATACAGGTTAAAAATCACTTAGGAGTAAATAGTGAGAAGCTGTTCTTTCCAGGAATGGGTCATAGATACATGATACAAAGGGGAGAAAGAAAATAATGTTACCAGAAGAATTAAATGTGTTGAAGATAGAAGTATACAGATATAAGTGAGAAAATGGAGAGGAATATTAACACTAAAGCCAAATTTTAAAAAAATAGCATGCAGAAACTTACTAGAGAAGCTTCCTTAAAGTCATCAATATATGTATATAAACAGAATTTAGAGGAGCTACCCTAGAATGGGATAAATTCCCCAACTAGAAAACACATGCTACCTACAGAAATGCTACAATAGCAGTTATGGATCACCTCTTTAGGCTAATAACTCCCGCCCCCTGCAAGTCCTCAAACATTTCATGGTATTTTTTATGCACTTGGTTTCTTTCAAGAACTTGATTGTAAGATCCTAATATTGAAGATAGCACAAAAGTAAGTAACAGACTATGAAGAAATCAATCTGGTACTCTTTAGAAATCTTCCTAATATTAGCTAGATTCAGTAGTTCTAAAAGGTACTCTGTGTGCTATGTAATGCGAAAATTATCCTCAATCTCACTCATCAGTGTGTCCTACAAACAGACTATCTGAAAATAATAGCATAATAGTGACATGAATAAGAGTAGAGTGATCAATTAGTGTTAGATTAGATTTAAGGTCTGATCAAAAAATAGACCCCACAGCTGTAACTGATGTGAGGCAAAGAACCTATGGTTAGATAGATAAAGAGTATTTGGACGAGATGGATAGAAATAATATTAAACCAGCTAATAACTACTTGCCATTTTAGACAGAGGTTAGTGCATCTCTCAAAACTCATCAAAGATTCTTCTTTCAATAGGCAAGATTTTCACAGAGAATCTCACTATTTTTGCAAAAATAAGACACTATGGAGTGTTCAGCTTATACAATACTCCAGCCCCTAAGACTCAAAAGTATAATAATGAAAGGACAGAAGGTGGGACATGCATTCAAACAGTTTTCTGGACACTACTTGACAGTTGCATATATGCAAACACAGCAATTATGACAACATAAGACGTGCACATGATCAAATTAGTCAATATTTCAGCAAAGAGGGACAGAGAGAGAGAAGAGAGAGAGAGAGAGAGTCAGAGGCAGAAAGAGGTACACATTCATCAGCTAGCTGAGGAGTGATTATTAAATGCTAGAAGACTTTAAGATTTTGAGTATAAAAATTAACTGGAGAAAAGAGGCATTGATCAGAAATAGAACCTAGAATCAAGATTTGGAAATATAGCAATAATGAATAAATTGCTATTCTCATAATGCTTAAAAAACAGAAAGTGCTTATAAGATGTAACCCTCTCTTGTTGGTTAATTATTGATAAATATGTAATTTATGAACTGACATAAATAAAATTAAATTTTAAGATGTTATTGACTTTCTATGTTAAATAAAGATATATTTATTTACACTAGATCTTAGCTTTGTTTTCTTTGTTTGTCAGGGAAGTTGTTCCAGCATTTCACTGTAGGGAATGTTTTACAATTTATCTTCATGTGTATTAAGGAATTTCTTGAATATAAGTTTTTTTTAATTTCACTTTTCTTTGATTAAGAGGAGCTGACAGATGTAGAAGGTAGAATGATGGATTTGTTCTGATGTCTTCAGAACTGTTTGTTACCGTGTGGAATGTTCATATCTGTTTATCTGCCCATTTCTTTCCAGTGGTAGGAAATATTTTCATAAGCAGTTACCTACATGCTCAACTGTTCTATGTCAACATACACACACACACACACACACACACACACACACACACACACACTCACATCACTTTTGTGACAATTATTAATTACTGCCATGTTGTCAAATAACATTTGATTGTATGATTGTGTCAAAGTTAAATTTATTTATATTTTAAAAGTAATCTTAATTTTGAGTTTTCACTATTATAAATTAAGTTGCTAAAAACACTTTGTTGAAAATGTTCATGGCATAAAATAAAACTTTTCTCTTAAAATACAATTAGAGCATAACTATACCAATTTGTGTCAGTAAGGTACAAGATAGACCCTGTAGTGCGCCACACCTGCGCACTCTCGCTCAGCCATCAACTGCCAAAAATAGCCATCAACCACCAAAAGGTGATGTAGCCCGAGATGTCACATCAGCCGAGTCGCGCAAGCCAATAGAATAGGGACACGCCATCCCAGGGGCTATTTAAGGAAGGCTGTTTCCTCCTTCGGGGTATTTCCTCTCCTCAGCTTCAATAAAGCCTGCTACAGAAGGATCCTGGCGTCCGTGTGTGTTCTTGCTGGCGAGAAAGTGATGCGGGTCACAAGACCCAACACCCAGTCCATCATTTTGTTGACTAACCAAAACCTCTGTCATCTCTCCTAACTAAAAGACTTAGCTATGAACCTGTTTTTTTGTTTGTTTGGTTGGTTTGGTTTGGTTTTTTTTGGCTTTAGAATGAATGTCAGCTGAAAACCATCCTCTCAAATCTTTTCTCTCAAAGTAAATAGCCAGGATTGGCTATGAGACTATAAGTCTTCAACCCTATCAGAAATTCAGAATGACTGAGTTAAATGAAATTATGGAAAGCACACAGCATAGCTTCTAAAACTTAGCCAATTTATAGAAACCGCTGAACACCTCAAGTGTCCCTATACTACAAAATGCTGGAGCACCTGATCTTCAGCCATCTGGCCCAGGATCATGTGACAGATCTAGTGATACAGAATTATAAAGGGCTGATTACTTTGTCTTGGCAGATATAATCAGTCAACTATTCCGCAAGTGTGTCCTTTTCTGGACAGTGATTTGTCTGTAGATGACAAGAGGCAATTCTTGCCTAGTGGCTATCTCACACAACTGGAATAACTCCAAATATACTAAATTTCTTCTTAGAATATAAGACAGGAAGCTGTCAGGAGCATACAGGTCTCTGATCAAAATGAACATTAATACAGAAATATTGTAATGTCAATTCTGTGGACTTCTGATGTTTTGAAAACCAACTATCCATGTAAGACAATCTGGACTGGTGTCTGTTAACTCCTCTCAGCTATTCCTAAATAAAATATAGAAAATATCCTAACAATAAACTCAGAGACATGAATTTGCTATAGGCCCTTAACTCACAGGCTAAGGTGGGAGGAGTAAGGAAAGGAAGAGGAGGAGTAAGGAGAAGAGGAGCTAGGTGACAAGGGGGGGATGACGTGTCTCCACCCAGTCAAAGATAATTGATATATCTAGGTTGGGTATTGGGGTACACTTCTGATTGCATGGGCATCTTATAATTGAGCATTACCAAACTTGTATAGTCTTTGATTAACATTAAAATAAATGTATAAAAGCAAAAAGGAGAAGGGGAGATGAGATAGGGGTTTTCTAGGAAGAGAAAATGGGGAAAGGGGATGGCATCTGAAATGTAAATAAAATATCCAATAAAAAATTTTAAAACAAAAAAACAAACAACAAAAAAGAAAGAAAATGTTCATGAGAACATTTATTTTATCAATTCAATAAATAACTCAGGATAGAGTTGATGCCTCACATGGAACGTATATGCTCAGTGTTGTATGAAATTGTCTAACATATTATATTTCTGCATGCTTTTCATTCTGCTATTGATGGAATAGAATTGCCTGTTCTGCGTCTTAGTTAGCAATTGCTTGCCTGTTTGACTCAGCTTTTCAGAGTCCCAATCTCTGAGTACCATCTAGTTTTATACTACATCAAAGCCAAATGAGGCAGAGCTTTCTTTACTCTGCTTTTCTATGATATGAACTTTTTGCTTTGGTATGTTCTCAGAACATATTTTTTAAAAATGTCTATTTTTTGTCTTTGAAATGTCTTTGCATAAATCCAACTCACATCATGAATGATTATGTTTTTAATTATTTTCTCAGTATGCCACTAATATATCCATTGTACAATGATTTTCAGCAAATTCAGAGGAAATTAATTTACAATATATTTAGAATTATATTTATAATATTTATTAAATATTTTGCTATGATTTGTTGGAAATGCATCAACTTTATCAACTAAGCAAATTTGCCATCTTACCAATATTTAGTCCCTCAACAGGTAAGTGTTCTCTCTGTTGTTTTCGAGACAGAATCTCAGTCTCTAGCCTAAGCTGGTCCAGAACTCTCTATGTTGTCCAAGCTGATCTTAAATGATGAGACCTGCAGAAATGAATTCTCAACCTTGCTCAGTAGATTTTAATGAGTGTGACAGGGGCAGGAGAACTCTTGTTTGTTACACTCTGAGTAAAAACATGTCAAACTTCTCATCCTTTTCTGTGATTGTAGCTATAGACTCTATCCTTTAATGAATCAATTTCGAATTTTGAGGAAAGTGTTATTCTAATGCTAATTAACTGAGACATTTGGCATTATTTAGAGTGACATTTTAAAGATTATTAAAAATCTATAGAATTAATCATACATGTATTTCTTATTTAATCTACTAATAAACTAGAACACTTAAGTTATCTTTGAATGCTGAAATTGTTAAGATATCAAAAAGTGAGTTTGAAAATCTCTTTCTTTAAATTCTTGAACATTCTGTAGGAAATTGACAACATTTACTACTTACATGACCTCTACCCCTCATTGAATTTATTCAGTCTTGTAACATTTCATTTCCAGAAAGTACTATCACTTCAACTTGTTCAATCACGTTTTTCTCTTTTGGTAAACACTTGTGTATTATCTGAGTTTGGTGTTCTAATAGCCTGACAGAATGATACATAAAATACTCTCACCTTTCCATTTCTGCCTCATTTTTCTTTTCCTCATCTAAAAGTATATATGAAAGATGGACATTAGATTTCTTTAATATTGATATCGTTTGCTAGTAAAGTCCTTATAATCATTGAGGTCTGGGTTTTGTTGTTGTTATAGGAGGTTTGATATTTAACAAGTAACTCCAATTCTTTAGTTACAAAAGAAGAATTCACTTTTTTCTATTCTTCTTGGATGGAAGTCAACATTTTGCATATTTATAGAACTATGTCCAAATGGTTCAAATTATGTAGCCCATAGAATTTTGATATACAATTGCTCATAATATTCTCTTAATTTCTTTTCTTGATGTTTCTAATTGTTAATATTTGGTCATAAATACTGATCCAATTTCTGTTCTTACATTTGAGGAGTCCTTTGTGAGTTTAAAGCTGGGTAACAGACTCTGATCCAGGCACGAGACCATGCTTTATGACTCAGGGTTTAGATGATGGTCATATATACTGAAAGTCCTCTGAACTCCATTTTCAAATGCTATCACACACCTTGTGCCGTCTCCCCTAAGATTGGCTCCTGTTTCTTTGTTCCCCTGCAGAACCATCCTTTGAGAAGTTTTTACCTAGTTGAACATTGGGGAGTTTTGAGGAAAGTTCTCTCAAATATTGAAAGCATTCTATTGAACAACTTACAGCATATAAGTCTACATCACTTGCTCTTAGCTTCCAAAGAACATATTTCTTTCAGAATTTAGAGATGGTCTTCTGATATTGTGAATATTGTGCCTCCCTGGTTCTCCAGCCAAATGATGAAAAGGTTTTCTATAGAGACCATACATTGAAATCATAAACAACTCCTGTTCTCCTTTCTCATTGCTCCATTTTTTTCTTTCAAATATCTGGTACTGGGTCTATGAAGCTGATAAAACTAGCTTCGACCTTCTCAACATGATTATAGTCACTCCCATTCATTATGAATGACAGCTCCTAGACTATCCAAAACCCTCTAGCATAGAGAGTCTATTTTTCTTGTTCTGTTCATTCTAGTTTTACTTTGCTATTGGGCAGTAAATTTTCAATCATCCACCAGTTTTGAGATCTATTTTAACACCTTGTCTAGTTTGTTGTCTGGGTATTCTACCACTTTCTATGCAAGCTATAATTATTTTGGATATTTTACCTATTTTCTTAATAATGTCAAACAACTACTAAACTATTTCTCTCATTCTGCCATTCCCTAGGTCACCACTCTCCATGTGATTTTTTTTTTATTTCTGATGTCAATGTATGCTGTTTCTAACCCATGTCCTCATTAACGCATTGCACACATTTAGTTCTCACAATAATCTAGTATTTAATTTTTTTTTGCTTTAATTTAAACCACTTTCAACCATTCCATCATTAAACCCATGTTGGGTTGTAGCATGCACTGGTGTGGGTCCTGTGGGTTGAATTATGAGTCCTGTGTTTGCGGTCCCCAAGGGGCTAAGGCCATGGCTCAGAGAGGCAGAGGTGTGAGAAGTTGAATATATTCACTCCACGCAGGCACTGGGTGGTCTGAAGCCTGTAGGACTCTGCTCCAGGGGTAGAAGAACACAGTCTGAGGACCTGCGGGGACTGGAGCTCTTGAGCCAGAGATTCCCAGGCCAAGAGCAGCCAGGAATTGACTGGCTCCTGGGCTTTTGGGCTCCCAGGTGCTGTTGAGAGCCTGTGGAAGGGTTGAGACTGGGGGGGGTTGCGGGGGGACGGGAATCTTGGGGGTGCATATAGGCTGGATCTATCTACAGCCAAAGGGGAGAGGGGGAGAAGCTCTGGCTGCATCCCATCTCTTGGGGATAGGACTCTTGTTCAGTATGACTTGCTTGACTGGGTCTCTCCATGGCTGGAGTGGAGAGAGGTCCTTGATGGGAGATTAGACAGCAGCTCTTTAGCTCTTTTGAAGGCCTTCTCCTTGGTTCCACATGGTGAACTACAAAGAAAAGAGATAATCCATGGTCTTAAAATACATATTTTCATGGTGGAAAATGGATGAAACTATACTCTGGTATTCTCAGGGCGGAATTGAGGTTAATACCTTTTAGAAGGAGGAGCGTCTAGAAAAGAATGATAATTGGCCATGCCCTCTGGCCTTTAGGTATCTCATTAATATGGAGATCTATCTTGAGGCTCTCTGGCCAGAGTCATGCCCTCTACCTGTGGAGGGGCTAGTAGGGGCATCGTCCTATGGTCCTATGTGCTCTCTGTAGGGAGCAGTAGCTATGTGAAAGGAGCCAGGGCCCCAGGAGCAAGCCCAAACTCTTACCCTCCCTGAGGGTCTCCAGGGTTCAAAGCCTGATCTATCAGATACCCAGGTGCCTCTCACAGCCGTACACACCCAAATCATTTTATAATGCTTGCTCCATATGTTTACTGTACTCTGTCATATCAACTGTTATCTTTAACGAATGCATTTTTTAAAAATAAATGTAGGCTGAAATGTTTATAAACTTCTGTAACTCAACCAAGAAAGCAGTAAATTCCTTATTTATTCTTTATTTATTATTTATTAAATTTATTCCTGTTGTTAACTTCAGTTTCTATATGTTAGCAAAGATCCTTACTGTTCCACCAGGGTTTAATGATGGGTCCCTCAGAAAAGGAAACCTTTGTAATAAAAGGCTATTGATTTTTGCACATCAAGCATAGTTTACTTACATGCACACGGTGTGTTAGCACTGTAAGACATAAGGCAACATGGAGAGATGATTTAAGGACATTTCCAGATAAATCACACATCAAAGTCTAGACACAAGAGTGAGATTTGAAAAGAAATGTAATAGTTAAGACGAATGCAAATTTGACCAGTTCAGAAAAACAATTTCTTTTTAAAATGAGCATCAGTGAAAACTTTGTACAAGTTAACTAAAGTTGCCACAGGTTGAAAGCTTTACAACTTTATTCTCTTTTCTTTTTATCTGAAGAGTCACATTATTGGAAGAATTTATAAAAGAACCAGCAGGCTTCAGTTAAGATTTTGTTGATTGATTTTGAATGTGCTGTAGTAACATTACTGACTACTTAAGGATGACACACCACAGGAAACATTATTAAGATGGCTTAACTCTGTCAGTGTTCTGCATGAGTGTTTATATGTGTCTATCTTTATATATTTCTAGAGTTGAGTAATTGTGTAACACAATTTTGCTATGATAGTGTTCATGAAATTTTCATTGAATCCAAATGGTTACATAATATCTATACTTAGAATCATTTATGTGTTTGTAGATGGCCACCTCAGACTTGTACTTAAAGCAGAGGTTTATTAAAATCTTTATTTCTTCTAATTCTTCATATTATATACTTTTAAAGTCACAAATACCCACCTCATACAATGCTATTAAATTATGAAATAGCTCCATATTCAATGATATAATTTCCAAATTTAATCATCCATGATATAGAACTGATGGTATTCTGACTTTATTTTGCTACCCAAATTTTAATGAAGTTTAAGTACATTTTAATACTAAATTTTTAATTAATTACTTTTATTTTTCACTTTACATCCTTCTCACTGCCCCCTCTCTTTCAACATCTCCCACAATTCTTCTGTTTGACCCTCCCCTCTCCTCTTAGAGTATGGGGGCAACCTGGATGTCCCTCTTTATGGCACATAAAGTTTTGTGGGGCTAAGCCCATCCTATTCCACGGAGGCCAGACAAGGCAGTCTAGGCAGAAGAACACATCCCACAAACAGGCAACAGTGCATTTGTATACAAATATTTAATTTTACAAATATTTTAAGTATACAAATATATCGATTCAATATATGGGTACAGGAACATTGAAAGAAAATTATAAACATTTGTTACAACATGTGATATGAAAGAGGAAGGGGGAATAACAAGGGTAGTGTAATCTGAATTGGTAGGAAAAGAATGGGTAAACCAAAATTAAGCATGTTTAAAAATTTCATAAAGAAACTATCTGATTTGCCAGTGTCTTGGTTTAGACTTTATTGCTGTGAAGAGAGTCTATGACCATGGCAACTTTTATGAAAACTGTTTAATTGGGGCTGGCTTACAGTTCAGAGGTTTAGTTCATTATTGCCTTTGTAAAAAGCATGGCAGCATGCACACAGACATGGTGCTGGAGAGGGGTCTGAGTACTTTACACCTTGATCCTCAGGCAGCAGGAGATGCTGAGCCACAGTGGGCATAGCTTGAGCATAGGAGACCTCAAAGCCAGCCCTCACAGTGACACACTTCCTCAAACACCTAATAGTGCCACACTCCCTGTGGATCAAGCATTCAGACACAGGAGTTTATGAAGGCCATTCCTCTTCCAACTACCACAATAAACGAATTGTTTCAGGGTTGGAATGGAGGAACTTTGCTTGATTGAATAGAGCTGCCCTCAAGTCATTTAGTATGAAATTAAAACATCTGAGCTGGTGTTGGGAAACTTCTCTGTGAGTACATATTCATGCAGGCCACTGAAGCCCACCGAAACAATAAAGGATATTGCTATTGCACTTGGTTGGTTGCTCAAACCAACCCTATTGCTGAACACCTCACGGATAATTTCTACATAAAATAAAGATTTAAAGTTACGATTGGCCTATAGGCTTTTTCTATGCTGAATCGCTTTCAAGGTACTGAGAGGAACTAGGATGGCTTCTGGATTAAGACAGTATTATCAGCAGTCTTAATTTGTTGTGGATTTGGCATTCTATACTACCAACTTCCTGAGTAAGGTATATAACAGTGTCATGGATATGAGATGCACAATCAAATACTTTTTGATTGAATTTGAGGCAAGTTTATTGGGAGAGAAGTCATACCTATTACTGTGTACCTGATAAAAACCCAGTTGCTAGGGAGATTATAGGATCTGGTATGGAAAGTACTATTGTTGTTCTGATAAATGAATATAATATGCCTATCAAAATTCCTTGTAAATATTTATAGTTATATCCATACATTGGTGCTACTGTGAGCTCTGGCTAGAGACTAATTTTTTCTTTGATTGGCAGTTACAACAAATACTCATAATTGGTGAATGTGCTGAGATTAAGTGACAATTAAGTGAAGAGCCCTAAATGGGACACCTATTTTTACCTCAAACAATGAATGCTCATGAAATATTTAAGAAGGAGGCTGAAAAAATATGAGGTTGAAGGAATACCATATTGGAGAACACTACTGTTGGCTTAATGTCATTTCAGCCATAAGTTTATATCAGCTTAATAATAATGTTGTTTTAATATAACAAAAAACCTAGAATAGCAAAAGTTATTCTCAACATTAAAAGAACTTCTGGGGGAATCACCATCCCTGACCTCAAAGTGTACTACAGAGCAGTAGTGATAAAAACTGTATTGTATTGGTACAGAGACAAACAGAATGATCAATGGAAAAGAATTGAAGATCCAGGAATGAACCCAAACCTATGGACACTTGATCCTTGACAAAGGAGCTAAAACTGTCCAGTGGATAAAGGAGAGCATTTTCAACTGGAGGTCAGCATGTAGAAGACTGCAAATTAATCCATTCTTGTCTCCTTGTACAAAGCTCAAGTCCAAGTGGATAAAAGACCTTCACATGAAACCAGATACACTGAAACTAATAGAAAAGGAGGTGGGAAAGACTCTTCAATACCTAGGCACAGGGGAAAAGTTTTTGAACAGAAAACCAATGGCTTATGCTCTAAGATCAAGAATTGACAAATGGGATCTTATAAAACTGCAAAGCTTCTGTAAGACAAAGGACACTGTCAATAAGACAAAACAGCAACCAATAGATTGGGAAAAGATCTTTAGTAATCCTACATCCGGTAGAGGGGTAATATCCAATATATACAAAGAACTCAAGAAATTAGACTCCAGAAAACCAAATAATCCTTTGAAAAATGGGGTACAGAGCTAAACAAAGAATCTCAACTGAGAAAACTAGAATGGACGAGAAGCAACTAAACAAATGTTCAACATCATTAGTCATCGGGGAAATGCAAATCAAAACAACCCTGAGATACCACCTCATACCAGTCAGAATGGCTAAGATCAAAAACTCAGGTGATAGCAGATGCTGGCTAGGATGTGGAGAAAGAGGAAAATTACTCTATTGTTGGTGGGACTGCAAGCTGGTAAACCACTCTGGAAGTCAGACTGGCAGTTCCTCAGAAAATTGGACATAGCATTACCTGAGGACCCAGCTATACCACTCCTGGGCATAGACCCAAAAGATGCTCCAACATATAACAAGAACATATGCTCCACTATGTTCATAGCAGCCTTATTTATAATAGCCAGAAGCTGGAAAGAACCCAGATGTCCTTCAACAGAGGAATGGATACAAAAAATGTGGTACATTTACACAATGCAGTACTACTCAGCTATTAAAAACAATGAATTCGAGAAATTCTTAGGTAAATGGATGGAACTAGAAAACATCATCCTGAGTGAGGTAACCCAATCACAAAAGAACACACATGGTATTCACTCATTGATAATTGGATATTAGCCCAGAAGCTTGAAATACCCAAGATTAATCTCACAGACTACATGAAGCTGATGAAGAAGAAAGACCAAGTATGGGTGCTTCAGTTCTTAGAAGGAGTAACAAAATGCTCATGGGAGCAAATATAGAGACAAAATGTGGGATAGAAACTGAAGGAGGTGCCATCTGGAGACCATTCCACCTGGGTATCCATCCCATGTGCAGTCACCAATGTAGAAGCTGATGTGGATGTCAGAAACTGCATGCTAACAAAAGCCTGATATAGCTGTCTTCTTAGAGGTCTGCCAGAGTCTGACATATTTAGAGGCAGATGCTCACAGCTAACCATTAACTGATCAAGTGGTTCCCAATGGAGGAGTTAGGGAGAAGACTGAAGGAGATGAACGGGTTTGTGGCCCCATAAGGAGAGCAACAATACCAACCAACCAGTGTCCCCCATGGTCTAAACCACCAGCCTGGCAGCACATAGGAATGGATCTATGGCTCCAGCTGTACATGTTGGGGAGGATGGGCTTGTACCACATAAATTGAAGAGGAGATTCTTGGTCCCATGAAGGCTAGATGCAGAGTGTGGGGGAATTCGAGGGTGAGGAGGTGGGAGTAGGGGTGGAGGTGGTGGCACATCCTTATAGAAGCAGGAGGAGAAGGATGGAATAGGGGGTTCCTGGGCATGGGGGACATGGTGTAAGGGGATAACATCTGAAATGTAAATAAAATATCCAATAAAAAAAAAGCCAAATGAAAAAATATATAACTAGGAAACAAGAATACTAATGTCCCAAAGAAATACTAATATTTAAGGAAGCTCTATGTACTCTTATTTGATCCTCACACTTCATGAATTAGTTATGATATCATATTCTACAACAATATACCTATTTAGTCTCAGTCCTTAAAAATATGATTTAAAGATAAATTATGCACCCTGAGGTTGTTATTTTGAAACATTATGTACTTCGTTATCAAGTTCAAAGCTTATTTTAACAAAATTTTGTTTTATGAAACAAAATACATGCAATTTAATATTTGAGTATTAAACCTAAATAGAAATGTTCACACTGCTTTCCCAGTTGTAGCTGCATGAGGCTTTTCCCATAAACGTCTCCCTTAGAACATTTGAGTTGTTAACTTTTACTATTATAGCATTTCATCGCAATAACTGACAAAAAATGAAAATCATCATTAGCAATACATACTAGAACTGTAAATAAAATTTTCTTTTTGATAAATGGAGAATTTTTATTCAGATAGACACAGAATTCCCTTATCTTTTCAAAGGCTACAAAATTTTCTATACAGGATCATACTATAAAATAGTCACCTGGTAATGTTTGAATGAATGTTAAATTTTCAATTTTATTTTCCACATTTAGTTGTCTTAGTATAATGTACCAGTGGCCTTCCTCATCTCTTTGATGTATGTGCTGATCTAGGAAAACCTTTTTTTTTTTTTTAATGGAACTGTTGGGATAATTTTTACATTTTTATGTTTTGATTCATATAGACAAGTTGATTTATTCTTTCTTTATTTCTTTCATTCTTTGCTTTCTGTTGTTGTTTTGAGAAACTTCCATGTTGATTTTCCTATGACAACATCTTTATCAGCATCGGTTGTCTTTCATTTCCTCGATGTATGTCACTTTGATTGGGATTGGTAAAATCTCAAAATAATTTTATTTTACATTTCTCAAAGGCTATGTGTGTTGAAAAACCTTCAAATTACTTATTAGTCATTTGTATTTCAAGTACTTTCTTGGCTGAGCCACTTACACCATGACTCAGCAATATCACACATAGGCACATACTCAGTGTGTCCTCATTCTACTACAGAGACGCTTGCACATCCATGCTTATTGCTGCCTTATTTCACAACAGGCAGAAAATTTAGCTAACTTAAATGTCTATGACATATGAATAGAAAATGAAAATGTGACATACATATAAAACATAATTTTGCTTAGCTATAGTCAAAGGGAATTCATAAAATGTAATAAAAATGTATGGTTTTGAACAGTGTTATATTAAGAGCAATAACTAAAGACAAATAATGCATGTGTTTTCTCAGCTGCAGATCTTTGTTTATTGCGATTGTGTTTGTGTGTGTGTGTGTGTGTGTGTGTGTGTGTGTGTGTGTGTGTGTATGAGTGGATGTAGGTATAAGATACAAAAGGGTGTTAAGTAAATGTTAGGACACATGGAGGCAGAAAAAAGGTTAAAGGGGGATTAGTTAAGAACAAACCTTGTTTGATAGTATAACTATTAAACCTAACTCTGTGTATATTAATTAAATTTCTAAAAGCTTTTATCAGAAACATTTTAAAATAATATTAATCATTTCTATTGCATCACCCCTTTTCAAGTTCTTATTATGCTGCTGACAACTTTGTTCATTTGATTGCATTTTGCCTTATGCATGTTGGTGGTGAATTTAATTATTTAAGAGATTGTGGTGGTTTGAATATGCTTGATCCAGGGAGTGACACTATTGGGAGTTGTGGTCTTGTTGGTATAAGTGTGGCCATTTGGAAGGAAGTGTGTCACTGTGGGATTTGGCTTTGAGACCCTCCTCCTGTATACACTTTTTTTCCTATTTGCCTTCAGGACAAGATGTAAAACCGTAGAACTCTCAGCTCCTCCAGCACCATGCCTGTCTGCACACTGACTTCCTTCCCGCCCTGATGAAAAAGAACTGACCCTCAGAATCAGTAAGACACCTACAATTAAATTTTGACCATTATAAGAGTTTCCTTGTCCATGGTGTCACTAAACAGCAATGGAAACCCTAACTAAGACAGAGATTGAGACTATTTCTTACCATTTTTAAAGATAATTTTTAATATTACTTCACAGTTTTTCTACTAAATATGAAAGCTTTGCCTACTTTAAATGTTAATGAAAGAATTTTAAATGTAATATATTAAGGGGTGCTCAAGACAATTTACAAAGGAAATCTCAACTTCTACTTATAGAACATGACTATATACATTTGATTATACCTAGGAATTTTTACATTTTGGCACTGTCAGCATTTAATATTAATAATAAATACTTGAACAACTTATATATGCATAGACTTAATTCCATACAGAGGAAGAAGGGAAACTACTTGTGTTTAAAAGTCTATAAGGTTAAATAATTAAACTAGCAGTTTAGAGTTTTCAATGCACGACGGACCAAAATGAGCTTATCCTGGACAAAGTTTTTTTCCCTTCAATAGCTATCCATTGCTCACATTTGTGTCTTACCTAATGTTATGACTAGTACTACACCTTTAAAATA
Organism: Rhabdomys pumilio; assembly: GCA_030674055.1. NCBI lineage: Eukaryota > Metazoa > Chordata > Mammalia > Rodentia > Muridae > Rhabdomys > Rhabdomys pumilio. The sequence continues at coordinate 62,435,054 of JANHMN010000007.1, forward strand.
TTCTTAGGATTCCACAAGTGTCACCAGTCTAAAAGCAGCCATAAGATAACATCTGAAAATACTAGCAGAAATTTTGTCACTTTTTCTGTGACCCATCTCCCTATTACTCCCATCACTAAGCTTGTTAAGTAAATTGATTTATTTCTTTCTCTATTTGGTGAGGAATAACATCTCATGTAATTACTTCTTTGGGGAAAATATGCCTCTATATTCCCAGGCCATGGTGACTCATTATTGGACTCATCATAAAACATCTCTTATGCCCATTGAGGTGATAATTGTGATTTTGCATCAACACGTAACACCCATAGAAAAAAATTAATTAAGACTTTGCTTCAAAATAATCTAGAGGCTAGACAGGGGATATGAAGAATCAGATTAAATAAAACAGGAAGCTCTATGCTTAAAAGTGACTTCAAAGTGACGAAAGAATAACATAATTTCCTTTAAATTTGGCGAGATAAAATCACCATTGGAATTGAAAGATTGCAAGCTGAAGTCTTGCATAAATATGAATATCCTAAAACAAAGTAAGAGCAAATCAGTCTACATCAACTTATAACTAATTTCTTTACCTTATACATTTATGCCTTCTGGGTCAATTTATAAAAGCTTCCTCTTGCATATGATAATTTACCTTGAGTTAAGTTTGTAATGCCATTTATTTAGAAAAATTGGAAAGAACATTTTGTTTAGTCTCTGACTTGCAGTGAAACCCAGCTTGAGAGGATGGATGGTCCGAGCAAAGAGTACCAAAAAATCTAATAGCAACTGTGCATTTGGCTTCTGTAAAGGCACAAGGAGGCTGGTCCTTGATGGGAATACTTGCCAGCATGTCTCTCTCTGTACACATGAACCTGAGATATGGGTTCTTCTGGGAATAGGTGCTTGTTGCATGGAAAACTTCAATTCTCTCTTCCCTGCAAAATTTTTCTTGTCCATAAATTTTAAGTAGCCATGATCTGGAGCAAGGTTTCCTTATACCCATTTTAATCATTCATTTTCATTGATTAAATGTAGCAGAGTCTGGTACACTGGTATATTATATTATAACAATTAAATTGTGATTTCACTAGAAAGTGAAGTACGTAATATATTTTATTTGCCATATTCTTTCTGTTTAAAATTTTGAACTGAATTTAAAGTGATCACACACATACACACACAAAATAGTCTGACACTCTTTTCTTGAAAAATATTAAAAAAAAAACTATCCAATAGTTTCTCTGGATCAAAGCATTATTCTATTTTTGGAGTTAACTTAGTTAATATTCTATTTGGAGCATCAGATGTTACCCACTTATTACTGGCTATTTGTGTAATTCTTTTTCAAGCATAGTATGATAGAACAGAAAGTGATAACATTAAAAATAATGATTTTATTCCATATAAATCTTTCAAAATAATTCCAAGGATCTAGATAATTAAGAAAAGATATAGGAGGGTTGGAGAAGACTGAGAGTAGCCAAATAATCCTATCAATATTGAAGTTTAATTGAAAACAACATATATCTTCAGAAAAAATTCTATGTGACACAAGATGTCTCACGATCCTACAACTTTATATGTGTGAAGTTGCATTTCCTTCATCAAATCTCTGGTACATCTGACCCAACTCTAGTGTTTTTTGGTCAGATACAACACTGGAGTACACAGTCAGCACAGAATCACGCAGAAACATTTTGTAAGATGAGCCATGGGTAATTGTTTACTCTCTTTGCAGGAGCATAAGGAATATTGGAACAGAATTGTATATTGTGTGTTTGGGGAGTTTTGAACCATGGAGAAGACAAACCTAAACTGGACAGTAGAATTCCTTCTAATTCATGGGGGTTAGATTGGAAAACAGCACAGGCCAATTACAAAACTTGTGATTCTGGGCCTCTAAGGTTAAATGAGTTTCTGGTTGCTCTGATCTTTTAGTGATACACGAGAGACAGCATATGGAAAACTACCATTAATGAGCTGTTACAGGTTAGATAAAATAAAAGTAGACCTTTGGAATCTCTCAGGTCTAGAACAGAATCAAGTGTCAAACTGAAGTCTGGACTAGATTATAGCAGTTAGCAGTAAAATGTTGAGCTCAAGTAGGAGAGAGGCATATAAGACAAGAAGCAAGTCATGGAAATTGATATGATTGACACCCAGAAAACCTAGATGGCTATATTTAGATACTTGCTAAAAAAATGGCAACTCCTAGAAACAGAGAGGCACTACCTCACCAGAAGATATATATATATCCTCTCTTGCCTGAAGAGTTATTCTTTTTTGGTGGCAATGGCCTTATACTGGATACCTCAACAGAATCACTACCTTCTAGGAAATGATTGTTCTTATGAAAGATAGCTGACAATATCATACTTGGGGCTAATGCCCAAGAAGTTGGCAGTGATAATGATATGCATGAAGATCACAAAGAAAAAAGAAATGATAATCTGAACTATATATACATTTCTATATTCTAGGTTTTTGCCTATACATAGTCAACCATAATTGAGAAAACTAAATTGAATATTACAGCAATAATAATAGACATAATAATAATTTATTTAACATTTTATTGTAAATTGCTATATTATTATAACTATTCATTTTGCTATTAGATACTCCTGCGAATTTGAGTAGATGGGCATGTCAATGTTATAAGTTAACCTTTATTATAAGGATGTGTGATCGGAGAAGATACATCACTTATAAGATTCAGTACACTATAGGTTTCAAACTCCACTGGAAATTTTCTAGCATATCCCTGCCAAAAACGAGAAAAAGAATAATATGCCCATAGAGAAACTCTTAGGAGAGTGGAGAAGTCAGTAGCCAAGGCAGACATGCAGAAATGTCTGAATTGATGATAGGTGTTAGGTGCAAGAAAGGAGATTGAAGGAAATGGAACTTTTGGAACGCAAATAATACTGAAGTCTTCAGTGTAGTTTATGGTGTCCAGGATTTAGGTGTCATATTATTCAGCAAAACCATAGGGAAGGCCTTAAAAGGACACTTGAATCACTTTGATATGGTTCTTATATGCCAGAGCTGATTGGAGAATATAGAATATGGAGTTCAAACATCTATACATATTCTGTCTAGCAGTCAAGGCCATTTGCCAATGTTCACCCATGAGAACTGATTTAAAAAAAAACTAAAAAAAAATATTTATTCTACTATAAAGAGTGAAGCAGTGAGGGTACATGCCATCTTGGTCCAGGAATTTCATGTGTGTGAGGAACAAAATGACATTCTTAATGGAATGGTAGATGCACCTGGACAAACAAAGCACTGTTATTATAGATAAAATATAGTAGAGAGAAAAAAATAATATCATGAGAAGAAATGAAAGCTGGCTTCAGGCTAAAGCATGTGCAAACAATGAAAGATCTCTTTATGAAACTACATGGCCCAAAAGAAAAACTCTTTTTCTTATAGGCATTAGTAGAAACAAGGGTCATTTCATGAATGATGGAAATACATTGTCTTCCACCTATTCAAATTGGGGATTTGAAATAACAAACAACAATGGTTTCCAAAGAGAATTAACTTTTGCCACTGTAGGATTTTTTTTTTTTTGGCACAGGGGAGAACCAATATATTATTGCCATAAGAATAATTTGAAATAATTGTCCAAGAATAAAAAGAGAGTTTCCATGTTGTTAAAGTAACTAACTCTGAATTAATGGAGCCTGATTAATGAACCTAAATGATCTATCCAAGTATAACAATAAGAAATATTAAGCACAGTTCTACTCCCAAGATGATTAAGATCACTACAGTTTATGGTTTATCAGGAATAATAGTTATGGTTATATGCCACCAAGATTTAACATGATGGTGGCTAAAGATGAATGGCCTATAAAAAATGTTACAGAAAGATAAGATTGAAAGCTTCAAGGAAAGCCATGCATCTCTCTTTTAGTAAATATACTTTTATAGACTGCTTTTCCAGTGGAAAAGACTCATGTTGGTCTTTCAAGAAGTGTTTTCTAAAGCTGTGTAGAGGTGGAGATCTATGCATGGTAAAACAAGAACTGTGAAGACTACACATATACTTAAGATTTCTATTGGGCAAAATAGGTTCCTGACATCACGAGCAATCATGCATAGAATCATGCTACATTCACACCAATGCGGTTCACTATTATCAGGTATTATCTGTGTTACCAATAAGCTGGAAATGACCCCATGGAACTGACTGGCAAGGTGATTATTTGAGACTTTGTGGTCAAAATAACTTCATCATTCCATCAATCTTCTTCCTTCCCTTTTTCTTGTCCTTCTCCTCTTCCCCCTCCTCCCCCTCCTCCTCATTTTTAAAAAGAGGTTTCTTTGTGTAATTCTAGCTGTTCTGGAACTCACTCTGTAGACCAAGCCAGTCTTGAACTCAGAGATTCACCTAACCTACCTCTGCCTCACAAATGCTGTGGTTAAAGACATGTACCACCACTACCTGGCTCACCAGTCTTCTTTACAGGGAAGAAGCACACTATTTCCTCAGGGATCTTCTCATTAATTTTTTTCTTTTAAAAAAACATAATTAATATTTCTCCAAATAAATCTTTTGCATTAGAGAGCCCAATTGAAGTGTCTTCTGCCCAGTTAAGAAACTGATGCTCTGGGACATTTTTCTCCATATCTAACATTTGGTTTTTGCTGTCCAGATTTACACCTTGTTGAACCAATACAAGAACATTTCACTTACACAGAAGAGTTGTTCCATTTTAAAATTGTGTCCAGACATTTGATCTCCATAAATTCCAAATATCTGATTTTCTGTATAAGAAATACTATTGTTCATTATTTTTTCCATTGTCCCATTATAGAATGGCAACTAGGAGAATGAGAAACCATCATTTATTGAGGTGTTCTTTTAGATATCTACTCATATTTCTAGATGTTCTAGGGTCCACATGGAAATCTCACAGTCCATATTAGCAAAAGTAAATCAATGCTTTCTTGGGAGAAAATTCGGGAATATAAAATGGGAGCTAGAGTGTAACTATAGCCATTTCTACAATATAATCTCAATTGACCCTTGTCTTTCTCCACAGCAAAAGTAACTGTGGTGGTTGTAATATACTGTTAATATTTTCATTAAACTAAATTTCTTTCTACTGTCTGTGTATATAATGATATATTTTTTACAAAATATTTTTAAGTTGCCTCTGACCTAAAAACAATATTTCCTTGAAATAGATTAACAAAGAGCATATTTGATTTATAGGAACAGACAAAATTTTATTGTATGGCATTAAAGGAGACATAAATGAAATAATATGTATACAAAAACTGAATATAATAAAAAGCATATATTTTTCATACTGTTTTTATATTCACTTAATAACAATAATTATTTCAATAGTAATTTAGTCAAATTATATAAAATCAATTTTAAAACAAAAAGTTCTACAACTGTAGGTAAATCAAATTAGTCAGAAAAATGGGAAAAGGAAGCATAGGGGAGACAAGATATATTAAGAGTAAAAAGTAAGAATAAAGCCAATAGCAATTAGACATGATTTATACAATATATAAAAGCTGTTTTCTTCATTAATGACTTAATGAAATTCTCAGAAAGGGACAGAAGTTTACATAGAAAATAGGTGGAAATGTACTGATAGATAGTCAGTTTAAAGCAAACATGTAATAAAAAGAGGTTTTATAAAAGAGAAAAAGTGATATTTGATTGTGATGATGAGTCTATGTGTGTGTGTGTGTATGCATGTGTGTGTATGCATGTGTGTGTATGCATGTGAGTGTGTTTGTGTCTTTATGAATGTGTCTGTGCATGAATATCCTAAAAAATCTTGCAGTACAAAAGAGTAACCTTTTTGTAAAAATTTAACATGTAAAAGAAACTAAAGACTGGGCAGTATTTCCTATATACCTCAAATACAAAACATAAAGGAAATTTTGTGTGAATTGACCTAGAAGTAAAAGTGTTGTATTTTCTGGATAGAACTTTTGATGGCATTGGTCTTAATATCTGTGTCCTGGGGGTGGCTTAGAGAAACTCAACCTTCTATTATTAGAGAATTAAGGTCTGTATTTATGGACTCTGCAATAGGGCAGCAGCTCTTACAATCTTTTCATGTACATTTTTTGAAAGTTCATGTCTCTTGTATGCAGGGGTATGGTACAAATATCTAATTTAGGACTAAGTACACCACAGTTTTATATTCTTGCTACCTTGATAATACAAATGCTCTGTTAATCACCATCTAGTATAAGAGGAAGCCTATATCAAGACAGTTAAGAAATGCACTTTTTATTACTTTAATAATAAATTGAACATAGCATTATTATTATTTTAATAATCAATTTGGACATAGCATTACCTAAGGACCCAGCTATACCACTCCTGTGTATATACCCAGAAGATGCTCCAGCATATAACAAGAATATATGCTTCACTAAGTTCATAGCAGCCTTATTTATAATAACCAGAATCAGAAAGAACTCAAATGTCCTTCAACAGAGGAATAGATACAAAAAATGTGGTATTTCATTTACACAATGAAATATTACTCAGCTATTAAAAATAATGAACTCAAGAAATTTTTAGGTAAATGGATGGAACTAGAAAATATCGTCCTGAGTGAGCTAATCCAATAACAAAAGAATACACATGGTATTTACTCACTGATATGAGGATATTAGCCCAAGTGTTTGAAATACCCAAGATTCAACTCACAGAGCATATGAAGCTCATGAAGAGGGAAGACCAATTGTGGATGCCTTCAAAGTCTACTACTTAGAAAGAGTAACAAAATACTCAAGGGAACAAATATGGAAACAAAGTGTGGGTGGGGCCATCTTGAGACCATTCCACCTGGGTATCCATCCCATGTGCAGTCACCAAAGTTAGAAGCTGATGTGGATGTCAGGAAATGCATGCTGACAGGAGCCTGATATAGATGTCTCCTTAGGGGTCTGCCAGAGTCTGGCATATTTAGAGGCGGATGCTCACAGCTAACCATTGAACTGATGAAGGGATTCCCAATGGAGGAGTTAGAGAGAAGACTGAAGGAGCTGAAAGGGTTTGTGACCCCATGAGGAGAGCAACACTGCCAACCAACCAGAGCTCCCCAGGGTCTGAACCACCAGCCTGGGAGCACATAGGGAGGGACCTATAACTCCATCTGTATACGTAGGGGAATATGTCTGTGTTAGGTATGGGTGGGAGAGGAGATCCTTGGTCCCACGAAGGCTGAACACCAGTGGGGGTAATTCAATGGTGGAAAGGTAAGAGTAGGGGGGTAGATAGGGGCACATCTTCATAGAAGCAGGAAGAGGGGGGATGGGATAAGAGGTTCCTGGGTGGTGGGGGAAATGTGGTAAGGGGATAAAATCTGAAATGTAAATATAATATCCAATTTAAAAAAAATCAATTTCCTTCATGACTCTAAAACAACCATTCAAGTTTTACTAACTTAACAAAAAAAATAGTAGTGTGAGCCATGCGAATGTTGCTTCAAATTTGAACCCATGATCTCTAGATGAGCTTTTATTGCTCTCAACTGCTAAGCCATTCTCCTGTTTCTAGAAATTTTTATTTAAGTTTCTTTTTATACAGTTTATGTTGATAACCCAGATGGCTTACAGAAGGCTGTAATACCATCTCCAGGGAATCTAACACCTACATCTGGCCTCCACATGCACGGGATGCATGTGTTGTAGACATACAGATAGCAAAATATTTGCTCACATAAATTGTTTTCTTTTTTTTATCCCAATTCTAAAGCCACAAATATCAGGAACAGTGTATGTCACTAAACTTAATGATGTTACTTCCATTTCATATTGTGAAGGGAAAAAAAGCACTTCCTCCACATACTCCTTCAATAAATGTAACAAAACTATACAAACAACAACCCAACTTTACTTCACTTGGCCTACTTCAGGCATTATCATTAATTTTCTGTGGGGTAGTATACCTGTAATGATTGGAATGTTAGAAGTGTGCTTTACTAAGACTGTAGTCAATAAGCAATTTAGTTATTGTATGATGAAAATAATGCTAGTCTCATTTGACATTACAGACTAAAGCATATGTCAGATTTTAAAGATTTAGTAAAAAGCCGGTTAATAAAATAGTTGATAAATAAATATTTATATTAAACATGTTTAGATTGAAAACTTCCTGAATATAGGTGATATTAGATAAAGTTGAAGAAGAGAGTATAGGGTAGATATTTGGCCATAAAATTAAAATTTTTTTACCTATTTCTTTTCATATTTCTATTACGAATTCTGAAGCACTTGAAATGTTACCTGGCTGATGTTTTGGCTAACAGTATAATTTATTTAAAACTTCATCAATCTAATAAGATTATTATACTAATATACTAATATATTATATTATATATTATATATATAATATATTATTATACTAATATACTAATATACTAATATATTATATTAGTAGAATTTGTTTTACTACAATAAAATACATGTAAAATTATTAAGTGAGGAAGGTGATTTTTAATGTTTCTGTACAAGATGAGGTACAGCAATTTGTGTGGTCTCCGATAAGGAATACAGGAATGTATGTACAGATAAGCCTTTAATGAAGTCACAACATGTGACTTTGATTTCTCTATACTTTCTTTAAAAGCTGGGGTTTATGACACTATGTGTTATTTACTCTCATAATCTGATATTTTTTTCATTTTAAAGTAACTTAGCTATGAGTTACATGGTACATGACAGAAAGATAAACCTTGAAAATTACAGCTGTATTTTATTAATAAATAACCTAAGCATATGACAGATACATTTTTCCCCATGAATTTTTTCAATATATAAAAGTAAAAATGCATGTATCAACAGTTGTCAGGATATTGTTTGAAATTCTGTTCTTCTACAGATATATTTTGTTTCTCATTTGATTACATTGGTAAATCTTGAAATGCCAAATAATGAGTTATTTTGTCAGTGATTAATTTTAGAATTTTATAATCTAAAAACTCACTGTGATCCCTTTACTTGGCTGATATCATCTAGGGTACATTTTAAAAGACTGCTATGATTGCTCTTTGATAAAAGGTTTTTATTACTTTTTTATACAAATCAAAATGGATTAGTAACATGTCCCATTTAAGTCCTATTTTATTTCCCCCAAAAATATTGAGTACAATCAAAGTCAGATGAAATTCTGAAGAACCAATAAAATCATTGTGTGAATGGATTTCCTTCATTCTGAGTAAAAGACATTCTTACCTACTTTAGCTGGGATTTTTAGTATAGCCTTCAAATATTCTTTAACAAAGTGAAGTAGCAGTCTTATGCTTAATCAAATTTCTTTAAATGCTGCACCTTAGGTTCTGCTTATCTGTAGATTTTTGCTTTTTAATATTTGAGAAATAACAGTGGAATGGGTCATCAATAGTGCTCTGCCTATAAACAAGGTTTGAGTAAACAGGTTTTGAAGTTGCACTGAAACCATCATGACGCACCTTTCATCTGTCTTTGCATGGAAGAGCTCCTTTAAGAGTGGACAGTATAGATGAGAGGAAGCAGGCTTCAACATATGAAAGTATTGACCTGGGGAATGATGTGGATGGAGCCTAACTGTAATCTGAGGTCAGTTACTTGCAACACTTCAACTGCTCTAAATCAGAATCAACTGCAAGAAGCATTGCAGTTAGCTTGTATTCATACAAGTAGAAAGAAACTGTGGCTCACTTGATTTATCACAAAAATGTAAATGTCAAACTTCGTTGTTGTTGGGTTTTTTTTTTTTTTCGGTAAAGGGACATCATTACTAAATCAACTCTTATAAAGGCTAATATTTAAGTGTAAGTAGGTTATATTTTCAGAGCTTTAGTCCATTACTCTCACGGCATAAAGCATGGAAGCCTGCAAACAGACATGGTGGAGATAAAGTTGACAGTACTATGTCTAGATCTGGAGGCAGGCAGGAAGGGACTGTCTTAAGCCTCTAAGACATAAAAAGCCTACTTCACAGTGACACACCTTTTCCAATAAAGTCACATCTCCTACTAGTGCAATTTCCTGTGGGCCAACTATTAAAAGAGTCTATGAGGACAAACTTATTCAAACCACCATGTTACACAGAAATTCTACACACACACACACACACACACACATATATTAAAAAGTCAATGTTTTCTCACAATATATGCATTATAAAGAATTTACCCTTCATGAATGAAGGTATCTGCCATATCTCTAACACAGAAAAATACAGATTTTTAGTTCATAATAGAATTGCTACAGTTTGTTCAACAACTTAACAATACCACTGTCCAGACTAACGTGTGGATTCACACTGAGTGCGATTTTCAAAATTCATAAACATTTTAATATGAATGATTGGTTCGGCATGAAGTTTTACAAAATACCTGACATAATATGCACTAGAATTTTTTGTTCGCTAGCACACAATGATAATAAGATGTAAGAATGAAAATTTTATTATTAGGTGTACTCCTTTTAAAGTGAAGTTTGTAATTTAAAAAACTATCTTGAAATTTATCTTTTATTATGAAAATTTAACTGTTCCTTAACTTTTCCAAACTTTTTCACCCTGAAATTTTTCAGACTCCAAAAACCCATCATCAGGAGGTCCCTAAAACATACAAAAATGAATTTCTCTTCCAGTGAGCCCAGAATATCAGACATTTTATTGAAAGGGATACACAGAGGATCATTTTTCCAATAAAAGTTTTCATTTGGCTTGTCAAGTAATATAAAAAGGTGTATCTCTGACAGTATGTGGAAGGAAGACACCTTTGAGGTGAACAAGAATAATATTTTCAACAATAAGCATTCACTTTACATACAGAATTTTAAAAAGAAATTTAATTGTGAACTTTGCCTCAAATTTTCTGCTTTGTTTTCAGAATATTTTAAATTACCAACAGTCCATGCTGTTTTATGATGTTGTATAGTAGATATTTGATATGAAATCTTCTGTGGACCATATCAGAAAATTTTATATTATCTCATTTTATGAAATTAAACATCTATTAAATAATTTTACAACCAGGATTGCGCCATGTTTTTGTTTATGTGATTTCTGCTTACTAGATATACCAGAAGATACAAATATTATAAACAACAAAAATATATTGTAGGTTACCTAAAATAGAAAAATACAAATGAAGAAAGTCAAAATCACCTGTGACCATAAAGAAAATAAGAGCAAAGATGTACACAATCGGGAGGGCAGCACTGCTTGCAAATAAAAGACAAATATGCAGTTGCTGTTATGCACTTACCTATTTGGATGATGGTTTATAAATAATAAATTTCATAACATTAAAGAATACATATAAATATGTATGTGTGTGTGTATAATCTTCCCTTTCATATACATGCACACAAACTCATAAAAATATACATACTCATAAAAACATACATACATATACAAATATATATATATACATATACATATATAAAATTATATGCCTATATTTTTTCTAAGAATATAACTCGATATGCCCCATGAGCATAGATTTAAAGACTGTAACAAATTATTAGTACACTCAGTCTAATATGCTATACATAAATTATACCCTGTGATGGCTTGAATTTTATGTAAATAATTTAAACATTATATATATATATTCCATATAAATATAAAATACTCAAAGAAGTGATAAAAATTATAGTATTGTGATATTGCATGTAAGTAAAAAAAAGATAGAGATTAAGAGGAAAATCCTTAAAAATAAAGAGTAATAAAATGTGTTTCTTTATAAAGAAATAAAAAAACACAATATATGAATCAAAGGAATATTTCATTGGATCAATTATACATCTATCTGTAATATTAACAAATCTTCAAGGAAACAGATAAAATATAAAACTAAAATGGGGAATATATTAACAGAATGGCTTATTTCCATAAAAGCAAATACTAAAATATGCTATATGGATAAATGCTTTTAAAATAGAAGTGGGTGAAATGTGGAAAGTTGAAACAAATAATGATAAAATTGTACAGAAAATGCAGAGCAAAAATAACTAATGCAGATGTGGAAACTGTGTATTAGCAAGTACATCACATGTAAATTTACAATAATATTCTTAGGACCAATAGATTATATGTAAAGAATCATAGGTAGAATGAATATGCCTATATTCTTATGCCTTTTTCAAAAGCATAGTTGATATTAAATAACTTCCCCAAATCACCAATCTGAATTTGTTCATAGAAGCAATAACCTTTAATATTTAAAAAAGGCAATTGTATCAGTTTTCTCATTTTACCTACAAAACATGGACTCGGAGAGATATTTTATCACTAGTTCTATGGGATCAGGACTTAATACAAAACCTAGTTTGGGCCTTGAGCAATAAGCTATCTCAGGAGGACCTCTATTCTCCTTATCCCCCCCCCACTCACTCTCATCAGACCAGTGGATCCAGTAACATACAAGTAAGTTTCTTTTGTCCCATCCATGTTCCCTGCTTGCTGAGTCCTCTAGAACAAGCCATGTTGCCCTGAGTAACCTACTATCCCTAGGTGACCTCCATTCTCCTGTCACCTTGATCAGAATTGCTGATATTGAACCATAAAGATATGCAGATAAAGAGCTATACAGCCCCAAAATAAACATTATAGGCCAGCCACACCAAAATCATTGAGCAAAAGATGTCCCCCAACTTCTTCTACAAGAGGAACACCCATGAACCAATGTGATCCAGATGGCTGTAGGCCTTCTAAAGTACAGAATCAAAAAGCCCAGGAAAATACAACACCTTCAGAGCACAGATAACCTACTATACCAAGTACTCAATATCCTAACACAAGCAAAGCACAAGAAAATTACTGTAAATCCAATCTTATAAGGATGATAAAAGCATTTAAAGAGAAATTAATAAATCTCTTGAAGTAATACATTAAAATACAGAAAATGAACTAGAGGTCTATAAAGAGGAAACAAATGAATTACTTAAAGATATATAGTAAAATACCATTAAACAACTGAAGGAAATAAATAAATCTGTGAAAGACCTAAAAGTAGAAATAGAATCAATAAAGAAAACAGAAATTAAGGAAAACCTGGAGATAGAAAACTTTGATCAGAATTGCTGATATTGAACCATAAAGATATGCAGATAAAGAGCTATACAGAAACATTAGATGCAAGTATTACAAACAGAAAACAGAAGGAAGAAAGAAGATCCCGTGTAAAAGAAATTGATACATCAGTCAAAGAAAATGTTAAATCTAAAAGCCATCCTTACATACATTATTCAGTAAATCTGGGCTATCAAATACCTAACCTAAGAATGATAGGACTTGAAAGAGTTCTCAAGATTTTCAACTCCAGAGCCAAAAATTATTCTCAACAAAATCAGAGAAAACTTTTCCAACCTAAAGAAAGAGATGCCTGTAGACAAACAAGAAGCTTATGAACCATCATTTAGACTAAAGCAGAATAGAAAATCTTCCCATTACATAAAAAAAAAAATAAGCAAAACAAAAAAATCTACAGAACAAAGAAAGACTATTAAAAGCAGCATGAAAAAATGCCAGGTGACAGGCAATGGCAGACCTATCAGAATTACACCCATATTTTCAACAGAAATCAAAAAACAAGCGAGAAGGGCCTAAAGAGAAATCGTTCAACTTCTATAAAACCACAGATGCCAATTAAGACTACTGTACCCAGTAGAACTCTCAATAGCCATAAATGGAATTTTAAAAAGATGTTTCAAGACAAATCTAAATACAATCAATATTTATCAACAAATCTCAGCCTACAGAAAATACCAGAAAATAATCTCCTGCCCCAGAAGGATACCTACATCCAAGGAAACACAGAAAATAAGTAATATCATACCAGCAAAAATAAAGGTAGCACACACACACACACACACACACACACACACACACACACACACTACACTGAACTGATCACCAACATCAAAATAACAGGTATTAACAATAACTGTACATTAATATCTCTCAACATTGATGGACATATTTCCCAGTAAATAGACACAAGCTAAAAGAATGGATGCACAAACAGGACCTAACATTTTGCTGCATACAAGAAACGCACCTCAGCAAAAAAGGACATTAGTCAGAATAAAGAGCTGGAAAAATCTTTTCAAAGAAAATGGACCCAAGAAGCAAACTGAAGTAGCCATTCTAATATCTAATAAAATAGACTTTCAGCCAATATTAATAAAAAAAGACAGGGAAGGATACTTTTTACTCATCAAAGGAAAAATCTACCAAGATGATAGATGACATCTCAATTCTGAATATCTCTGCCCAAAACATAGGGCACTTACATTTGTAAAAGAAACATTGCTAAAGCTTAAATCACACATCAAACTCCACACATTACTACTGAAAAATTTCAATATCCCGCTTTCATAAATTAGCAGGTCATCCAAATAAAAACTAAATATAGACATAATGAAATTAACAGACATTATGGACCTGACAAACATCTATAGAATATTCCACATAAGCACAAAAGAATAAACCTTCTTCTCAGCACTGCATGCATCCTTCTCTAAAACTGAACATGTAGTTGTTCACAAAGCAAGCACAACCAGGTACAAGAAAATTGAAATAACAACTTGTGTCTTAGCAAACCACCATATATTAAAGATGAACAATGACAATGATGTAGCAATGACATAAACAACAGAAAGCCTACACACTCGTGAAAATTGAACAACTCACTACTCAATGATCTCTAGGTCAGAAAATAAATAAATAAATAAACAAACAAATAAACAAAAGACTTTTTATAATTCAATGAAAATAAAGGATACAACCTACCCAATTTTATAAGAAACAATGAAAAAAGTGCTAAGAGAAAACACCATAGCACTAAGTACCCCCAAAAAGAAATTAGAAAGTTCTCAGATGAGCAATTTAAAAGTACACCTTAAATCTTTCAGGGAACAAAAGAATCAGGTACACCAAAGGCAAGAAAATGGCAGAAAATGATAAAAATCAGGGCTGAAATCAATCAGTTAGAATCAAAGAAAACCACATAAAGAATCAGTGAAAACAAGAGCTGTTGTGTTTTGTTTTGAGAAAATCAATATGATAGACCAATTCCTTAACAAACTAACCAAAAGAGAGACAATATCTAAATAGTCAAAATTAGAAATACAAAGAGCGGCATAATAGTCACTGAGGAAATTCAAAGATTGTACTCCATAAAACTGAAAAATCTTAAAAAAAATTTTCTTATAGATATAAGTTACCAAAGTTAAATCAAGAATGGGTAATCTATTTAAACAGCCGTGTAATCTCTAAAGATATAGAATCAATCATTAATGGTCTAACAATGACAACAACAGCACAGCACAGGACCAGATGGTTTAGTGCAGAATTATATTCTACTGAACTTTCAAAGTAGAGCTGATACCAGTACTCCTCAAACTATTCCAGAAAATAGAAACAGAAGAAACACTGCTAAACTCAATCTATGAACCCACAGTCACCATGGTTCTAAACCCACACAAAGTCTCAACAACAACAACAAAAAACCTCAGGCTAATGTTTATCTGAACATTGATTCAGAAATACTCAATAAAATATTCATAAAATGAATCCATGTACACATCAGAAACAACATCCATCATGATCAAGTATGTAGGCTTCATACCAGAGGTGCAGGGATGGCTCAATGTATAGAAATCCATCAATGTAATTCACTTCATGAACAAATTGGAAAAAAAAGTCTTGTGTTCATCTCACTAGATACTGAAAAATCCTTAGATAAAATCCAACATTAATATTAAAAGTATTAGAGAGATCAGTGATATAAGGCACATATTTAAACACAATCAAAGGAATATAGAACAAGCTTGTAGAGGGTTTGGCCTAATACTTCTTGTATTATGATGTTAATTTTGGTTCCCAAACTGCTTACACTATTGTCCTTATGTAAAAAACTGAGGGGTCTTGCCTCCAGTATATTCTGATTGGTAAATAAAAATGCCAGCAGTCAATGGTTAGGCAAGGTAGACAGGAAATGGGCTTTTAGAATTCCTGGGCTTGGATCAAGAGGAAGGGAGAAAGAGATCTACGATGCTGAGAGAAGATGGACAGAAGAGAACTCATGCCTGAGAAGAGTGGAGGTCACAAAAACATGGCCAAAACATGAAGCATCCAGGAGCCTGTACCCAGTTGTGCAGTCCTCTGTGTCCAAGGCAGCCTATGTAAAATATAGAATTTAGTAAGTAATAACTCAGAATTATTGATGGGACATGAATTAACCCAGTGGAGGTTAGGAAGTGGCTCTGCAGTTGAGCTGTTTAAAGCATATCAAAATATAAAAGGTATGTGTCTTCATCTGGGAATGTTAAGCACTGGGGCAGGTAGCAAAAATTGCTGCCTGGATTTTTTTTAATTAAATTAAAATAATTCTACACAAGCAAACAGCCAGCATCAAGTGAAATGGAGAGAAGCTGAAAGCAATTCTACTAAAATCAGGGACAAGACAAGGCTGCCTACTTTGTCCTTATCTATTCAATATACTATGTGAAGTTCTTTCAAGAGCTATAAGACAAATGAAGTTTAAAGGTGAATGTGAATTTCAACGGAAGAATCTGAAGTATTGATATTTGTAAAAGATATGATAGTATATATAAATGACCCCAAAATTTTTACCAGAAAACTTCTACAGCTAATAAGCACCTTCAGCAAGTGGCTGGAAATAAAATTAAATCAAAGAAACTAGATGCCCTCCTTTATACATATGATAAATGGGTTGAGAAAGAAATTAGGGAAACAACAACATTTACAATAGTGTCAAATAATATAAAAAATCTTTTTTTTTTTTTTTTTTATTTTTATTTTTTTTTTCAAAGTGCAGGCAGGTTTATTTCAGAGAATCTGAGAAAAGCAAGCAAGCATGCTTCTCTTACAGACTAGGAACCTTTCCCAAGTTAGGAGGAGGAGAGAGGAAGGAGATATGTCAAGGAGCAGGAGACTAAGCTGTTCTTTGCAGACAGGGTTGGCCTTCTGAAGTTAGGTTGTGTCTCAAGAGTCCAAGATGCTGCAGAGTGCTACTGTGTTCACGTCGTTTGCTGTGGGACCATTTTCTGGAGTTGCAGATAGATTGGCAAGTCTCTTCACTTCTCTGTAAAAGCAGATAAGAGCTCTTCCCTACTGAGCAATCTCTAGATACCAGCCCTCCCCAACCTCCAATCATGCAACCCCAGACACCATAAGGTCTTAAAATGTAGCCCTGGCTGTCTTGGAACTCACTGTATAGACTAGACTATCCTCAGAATCAGAGATCTGCCTGCCTTTGCTCCCCAAATCTGGGGATTAAAGGCATGGTTCACTATACCCATCTTCTCCAGACACCTTTGTACCCATTTTCACCAAACTCTTACATCAAGGTCTCCAGTAAATAGAATATTTCTAAACCCAAGTTAGGTTTTTGGTTTTGTTTTTTCATCCACTATTTTTGTATCTCAAGCTAGCCTCAAATTCACTTTGTACCCAAGGTTGGTCTTGAACTTCAGATCCTTCATCTCCTGAGTGCCAGGAGACATGTGCCCCCATGGCCAGATTATAAGCTTCTTCTTTATTTATTTATTTATTTATTTATTTATTTATTTATTTTGATACAGGTACTTTATTGAACACAGTTTCCAAAACTAAGAACACTGCTAATCCAGCTAATACAGGGTTTCTACCAAAACCAAAAAACACGTCTTAACTCAAACTTCACAAGTAAGGTATATTTTAGGGCTAACTAGTTTCTAAGACTCACTTTGTCACAGGAAGTTCACAGACATTTTAGCTTGTGTGTTCATACAGAGGGGCACTGCAGTACATTCTGTCTTGCCTTTTAGCTTTGATACAGGTACTTTATTGAACACAGTTTCCAAAACTAAGAACACTGCTAGTCCACCTAATACAGGGTTTCTACCAAAACCAAAAACACGTCTAAACTCAAACTTCACAAATAAGGTGTATTTTAGGGCTAACTCGTTTCTAAGACTCATTTTACCACAGAAAGTTCACAGACATTTCAGGTTGTGTGTTCAAACAGAGGGGCACCGCAGTGCATTCTATCTTTTGTTTTAGCTTTGATACAGGTAGTTTATTGAACACAGAATCCAAAACTAAGAACATTGCTAGTCTGCCTAATACACGGTTTCTACTATAAGCTAAAAACCCGTCTTAACTCGAACTTCATAAGTAAGGTGTATTTTAGGGCTAACTAGTTTCTAAGACTCATTTTATCACAGAAAGTTCACAGACATGTCAGCTTGTGTGTTCATACAGAGGGGCACTGCAGTACATTCTGTCTTGCATTTTAGCTTTGATACAGGTATTTTATTGAACACAGAAACCAAAACTAAGAATACTGCTAGTCCGGCTAATACACGGTTTCTACCAAAACCAAAAAAACCGTCTTAACTCACACTTCACAAGTAAGGTGTATTTTAGGGCTAACTAGTTTCTTTTTCTTTTTTTTTTTTATGATCTATTTTCTTTTTTTCTTTTTTTCCTTCCAGAGACAGTTTACTCAGGTCTTTTGTTACATCTGGAAACAAGGGTGTGCCCCCTACTACCCCTCGATATAAAAAATCTTAATAAAAATCTAACCAAGCATGTGAAATTTACATATGACAAGAGCTTCAAGTCCCTGAACAGACACATAGAAGATGATATCAGAAGATGGGAAGACATTCCATACTTATGGATAGATAGGACTGCCATAGTGAAATGTCATCTTATTAAAAGCTATCTACAGATTCAAACAATATCCATCAAAATTACAGAAAAATTTTTGTAGACCTTGAAAGGAAAATTCTCAACTTGATATGGGAAAAAAAGTAGGATAGACAAAAACAATCCTAAACAATACAACCCTAAACAATAAAAGAACTTCTGACCTAAAGCTATACTACAGAGCAATAGTGACAAAAAAACTTCACAGTAATTTTCTTAGTGAACAGACACCATGATCAAGGCAACTCTTGTCAGGACAGCATCTAATTGGGGCTGGCTTACAGCTTCAGAGTTTTAGCATATTATCATCAAGACAGGAGCATGACAGCACCCAAGAAGGAGGCAGGCATGGAGCAGGAACAGCTGAGAGTTCAACATATTTATAAGAAGGCCACGAGATTAAAACTGGTTCCTACATGGTTAAAAGGAAAGTCTCAACACCCACCCCATAGTGACACAATTCCTCCAACAAGCCCACACTACGTAATAGTGCTATTTCCTGGGACAAGCATATTGAAACTAATACATATTGGTACAGAAACAGACATATTAATTAGTGGAATCAAATCAAAGCTCTGGAATTAAACCCATACAACTATGGAAACTTGATATTTGATAAAAAAAAAAAATCAAACTAGACAATGGGGAAAAAGCATATTTAAGAAATGGTGCTGGTCAAACTGGAGGTCTACAGGTAGAAAAATGAAAGTTAATTCATATTTATCACTCTATTCAAAATTAAAGTCCCAGTGGATCAAGGACCTTAACATAAGATAGAATGTAATAAGTCTCAAAATAGAGAAAATGGAAAATACCCCTGAATGTGTTGGTACAAGAGATTATTGCCTGAACACAGCACCAATGGTTCAGGCTCTCGGATCAAAACTGATAAATGAAATTGCAAAAACGTTTTAAAGAAAGTAATGAAGATTGAGAAATGATTCTTTATCAACCCTACATCTGACAGAGTGATAATATCCAAATTTTACAAAGAAATAAGCACATAACTCAAACAACCCAATTTTAAAATGCAGGTAGAAAGCTAAACAGAGACTTTTTAACAGAAATCTTGAATGGCTGAAAAGCACTTAAAGTAAAGTTCAAAGTCCTTAGTTATCAGGAAATGAAAAACAAAACAACTCTGGGGTCCTGTCTCATACCTATCAGAATAGATAAGGTAAAATCTCAAGAGACCATCTATGCTGGTGAGAGAGTGGAGCAAGGGGAACATTTGTCCATTATTGTAAAACCACTTTGTAAATCAATTTAGCTGATTCTCAGAAAATTGAGAATAGTTCTCTCTCAAGAAACAACTATATATGCAAAAATGCACCAATGTCTTACAAAGATATTTGCTCAACTGTGTTCATAGCAGCTTTATTTGTAATAGCTAGAAACTAGAAACAACCTAGAAGTTTCTCAGATGAAGAATAGATAAAGATAATGTGGTACACATACCCAATAAAATAGTACTCAGCTATTAAAAACAAAGACATCATAAACTTTGCAATTAAATGAATAGTAATACCATCCTTGACAATACCATTCTGAGTGAGGTAACCCAGTCCCAAATAGACATCAATAGTATGCACTCACTTATAAGCAGACATTAGCCATAAAATGTAGTATACACATGTTACAGTACACAGACGTAAAGACACTAAACAAGAAGAAAGACACAAGTAAGGGTTCTTAAATATCACTTAGAATGGTGAATAAAATAGTCATGAGAGGAATATAGAGGAAAGGAACTAGGTAGAAGAAGAACTGGGGAGGAGAATGGGATATTCAGGATCAAATATGAGGAGAGTCGGAAGAGGTGTCTAGATAGCCATGAAAATTTGAATGGAAATCTGCAACTGATGGGGGTGGGGAAGTAGGTGGCCTCTCCAGGATGAGATGGAGACCTAGGATAAGGAGGTCACCCAAGAATCAATGAGGTTGTCCATCCTTAGCTGTCACTCACAGCATTGAAAATATTGAAGAGACCACCTTCTGTAGTCAGGTAGGCACCCCATAGCAACATAGGGACACCAATCTACCTACAAAACATTAGACCCAGAATGTGTGCTGTCTACAAGAAATGTATGAACAGAGGATGCAACACAGACTGAGGGATTGGCCAACAGAAAACTGGTCCAACTGGAGATCTACCCTATTGGCAAGCACCAATCCTTGACACTATAATTGGTACTCTGTTTTGCTTGCAGATAGGAGCTTAGCATAGGTGTCCTCTGAGAACCTCCACTAAGCAGCTGACTCAAACAGATGCAGACACCCACAGCCAAACAAAACCAGATGGATCTTAGGGACTCTTATGAAAGAATAGGTAGGATTGCTGGCCCTGAAGAGGATAAGAACTTCATAGGAGGACTAACAGAGTCAACTAACCTGGACCTTTAGGGTTATCAGAAATTGAACCACCAACCAAAGAACATATATGGGCTAGAATGAGGCCTTCTCCCACATGTAGCAAGTATACAGCTTTGTCTTAGTGTGAGTCCTGAACAACTGGATAGAGATACTATCCTAAGAGCTAGTGCCTGTACATGGGATATGTTTTTCTTTCTGGACTGCCTTGTTTGGCATCATTTGGAAAGGATTCGCTAACCTTGAAGAGACTTGATGTGCCATGGTGCAGAAATACCTAGAGATGGCCCAACTGCTCAGGGAAGAAGAGGAGAGGGTATGGTGAAGGATGGTGAGAGGTGGTTACAAGGAGGAGGGCAATGAGCATGATGTAAATGGAATAATTAAAAATAAGATGTCTGTGTTTTTCAAAAAAAAATGCTATTACTCAATGTTCCCCAAAAGGATAGATTTAAAAACCCTAACAAAGTCATAATATATTCAAAGTAATATGGTATCTATGAGTTATACCCTGTGATGGTTTGAATTGTATGCCTATAATTCAAAGATAATTCAGTATGTGAAGATGACTTAGTTATTTTAATTGTCTTAAAATCTATTGCCTTTCTTCAACTTTCCACCAATAGATATAGAGAAATATCTAACTAATATATTTGATAGACTAACACAGCAATTTATCATAAAACCACATATTATATAATAAATGATAAAAAATTCATTAAATAATATCTTCAAACCTCAAAAAGAGAAATATAATAATTGATGAAAAACCCTAATGTTTAAGAAAACTGTGACTCCAATTTTAATAACATTAAGATATAAAAGGCAATTACTTTCTTACATACTATGATGGCTTGTATATGCTTGGACAAGGGAGTGGCAGGATTAGAATGTGTGGCCCTATTGGAGTAGGTGTGTCACAGTTGATGTGGGTTTTAAGACCCTCATCCTAGCTGCCTGGAAGCCAATATTCTGCTAGCAGCCTTCAGGTAAAGATGTAGAATTCTCAGTGACTCCTGCACATTGCCTGTCTGGATGCTGCCATGTTCCTGCCTTGATGATAGTGGACTAAACCTTTGACCTGTAAGCCATCCCCAATTAAATGTTGTCCTTATAAGAGTTTCCTTGGTCATGGTGTCTGTTCACAGCAGTAAAACCCTAACTAAGACACATACTGAAAGGAAAAGTGAAATCAAAATGAAAATGCAATATATGCTGTTATGGAATTCTCAAAAAAATAAAATAGTTAAGTTAAAATTAACACAATATCTACATGAAAAGCATAGAGAATATATTTAAACTAATGTGTAAAATTAAAGCTAATAAACACTTTCAGCAATGTAGCTGGATAGAATATTAACTCATAAACATGTATAGCCCTCTTATATACAAATATCAGTCTGAAAAAAATTAGATACATATGGTTCCCCCTTTTCCCTTGGGTTGTTGTCCATCAGCCTAAGAGTACAAAGGAAGCACAGACCACAAACAGGGATTCAGAAGGCCCATGAAATGACAACATTCTGGAATCATCTTCAGTGAGACAGATCAACACATTCAGAATGAATCAAAAGTTATATATCTTTGGAGAAGAGGAAAGAAACATCCAGGTTGGGCAAAGATCACTGGCTGGACGCTAAGGTATTGAGACACAACAATAGCATGGGAAGACATTCCAGGAATCTCCAGTATTTTGCTGAGCAGGTTTCTAATCTGAAAAAAGAAGCTTAACCTGTAAACTAACCAAGGCTACGTGCCGTTTTGAAGGCAGAGGATATAGAGGTTTTGAGATCCCTAGACAAGTTCAGAGAAGGAGAGGCATTGCTGGTAAAGGAAGTCTGCCATTTTTCACTGTGTTTAGGGCTTCTGATAACTTAGTGATTTCCAGGAATGACAGACTTCAAGTTCAGTTTGCAGGGCAACAGATAAACATACCTATCACAATAGTGTAGATAGCATGAAAATATAATGAACCAAGCAATTGAAAGACTCTTAGGATAAAAATTTCATGATATAGAAGATAATTTCAGAAGACAGAATGGTCTCCCATGCTCTTGGATATGTAAGATTAATATAGTGACAAAGTCCAACTTACTGAGCAAAATCAACAAATTCAGTGAAATATCCATTAAAATTCCAACATAATTATACACAGATCATTAAAGGATGATTTTCAGATTTCTATTGAAATGCAAAAATCTTAGAATACCTAAAAAAATAAAATCCTATACAATAGAAGAATTACTGTAGGTATCTCTATCCATGATTTCATGTTGTACTACAAAGCTGTAGTAATAAAAACAGCATGATATTGGGACAAAAATGGGCATGTTGATAAATGGAATTGAATTGAAGACCAAGGCATAAATCCATACACCTATAAATATCTCATTTTTAAAGTAAAGAATCTGTAAAAATAAGTTGGAGAAAAAGACAAAAATCTTTAACAAATTATGCTCATCTAACTCAATGTCTACATGTAGAAGAATCCAAACAGATAAGTATTTATCACAATGCACAAAAAAATTCCAAATGGATTAAAGACCTCAACATTAAACTGGATATACTGTACACGATGGAAAAGAAAGTAGGGAATAGCCTTGAACTCATTGGTACAGAAGACAACCTCCTGAACAGAATCATAAGAACAGAACTTTGTGAAACTAAGAATCTTCACAAAGCAGTGGCATATAAAATTAGAAAAATTTTGGAAGCTAATATCCAAAATTAATCTTTAAAAATTCAAGAAACTAGATACCAAGAAACCAAATAATCTTATTTAAAAATGGGATAAAGAGGTAAATTCTCATGGAAGAAACTCAGATAGCTAAGAAACACTTAAAGAAATGTTCAACAGTCTTAACTGTTAGGGAAATGAAAATCAAAATGAGTTGGTGATTTTCTCTTAAGCCTGTCATAATAGATAAGATGAACTCTACCACTCTTGATCATATACAAAAAAAGATGTTTCATCATAATATGGAAATACTTGATCAACATGTTTATTGCTACTCTATTTACAATAGTCAGCAATTGGAAACAATCAAGATTTCCCTTAATAGAAGAATGGATAAAGAAAATGTGGTACATTTACATAGTGAAAAATTATTTCAGCTAAAAAAAAACCATAAAATTTGTAAGCAAATGGATAGAACTAAAAAGAAATAGTAGTGTAGTATTGCAGATTCAGAAAGATGAATATGGTATATATTTCTTTATATTTGAATATTTGCTGCTAATGCAATGATAACCAAACTACAATCTATAGAACCATGGAGGGAATGTATATAATAAGGACTAGAAGAGACAAATGGATCTCACTGAAAAAGGCAAAAAGAATACATAGATATAGATGAAAGGGAGTGGAATGAGACCTAGTACAGTAGAAACATACTAAAATATGCATATACAAAGGTTATCTAAAAAATGACTTGACATATATGGAAGAAAGTGAGTTTCAACAAGGCATCTCTTGTCACTGAACAAGACTTCTGGTGCTGACACTGTGTTACACCTAATTGAGTTTTTGGGAAGAGGGGTCATATATACATATCCTAGCAACCAAGGTTGTTGTCAAGACTATAGATTGCTTTCTACAAACTTGCAAACTTTCTACAAACTGACAACACAGGTCATTAAAATTTAAGATGTCGAATGAAAACCCACAGAGAGCCTTCATTCATACAGTGTAGTGTTGTTGGTACAGAAACATACTCTGCATACTCTGAAAAGAGAAACATAAACAGAAATCCAGACACAAACCCTTTTGTTTATCATGGTGCCCTGTCTTCAAGATGTGCTAGGACAATGGTGACACATACTTTGTGGAAGTAACCAACAAATAACTCTGTTGATTTTGTGACCTTTCCATAAGATAGAATTGTATTTAACATTATTTGAACAAACAAGTACTAGATAATTTAGAGACCTAAAATAAAAGCAAATATAAACAGAGAAAGAGAAAGAGAGACAGACAGAGAGACACACAGAGAGACAGACAGAGAGACACACACAGAGAGATTATATAATGACAAAACAACTTCTAATGGTACTCTGCTGTATTGATAGATCAGGACCTGGTTCAACTATCAGCAGAGAAGCTTCCTCCTGCAGCAGATGTTAACAAATATGATAAGCCTCACACAGATTTCATGCAGAGAGTGAGAGACATTAGAACACTCAGCCATTAGTGGCATATCTTCATTGAATCCCTCCACTCAGATCTCAGAGATCCTTGTGGAAAAGGAGACAAAAGGAGTGTAAGAACAAGAGGTTCCAAAGTATAACAAGAAAACAAGGTCATCTAAATTAACAAAAGCAAACTTCATTTGAACTGACAGAAACTTAAGAAGCATGTACAGGTTCTGCACAGTTTTACACCATGTTGTCTTTATGTATATTATAGCCCACAGTTGAGTACTTTTATGGAATTCTGGAATGTGCAGACCAGTGAGTCCCTGTGCATATATGACCTACTAAAGTAAAAGCAACTTAGTAAGTGGTACACTCTTATAAAAGAGTCTATTCTTTTTTCAACTGATAACGCTGTCATAACTTTGTGGGCTTATTATCTATTTTAACTATATCCATTGTAGGTTAGATGATTATAGTTTTAAAATTTTATGATGAATGTAGTGGTTGGAATATACTTGATTTAGGAGCTGTGGACTTGTTGAAAGAATTGTGTCACTGTGGAGGTGAGCTTTGAGGACACATACATTCAAATTCTGTCCAGTGTGGAACTCAATCTTCTTCTGCTTCCTTAGGGTTCAGATATAAGAACTCTTTATTCCTCTACAACCATGCCTGCCTACACTCTGCCGTCGGGGAAGGAGCACTGAGAGGAAAAGATGGAGTAAGGAGAGGAGAAGATGAAGTAGATGAGAAACTAGGTAATGAGAGAGAAAGAGAAAGAGAAAGAGAGAGGGGGCATGGAGGCAGAAGTTCACGTGTCTCCACTAGTCAAAAATAGTTTACTTAGCTAGGTTGGGTATTAGGTTACACTTCTGATTGAGTATTACTATACTTATAAAGCCCTTGATTAACATTTTAAAAAAATGTATAAAAACCAAATGGAAAAGGGGGGCACGGGATAGGGGTTTTCTAGGGAGGGGAAATGGGGAAAGGGATTGGCATCTGAAATGTAAATAAAATATCCAATAAAAAAATAAAAAAGAAAAATAAAAAAATAAAAAAAAGGGAAAAAAAAAAACCTCTGAAACTGTAAGCAAGCCCCAGTTAAATGTTTGCCTTTATGAGAGTTGTCTAGGTCATGGTATCTCTTCACAGCAATAGAAATCTGAACTAAGACAATGACACAGTGATATTTAACATCAATTATTTATTTCTGTTAACTTTTATTAATATTCTATCCAAGTCAATGTCAAGTCTCTCATTTCATGACTTTATATTAATTAGCTAGTTTTGAGGCATTCAATTAGTTATTTGATCATTAAATACATTTACATATATGAAAATATACATTTGCATGTTATGAATACTTTATTGCCTTTGTTCTTTTTTAGAATTAAGTTGTATTGTAGTCACAATGATAGTAAAAATTCCTGATTATTTACCCATGTACAGTAATTCTAATGTTCATTATTACTTTTCTCAGATATATATATCTGTGAGATATATTTTTCTTTGTGACTAAAACTACTTTTCATTTGGAATGTAGTGCAGGTCAATATTCAACTCATTCTTTTACATTTGCTGTTGCTAAATCTATTTGTTTTGCTTTTGGCTTTGGAAGCTGTTTTGATGAGCACAGGATTATATGCTTGGCTTGTTCTCTTTCTGCTAATACATGTAGCCTATTTTATATGAGACATGATAATTTTCATTTTTTTTTTTTTACTATTTAAGATAGTTGCTCTCTACTTGTAGGTCACAACTACTTTGGGGTCTAATGACAACTTTACAGGAGTTGAGTGTTGAGTAAGCTACTCCATTTCTTCTCCAATTTTTAAAACAAGAAATCTGAATTTACTCATTGTGATTATTGTCACATGGAAATAACAAGAATCCTCTTCAATTACATTTTCTTATTTCTATAGAACAATTTATGATTTAATCTAATATAGTTTTTTACATTTTATGAGTTTATAAATTACCATATGCTTAAAAAATATTCAATAATATCTCCAATGTGTTTCATTTGTTCGCCCCTTCCACCCTGCCATAGGACACTGACTGACACAACTCTTACATGGAATTATACCATGTAATGCTTTATTAAAGCCTTTAAGCTTTTTTTTCCTTGCTTTGTTTTTTTTTTTTAATTTTATTTTTATTCATTTTGGGTGTAGTTTCTATTGCCCTTATATAAATCAACAAACTTTTTGTATTTGAATTCTAAATTTCTGCTAATATTTTATATTAGCATATTATATTAATATATAGCATATATTAATGCCTATTTTATATGAGATGATAATTTTCATTTTTTTTTTACTATTTAAGACAATTGTTCTCTACTTGTAGGTCATGACCACTTTGGGGTCTAATGACAGCTTCACAGGAATTAGCTAAGTCAATCAAAAATGTAGGTATTTACTTTATTATTGATAACAATAGCAAAATTACAGTTATGAAGTAGCAATAAAAATAATTATATGGTTGGGATCACCACAACATGAGGAGCTGTATTAAAGGATTGCAGCATTAAAAAGTTTGAGAACCACTGCCTTGGAGAAAGATTCTACCAATGTGGTAGAAGCAGATACATTGCTATATATACTTCAATGCTCACTACAATCAATCTTTGGTGGTGACTTATGGGAGTTCTTTCTCCAGTTTTATAAAATCT
Source organism: Rhabdomys pumilio (assembly GCA_030674055.1). Classification (NCBI taxonomy): domain Eukaryota; kingdom Metazoa; phylum Chordata; class Mammalia; order Rodentia; family Muridae; genus Rhabdomys; species Rhabdomys pumilio. The sequence goes on from JANHMN010000007.1 coordinate 62,462,929, forward strand.
GCTCTTTTATATAACCCATGTGTAAAAGGGTTAATTTTTCTTTTTGATAAATGCTTTGAATTGCCCTCAGGAGCTTGAAATATCTATGCTCTATGTTTGTGTAGCACATTTCTCCTTTAAAATATGTTAAACACGCACCAAATATGATGGTATTTTCAAGTCTTCAGCTGTGTCGTTCAACTGCAGCAATCTCTAAACTATACACTGACTTTTACTGTGATAATTAAATTGACGTGACAGCATTCTAGACTATGGTACCCTGTTGTTTAGTTACTATCAGAATAGATGTTCCTGCAAGTGCAATTTGTAGCTGTGATTAACTACTAAACATGTTAAACTTAATGGAAAAAGAGAGAGATTTTTACTTGATAATTCAAGTGAGTCGCATCAAACCAACTGAAGCTTTTAATAACAACAGCTAATATTTTAGAGAAACAATTCTGCCTTCAGGCAGAACATTAAAAACCTAGCTGAAGTGTGATCCAGGAAGGTGCTGGTATGTACTCAATCTAGTTAGCTCCTTATAAGCTAAGGTCTATGTTGTAGTCATGTTAATTGTCAACTTGATACAATTAAATAAGCAAAACTTCAACTGAACAATTTATCAGATTAGATGACACTATGGTCAAATTTTGAGAGATTATTTTGGTCAGTGATTGATAGGAGAGAGCACACATCATGGTGGCTGGAAATATACCTAGGCATGTGGGGTTATGTAACTAAGCTAGCTGAGTATGAGCCTATCAACAACCAAGTGTGATGTAGGCAGCAACTGGCTTATTCAGTTGCTAGTCTGAATTTCACAAGCACTTGTATGTACAAAGTAAGTATACCTAGCATTCCTCAAGTTGAGTTGAGTCAGAGTGTTTCATCAAAGCATGACTTCTGCTCTAAGATCAACAATAGACAAATGGGATCGCATAAAATCTGTTCTTGTCATTTACAAAATGAAGTACTACACAGCTATTAAAAACAGTGACTTCATGAAACTCTTAAGCAAATGGATTGAACTAGAAAATATCCTGAGTAAGGTAACCCAATCACAAAACAACACATGCACTCACTGGTAAGTGGATATTAGCCTAAAAGCTTGGAATACCCAAGATACAATTCATAGACCACATGAAGCTCAAGAAGAAAGAAAACCAAAGTATGGGTGCTACAATCCTTCTTAGAAGGGAGAATAAAATATTTACAGGAGGAAATGCAGGCACAAATTGTGGAGCAGAGACTGAAGGAAAGGGCATCCAGAGACTGCCTCACCTGGGGATCCATCTCATATAGAATCACCAAACCCAGACACTATTGTGAATGCCAAAAAGTGCATGCTGACAGGAGCATGATAAAGCTGTCTCCTGAGAGGCTCTGCCAGAGCCTGACAAGTGCAGAGGCAGATGCTCACAGGCAACCATTGGACTGAGCAAGTGGTCCCCAATGAAAGAGTTAGAGAAAGGACTGAAGGAGCTGAAGGAGTTTGCAACCTCATAGGAAGAAAAACAATATCAACAAACTAGACCCTCTAGAGCTCCCAGGAACTAAACCACCAATCAAAGAGTACACATGGAGGGACCTATGGCTCTAGCCATATAAGTAGGAGAGGATGGCCTTGCTGGGCATCAATGGAAGAAGAGGCCCTTGGTCCAGTGAAGGCTAGATACCCCAGTGTAAGTGACTGTGAGAGCAGGAAGACAGGAATGGGTAGGTGAGGGAACACCCTTATTGCAGCAGGTGAATGGGTGATGGAATAGATGGTTTCAGGATTGGGCGAACTAAGAAGGAGATAACATTTGAAATGTAAATAAAGAAAAATATCAAATAAAGAAAAAACAAAAATTAAACTAGAATAGTTCAACACCTAGAAATTCAGTATTTGATAGATACTATTGTACTTTCTTTTAAGTAAGAAGGACATTTTTGGTGCTACAACTCTTTTCAGGAAGTAGAGGGTTTATTTATTTATTGTTTTTACACTCCAGATTTTATCTCCCCACTTCTGTCCACCCTCTGACTGTTCCACATCCCATACCTCCTCCCTACCTTGCTGTCCCAACGATAATGTCCCCACCCCCATTTCTCACTGAACCTGACATCTAAACTCCCTGGAGCCTCCTATGTTTTGAGGGTTAGGTGCATCATCTCTGATTGAACACAGACATCCCTCCCCCACCACATAAAAAAGAAAAAAATATAGAATACCCAAGATACAGTCCACAGAACTCAGAAAGTTCAACAAAATGAAGGGCCCAAGTGAGGACTTCTCACCCACTTGGGAGGAAGAAAGAAGTGGATTTTAATGCAGTTTTTGATTATCATTGTTCCTAAGTCAACATCACCACAAGGCATGTGGAAGTTTTAGCTAACATATTCTATTGATTTATACCCAATAGATAGGGATCTTGATTCTCCTTAGTTTACAGGTTTATAGATCAACCTTTCAACTTCTTTCAACCTCAGACCTTCACTGAATCCACAGACCCCGATTACATAATCTTGCTTTGCTTCACCCCCAGTTAGGTTTGCTTATCTGCTATAACTCAGGATGAGAGAATTGTTGATTGCCATCATCTACAGACTGGGATTCCCAGCTTTTTCCACTTTTACATATATCTACTAGATTATTTCATTTATCTCGAGGGAAATGTTAACATAGAAGGAAAACTGTCTAGTGTATACTGTGTCTTCCCCGAAATGAATCACCATCTAATGCCAACTAGTTCTTTGCCATTTTATTTCTTCTTGTAGATTTTTTAATTCTAGAAAGTAATGGTTTAATTGACTCAAATGTTTATAGAAAGAACCAATCTAAATTGATTTATTGGAAATAAAATTCTTTATTTTAAATATGTCATCATAGTGAAGTAAGCAATCATTGTCATTAAATATTTGTCCTGGCCCTGGAATGTCTAGATTTTCAGTCTTCCAAGAGTTGCTCAATAAACTTCAAACCATATGAAATGACACAGCTATATAATATATAACCCATAAAATATAAAAGTAGACATATAATGTAAGTGGATAATGTAAGACTTCAAGGTGATTTTTTTTTTTTACTTTTTAAAATATTTTTATTGATTATTTTATTTATTTACATTTCAATAAATATTCCCCTTCTTGGTTTACCCTCTACAAAGTCCCTATCCTATTCCTGTAATCCCTTCTTCTATGAGGATGCTCCCCCACACACTCACCTACTTCTGCCTCACCTAACATTTCCCTACTCTGGGGCATCAATCATTCACAGGACCAAGCGTCTCCCCTCCAATTGATGTCAGATAAAGCATTCCTCTGCTGCATATCCAGCTGAAGCCATGGGTTGATCCTTGTGTACATTTTGGTTGGTGGTTTAGTCCCTGGGTGCTCTGGGGATCTGGTTGGTTGATATTCTTGTTCTTCCTCTGGAGCTGCAAACCCCTTCAGCTCCACTCATTTCCCTAACTCCTCCATTGGGGTCCTTGTGCTCAGTAAGATGGTTGACTGCATGCATCCACAACTGTATTGGTCAGGTTCCATCAGAGCCTCCCAGGGGACAGCTTTACCAGGCTCCTGTCAGCAAGTGCTTCTTTGCATCAGCAATAATGTTTGAATTTTGTGTCTTCAGGTAGGATGGATTCCTAGGTGGGGCAGTCTCTGAATGGCTTTCCTTCAGTCTCTGCTCCATTCTTTGTCCATGCATTTTCTTTTGACAGGAGGAATTTTGAATTAATATTTTTGAGGTGAATGTGTAGCCTCATCCCTCAAATGGGGGCTTTGTCTATCCACTGGATATAGTCTCTGCAGGTTTTATCTCCTCTTTTTTTGGGTAGTTTAGCTAAGATCATCACCACTGGTTCCTGTGAAACTCTTGATTCACTGGTATCAGGGACTTTCTAGTGTTTTTACCCAGTTCCCTATTCCCCACCGCTACACAGTAAAATCTTATAAAATAAAACAAAAAACATCACATAAATTTTACACAAGTCAAAATGTAGTGATAAAATATTCTGTTTTAATCATAGATTAGTGCCTTATTCAACAGTCATCAGAAAAGTTTCCTCTTTTAATAGACAGGAGCAAAACCAGTGATACACAGACAGATACTACACTGAAAGACACACATGTCCAAATGTTATGTCTCCATTAAATGCCTTCCATCAGAGCTCAAGGTACTATAAGGAGGAGGAGGCAGAATCAGTGTAAGAGCCAGAGGGGCTGTAGGACAACACGTATTTCTAAATCAACTAAACAAAGCTCATATGAATTCACAGATTGAATGGGGTCTGTACAACATCCTCTGTGAACGTATTATAGCTTTCAGTTTAGGATTTTTATAGGAATTGTGGTGTATGAATTTGAGGGTCTCTGATTCTTTTGCCTTCTCTTGGGTAATTTTCTACATCTTGTTTACTTGAGCAGCCGTTTACCTTCACAGAATCTTAAAGAATAGCCTATCTCTCTACCATCATTCTGTTGACCTGTCCCTTTCTAATGGAGGAGAGGTCATTGCTTGTATTGGAAAGTATGATCTACCTGTCTTTTGTCACAGTTTCAGAAAAACCAAAGAACTTCTGGACAAAAGAAAAAAAGAAACACATAAACTCTAAATAAAATTTGTTCAGTGGCATTTGAAGAAAACCTT